>OX376374.1:81644539-81683473 GCA_947369275.1 Nemotelus nigrinus
GAATGTCATATGTCTGGCGCAAGTCAAACACTGAGCTAAACAAGGAGAACCTCAAAGCTACTGTGAAGCATGGTGGTGGTAATGTGATAGTTTGGGCCTGCATGTCCGCAGCCGGAGTCAGAAATTTAAAGCTTATTGAGGAAACAATGAACCAAACAAAGTACCTTGATGTACCCAAAAACAGTTTGCTGCAAAGTGCTAAAAAACTGGGTGTTCGCGACCAATTTCGGTTGTACCAAGACAATGATCCAAACCACAAGTCGGAATTGTGCAGTCTTGGCCAATTTGGGATTGCCCTCATTTGATGTCTCCACCGGCACAGTCACCAGATATTTACGTCATTGAGAATCTGTGGACTTTGTTGGATAACAACATTAGAAAACACAAGATTTCTAATAAACAAGACCTGAAGAAAGCACTGCTAGAGGTATGGCAAAAAATTACTCCTGACATCACAAAAAAACTCGTTGATTCAATGCCGAATAGGCTCCAGGCTCCGCTTAAGTCTAAGGGCTATCATACAAAGTATTGGAATCAACTGAAAACCTCATAATTCACAAAAATTTTAATGTTTAATCAAACTGTATCAAATAAGCTGTGACATGAAATTTGTTATTACTTTTAGTTTTTTTGTTTTTTAAAATGTAAAACAGCAACTTTGTAACAAATATGAACTTGTTTAATAAACAACAAACAATTGCCTTCAAAATGGTGTTCAAATTTTTTTGATATTGTTTTTATGTTTTGAGTTATTGCAACTTAATTTTTTAAAGAAGCACTGTATACAATAAGCTGTGAGCCACTGTATATGTTTGTTCAGATTTTTAAAGACAATTTTTTTTATATTAACTGACTTGATTTTTGGAAAATACCATAATTTCTTAAGCGGCCCCTAGACGGTCAATATTATTGTGACAATATATTGAACAATATTATTGCTGGGCGCCCCAGACGATGCAATATTTTTGAGCAACATTTAGTTTTCGTTCGATTTTTCAGTAGCTTTTGACATTTTTGGCTCTATTATTCCAAATGTTGTTTATGCCACTAACGACGATATACAACTGAGCCAATATTGAGCTATACTGACCACAGACGATGTAATATATTCTATATTGCACAATCAAAATCAAAACCTTTTTAATTCACTAAATATATTGCACAATCCTTCAATATGATCCATAGACGATCAATAATAGGTATGTTCCCGTACCACGATTAATTGCGATAAATCGCGATTATTGCAATGAAGCCGTTCCCGTACTCCGTTTTACTGAAAACTGAAAATTTCCCCTCTTTCAGTAAATTTCAGTAGGGTCTGAACTACTGAAAAATATTGAAAGTGTCAAACGGAGTAAATATTTTCAAATGTGCGCGGGAAAGCAACATATTTTTTGCGTAATGCTGCTATTGAGGTGGAATATTTTTGTGGCGATAATTTATCACCGCTTAGGATGACTTTATAATCACTATTCCTCTTTCAAAACCCGAAAACTAAACATTTTTGGTTGTCAATTTTCAGGAAATACAATGAGAGCGCTCCCGCACTTTTCATGAAATTCCCCACCTTATGATTCAGGAAAATTCAGTAAAATTTAGTTACTGAAAGTACGGGAACATGCCTATTATTGTACAATACTACATATTGTGCAATAATTTTGGTCGTCTAGGGGCCGCTTTAAAGGACCATCGGCCCTAGTCACTAAGCTACTTACATGTTTTTCTTCTATTTTATGTCGTTCATTCGTATTCGTATTGTTGCATGCACGCCAAACAAGTTGTAGCGGCGCCAGAAAATGCTAAAAATGGCTAGGAAATACTCAAAATACTTCTCATACATGCATTTCATACATGTAATTCAAACAACGAAAAACAAAACGTAAATTAATTCTCTAGAAACCAGTTTGAGAATCTGCGAGAAATATACGTCGGATACATGTGTCTCGTACATGCAATTTGTAAACAAGTCGCAGACAGAGTCCTCTAGAAAGTAAAAAGGGAACATTCCAGAGCTCCAAACCTGACTCAGTTCTCACGCGGTAACGAACGTTCACAATAGCTTTCCAGAAGCCAGATCAGGAGGCTTCGAGAACCCGAGACACACGATACGACTATAAATACCGCCGCAAGAGGTGCTAGCAGAGTTAGTTGGAAACGTTAGTTTGTACACGCGACTCAGTAGATGGCGAAGACAGCGTAAAGCTGTTACTTTGAAAAGCGATACAGCAGTTCAGTGTATCCGGGCGCGATTATTTAAAAGCGATAAAGTGCGAGTAATTATAGTGCGATAATTAACTTGATAAAGAATTTATAACAGTGCGATCAGTAAAGTGTACGGAATATAAAGTGTAAATAATTAATAAAGTTTATAATAAAAGTGTAATTAGTGTTTTAAAAGAAACTGTTTTATTTCACGAATGTGAAGAATATCGAACTCACGGAAGGTGTTTTAACGGTAGATCACAACAACTGGTGTCAGAAATAAGGGATTCTGTCGTGTTCGTGATTTAAAAAGTGACTTTTAGTGAAATTACCGACAGTGAATTCATGTGAAAAGTTGAAAATTAATAAGTGCGCGGACTATATAAAAAGTTAAACGTTTTGGACAGTGAACATTGTAAATTGTGCGGACTATTTGAATTTTGTGAAAAATTGAGTGAACTAAACTGAAAGTGTTAGAAGTTGTGAAGAACAATGCCGAAATAAGTGAACGAGCTGACGTCGGCAGAATTGAAAGTGGAGTGCCGGAAACGAGATCTTTCGACAACCGGGAACAAGACGGCTTTACTGTCACGGCTCAGGGAGGCTTTGAGCACCGAAGGTAGCGATCCGGAAACTTTCGAATTCTCGGACGATGAAACCAGCCAGGAGTGTGTTCAGGAGGAAGAAAGCAGCGAGGAGAAAAACCCGGTGATGGATTTGCTGTTGAAGATGTCCCAGGACATCGGTCAAAAGTTCGAACAGCAGGCTGAAGAGAGTAAACAACAAGCCACGAATCTGGATCAGAAACTAGATCAGAAACTTGACCAGCAAGCTCAGAAACTTGACCAACAAGCCCAGAAGCTCGATCAGCAAGCCGTCGACATTAAGGAACAATTAGAGGAACATGCGAGGAAGAATGAGGAGCAGCTAGTAGAAATCAGACAACAGTTCCAACAGATAGTTTCAGAAGTTAAACAGCAATTAGAGACTCGAGTAACGGAGGTGGAACAACAGTTCGGCAAAAAGTTGGTTGACATTGAATTGGATTTGCAACGAGTGAAAGCCGTAGGAATTGTGCCAACAGAATCAAGTGGCATCAAGGCACTTAAAGAACCAACTTTTGATGGGCAAACTTCTTGGACCAACTACAAGAAGCAATTTGAGGCTGTTGCAAAAGTTAACCGCTGGAGCGATGAAGAACGTGCGACCTCACTGATGGTGTCTTTGAGAGTATCCGCGGCGGACGTACTGCAAACCATGTCGGTCGACAATTACTCCAGTTATTGCAGCCTGGCGAGTGCCTTGGATATGCGGTACGGCGAAGACCACTTAAAGGAAATTCATCGTTCGCAGCTGAGGACACGCACACAGAAACCGGGAGAGACCTTGCAGCAGCTGGCTCAGGACATCGAGCGTTTGACACTTCTGTCCTATCCTGCGTCAAATCCAGATCATCGGGACGAGACAGCGAAGGACGCTTTCATCCAGGCAGCTCGTGATGAAGAGCTCCAACAAGCACTTCGATTAGCAAATAATCGAATGCTGAGGGATACGTTGGCCTACGCTCTCATTTACGAATCGGTAAAGCGGGCATCACGCAGTAACGTTAGAGTGCGTGAAGTGTACAAAGAGTGTGTATGCCAAAGAGCCAAGGTCAGCCGAGAATCACCGACAGGCGGAGCTCCACAATGTTGGAACTGTGGACAAAAAGGGCACTTGAGGCGTGACTGCCGAAAGAAATTGAATACAAGGTTTTGCGAAGAATGTGCAAGGCGACAAAGGAACGGGGCTGGTTCAGCGAACGTAGCCGTCTCTTCTTCGGAAGAGACGGGAAACCAGTAAGAGCCAACCTCATGGGTCGGAGGTTGGCTCGTGGAATTGTTGACCCCAGAACCATCATCACAGTCTCTAGGCTCTATCGACACGAGAACGACTTAAGTCTGCAAGGAAAAATCGAAAACAAGCCTTGCAATATCACCATCGATACCGGAGCAATGAAGTCGATTTTGCGGATGGACTTGGTGAAGGCATGGAGACTTGGTAACGTTGGACGATATGTACTTCGCACAGCAACAGGCGAATCTGCACCAGTTCACGGAGAAATAACGCGCCAAATACAGCTCGGTGATTTGGTGTTCCAGCATCGGTTCCTTGTGGCAGATATAACCGACGAATGTATTCTGGGAATGGACTTCCTAGGCCCTCATGGCTTCAGCCTGGATTTGGGAGACAGGGTGATCAAGTGGAAAAACGTTGAAATACCGTTGGTAGGAAGCCGGAAGGGAAACGACCGGCTAAGAATCGTCGTCTGCGAAAACACCAAAGTACCAAAGTCGTCGGAAAACATCATCTGGGCCAAATTGGATGGTGATCCTGGGGGCCACCAATTCTTCATCGTGGAGCCAACGCAAAACCCAGCAGTCAGCAACCTTATGGTGGCAAAAAGCTTAGTCACAATTACGGAGGGGAATTACGTTTCCTATAAGGGTGCTGAATTTGGCGGAGCAGGAAAAGAAGCTTAAGGAAGGAGAAGTAATCGCCGACTGTCAACCAGTTTCTTCAATTACTTCTGTGGAAATGGTAGAAATACAATCTGAACACAAAAAGGTACCCAACAGCAAGATAGATGAGCTAGCAAAGAACATGCTACAGTCTTCGGAACTAAGCGACGAACAGTACCAACAAGGAGTTCAGCTAATTGAACGCTATGCTGATATCTTATCGACTCGAGAGGACGATTACGGAAGAACAAGGTTGACTACTCATCGAAACGATACACGAGATGCATCACCGATTCGGCAAGCTCCCCGCCGCTTACCACTAGCCAAACAAGCTGAGGTCGCCGATATGATACAGAACATGCCAGAACAAGGGATCATAGAGCCTTCGAATAGCCCTTGGACGTCGCCTGTTGTCTTAGTCAAAAAGAAGGATGGCAGTACACGGTTCTGTGTTGACTATCGACGATTGAATGATGTTACGAAAAAGGATAGCTACCCATTGCCGAGAATGGATGACATTATTGACACTCTAGCCAGTTGCGAAGTGGTTTTCAACGTTAGAATTGAAGAGCGGATACTGGCAGGTCGAAATCGAGAGAAGTGACCGTGAAAAGACAGCCTTTTCCGTGGGAAATGGGCGCTGGCAGTTTGTTGTAATGCCGTTCGGACTCTGTAATGCTCCTGCGACCTTTGAACGGCTCATGGAGCGAGTACTGCTGGGGACTAAGCTGGGAAGACATGTTTGGTGTACCTGGATGACATCATTGTCATCGGCAGAACGTTCAAGGAGCACTTGAAAAACCTGGAGGACGTATTCGAAAGATTGCGAGCTGCAAACTTGAAGCTAAGTCCCAAAAAGTGCAACCTGTTCTGCAGTGAAGTGAAATACATTGGTCATGTGGTTTCTGCTGGAGGAATAAAAACCGATCCTGCGAAAATTGAATCCGTTAAAAGCTGGCCAGTACCTAAGGATAAGCATCAACTTCGGAGTTTTCTGGGATTGGCAACGTACTATCGCCGGTTCGTGAAGGATTTCGCTACCATTGCCAAAAGTTTACACCAGCTGACGGAGAAAAATCAGCCGTTTAACTGGAACCACCAGTGCCAAGCGGCGTTTGAGAAGCTTAAGCTGGAGCTTTGTGAAGCACCGAAGCTAGCATATCCTGAGCCGCAGAAAACTTTCATCGCGGACACTGATGCAAGTAATACAGGTATAGGTACCGGGTTGTCGCAGCAAATTGATGGCCAGGAACGGGTTATCGCTTACTTTAGCCGGGTGCTATCCAAGCCAGAGCGAAACTACTGTGTCACCCGAAGAGAGCTGTTAGCAATAGTTGAGGCCACTAAGCATTTCCACAAATACCTGTACGGTCAAAGCTTCGTATTGAGAACCGATCACGCTGCTCTGAGATGGCTGCTCAACTTCAAGAACCCCGAAGGACAAGTGGCACGATGGATTGAAAGGCTGCAAACATACAACTTTAACATAGTCCATCGGAAAGGTACTATGCACGGAAATGCTGATGCTCTCTCCAGACGTCCATGCAAGCCGGAATGCAAGCACTGTCATCGGTTAGAAGAAAAGGTAGTCGATGCCGAGGTAAAATGGATATCCATTTCACCAGCAAGAGGATGGTCGCAGTCGGAACTACTGGACGAACAACTGGCGGATGGAGATCTACGAGAAATCATAGCCTGGAAGGAGTCTGCACATCGGCCTGAATGGCAAAGCTTATCGAATCGAAGTCCTACGCTAAAAAGCTACTGGGCACAATGGAACTCCTTGCATCTTGAAGGAGGCCTACTAAAAAGGAAATGGGAAACCGCGGATGGGTCAGCGCATCGAATGCAGGTTGTACTACCTCGGAGCAAAGTTAAGGATGTTTTGCAGGAAGTACACGAGGGAACATCAGGAGGCCACCTGGGTATAAACAAAACACTTAATAAGAGAACGATTTTATTGGGTGCATGCGCGGGAAGATGTGGAGGACTGGTGCCGGAAATGTGCAGCCTGTGCATCTGTAAAGGGGCCCAGGAGAAAGCCTAGAGGTGAGCTGAAAACATATAACGTGGGAACTCCTTTCGAAAGGATCGCCATCGATGTGGCAGGACCGTTTCCGGTGTTACAACAAGGAAATCGTTACGTGCTGGTGGTATCCGACTACTTCACCAAATGGACAGAAGTCTACGCTATTCCAAATCAGGAAGCATCTACAGTAGCGGAGCAAATCGTGATTAACTGGGTTGGTAGGTACGGAGTCCCAAACGAGCTACATTCCGACCAAGGTCTAAATTTTGAATCCCAAGTGTTTACTGAGTTCTGCGATGCCTTGGGCATAAAGAAGACGAGAACCACTCCACTTCACCCACAGTCCGATGGAATGGTCGAAAGGTTCAATAAAACCTTGATTGAGCACTTGGCCAAAGTGGTAGAAGACCATCAGCATGATTGGGATCGTCACATCCCCTTCTTCCTGATAGCATACCGAACAGCGACGCATATTACAACTGGAGAATCACCGTCACGTGTCGTATTTGGACGAAATATTCGACTTCCGGCTGATGTTAAATTCGGAATACCACCAGAAGATCCGACGACAACAACGGAGTACGTTTCGGGGCTGCGGCAACGACTAGACTCCATTCACGAGGCCGTTAGGAGCCACATAAACCTAAACACGAACCGGATGAAAACGCGATATGACCTAAAGGCAAACTCGGCTGGATTGCAAGAAAATGACTTAGTCTGGCTCTACAACCCCCGCCGCCGGAAAGGCCTGAGCCCGAAACTGCAGCCAAAATGGGAAGGACCATACCGCATCATTAAACGGCTTAATGATGTTGTGTACCGAATATGGCAGCATCGAAAACACCGGTCAAAAATGAAGGTTGTGCACCTAGACCAACTTGCCCCGTACCATGGAAACAACACAATGGATGACGACGAATCTGTTCGGGATGAACAGGTCTAAGGAGGGGGTAGTGTTGCATGCACGCCAAACAAGTTGTAGCGGCGCCAGAAAATGCTAAAAATGGCTAGGAAATACTCAAAATACATCTCATACATGTATTTCATACATGTAATTCAAACAACGAAAAACAAAACGTAAATTATTTCTCTAGAAACCAGTTTGAGAATCTGCGAAAAATATACGTCGGATACATGTGTCTCGTACATGCAATTTGTAAACAAGTCGCAGACAGAGTCCTCTAGAAAGTAAAAAGAGAACATTCTAGAGCCCCAAACCTGACTCAGTTCTCACGCGGTAACGAACGTTCACAATAGCTTTCCAGAAGCCAGATCAGGAGGCTTCGAGAACCCGAGACACACGACACGACTATAAATACCGCCGCAAGAGGTGCTAGCAGAGTTAGTTGGAAACGTTAGTTTGTACACGTGACTCAGTAGATGGCGAAGACAGCGTAAAGCTGTTACTTTGAAAAGCGATACAGCAGTTCAGTGTATCCGGGCGCGATTATTTAAAAGCGATAAAGTGCGAGTAATTATAGTGCGATAATTAACTTGATAAAGAATTTATAACAGTGCGATCAGTAAAGTGTACGGAATATAAAGTGTAAAAAATTAATAAAGTTTACAATAAAAGTGTAATTAGTGTTTTAAAAGAAACTGTTTTATTTCACGAATGTGAAGAATATCGAACTCACGGAAGGTGTTTTAACGGTAGATCACAACAGTATCAATCATAGCCGTCATCTATTCACAGTCAAGTCATTACCCAAAAGCGCATTTTGCTGGGATATCAATATGCGAGTCATAATGCTACATACATGCTTTCCTTCTCGTCTGTTTTACCAAGCATTCGTATTTTTGGGTTTTAAAAGGCACAACTCTAGTGCTGCCTTATCAAATTTAATTGAAATAAGAGTGAAAGCGTACTTGTAAGCAATTAGCACGAATTTATTTCTTAATTTATTTATTTTTACCAAGTGAAGTTCATATTCATATTCATGTCTCAAACGTATTGTATTCTATTGATTCTTATTATGTAAGCAATCCAACTTCCTAGCAAAAGTAAACTCCACATGAAAATAGCACAATGGAAGAAACTATAGAATATACTAGCTGAAAGAACCGATCAAAGCAAGTTTCCATTCATGAACCGCCAGTAAGCCAATTCATCCCGGCTTATTTTTCGTCTCTCAAAGCGAGACAACGCAAGCGTTTCAGCAAACGATGAACAGAGACATATCCGAGTCATTAGACATTTGATAAAAGCATGCAGTGACCATCAAATATGAATTCGCAAGCCGGAAAATTTCGGCTTATGAATTGGAATGTTTACGTGACTGTAGCGTAGAACGTTTAAAATGTACATAGTAAGTAAGGTGCATACATGTTCAAATTCTTAGGCACGTCCATATTTTTAAAAGGGAAGCCGGGAGGAATCGGGTTATATGGACGCTTCGCCACTGATATATATATATACATATATATATATATATATATATATATATATATATATATATATATATATATATATATATATATATATATAATATATATATATATATTATATATATATATATATATATATATATATGTATATATATATATATATATATATATATATATATATAGATATAGATATAGATTTATATATATATATATATATATATATATATATATATATATATATATATATATATATATATATATATATATATATATATATATAGATATAGATATAGATATATATATATATACATATATATATATATATATATATATATATATATATATATATATATATATATATATATATATATATATATATATATATATATACATATATATATATATATATATATATATATACTAGCTGACCACGCGTTGCTGTGGCTAACGTTTTTGTCATATTACATTGTTGCAAACTATTTAAGGGGAACGGTAGGAGAACATCAGACATGGGCACCACCATGCTTCTTTACATAGATGCCATTTGTAAAAAAAACATGGCGACCTTCATGACTGATTTTTTACTACCGTTACCCCTTATTACAATGAAATTATTATTTACGAACGAAGACGGAAACGTTAAAGCTGGTATAAAAATTTACTGGTTTGGGATTTGAAGGGGAAGGACTTTGAACACAATTGATCAACATTTTCGTATAGTTGATGTAAAGCAAAAATCAATACAAAAGAATTAAATTTAAAATTCATTATTATTTTTATTCAAGTTTGTGACAAATGAATATATTACAAAGTTTTTAGTAAATAACATGTAACACTTAAACTTATAAATAAGGTAGGTAAGGTGGATAGTTTAAAATCTTTTAACAATTATATTTATTATTTTGAATTATAAATACTTTCAATTTCAATTTAATGTAGCACTAATTGGTGCACAATATTTTTGGTTAACCTGTCTTTAGCTAACACAAATAGGTTCGACGGTTTTCCTACACGTGAACATGCAACATATAGCTGCCCATGAGAAAAACATGGATTTTCCAAATCTAAACCACGAATGGACATTGTTTGGCCTTGAGACTTATTTATAGACATGGCAAAAGCTAAACGAATTGGAGACGGTTTCCTTCTGAAGGGTATGGTATCATAGGAATACGTGGCAACAGGACCACTTTCCCTTTAAACTTTCCACTTAAAATATTTAGTTGCTTCAAGAATATTTCCGGTGATCTTTTTGATGACCAAATACAAATTACGCTGGAGAATAATAGGTGAACCAATCTTTAATCGAAGATTATGTGGTGGCATTCCAGGTATATCTAGTGAATTTAAAAATTCAATTGGAAAATTTACACTACCATTTTCATTAACAACAGTATCGATTGATTTGAAAGACATCAGATCGCCTGGTAACAACTGTTGTATCTGGAAGTTAATTTCGTCAACATCAACATTTTTGGCTGCCAAAATAGCCCGATGACTGAGCCAGTTATGATTTAAGTAATTACTGTGTATATCCGGAAAAATACTCTGAATCAATTCATTTTTTCCCTGAAAAACAGTGCAGAAATTGTCTGGCAGTTTAATGCATTGCGTATTTGGTTGCAGTTCTATTTTACCGTTCTCAATGTCTAGTAATTGTTCGGAAAATATTTGTGCTGGTAGATCATTTTGCAATCGTGAATATTTGTGAGCCATTGTGCACTCATCCCAAATTATAATTGAACTCTTCCGCAACACTGCAGCTATTCCACTATTCTTTTTTATGTTACATATTGCATTTGGTTTATTATCAATGTCCAATGGCAGCTTGAATGTTGAATGTGCCGTTCGCCCACCATCTAGCAAAGTAGCCGTAATGCCTGACGATGCAACTGCCAATGCAATTTTCTGTTGTGACCGTATTTTCAACGATATTAAAAATGTCTTACCGGTTCCACCTGGTGCATCCAAGGAAAAAAAACCCTAGCGCATCAGAACCGCTAGAAATACTAATGTTCGAAGAACAGTAGAGGACTTGTGCAGATTTTGAGTGTATTGTTATATATTGTTGTTATATTGTTGTTTTTGTCTTATATATTATATATTGTATGTATTGTCATATATTTTGTTATATATTGTATATTCGCGATGTGAATACTTAATGTAAGCATTTATTGGTACAAAAATAGCAAAAGCACCTCGTGCTAGCAGCCCTTTGCTAGCACTGCATTGGAAGTTATAGGGATAAAAAGAAATTTAGGGTTACCATTCGCAATAGCTTTCAAACTTTCTAGATCTTAGTATTTGGTGTGTAATTTCACTACAAGACCACTACAATTTGAAAACTTTATGATAAAATCGCATACTAAAGCTATGTCAAAAAATACAAAAACAATCATAGCTGGCAACCCTGTCATTGTTTTTCAAAGTAGATTGCTACTGAATATTGTCTACAATAATTTAAATTTGCCATATAAATTTCGTTATGATACCATGACTGTACTGGAGGCTATGGGGCAAAGAGCTTTATTCAAATAAAATAACATTATATAAACAGCTTGGTGCAGTTGCACCAATTTTTGACGATTCTAAAAGCATATAGATATATAACTTAGATGCTTTGCTTTTACATAATCTTTTAGTGCTTTTATATAATCGAAGTCGTTTGTCATGAATTATGCTTACCATAGAAGGGGGATGATGCAGATGAATAGGCTAATAAACTTGGTTATAGATTCAAGTAACAAACAATAAAATTTCCAAAACTCGGAACATTTAAATATCGGTTGCTTATTTTATTGTAAATGGTTTGCTTATGAATAGAAAATGGAAGCATCTGTTGGTGCGATATTTACGAAATTGTCCGGTGCTGGCAATCATGTGCTAGCACCATAGCTGCTTCACTTTGTGTTAAACCCAGCCTATGAATTTCGTTTCGATTGAATGGCTGCGCTGTAAGTTATATGAGTGAATTAAACTTTAGGGCTACCATCGTCCAACCTTTTTAAATTTTTGAAACGTAAATATTTGTTGTTAATTGTCATTGCAGGATCATTCGCATTTGGAAATTTTATGACAACATCGCTCGATAAAACAATGTAAATAAATTACGAAATTCATCATAGCTGGCTCCCTTTCACGGCTTTTCAACAAAATTCCTACAGAATTACAATCGCAACAAGATATGCTTTTCACATGAATTTCGTTTTGATTTCGCCACTGCATCGGAAGTTATAGGGAAAAAATCTTTATTTTTCCTGAGCAAATTGACAATATTTAAGAGACAAAAATTGCTGTACTAATACTAATTTTTCAACCAAATTTCTATGAAATCTATCTTAAAGTAAGGTTCACCGACTGCGTGAATTTCGTTAAAATCTGGTGGCTAAATCGGAAGCTATAGGACAAGAACCCATTTTTTTTTTTCTCAGCGATTTTTCCAAATGGCACAACTCGTTTTTTTTAAAATCACTTCTATCAGACCTGGTCCTAGCAAATTCCAACATGTCCTGTAAATTTCATATTGATCGCATTATCCGATCGTCAGTTCTCGAGAACAGAAGTTTTGAGTGCTGAAAATAGATGTAATTTAATCACGGGTTGCCATTCTTGTTTACCGCGGGAATTTGAAATATTTTGTTTGTTTTGGTGGACAAAAGTTAAAATTTATCAATAATTTGAATTTATTTTCAAAAATCAAAAATTTTTCAGGAAGGTCGATGATTTGAAGGATTTTTGTTCAGGAGCCTGCTGTAGCTACAGAGTTGCTCGCACAGTCTTGAAAGTCCATGTGTGTAAAATTTTGGTCTATATCAATACGCTCAAAAAATTTCACGATGATCCATTGTTTTTCTTAGAAGTTATGACAAATCGAATTTTCAAAAAAAATCCTTGCCTACTTTGAGGCACTCAGCGCCTACACAAGGCTCAAAATTTCGACTTCATTATCATAAGCAAACTTAAAACATAATAAGTTTTCATTCCTAGTACTTTTTTTTGAACAAAAATGTACACTGCTTGGAAATATATGAGCACCTGAAAATTCACTTAAATGCCCGCCGCCGCCAAAAGGTTTAAGATATCTGAATTTTAGCAAGTTATGGACCTATCTGTTATATACATCTATGTTCTTCAAATTTCAGCTCAATTGGATTGGCCACTCCAGAGATTATCTCTCTTAACCATTTTGCTGATATATATATATATATATATATATATATATATATATATATATATATATATATATATATATATATATATATATATATATTTATATATATATATATATATATATATATATATATATATATATATATATATATATATATATATATATATATATATATATATATATATATTTATATATATATATATATATATATATATATATATATATATATATATATATATATATATATACACTAGGCGACATAATTCATCGTACGATGATATTTTCAAGCATAAACAATTAATGAAATTTCAAATCATTCTCGTTTTAACCATATCTTATTTATTTGATTACAGGTGTTACTACCATGCTTGATTACAATTTCTACCTGACATTCTTTTCTCTTAATAGCAAAAAAAGGCTAGAACACAGTTTATTACCTGCGACAAAAATCATCGTACTGCTATTTCAATCGTTTTCCCGTACCCAACATTAGGGGTGTACTGCATGGAAATTGGGTCAGTCTCAACACAGTAGTCGTGACAAAATACTAGCAAGTAGTTTCAAGTTTATTTGCACTATCTCGCCAACAATAAATAAACGAAAGGAGACATCAAGTGATTTTAGAGAAGTAGTTATTAATTTGTGGGCTTGTGAAAAGAAATCTTTAAGTGAAATAGGAAAAATCACCAGGAAATCTAAATCAACAATTCAACACATCATTGAAAATTATAAAAAAACCGGAACAGTGGAATACAAGAAAAGGCAAGGTCGTCCACGTAAGTTGTCTCAAAGAAGCGAAAGGGTAATAGTGAGTGCAGTACGCAAAAATCCTAGAGCTAGTGGTGTAAAAATAAAAGAAGAGTTGTCAGAAAAGTTCAATGTAGAGATAAGTGCTAGAACAGTACAAAGAACTTTGAGAAGAAACGGGTATTCCTCGAGAGTAGCAAGGAAGAAACCATTTATTAGTGAAGCTAATAAGCTTAAAGAAAAGAATTTGCTCTCCTCCACAAAAATGACAACCTTTTATTCTGGAAACGAGTTATTTTTTTCTGATGAAAGCAAGTTTAATATATTTGGTCACGATGGTCCAGCAAAAGTTTGGCGGAAGAAAGGCACTGCGCTAGATGCTAAAAACTTGGGGAGCACCGTGAAACATGGTGGAGGTAACGTGCTTGTTTGGGGGTGCATGAGTTGGTCAGGAGTCTGAAGTCTGGTTTTTATTGATGGGAAAATGGACCAGCATGTATACCTAAACATTTTAAAAAACAATCTGCGCGAATCTATGAATAAAATGAATTTGGGTCCCAACTATATTTTCCAACAAGATAACGACCCCAAGCATACAGCTCGTATTGTACGTGAGTGGCTACTATATAATACCCCTAGCCAATTGCATTCTCCACCGCAGAGCCCAGACGTAAACCCTATCGAGCATTTGTGGGACTACTTCGAAAAACAGTTACATAAACACCACATTTCTTCAAAGTCTTCCCTAAAGAAGGCTTTGCAAGATGAATGGAATAGTATTCCTCAAAATATTACACAAAAACTTGTGGAATCCATGCCATCACGTATGCAAGCGGTCCTGGAAGCTAAAGGAAGAACCAGATACTGATGCCTTATTGTAAATAAATATCCTCATGTAAAAGTAATCGTACGATGACTTTTGTCGCTTAGAAATTTTCATTTTTAGAAATAATCAATTGATATTTACCAATCTTTGAAAAGATTTAAATGAATAAATGTTTGGTTTGAATTTTCTTTTTGTTATGTTTGTCTTAATGTAAAATTTATGTAAAAAAATTTTAATAAATGGACTATTTTTCTTATCTAGTATGTTTTGATATGCCGTACGATGAATTATGTTGCCTAGTGTATATATATATATATATATATATATATATATATATATATATATATATATATATATATATATATATATATATATATATATATATATATATATATATATATATATATATATATATATATATGACGAATTTTCGGCGAAGTGGTTTTAACACTAATGTTCTTCGAACATTAGTAAAAACCGCCTTGTTCAGCAGCAACAGCCAGCATAATCCGATCATAAATAATTTTTTTTTCTGCTGTCAGTAATGGCTCGCTGTTCACGATAATTGTTGCTAAATTACCTTGGTCATATTGTTTTTCTCGTTGTAAATCGGTGTTGAATAAGTCGGTGGCTGGGCGATCAGGTGATGGCATACCATAATGATTAAGTTGTAAATTTGAAATTAAAACACATAAATCCTCGATGAACACTAACGCTTCATTATACATCTCTGGCGTATAATCTATGTTTTGGCATTGATCTGTTTGTCTAATTCGGTGCAATATGTCTTCTGTCATACAATTTTTATATTTTTCCCACAAAGTTTGTGCTTGCGATGGATAACATGTCGTCAAAATAATTGCAAACAGCTGACGAATATTATTGGGCGTTGATATTAATGCGGCATTAGCAAGCGTTAAGTCCCAATGGTTATCGTCTTCTAGCAATTGCAGTTCACGACATGCATCTTGGTATGTATTGAATACTCGACCATTAACTGTTCGCAGAAATTCAAAAGACGTTGGTCCGGGAACATTCACCAATAACAAATGTAAATAGAAGCACTCGCGTTGCTTTGGATGTACCGTATAAAGTCGCCCCAATGTCTTAGCTTTGAATATGCCTGTGATGGAAGGATGTGGTTTTCCTTATTTTCGTGGTTCCCATTTTTTACCGGATTTGTTCCATGTGAAATAACGTAGAACATCAGTATATTTCAATGTTTTTGCGAATTGGCCAAAAATATCAGATTTTGACACAATGTAAAAAATTCAGTTAGTGTCGTTTTTGGAGCCTCAAGCGCTCTTCGGAGAACATTTTCTTCAGTGAAGTATACACGTTGACAGTTTTCAAGATGTATTGCTAGATGCTGGACAGAAGGGTCTCTTTCGTATATGGGAAAGCTAAGAATATGCCAAATAGCTTCGTTGCTGCTAATGTACCTACCCATTTGGTATCGTGCTATTTCGTCATTTTTATTTACATTCTGTACTTTAAATATAGCCAACTCATTGCCTTTATTTACATATTTACAAATGTACTTTTACAGAACTGCAAAGCTCAACATTGATATGAGCCTCATAAGTTTTTGAAAGTAATGGTGAGTATGGTACTACCCACTGATTATCAAGTTCAACTTGATTTGTAAAATTCGGCAGTCGCATTGTTAATGTGTGGCCACCATTCTCAGCATTTCTGCGGCGATACATTGGATAACCGGCAATATCCGTGATAGTGTCATTCGTATGCGGCTTTGGGAAATTTTTCTTACATTTTCCATTTTCCATGCATGGTGACGTTATGTTGAAAGCACCGCACGGCCCGTGGATTATGTGTTTGGTAACAATATCAAATAATTCTTGATCAATTGATCGGTCTGAAATTTCGGCTGAAATGATTTGATCAATTTCTTCTGAACGGATTTTATCTTGAAGCCAAATTAAAATGTGGGCATGAGGCAAACCTCGCTTTTGCCACTCAATCGAATACAGCCAACAACGTATGATACCAAAAACTGAATATTTAACGCAGGATTTCAATTCTTTTCAATTTTTGTTTAAACACACGTGCAGTTATATCATGACGATGAAATGCTTGTTGTCCTGGTGATAGTAAAGTTTGTATTTCTTTCCAATTTTGATTACATGTGAATGTAATAAACAAATCCGGTCGGTCGTAATGACGTACGTAAGTCATCGCATCTTGTATGTATTCCTGCGTGTTCCGTGGACTGGCGATGTAGCATGAAGGTAAAATGAAAGCATTACCGATGTCATTGGGGTTTAAATTTCCGTCGATGTTTCCAACAACAGCATCTCGTAAGTGAATGTATTCTTCGGATCGTAATTTAGCCTGGTTATATCGAATAAATCGCAAGCGTTCGCTTTCAACCTTAGCATACATATCAACAATGTATTGATGGAATAGCTGACGACATCGAAGGATATAGTTGCCCTGATTTAGTCTAACCATCAATCGGTGTGCGTAGTAGTTCATAGAACTAAATTTTTTATTTCCATTAGCACCTAAAAAAAAATAAAAAGTAAAATGAAATAAGAAATCAAAATTTGTTCATACAGTTAGAAAATAGATAGTTAATAGTCAAATTTACCAGTATTTGGATCACACTGTTTGATATTAAGATGATATTCATCCTGTCCTTGCCAAAATATTAATGGATATTGTAGTGCGTCATATGAACGGTGTAGATCCGAAATCGTACTGATAGTGTTGTCTCGCTGTGTAATTTTTATAGCTCTGTTGTCAACTGGATCACCAACCATATTAGCAGCAACCTCGTCAACAGTTGGAGCGTTGCATCTGCCAGCATGTTCACCTAATGGTACTTTGTCGGCTTTTATGACGATTTGATAGTTGTCATGTTGCATTCGGGGCGAAACTCTTTTAAACAATCGAATTAGTTGATTCTGATCTTCTAAAAAAATTTCCAGCAACATCACAATTGCTCTTTCCTCTGCTTGTTCAATGAAATTATACTGGCACCGAGTTGTTACGCGGTCTTCACAATTGCCCAGAAAATAAATTTGAAGAAATTGCGGATCATCATCAGGCATTGGCATCAATGATCCGATTTTATGGTACACCTGGCCTTGTATTTTGAATGTAGTTTCAAAATTACGTCCATCGGATGCGAGATCGCAAATTTTAGTTGCCCCAAATGACTTCATTTGGAAACAAGAATTAAATTTGCGTATCTTAAGCAAAAATAATTTTGAATCATCTGAATCGCCAGCAATAAAGGATAATAAAGATAATGCACGTGTTAATGAGCGGCTGATCCGCTGCCTCTGTCGTTCTTGTACTCGTGATGTACTGTAGCTATGTTTCGTTCTCGTGCCGCTCTTGTTCTTGCAATAGTCTGTCGCAGACGTTCGTCACGCTGTTCTTGACATTCTTGTGCACGACGCTCTGCTGTCCTAACTCTTTGGGCTGCATTTCTTATTGTGATTTGTTCTGCCGACTGATGAGCTCTTTCAACGCGTTTGCGTCGTGCCTCTCTGCTCCTCGCGTTGTTGAGGTTAGATTTTTTCGGTGGCATTCGACTGAAAATAATAATTTAAACGTTGAAATATTGAAAAAAAAACTGAAAAACATGCTATTATAGCGCATGGAAATAACAATATATACAATAATATTATATGATAATACTTACATGTATATAGTTTAATTAGAGTTTTGAACAACGAAGCACTAATAATTAAAAAGCAGGAATAATTTCACTGTATTATATTCCCTATAATATGAATTTAATTTATACTTCAGTCTAAGTAACACTCGGTCGGCTATGCTAACACCAAAAATTGAAAATGTAAAATTCACTGTATTTATTTCGGCTTACTACAAAATAAATTTAACCTGTACTTTAGCCTCAGCAACATGTGGTGGTTATGCTTTTAAGTTGTAGCTTATATGGAACGTTTAGACGTTTGACATAGCGCCATCTATTGAATACTTACTCAATCCAGTCAACAGATGTCGCCATCTGTTAAAATCGTTTGGAGCTAACAAATAATTGTGACTGTCAAATAATAGACAAATAATTTGCAATAAAATAATATTGCGATCATAAATTGAGATGTAAGCTATCCTATCTTTCAAGTTGGATCAAACTGCACACGGTGTACAAATTTGATTAAAATCGGTTAAGTAGTTTAGGAGTCCATCGCGGACAAACAACGTGACACGTAATTTATGTATATTAAGATATATATATATATATATATATATATATATATGTATATATATATATATATATATATATATATAATATATATATATATATATATATATATATATATATATATATATATATATATATATATATATATATATCTATATCTATATATATATATATATATATATATATATATATATATATATATATATATATATATATATATATATTGTAGTATTGTATTATTGTAGGTGTAGTGTAGTGTTTGTGGAGAAATGTGAAATGTGTTAAAAATAAGTGCATTCTATCCTTAAATCTATCTATAAAAAGGAGTGCATTCTATCTATAAGTCTGTAGAAAAAAAGTGCACTTTATCCACAAATCCTTTAGAATATTCAAATCTGTAGTGTCCAGAAGCTTGTATTCTATTCTGTAGTTTATAGCATAAGAAAGAAGGATACGCGTTTCAAATTATTCATCGCTCATATTAAATTTTGTCACATTATGGTAACTACATACATCAAATCTATCTAATCGTAAAAACCATTTGCGTTAAGGTACACTTGGCTATTATTTATTCCGTTTGGCTCATAGTTCACTTTTTACACTATCAATCAATGAGCACAAACTATTTTACTGAAAGCCATTTTTTATCGTAGTTTGTAACACGCTTGAACAACATAAAGGCGGCTTTAGATATGCGGTGTTTGTCAAATACCGAGCACCTAGTTTGGCAAACTTCGCATGTGTGGTTTGGTTGCTCGCCTAGTGCTTGCCCTAGGCCAAGCACAAACATTCGGGTGCTCGCTATTCCCGTAGTTTGTCGAACTTTCAACTCACATCAAAGTAGACGAGCACTGTGTCGGATCCCCGGAGCTCGCTCATCTTCCAGTTTTGGCAAACATTCGGCAATGCCCGAATGTCTAATTCACTGTGCTTGTCATTCCGCAAGCACCAAGCCAAATTACTTGACTAGGTGTTCGGTATTTGGCGAATAGGAGGTGTTAGGTAACACCGCATATCTAAAGCCGCCTTAAAATACACTCACTCATTAATTAAATAGTATACTCACAGGCTAAGTCAATATATGTGTATTGTTTGAAATTTGGACAAGCTTTAGTCAACTTTTAAAATGTAAAGCTTTTGTAAACTTTTGAAATGTAAACTTTTGAAATGTAAAGCTTATGTTAAAACAGCCTTAAGCTTTTAGAATTTTGCTATATTAGCATAAGCACTACTGCATTAAAGGTACTGTTCTGAACCAAATGCGTTGGGAGCGATATCATTCGGCCGTCCTGCAGACCTTTTATATCTTATTTTCTGACAAATAAAATACGTGGCAATAAAAAACTGAGTTTTGTTAAAAGTAGAGAGAGAGAGAGAGAACATTATAGTGGCGCCCAACATAGTGGCCCGAATTTTATAACTAAATTCCGTAGAAACTGGAGTTTAGACGGATCACAAGAAGCTCGAGAATGACCACCTTTACGTCCGAGCAGTTCCAGCATTTGCTGGAAGTCATGGCACAACGACCAACAAAGGGGTCTTTCAGTAAGTGCACTGCTCGCTTCAAGGGAGAAAGAGATCCAGTGTTGGTGGAAGACTTCCTTACTACCATTGCGATTTATAAGCAAATTGAGGAAATCAGCGATAACGATGCAATTGCTGGCTTACCACTTCTACTTGAATATCAAGCATCATCCTGGTGGCAAGGCATCAAGCACAAAATTATAACGTGGGACGATGCGACAAAATATATTCGCAGTGCATTTGCACCAGCAAGACCAGCTCATCGTATCTATGCCGATACATTTGAGCATAAACAATGCGATGGTGAAACAACTGACAGTTTCATCTGCAAAAAGCGAGCTCTTTTCGCACAGTTACCCAGCCCAAAACTACCTGAGTCGGTAATAATCGATATGGATTATGCGGTATTGGATATTAGCATTCGAGAAGGTGTTTCACGAGAATCGGTCAACACATTCAATGATCTGCTACGCCAAGCAAGAGGGGGGGAAAGCATGCTTGCTGAAAAAATTGTTAACCGAAACGATGAAAACAAGGCAATTGACTTAAAAGGAAAAGTTCGATGCAATTTCTGCAAAAGATTTGGACACAATACCAGTGACTGTAGAAAGAAGCTGAAGCCCGTGTCTCACGTACATCCCACAACAAAACAGGAAATACACACTGTTTCATGCTACAGCTGTAAGATGCCTGGCTATTATCGCTCGAATTGTCCAAACTGCAGCCAAAAAAAACGACCGGATGGTCCGGCCTCTATTTCATTTAATTGCTTTAAGAGCTCGATTGGTGGTGATCTTCCCACAATCTCGATCACAGCTCATGGCGACACAGGACTGGCTTATCTTGATACAGCTGCGAGAACTAGTGTTGCAGGTCGGCAGCTATTGCTTCATTTGCTAAGGAACGGGACAGTGTTCACACAAGTCTCGGCAGATGTTAAATTGGCTGATGGCATTTCACATCACCAACATATTTGTATGGCCAACGTGGAAATTATCATTGGCAATCGGCTTAAAGTCATTAAAATGGTGGCACTTTCAACAGCAACAGACAATCGGACTTTGATTGGGATCGATTTTTTGGAAGAACATGGCATTGTAATGAAGCTCGCTCAGCGGTGTTGGTATTTCGAAGATCAACCTTACAAAAAGTTTGACTTTTACGATTCAAGCCTTTCTAAACTGAAGGAGCCAGCACTTATACCAGAAGAACAGAACGCTGAATCATTCGTAACATGGTTCGAAAACATTCAACCAATCACGCCAATAAAAAAAACTCCGCAAGTTAAGCGTAAAAGCCCTGTAGACGAGTATCTGGGTCCAAAGCAGCCATGCGAAGATAAAAGTAGTTCAAATGACTACTCTCCAAGAGCTATACAAAGTATTTTTCGAGACGCGATACCTATCAACGAAGTTACTCCCGAGCGTTCTCAAACTGACTTCCGTTTACTGGAAAGAATGGAAGAAGGAGAACCTCAGCCTTTAGAAGCGTATATTCTAGAGCTCAACTCAATTGAGATAATGCTACGGAATGATGAAGCAATTGATCTCAATCAACGAGAAAAGAAAGCTCTCAATAGCTTACTAATGTCAGCGAGTGACTAGTTTTCTCCCATAGGAGAGCCAACACACATGGTTGAACATAAAATAAATACAGAGAATCATGAGCCTATTGCTTATACACCATATAGACTATCACCAACCAGAAGATCACAGCTACATGAAGAGCTAAAGAAAATGATTGAAATGAATATTATTGAAGAATGCGAGTCACCTTGGGCCGCACCAGTTGTTCTAGTGCCCAAACAAACTGGAGGTATCCGCGTTTGCATTGATTATAGACGACTAAATGCCATCACAATTCCAGATAGGTAACAACTACCACGAATTGATGATTTGTTACATTCTACAAAGAGCACTGCTTTCAAATCAACACTGGATTTGCAATCCGGTTATTGGCAAATAAAAGTTGCTGAAGAAGATCAAGATAAAACGGCTTTTATTTCACCATTTGGAGTTTATCGTTTTACAAGAATGCCATTTGGATTACGAAATGCACCAGCAACATTCCAGAGATTAATGGATAAATTCAGAACCACACTCAGTAAAATTTCCATACTTGTGTATTTAGATGACATTATAATATGCTCGGAATCTTTTAAAAAGCATTTAAATGATCTTCAGTGTGTCTTTGATCAACTTTGTGCATACAACCTGAAAATAAATTGTGGAAAGTCGACATTTTGCTGTGCCCAAGTCAAATTCTTAGGACATATCATAACAAAGGAAGGAATCAAAGTCAATCCAGATAAAACCTCCGCTATTTCTAATCGACCAGAACCAAAGAATTCAAAACAAGTCTTGTCGTTTTTACAAGCATGTTCTTGGTACAGGTGCTTTATACCAGGTTTTGCCAACATTGCTAAGCCATTAAGTGACTTAACGAAAAAAAACTGTGTGTTTACATGGGATGCTAAGGAACGTAACTCCTTCAACACCTTGAAGCAACTTCTAACGACTGCACCTGTCTTGCAACAAGCACAGGACTCGAATCCTTTTTTTCTCAAGACAGATGCCAGCAATCATGCACTTGGTGCAGTTTTGGTCCAGGGGGAGGGAGCTGAAGAACATCCCGTTGAATATGCAAGTCGCTTGCTCTCTAGTGCGGAACGAAATTACTATACAACGGAGCGTGAGGCTCTGGCAATTGTTTGGGCCATAAACAAGTTTCGAGATTACATTGAAGGCTCTGAAGTTACTCTTCAGCCAGTTAAATGGTTGATGACTCTTAAGTCACCAACAGGAAGACTGGCAAGATGGGCACTTCAATTGCAACCTTATAATGTAACAGTGCTATAAACTCCAGGAAGGACGAACGTCGTAGCAGATTGTCTTTCTCGACCTGCGGATACAGCAAATGATGACATAGACGTCAACACATTTCACGTCGATTTGCCTCGACGGGGAGCAGCTGAAATGCGTGCGGAACAGCTTAAAGACTCCGAAATAAGTTCAATAATCTCCTCGTTTGAAATGAACGATGAAAATGTTGTACGCTGGACACGCCGAGGATACCTCCTTAACGACGGGGTATTGTACAGATACACACCTGAAAGTGAAGCTGAAAACCCTCAATTAGTAGTTCCATCCCACGAGCGTGCAGCAATTCTCCAGGAGTGCCATGACAAAACTACAGCTGGTCATTACAGGGTTGAAAATACCATTTCACGTATTCTCCCACACTACTTTTGGCTTGGAATCCGACAGGATGTCAAGAAATACGTAAAGTCTTGTATTCAGTGCCAACGATACAAGCCAACAAATATGAAACCTGCAGGATTGTTACAAACAGTGGCTTCAAATCAGCGTTTCGAAATATTAGCCATCGATTTATTTGGACCATTGCCAACTAGTCCAAAAGGTTACCAGTGGATTTACATCGTAGAAGACGTGGCCAGTAGATGGGTGGAAATATTTCCTCTTCAAGAGGCAACGGCCGAAAACTGCGCTCATCCTACTCAATGAAATCTTTCTACGATTTGGCTTTCCTCGTCGCCTTATTAGTGACAACGGGACACTATTTATTTCAGCCGTTATGCAGCAGCTGAGATATTGCCTTGGTATCAAGCAAGTGTTTACTCCAGTCTATCATCCGGAAGCAAATCCTGTAGAACGAAAGAACCGTGACCTTAAAACGCAACTTGCTATATTCGTAGGCAATGATCATACCAAATGGGCTGAAAGTTTACCTGCCATTCGTTTTGCGTTAAATACGGCAAAATGTAGTAGTACAAGATATTCTGCCGCATATTTAACTTTCGCCCGGGACTTAAGAACGTTAGATGAAGGAAACCATGACTTAACACAAGTCATACAAGCTGAAAACTTCGTTCCCCAAATCACACCACACCTCCAAAAATTTGCAAAGAACCTAGCTGCTGTCAAGGAGACGATAAAAATAATGCAGGATCAAAATAAAGCTAACGTTGACAAAAAACGCCGACCGCAACCAGAGCTAAAACTCGGCGATCAAGTACTCATTACTACGCATGTATTGAGCAAATCCTCCAAAAATATTACATCTAAGTTCACTCCACGACGCGATGGACCATATGTCTTAGTGAAGAAAATTGGTTCCTCAAGTTTTCAGGTAGCAAACGCAGACAATCTGGAAAACATCTTGGGAACATATCATGTTTCCTCTCTCCAGCCATTCAAACCTTCTACTCCGACTCGCCAAATACCAGTTCAGCCTTTACGAAGACGAGGACGACCATCGAAGCAAGAGAAGCATCTCACATCATCAAGACCATTTAAAATACAAAATACGAAGCGAACAACTCCTACCAAATCTGCCGCATTATCGGTACGATCTCTGCGCCAGAGAGGGAGACTGTAAAGCTAGAACTACACTGGCCTCACGTAACGTGAGCTCACGTGTCGTCACGTTATGCGTGTGGAGGCATGAGCTCACGCTTGGAGCTACACTTGTCTCATGTTAGCAGCTCACGTGTGTTGCAATTGCATATCGACGGTTTGAGGTTTAACTAAATTTCGCTGCGCACATAAAAATTCTGTTACAATTTTTTCCCACAATTTACCAGCATCAATGTATTTCGCCATTTCACAAGTATTCATGCTTATACATTTGCAACAAATCACTTACCTTATACATTTCAATCAAATCAAATACCATGCGGTAAAAATATTGGCTAAACGTGCTCTCACGTGAGCTCAAAAATCTGAATTTGCAGATTATCAAAAACGTGAGCTCACTTGAGCTCACATGAGCCGTGTGACGTGTCGCCAGTGTAGTTCTAACCATACAAAATGGTACTGCAGATCTATCACACGTGTGGTCAGCTGATGTGACCACACGTGAGCTCACGTTACGTGAGACCAGTGTAGTTCTAGCTTAACACGCTGTAACAACATAAAATACACTCACTCATTAATTAAATAGTATACTCACAGGCTAAGTCAATATATGTGTATTGTTTGAAATTTGGACAAGCTTTAGTAAACTTTTAAAATGTAAAGCACTTGTAAACTTTTGAAATTTAAACTTTTGAAATGTAAAGCTTATGTTAAAACAGCCTTAAGCTTTTAGAATTTTGCTATATAAGCATAAGCACTACTGCATTAGGGCCAAAATAGACGAGCGGAGCTATCGCCGCGTTTTTCCGCCGAGCTTTTGAGCTTGCAAATGGAACACATGAGTTTGTATGAAGCAAACTATACGAGCGCGATTTCAGCTGCGTGTTAAATCCATACATTTTCAAAAGCTCGGCGAAAAAACGCAGCGATAGCTCCGCTCGTCTATTTTGGCCCTTAAAGGTACTGTTCTGAACCAAATGCGTTGGGAGCGATATCCTTCGGCCGTCCTCCAGACCTTTTGAGTTCAAATAGTTAGTATTTGACAAATAAAATACGTCTTATTTTTTGACAAATAAAATACGTGGCAATAAAAAACTGAGTTTTGTTAAAAGTAGAGAGAGAGAGAGAGAGAGAGAAAGAGAACATTATAAGTTTCATTTGTAAGTCATCATTTTATGCATTATCTTAATCATTCCATTTTTTTAGTTATAGGGCTTATAGTGGCGACAGGAATCGGAGTTACAGCAGGAGCGCACAGATTGTGGTCACACAAATCTTATAAGGCAGCGATTCCTCTGAGAGTATTGCTCATATTTTTGTTTACAATTGCTGGACAAGTAAGTTAAACTTTTTAGTAACATAAATATTGAATAAATAAATAAATTTCCCCATACAGACTCAAGCTAAATATCATCTGACTTTTCCAATATTGATTTGACTTGTTAAACATTTATTTGAAAAATGCACGATTCATGTGGTTTCAACTTGCACGTGTTTTTCAATAAATTAATCGACTTTGTATGGTCAAAAAACGCATAGATCCGCTTCCCATGTTCATAAACCTGACAAAAATTTAACTAATTTTTCTCGACTTATTTTTCTTATTGATGAAACACGGAATCATATCTTATATCCAGTAATTTATAAACAAAATTAAATGGTAATTAAACTCATCTTTGGTCTTCGATTTGGGTCGTCTACAAATTGGACAATGAGGTGCCTACATATCAAAACTAAAGTGTTTTTGAGCTTCTTTGTTGGGGTGTTGAATGCACGAATCGATGAAGCCGGTCATGTACACTGTAACCGAAAATCATATTCAAAATAAGATTTCGGAAGAAATATTACTGCAAACGTTCCATTTACCTAATTAAAGAAAATGCAACGATATAATTTCAGAAACGACACATGTCCGATCGCAGACATAGTGTTAGCATAAATTATCTATTTAATGTAGCAAATACATATTAGCCAAGGCCAGGCCAGATCCAAGTCAGGCGAGTAAGTAACAGGACAAGCTTTCGTAAATGGAAGCGACTCGCAATTTTGCCAGTTCTCAATAGTCAGCTGTTTTGTGCGGTTAAAAAGTTCAAAAGTGTAGTTCTGGTCGCATACCTCAGTCGTAGCAGAAACAAGCAGCTTCAGTCCATTCTGTGGTAAGAAAACAAAGTAAAAAAACTCTAGTGCATTAGAACCGCCAGAAAACTGATTTTCGAAGAAATCGTCATTGAGTGACCAAAAAATGTGGAAAGACGTAATACACTTCTTTGTAGTATCATATCAACCATTTCTTACCCAAAGCAAAAAATATACCCATTTCCCGACAATATCTCTTATAACACAAATGATGGAAATGTTCAGTGTTTCTTTCTTTTCAACGAAGCAGCAATAAGTCTACCAACGTATCCTTTGAATTTCGTTTTCATCCGAGGAATTCATCGAAAGTTTCTATATTTGAATATATAAGATATTTGAACCTGCCATCCAGAAAATTTTTAAACCTCGGAAAATTTAAACATTGGTTCCTTATTTTCTTTGTTAATGCCTTGCATTCAAATAAATAATGGAAGTATCTGTTGGTACAGTATTAACGAAAATGTCTGTTGCTGGCAACCCTGTGTTAGCAGCATAACTAAAAATATAACTAAACTGCTTTAAGTTAAGTTAAACCCATCCTGTGAATTTTGTTTCGATTGAATGACTTCGCTGGACGTTATAAGGGTGAATTTTAGGGCTACCACCCGGCAGTTTTTCAAAATTTCTATACCTGAATATTTGCTGTTAATTGTCATTGCAAGATCGTTAATATGTGCAAATTTAATGACAAAATCGCTTAGAAAAGATATTCCATAAATTATTTATTATAATTAATTAATTATAATTACTCACTCCCATCAAAGGATGTAAAAATGCTGCTGGGAGATTTCAATGCAAAAGTTGGGAATGAAAGTTGGCATCGGGGGACCACTGGAGGTCACAGCCTCCACGAGGAATGCAATGATAACGGCCATCGTCTAATTGACTACGCTTGCAGCAGGAACCTTGTTGTAAGCTCAACTTGCTTTCCACATCGTCGCATTCACAAGCAGACCTGAAATTCTCCAGACGCACATACCGTCAACCAAATCGACCACGTCCTTATTAGCAAGAGATGGGCGTCAAGTGTTATGGATGTTCGGTCGTACCGCGGAGCTAACTGTGACTCCGATCATTTTCTGGTGAAAACGACATACCGGTGCAGAATTTCCTCAGTGCACCAATCGAGATTCAGCCTTCCCAAAATCTTCGCGGTTGAGAATTTGCTGAACGATTATACGGCTCAGGTATATACGACCGCGCTTGAGGAAAGAATTTCACCAATGCTGCGCGACTCCAGCAACGTAGGTGTCCATGAGTTCTGGGAAGAGCTCAAAAATACAATCAAGAATGTGGCAGAAAACGTTGTGGGATACAAAGCCCGACGAGCGCGAAATGATTGGTTTGACGAAGAATGCAGAAACTCACTTGACGCAAAGAACGAGGCCTACAGACAATGGGTCCAACGTGCAACCAGAGCCAAGAAGGAAAAATATGACGAGCTACGGCGAATATCCAATAGAATAATTAGGCGTAAGAAACGAAAATACTTTGACGAGCATTTGCTGAACATTAATATGAACCTAGTTAGTAAGAACACCAGATAAGCGTACAGATTAGTAAACTTTATCAAAAACGGCTACCAACCCAGGACTAGCCTCTGTAAGGACAAAGATGGAAATATTATCAGCGACACCGAAAATATTAGCAAACGATGGGCGTCCTACTTCGGAGAGCTTCTGAATCCGCCTTCAAACATCCTTGCAGCAGAAGCTGAGCTCCATGGTGATACCGTTGGTCAACCGCCATCCACACAATCCCCTACAGTAGAAGAAGTTGATCTCGCCTTGCGTTCACTGAAAAGCAATAAAGCGCCGGGCGCTGACGAGATACCAGCTGAGCTACTAAAGTCTGGTGGGGCGGGTCTATTAAGTGCTCTACATCAACTACTGCTGCGAATATGGGAGACTGAGGTGATCCCAGACGATTGGCGCAGAAGCATCATCTGTCCCATACATAAAAAGGGAGATAAACTGCGGTGTGAGAATTACAGAGGCATCTCCTTAGTCTGTACAGCCTACAAAATCCTGTCAAAAATCCTGGAGTATATCATAAAACCGTTCGCGGAAGAAATCATTAGCGAGTATCAAGGCGGTTTCAGATCTGGTCGCTCCACAATCGACCAGCTCTTCACGGTCAAGCTAATTTTGCAAAAGTGCTGGGAATACGACGTCGACGTGTACCAAATCTTTGTCGACTTTAAACAAGCATATGACAGCATCAGCCGAGGCGCTCTATATAGCATCATGCTGCAATTTGGTATACCGGCCAAATTAGTGAGACTTGTAAAGATGACGATGACCAACTCCGTCTCGCAAGTCCGGATCCAGAACAGATTGACGGATCCTTTTGAAACTCTGGGTGGCCTGAAACAGGGCGATGGTATAGCGCCCACGCTCTTCAACCTGGCACTTGAGTTCGCTATTCGGGCAATGAACCTGAACACCAGCGGCACGCTACTTTTTAAGTCGACACAATTGGCAGCGTACGCGGATGACATTAACATCATGGCTCGAAAACTGACCGATGCAGAAGAACTTCTGCTTAGACTTGACACCGCAGCAAAGGAAGTTGGACTACGAATTAACGAGGACAAAACGAAAGTTATGATGCAATCTAGGACAAGGACGCCAGCGCACATGACCATCAACGTAGGGGACCTTTGCATCAAATTCGTGGACAACTTCGTTTACCTGGGTAGCAATCTATCGAGTGACGCCAACGAAACTGACGAAATCAAGCGACGGATACAACTAGCAAATAAGACATTCTTCTCGGTCCTCCCCATAATGAAATCGAAATATGTGCACAGAAAAACTAAGCTCCGCGTTTACAAAACTATCATACGACCTGTGGTTGCGAAACATGGACCTTGACCCAAGCCTCCGAAAATAGGATCGACACCTTCGAACGGAAAGTTCTATGGCGGATTTTCGGGGCTGTTCGCGACCGAGATGGATGGCGCATCCGGTACAACAATGAGTTGTACGAACTTTATGATGAGCTGGAAGTCTCCAAGATCGTCAAATTACAACGTTTACAGTGGGCTGGGCACGTGCAACGCATGAATGACGATCGCATGCCAAAACGTGTCATGAACGCAAGACGAGTCGACGGAGCGAGGCCAAGAGGAAGACCAAGAGCTCGGTGGGAGGGCTCAGTGTATGCGGACGCCGAGCAATTATTGGGGCTCCAAGACTGGAGGACGCGGTCACATGACCGAGACAATTGGAGGAATACGATCCAGGCGGCCAAGGCCCGACGTCAGGCTGTTGTGCCACGATGATGATGATGAATTATAATTAATAAAATATTCCCCTTCATGATGTTTCTACAAAAATCCTACGAAATTTGGTTTGCAATAAGGTCCATTTATTAAATTAATTTCGTTTTGATTTCATAACTGGATCAGAAGCTATCGGGAAAAAACTTTATTTTGCTGAGCTAATTTACAAGATTTAGGTAACGAAAATTTCCAGAGCTAACAGTTCTATCCTGATTTTTCAACTAAATTTCTAACAAATGTGGCTTAAAATAAGGTTCAAGTACTGTTTAGTTCACGTAAGTTTAGTGTGCTGAAAAAAGAGGTAATTTGGTCATAGATTGGCGTTCTTGCGCAAGTCGGAAATTGGAAAATTTCAAATTCACGTCCGCCATTTAAATTTATCAAAATTTTGAATTTTTTGTAAAAAAGCAAACTCATTCAGGAGGGCCGATTATTTGACGGATTTTTTTCAGGAGTTGCCGTAGCTACAGGGTGTCCGGCACCGTCTTTAAAACCCATATGTGTATAGTTTTGGTTAACGTTAATACGCTCTGCAAGTTTCACGATGTGTCAACATTTTTGTCAAAAGCTATGATAAATCGAAAATTGGACAAAAAATTCTTGCCTACTTTTAGGCACTCAACGTCCACATAGGGTTCGTAATTTCCAACTTTTCGTGACAAACAAATATAAAACATAATCAATATTCATTCCCAGTACTAATTTCTACAAAATATACTCTGAATCGAAATTCAGGGGTACCCGAAAATTTATTGAAATGCCCGCCGCCGCCAAAAGGTTAAAGATATAGTAATTCTAATTAGACACTGCACTAGTCCTAATATACATCTATGTTCCTTGCAAATTTAAGCTCAATCACACCGACCACTTCAGAGACTATCCCCCTTAATCTTTTTGCTGATATATATATATATATATATATATATATATATATATATATATATATATATATATATATATATATATATATATATATATATATATATATATATACATATATATATATATATATATATATATATATATATATACATATATATATATATATATATATATATATATATATATATATATATATATATATATATATATATATATATGTGTGTATGGATATATTTACAATTCAAGAGATACGAATTTTCGGCGAAACGTTTTTAATGCTAATTTTCTTCGAAAATCATTAAAATCTCTAAAACATTAGAATCGCTACAAACCTGATTATCGAAGAAATTATCTTTGAGCGACTAAAAGATGTGGGAAGACGTAATAGACTTTTTTGCAGTATCATATCAACCATAACTTACACAAGGTAAATAGATGAGAAACATTCTTTTATGGCTACATATATCTTTTGAATTTCATTTTCATTCAAGTATTTCAGCGATGAAACGATGTTTGGGATTGCCAGCCGAAAAATTTTGACAGTAGATCGATCGTACAGTAGTTCGTTTTTTGAGTATCAAGGATGCATAATTTTTGGAGTACCATTTAAGTATTTAATTGTGGAATTGGCTCGGTTAATGGGATAACATCTAATTGTGCACAGAAACTCTGAAAGTGCTTTCTCTGCTGCATAGTTAAGTCGGAAGCTATGTTTAAATTGTAAAGGTTATTGAATTGTGATCATGGTTCCCTTCTTGTCTATAAATCAGCATAGACAACGTATATCGTCTCTAAAGCTTATCATAGCAGAGAATAATTGATACGGGAAACTCGATCGCTTTGCGGAATAAGCCTTCGAAAGCAAAATCAAATTGGAATTGTTTCTGCGGGATGATTAAAATTGAAAAAATTTATTTAGATTGAAAACTTTTATTTGACAAAGTGGTTTCGAAAGTATGCACTGATTCTCATCAAACACCAGCTCACAGTGCATACTTGACTGATGTGACCACTTACAGTTGGAAATCATTGATTTTTATTTACGCTAATTAAGCATTAGAAGTTAAGCAGTGAAGTTACTTTAATTATGAAATTACTATAGCGTATACCAAAATTAAGCTTTGAAAGCACTTTGTATAGTAAAAATATATAGTCAAGTTAAGGGGGGATATACATGTAACTGCTAAAACAAAAACGATTTTTTTTATTGCATTAAAGTGTTCCAAATACTCTTAAAATATACCAAAAGAAGTTTTGAAGCGATATTCGTATTAGTTCTCGAGTTATAGCCAGTTATAGACAGCGCGGCGTTCCCCAGGTCGGTGGAGCTTTAGAACTTTAAACGCGTTTTTCTCAAAGTAGTACTTTTTCAATTTCCGTACAAGATATCTAAAAAAATATTGAACCTATTCGGCTCAAATTTATATCACATGTACAAAAGAGTATTATCTCATCGTAATGTAATTATGTAATTTCGGAAAAATAATTAGTTTACCAATGTTTAAAACATGATTCTTTTGAAAAAAAATCGATTTGTTTTTTCAATCTAATAATGTAAAAATTTGATTTTTTTCTCTAAATTTTATTGATTCACCTATGAATTATAGATCTCATTAGCATATTTTTTTTTCTCTGAACGCTGCAAGTTTCTCGGAAAAGGCGTTAAGTTGTACGAGGCTGTTTTTGATGTGTTTTTTTCATTTGCTCGCATCGCCTCCACTGTGTGTTAAAAAGTTATTAAAAAAATATTTTCATTTACTATAAGATATGTACTTTCAGGATTTAATATTACAAATTTTCTGAATAAACAATATATATATTTTAAGTCTATCTGAAATTAGCAATTTCTTTTCCATTTTACATATATATCCCCCCTTAAACGTATGACACATATGAGTGCTAAACTGTTTTAAGCATTAATAACTTGTAAGAATTTATGAGCTTATAAAGCCTATTTGTAGTAAGTTTCGGGAGGAAGTGTAAACACTGTAAACACTGAAGACATACCACGAGTAACTAAATTAAAATAATAACGAAAAGTTGTAAATCATATATATATATATATATATATATATATATATATATATATATATATATATATATATATATATATATATATATATATATATATATGTATATATATATGTATATATATATGTGTATATATATATATATATATATATATATATATATATATATATATATATATATATATATATATATATATATATATATAAATATTGAAAATAATTGCTTATTTTCCGTAAAACACCCGGCTATTACACAAATGATTTATTGCTCTAAATAATCCAAATGATTCGCACTAGGCGATAGCTTATTGGTAACTAACTAACAATATCATAACTACATTAATGGAAGTAATTGAGAGGGAGTAAGAATTTAAAGTTTTTAAGAGAAATTTCTACATCCTCCCCGGCAGCCTGGAATTTGTTCAATGCAACTCCAATGCATACAAGTGCTGTACTGCTCTTCGTGTCTTCATCCCGTTGCTGAATCGTATTTGATAAGCTCGTACCTTTCCGTCACGACCTGGAAAGGTGTCTTCAACCACCGCCAATTTCCATTGCAGCCTCCACGTTAAATTATCATATACCAAAACAACTTCGTCCCGTTGAATGCTTGACGATGATGATGGTCGAGAGTGCATCAGCGATCGAAGTTGTATCAGATACTCGTTTTTCCATCGTTTCCCTAAAATATGAAGAGTTCTCTGTCTGAAGTTCTACTTGCGACGCAATACGTTACACGTAAAGGGTTCAGAAGAAAGCTTGCTAGGATCATTAAGCACTGATGTTCTACTTGAATATACTCGAAGAAAGTGCATTGGGGTCAAAGGTGCAAGGTCCTTTGGATCGTCCGATATATACGTAAGAGGTTGAGAATTTATTGCCGCTTCTACTTCAATCAATACTGTGTGTAGCTCATCGTTACTGAGAACGGAACGCATCATTGTAGCCTTTAATGCAGTTTTGATACTACGGATGAGGCGCTCCCAGAAACCGCCCCACCACGGTGCTCGTTCAACTATGAACTTCCAACGAATTCTATTCTCAGATAGGAATTTGTTAGTCCGACTGTCTCGTGCAAACTCGTTCAAAGCATTTAAATCCTTTGCTGCTCTTTAAAAGTCTGAGCATTATCCGAGTAAATAATACCAGGTTTTCCTCGACGTGCAACAAACCTTCTCAAGGCCATAATAAACGATTCAGTAGACAAGGTTGGTACAAGCTCCAAATGAATAGCTCTTATTGCAGCGGACGTAAAAAGTAAAAAATACACCTTTTGACTATTTTGAGTTAAAGGTTCTTTGACGTAAAGAGGACCGGCGAAATCCACACCAGTAACTTCGATTGGTCGGCTTTGTGCCATTCTATCCCGCGGTAAAGGCGCGAATGGCTGTGCTGCAGGTTTTGAAAATAGCACTTTGCAAGTGAAACATTTACTGACAACATTTTTTATAAGCTGCCTAGCCTTCGGAATCCAAAATCTGGATTGTAACTCTGCTAGAACCGTGTTTACTCCACTATGTAGTGAACGGCAATGTATGTCCATTACTACTAGTTTGGTAATGTAAGATCCCTTTGGGAGCAATGTTGGTTGAACAACATCTTCATCATCCGCTTCTACGTTTTGTAATCTACTCCGGGCTCGCAGTACATTAGTTTGATCCAACGTTGGATTTAACGTAAAGAGAAGAGAGTTTTTCTCCACTTTTCCTTTCTTTCGTAAAGAGCAAATATCATCATAGTAATACACCCCTTGCACGTGCTTAATCCAATAAATTTCAGCTTCAGCCATTTCTTCTGTATTGGCATCAATCGTTGAGGCGATTACTTGTTTCCTAAGTGACTTTGTGAAGCGTAGTATATATGCTGTAACTGTGAATACGCGTTTCCAGCTATTGAATCGTTCAGGTTGAAATAAAGGATCCTTGAAAGAAAAGCTATTATTATTGGGTTAATTAATAAAGAGATTACCACTAGCTGGGAGCAATCTGCTCCCATATCTTCTTGAGGCCAGTCACTTTTACTACACCTTAGCCATTCAGGACCCGACATCCATAGATGAGAATTTAAGCACCTCTGCTTGTACATCTTGCGTTAAAAAATCGGCTGGGTTTGACTTGCCAGAAACATGCCTCCTAGCAGAAATCATCGTGAACCTTCTAATTTCCGCTACCCTACTTTCTACATACGCCATCCACCTTTTAGAACCTCAAATCCAATGAAGAGTTATTTTTGAATCCGTCCAGAAATACACTTTCGAGCGCTTCATATTTATATTAGTTCTAAGATAAGCATATAAACGCGCACCTATTAATGCTGCGGTTAACTCTAACTTTGATAATGTTAAATCATCACATTTGCCTGTTTTTATTGGGGCTACCCGATTTTTTAACGAATTGTAAATACGCGACGACTCCATACCCCAGAGGACTAGCATCCGTAAATAAATGCAGCTCAATTGCACGAACGTGAATACTACTCAGCAAGCACCGAGAAATCGCGAACCTTTCAAGTTTTTCCATATCAACGCAACACGATGTCCACACCGACATTAGATCTGCAGGTAGCGGTTCCTCCTAACCCAGTTTCATTTTCCAGGTATTCTGAAACAACACCTTAAGCTTGATCAGAAATGGTCCGATAAATCCAAATGGATCGAAAATTTTTGCCATTACTGAGAGAATAAGTCGTTTCGTTTCAGTTGGTGCTGTGCTCACCACATCCTTTGCAGCTTTCATATCCACTGCAATCTCATCATTGAAAACTCTCCATCAAACTGCTAAAATCTGTTGTGACTCGGACGGACACCCATTCTGAAAAATGACATCCCTTACTTGTCCATTATTAGAGTTCCATTTTCTCAAGTTCATAGACGCGTTCTTCAAAATTACTTAAGCCTCTTTGTAAAAGAGAATGGCTTCTTCTTCAGTTTTGACACTGCACACAAGGTCATCCATATAAAAACTTTCCTTAAGGATTGCACACGTTCGTGGATATGTCACACTTTCATAATCAATATGTTTTTTCAAGGTGGCAGGCAGTAAGAAAGGGCTTGACGTTACTCCGAAGGTCACCCTAGTCATTCGGTAAGTTTTTACAGAAGGGATCCTTTCAGTAGATGTTAATTTTTGCGAGTACCAGAGGAATCTGTGGACGTCTCTTTCCGTAGAATGCAATTCTAGCTGTAAGAAGGCTTTTTCGATATCTGCGAGCAAGGCAATGGGGCCTACGCGAAAATTCAATAGTATTTTGAGTACATCTGGCAGCAGATTGCGCCCGGCATTCAAATAATCATTCAACGATGGACTATTGGCAGCTTGAGCTAATGCGTTAAATACAATGCGAAGCTTGGTAGTGGACTTATCATATCGATAAACTGGGTGATGAGGTAAATAGTGTGATTGAAATTTGTTTGAATTACTTTCATCTTCAATAGGCTCAGCTATTCTGTTATCAATTAACTCTCTCATAGCTTTGTCATATTCGTAAAGTTTATTAGGACATCGTTCCAGAGACATTATCAATGATTTTAAATTGTTTGCAGCTCCGGCCTTGTGATTATCTGTAAGTATTTTATCCGTTCTCCAAGGCAAACAAACACCAAACCAAAGAACAGCAATAACTATCAAAACATGAATTTGCTTCGTCAGATAGTGACTTAATTCCGATAACCTCCAGTTCCCACAAACGTTGGTAGTCAATTTCTTCAATAAAACTCGCGCCTACCGAACAAAACATTATTATTTAAATAGCCTAACATTATTATTTAAATATCATATTTTAACAAAACATTATTATTTAAACAAAACATTATTATTTATAACAAAACATTATTATTTAAACATTATATTTTTGAATAGGAGCAGGTCCATGTAACGTCCAACCGAAAATCATGTTGATAGCCGTGAACTTATCAGTTAGCCGTTTAATTTTCCCAATACTACATTTCCAATAATTATCAGCACCTATGAGCAACCCGATTCCGTGTTCTGGCTGATAGCAAAACGGTCAATCACCGGCTAGTAATAATGAATCAAATTCCTTTTCTACTTTGGGCACAGCCAACATGTCGACACAGATCTCTGGTACGACGACGGCTTCGATTGTAATGCTTTCCGCATTATGTTGATTTGCTAAACAAATACAAACAATATCGTGTTCTCTGGCAGGAGCTTTTTCATAGCTACCAAAGGTAACAACACTGACTTTTCGTTTTCCAATAGTTGCCAAGTTCAACCTTTTCGCAAGACTTTCCTTGATGAACGTCATCTGGCTTCCGCCATCCATAATGATACGTATGTACATATATTTTACGTTTCTCTTTTGGGTTGAAGGCAAATACAGCAGCGGTTTGCAAGTACACTTCTGATACTCTCTTGTGCATTTCGTTAGCAGTGTAAAGATTAAGCATTTGCTTATCGTTGCCCGTAACCGCTTTGGCGGTCTCTGTTTTTACCTTCGAAGATCTTGCTTGATAGTTTGGGTCACTCAGAGATGTAGCATGCCTACCACTACATCTTGCACAAGTCAATTGTCGGTAAGATCACGTTTTGGATGTATGTCCTCGGCCCGTACATCGAAAACATCTGCCGTCGCGTTTCAGCATTACCTTTCGTTGAGACACCGTGATGCTATTATCGCATGCTCATGAATTATGAAATTTTGATTTACAAAAAAAGCAGGCGCTCTTTACGTTAGAAGCGAATAATCCAGCAGCCGTAGCGAGCACTTTATTTTTTTTCGCGTTTCTCTCTCATCCGAGGCATTCTCCAACGACTCAGCTTCTCGTTTGATAAATCTCAGTAAAGCTTTGAGTTGGCGTTCACTGCTACAATCGAACTCATTACTTACAACTGATGCGGCACTGTCCAAAGGCATTTATTCTTTCTGGTTGATATCAGAGTCATCTTGAACACGATAAAAACTCACTCGGAGTTCGTTCGGTAGGCAATGTAAGAGCTTCGATTTGAGCATGACAGAATATGTGCTTAATGAGACCTGCATTGCGGTTAGTGATCGGAAACAAGCTAAGACCGTATTGTATAGTTTTCGCAATGGTTAAGCATCGGTTTTGGAACTAACTGCCGCAAATTCATTAAGGCTTGCATGTTTTTATCAATCAGTTTCTCCGATCTTCCAAATTCTTCTTGAAATAATGCTATGGCAGATTCATAGCACTGTGGTGGTGGCGTGAAGCCAGCTCTAATTTCGCTTGCTTTACTTTTGACAGCTGATTGTAAATAATTAAATTTATTAGCTCCACTTAACGCATCATTTTCATGAATTGTTGTCTTGAATTGATCCCAATATGGAAGCCATTCACGAAAATCTCCTAAAAAGCTTTTGAATTCTTTGTTTCAATTCGGCAGTCTAACTGTATTATTGCTTTCAATATGCGTCGGTTTGGGATTCACTTGCATTACACGTGATTATTGTACCGAATTAAATTTACCGATACGCTGATCAAACCAAGCAAGTGTGGTTATGGCTCTATCCTCATAATCCACAATTGCTTCACTTTCTTTTAAAAAGTCATCTGGTTTTAAAAAAGTACGTACCTCAATATTAGCCTTACAAAGGCTTCCATGGGCAGCAGTTAATCGTTGCTTTAAAACCATTAACTCCTCCAAAATGCTTT
>OX376374.1:81683673-81711724 GCA_947369275.1 Nemotelus nigrinus
TGGCCTGATAAAGCTTCGTCACATTATGCCAAAAACACAATTGAGTACCTCCAGTCAAAAAATATACCATTTGTTTCAAAAGAGCGAAACCCAACAAACTTGCCCCAGTGTAGACAGATTGAAGATTTTTTTGGAAATCTTAGTTCGCAAGTATATCGGAATAACTGGAAAGCAAAAACAGTGAAGCAACTAGTAAATAGGATTCGCAAATGTATTAGAAATTACGATGTAAATAGCGTCCAGAAGGCCTGCGAAGGGATTATTCCAAAGTTACGCCGTGTTGCGGATAACGGTCCTTTTGACCAAATTCATTAATGTTAGTTTTTTGTTTATATGATAGATATTAAGTATTAAAAATTTGAAAAAGATATAAACACTACTTTTCTTACTATGACATATTTTACTCAGTGCAGATTTTTAGTTGTCACCCGTTATATATATATATATATATATATATATATATATATATATATATATATATATATATATCTATATCAGCAAAATATTAAGGGAGAGATTAGAGATTATCTCCCTTAATATTTTGCTGATATAGATATATATATATATATATATATATATATATATATATATATATATATATATATATATATATATATATATATATATATATATATATATATATATATATATATATATATATATCTATATCAGCAAAATATTAAGGGAGATAATCTCTGGAGTGGCCTATCCGATTGTGTTGAAATTTTCGGAGAACGTAGATGTATATAACAGGTAGGTCCGTGTCTTGCTAAAATTCAGATATCTTAAACGTTTTGACGGCGGCGAGCGTTTTAGTGAATTTTGAGGAACTCTTATATTTACATGCAGTATAACTTTTTGGTAAAAAAAAGTATTGAAAATAAAAACTTATGTTTTAATCTTGTTTATGATAAAGAATTAGAAATTTTGAGCCATGTGTGGGTGCAACATGTCTAAAAGTAGGCAAGGATTTTCTTTCAAATTTTGATTTGTCATTACTTCTGACAAAAACATTAGATCATCGTGAAATTTGCAGAGCGTATTGATATTGACTAAAATTTAACACACATGGATTTCCAAGGTAGTGCGGGTAACCCTGTAGCTGCAGCAGGCTCCAGAAAAAACAATCCCTCAAATCATTGACTCCCCTGCAAAATTTTTGATTTTTGACAAAAAAATTCAATTCATTGATAAATTTTAATCTTTGTGCATCATGTCAAACTTAAATTTTGAAAATTTCGAATTTCACAAGAACGGCAGCCCATCACCAAATTACCTCTATTTACAGCTCTCGAAAGTTCTGTTCACGAGAACTGACGATCGGATTATCCGATCATGATAAAATTTACAGGAAATGTTGGTATTAACTAGGACCAGGGCTGATAGAAGTTATTTTGAAATGCGGGCAACCCTGTGACAGTGGTACCATCTTGAAAAATCATTGAAAAAACAAACAGTTTTTTGGCTTATGACCTCCGATTCAGCCATCAATTTAAACGAAATTCACACAATATTTGGATGTTACTTTAAATAACATTTGGTCAAAATTTGGCTGAAAAATTAGAATATAGTGGCCAGCTATGGTGATTTTTATCTCCAAAATCTTGCAAATTTGCTCAGCAAAATAAAACTTTTTCCCCTAAAACTTCCGGTCCAGTCATGGAATCAAAATGCAGTAAATAGATTTTGATGTGAACCAAATGTCGTAGGAATTTCGTACGAAAATCATGAAAGGGCTGCCAGCTATGACCATTTTAGTATTTTTTTTTTAATATCTTTACTGAGCGATTATGTCATTAGATTTGCAAATGGGAATGATCCTGCAATGAAAATTAACAATCACTATTAACGCTTTTTGAGGGTGGAAGCCCTAACATTTTTTTCACCCGCATAACTTCCAGCACAGTGATTCAATCGAAACGAAATTTACTGGTTGGGTTTAACTTAACGTGAAGCAGATTTGGTATATATTTTGCTTTGCTGGTGATACAGGGTAACCAGCTTTAGCCATTTTCCTAAATATTGTACCAACAGATGCTTCAAATTACATACTCATATGCAAAGCATTTGCAAAAAAAATAAGACCACCAATTTTTAAATTTTCCGAGTTTTGAACATTTTTCGGATGGCAGTCTTAAACAAATTGTAACCGCTGAAACTTTCGATGAAATCCTCCAATGAGAACGAAATTCAGAGGATTAGTTTATTTAAGTATGAGCTTGTTAAGGTAAACTTATTGCTGCTGCGTTGGGAAAGTGTTGCCAGCACTGAACATTTTCATCATTTGTGTTATAGTTGAGTTTTGTTGCTTTGGATAAGGAATGGTTGATATGATTCTACAAAAAAGTATATTACGTCTTTCCATATTGTCACTCAAAGACAATTTCTTCGAAAATTAGTTTTTTAGCGGTTCTGATGCGCTAGACTTTTTATTCTTTTCGAATTTGAGACGATTGGAGACTTCATCTTTTAACAGTATTAAAATATTCATTCAAGGTCCTTTATTTTTTAGCAGCTGTAGCTCGACGTCTCTAGACTTTGTAATGAACAAAAAACAATTTCAATTGGGATCCATTTGCACGCTAGATGTTATATATCTCCACATAAAATGGAAAAAAAAACTATAAGAGCCATCAATCAATTCATTTACCTAGCTGATAATAACTGCAACAGAAATGTTCAAAAAGGAGCGACTATGAATTCTTGATGTAAAAACCAAAAAATTTAACATAGATTGCAAAAAAAATACGATGAGCTAAGCGATTTGAAGATGATTAGAAACAAATAATGTTCCTCTTCCTAAGTCAATTCTTGAATTAAAAGGTTAAGAGCCATTTAAATTCTACAGCGCCAACATTTGAAAATTTTGTATTTTGAGGTGGTTTTTACATTCTCTTTATGAAACAAGGGCTCTTCAATTTGGAAGTACTAATTTTTTTTAAATTATCGTTTTTAGTCTCGTGGTCTTAGTAATTGCTCCACATCAGAAAGAATTTCGCTAAAACTCTAAACGGATCATCGAGCCTAAAAAAAATCTTAAGTCCACACTAGCTTTCAAACGTCTAGAGTTAAATATGGAGTATGCTTGGCCTCCAGAGCCCACAGGAGCAAACGCTGGTCAGTCCATAGTATCTAGACTTTTGAATCGCATTACTAAAAACCAATTTGCGAGTTCAACAATGGTCGAATTTGCGAGTGTCAGGTAGTAGCACCCATCATATCTGCCCTACTAAGCATAAATGTTCTATCTACATTTTGTATTTTCGAGATATTCAACAAATTGTGGTTTTTTTAATGGTGCGGCCATCTTCAAACGGGACAAAAGTTTCATCATCGATACAAATACGTTGATTTGAGATACATCTGAAGTAAAAGCTTTCACGTTGAAAATAGTTGTGGACGATAGGTTTTAATTAGATAGGACTTTTTTGTAGTAACATGCAACGAAAAATTGGCCGCATTACTAAGCATAAACGTTCTATCTACACATTAATAAGCATAATATAACGTTTATGCTTAGTAGTGGGACGTTTTTTGTAGATGGAGGGGTTTTTCATTATTGGTTTTAACATACTTTCACAAAAAATAAGTTTTTCATATTTTATAGCATGATATAATAGAGTATGTAGTTTTCGAATCCGGTGTTAAATCAAAATGCCACAAAAGATAAGTTTTTCATATTTTATAAAATGATATAATAGAATATGTAGTTTTCGAATCCGATGCTAACTCAAAAATGCCACGCATTTGTATTACCTGCTTACTCAATGAAATATGAGTTTTAAACATGCAAACAAATACCAATGATAATTGACTCCCATAAACTTCTGATAAGCATCAAACACGGAAAACACCGAGGCCGTCTTCATTATTATCACGCTTTGACGAAAATAGTATTGACCTGTATGTCATGGTATTTCATTACACCAAAAAGCTGAATAAAGGTATCGAAAATAGGTACTATGCGACTAAAAACTTAAGTGAATTAAAACAGCTGATCAGCTAGACCTCATTTAAACTGTCACAGCAAGCAATAATCATTGAAATTTGCTATCGCTTGTTTATTGTTCACATGTTAGACCCTTTTCCCCTTAACACGTTCAATGCGTATTGAAATATTAAACATTCGTGCGGATCTGCGAAAATCAATTCGCAATCTAATAATTTTGATTGATGCTTGGGAGATAATCTCTGGAGTGGCCAATCCGATTGAACTGAAACTTTGGAATGACATTCATGTATATACGGAGTAGGTCCATGATTTTTACTAATGTTCGAAGAACATTAGTATTAAAATCGATTCGGCCAAAAATTCATATTTCTTTATATATATATATATATATGTACAAAAAATTTCAGTGAGATAATCTCGGGAACGCGCCATTCGATTGAGCTGAAACTTTCAGGATACATTGGTGTATATGCAGAATAGGTCCAGGTCTCTTTAAATGTCAGTTATTGTAAACCTTTTCGCGCCGGCGGGCATTTAAGTGATATTTTTAATATACCTATTATTTCGTGCACAAATGATTTTCGCAAAAATAAAGTTAATAAAATAAATTTCTAACGTGTTTTACATATGAATCGGATAATGCTTTGGAATATTTTAACCCTATGTGTGCGCTGGGTGCCTAAAAAGAGGACGGGAAAATTTGAAAATTTTTAAATTTCGATAACTTTTGACAGAGCTATTCAATCATTACCAAATTTTCAGGACATATTGATATTATTTAGTTGTAGATTTATGTGGCTTTTAATGAGCGTGCTGGCAACCCTGTAGCTAGGGCAGGCACTGAAAGTGAAAACCTCCAAATCATCGTCTCTCTTGAAAAAATGCAGTTTCTTCAAAAATAAGCCTTTCATATGTAAATCTTGTGCTTTGTTTACATAACCAAAAAAAAAAAAAAGATATGGTATAACGGGCACGCCTGGCAACCCTTGCCCAATTTACCTATATTTTTAGCATCAAAAACTTCTGTTCACGGAAACTCACGATCCGATGGGCAGAATTATTTGAAATTCACAGCATGCATTGACCTTAAATAGGACCAGGTCTGATAGAAGTGATTTTGAAATGCGGGCAATTCTGTGCCAGTGGTGCCATCTTGAAAAACCACTAAAAAAGATAACTGTTTTTAGCCCTATAAATTCTGATTGAATCGTTCGATTTTGACGAAACTTACACAATTGCTGGACCTTACTTTAAGCCACGTTTGGTAGAAATTTGGTCGAAAAATTCGATTGGAGCTGCCAGCTATGATAATTTTGGTGTCTTCATTTTGAAAAAAAAAATTTGGAAGTAAAAACATTCAAACCATCGAATATTCAAAAAAATGTCCGTTTCTTACAATAAAACCAATCTGTATATAAATCTTATGTTTTATCTACACGTTCAAAATAAAACTTTGGAAATTTCATGTCGGACAAGAACGGTAACCCTCTCCCAGTTAACCTATATTTTTAGCATCAAAAACTTCTGTTCACGGAAACTCACGAACCAATAATCAGATACAGCTAAAATTTACAGAATGCATTGGACTTAAGTAAGACCAGATTTGATAGAAGCGATTTTGAATTGTGGGCAACTCTGTGCCAGTGGTGCCATCTTGAAAAATTACAAAGAAAAAAAACTGCTTTTTGCCCTATGAAATGTGAATAAGTTACCAGATTTTCATGAAATTGACACAGAAGCTAAACCTAACTCTAATCTCTGTTTGGTGGAAATTTGGTTGAAAAATTTGATTGGTGCTACCTGCTATGGTAATTTTTGTGTCTTTGGTTTTGAAAATTCGCTCAGGAAAATAAAACTTTTTGTACTATAACTTCCAGTGCAGTCATGAAATCAATACGAATTTCATACAATTAATGAAACCTGTCATAAACATTATTCAGGCCAAATTTGGTTGAAAAGACACGATAGGGTTGCCAGCTATTGTTGGTTTTGTGTTTAATTGCAATATCTTTATTAAGCGGTTTTATCGTAGAATTTTCAAATGGTAATGATATTGTAGTGACAATAAACAGCAAATATTAAGCTTTCGATCATTTGAAAAAACTCGCTGCAGGTAACCCTAAATTTCTTTATACTCCTATAACTTCGAATGTAATTAAACAACGTGAAGCAGATTTGATATATTCTTGGATTTGATACTGGCGAAAGGTTGCCAGCACGAGTCGGTTGTGCTACTTTTGTATCAATAAATGCTTACAGTTAGTATACATACCGGAAACATTTACAATGAAAATAAATAACCGATGTTACAATTCGCAAAGTTCTGCAAATTTTTCGGATCGCAGCCCCAAACACCAACTTCAGTTACAGTGCTGCAGGCACTGAGCATTTTCTTCATTGATGTTATATGAGATGCTGCTTTCAAAATTATGTGAAATAAGCAACTGATAACGAATATAATTAACCCGTGTTTTGCTCTCATAAACGTTGAAATTCATGCCAGTGGTAATATCTGAAACCTTGCACCATATGAGTTATAATGCATTCTTAAGACGAAAGTAAAACGTGGCATTTGAAACAGTTTGGCCGTAATAAGCAGCACATGTGGTGGAATATGCACTCAAAACCTGCACGATTCTTCTACTGTTCTTCGAACATTAGTGTTTCTAGCGGTTCAGGTGCGCTAGAGTTTTTTTAGAATTAAGATATTTTTAGCCCGTTGGGGAGGGGGCGGGGGTAGGTGGTTTCATTATAGTCAACTTTCATGTACTCTATATTTACATGCAGACCACATTTTTGTTAAAAATAATTAATGGAAATGAAAACTTTTTATGTTTTATAATTGTTTATGACAAAAAATTGGAAATTTTCAGCCTTTTGTGGGCGCTTAGTGTCTAAAAGTAGGCAAGGAATTTATTTCAAATATGGATTTGTCACAACTTTTGAGAAAAATATTGGATCATTCTGAAATTTCCAGAGCGTACTGATGATAACTAAATCTATATACACATGGACTTTTAAGACTGTGCGCGCAACTCTGTAGCTACGACAGGCTCCTGAAAATATTCTTCATATCATCGACCCTCCTGAAATTTTTTTGATTTTTGAAGAAGAAGAAACCCAAACTATTGATAAATTTTGACCTTTCAAAAATTAAAATTTTCAAAATTCCGCATTGCACAAAAACAGAAACCCATTACCAAATTACCTCTATTTTGAGCACTCAAAATTTCTGCTCACGAGAACTGACGACATGACAAGCCAATGAATATAAAATTTACAGAACGATGTTGATATTAGCTAGAACTAGGTCTGAAAGAGCGATTTTGAAATACGGGCAACCCTGTGGGCTGTCAGCTTTTGCAATTGTTGTCTCCTAAATATTGCAAATTTTCTCAGCAAAATAGAAGTTTTCCCGATAACTTGATAACTAACCGATGACTTATACCGAAATCAAAATGAAATTCATGTGATAAATAAACCTTACTGTTAGTCTAGTTCTGTAGGAATTTTATTGCCACCTATGGCGAATTTCGTAAGTTTTGGACAAATCTTTTCAAAGCGGCCTTGTTATTAAAATTTCAAATAGGTATGATCATACAATGACAATCAACAACAAATCTTCAGGTTTCAAAAATTTTCAAAGATTTGCGTTTGGTAACCGTAAAATTCTTTTCACCCCTATAACTTCTAGCGCAGTGATCAGAACGAAACGAAGGGTGAGTTCAAGCAGATTTGGTATATCTTTCGCTGAGGTGCTAACACAGTGTTACCAGCACCAGATATTTTCGTAAATATTGCACCAAACAATGTTTCTCTAATATACTAATATGCAAAGCATTTATAATAAAAACAAGCAACCAATGTCTCAATTTTCGCAGTTTTGGAAATTATTCGTATGGTAGCCCCAAACATCGTTTTATGACTGAAACTTTGAATTAAATCCCCGGTTGAAAACTAAATTCAAAGGTTAGGTTGATTTTAGCATGGGCCTGTTATGGCAGACCTATGGCTGCTGCATTGGACAGTATTGCGAGCACTAAACATATTCATCGTTTTTGTATATTTGCATCGTCGCCTTTTCGTGTTGCCCCTATCATCCTTCTCACAGAATCTTGGCAAATGAATTTTTGTTCTGGGTTGTTGGGGTAAAGTAGGTGGGGGTGGTCCAAGTAAATTTTTTATTACTGATAGCCTGAAGTCATACAATGAAATTTTTGGCTTTTCAGAAACATATAAATAGTAAGCATTCAATAAAATTGACTGAAATATATGAATGCCCAGTTTCTTATACCATCGAAGAGTTTTACGTTGGCATGGGTAGTAGGCTAACATTTGATCGTGAAAGTCTACACCTTTCATGAATTTATTATACTCGGCTACCATACTTGGCATTTGGCATTGTTTTCCAAGTCTATTTGTGGTGTTAATAATCTCACCGTCAAATTCCGATGATATTGTTAGGATTTCTCGGCAGTCTTTCCATTTAGTCACACAAATTCCTGTTTTCTTACATTGGCTAACACTTTCACCACTTTTTAGACTTTTCCTTACAACATTTTCAGGGTTGCCTTTCCTATTTATCCTCAAAGTTCCTGTGACGAAAGTTTTTTCTTCCAATAAGTTTTCCACAAGTTCCACGCTGGTATAATAGTTATCCATGAAAAGGGAATGTCCGATTCCTGTTCGGCCTTCGATTAGTTGCATTACAACTTTTTGAGTGTGATTTCTGCCTCCCAACTCTTCATCCGCAGATCCACCATAGATAATTAGTTTTAAAGCCAAACCGCAAGACTCCGCAAGTATATATAGTTTGACACCATATCTCGATTTTTTGCCTTTCATATATTGCCGAAACATTCACCCCGATTGTGAATGTCACGTCACGTCACGCCGACGTCGATTTACTGTCGACACATGAAAAAGCGATTGTGGATGTCGATCTACATCGACAGTTGTCACGTCGATCGACAGATTTCGTCGATCAATGCAGAGTCCGTGACACAAGGAAGAAAGCGAAAAATGTGTGTCGGAGATTTGAAAAAAGAACGAACGAAGTTCTTTTAGAATCTTATGTTTTGAAAGGTAATGGTACGGGTACGGGCGGTAGTAATTAACGTTAGTAGTATTTAATTGATTTGCAATTATCAATCGTCACAAAAGACGTTAAAAGAAAAGAAACTCTCGCGAAACGTCGCAAAGCGGCGACAATGTAAGTATGGATTTTAGTTAAATGTATCGAGGAGTAAATTGTCAGTAAAATCAACCGTGGGTGGACAACATATATTGCATTTATTCTCTGCTTTAGAAGACAGAGTGTTATCCATATTAAGTTTGGGCGTAGCGTTTAATCCTCCTGGATGCAAATTTGGATTTAAGGACTCCATTTCGTCCAACCTGGAGTATGTGAAGGGCTTGGAAAATTCATCGTTCGGGAACTCGGTTTCAGCAATCGCCGAAACAGATTCTGAAGCGTCAACGTCGAAAGTGTCGGAACTTACAAGCAATGGCGATAATGCAGGAATTCCTCGAAGACAACGTAAGGTTCGAATGAAAACAGGTTTGAGGGAAAATAGGCGCATTCAACTCCTGGAAAGACATCTTGCCTTACAGTAGCAAATAAATGCCAAAACAAAAGAAACTGCACGGTATACCACAAACACTTAATTATTTAAAAACAACAACTGAAGATCAGCAGTGAAAATTTAAGATAAAAGCGAGAAAAATACGAATTTAAAAAAAAACATTTATTGGAGAAGGAAAGTTTTGGTGGAAAAATTAAAACTGAAACGTGTGTTAGAAATAAAAAAATGGTGTTCAAACTTAAGCTTGAGTCTACATAAGATCGATAACTTTTCAACTATCATTTCTATGTTAAAATAAGTGCCTACTATTTTAGTGATGCATATTTTGTTACTTTCATTTTTTCAAAATTGATATATCATACAATTACTTAAGACAGAAAGTCTGCTGCTATGTTCCTAAGGCAATACCTCACTGTTTATTTAAATTGGACAAAGAGATGAATGCACTGATTGTGCAGAGTCACACGAATATTTGTAACTTTTGATTAAAAATTGGGCAAATGATTTATTTTTCTTTACTTTTACTTATCTTACATCCCAAGCATCCGTTTTAAACTATTAAAAAAAGTTAAACAGTGTTGCAATTTTTTATTACTCATTATAATGTTTGCGAAATTCTTTCTCTTATAGAAACGACATCTAAATTATCTTCCATATCAATGGCGTTATTAACCATTTATAATCACTGCTCCTTCCTCACTTTCCTCCTCCGAATTAAAAAAAATTGTCTAACAAACTCATTTCGTTTACTAAATAAAAAACGTCTTCCATTTCCTTAATAGCCCGTTCACACTAGGCTCTAAATCAGGCGATTTCGATCAGCTGATCGCTTTAGAGCTAAATCAAGTTAAATCGACCTGATTACCCATACATTTTTTTCCCCTTCTGACAGAGTTAATCAAGTAGATTTAGAGTTAATCAAGTACAAATCAGGTACTATTGTGAATTTTGTCCCTGGTGAATTTTTCTCAGAGCGTGGTGGATTCCATCCGTGAGAGCGAGAGTAGATTTGAATGAAATGTCATTCGAATTTCGTCCTAAAATAGCAAAAATTGAACAAAAAAGGAAAATGTGAGTTGTACAAAGTGAAAAGAAAATGTTCTTGCATGTTCCTGCACCATTTTCAACAACTTTCACGCAAAAAAGATTGTACACATAAATTCGAATGACATTTCTCTCTCTAAATCTCCTCATTCTAAATCCACTTCGGGTAGTGTGAACGCTTACCTGATTAACTTTGACAGCTTCTAAATCTACTTGATTTAGAGTCGAGTGTGAACGGCTTATAAGGATTTCACTACATCAATGTCGTGTTTGACAGGAAAAATACAGTCACAATTGTAAAATAACTTATTTACATGAGCATCAATTCACAATTTACTCCCCATACACTGACATCAGTGTGGCAATCCTACTGAGTCACGTCGATGCAGTTACACAATCGGGATTCTCGATCGACGTGACGTGACGGTCGTCGACACGACGTTCGTCGACACGACATCCGCAATACGGGTGATTAGTCTTCCACGCCACAAAACTAGCGATTCGTCAATCGATAAATGTTGTTTGGGAACATATATAATGTTCATTCGTTCATTGAAAATATTTATTAGGGGTTTTATTTTATCGTGGCTTGAAGTATTTTCATTGTTGCTATTAAAATGCAATGCTCTCATTATGAGAAAAAACCTATCTCTAGACATAAACTGTGAAAATATATTCATTTTGAAAAGGTAATCCTTCTTCCAATAATTGCTTATCCGATTCAAACGTATTGTTCCCATATGAAATACTAGCCCAAGCCATATTTTTAACTCCTCAACTGTAATGTCTTTCCACTGAGTGATACGACTTCTACTACCTAATGATCGACCTAGTATTTCGACAGCATATTCATTTGATCGGTTGATAATCAGACTGTAAAAAGTATCATCAGCAATTAAATGGAAATAGTCTATAGGATTAGAACCCTTCAGTGGAACTTTTATTCCTGGTATAGCACAAAATGGAAGGTGTGTAGCAGGCTCCCGAGAGTATGACCAATCTGGTGCCATGCTTTCGTTGTTCGAATCACTATCACTTTCTCTGTCCGATTCACTTATAAGATCACTGTCATATACAATATCGTCAAAGTCACTATCTTCGCTCTCATCCATTGGGGCTTGCAAACTTGCTTTTTTTGAAGTAGACGGAAAATCCATTGTAGCGCAGCCCCCAAATTTATTGAAAAAAGTGAAAGCTAAACAAAGTTATATTATACTGTCTCTACTTTGGAACAGTAAATAACGTTTTTACAAATCAACGCGCAAATTTTTCCGTGTAAACGCACCTACCGGGAATTCTGCAAAGCTTCACACGTGTAAACAGTCACGAGGCAACATGAAAAGTGGCGTATTTTATACTGTTTCTATTTGGGAGCAGTAAAAAATGTTTTTACAAAAACATCGCGCAAATTTTTCCGTGTAAACGCACCTAACGGGAATTCTGCAAAGCTTCACACGTGTAAACAGTCACGAGCCAACATGCGAAGTGGCGTATATTATACTGTTTCTATTTGGGAGCAGTAAAAAATGTTTTTACAAAAACATCGCGCAAATTTTTCCGTGTAAACGCACCTAACGGGAATTCTGCAAAGCTTCACACATGTAAACAGTCACGAGGCAACATGCAAAAAGGCGTATATTATACTGTTTCTATTTGGGAACAGTAAAAAATGTTTTTACAAAAACATCGCGCAAATTTTTCCGTGTAAACGCACCTAACGAGAATTTTGCAAAGCTTCACACGTGTAAACAGTCACGGAGCAACATGCAAAGTGGCGTATATTATAAAACATAAAATTCTGTTTCTATTTGGAAACAGTAATATATGTTTTTACAAAAACGCGCAAATTTTTCCGTGTAAACGCACCTAACGGGAATTTTGCAAAGCTTCACACGTGTAAACAGTCACGAGCCAACATGCAAAGTGGCGTATATTATACTGTTTCTATTTGGGAGCAGTAAAAAATGTTTTTACAAAAACGCACCTAACGGGAATTCTGCAAAGCTTCACATATGTAAACAGTCACGAGGCAACATGCAAAAAGGCGTATATTATACTGTTTCTATTTGGGTACAGTAAAAAATGTTTTTACAATATCATCGCGAAAATTTTTCCGAGTAAACACACCTACCGGGAATTCTGCAAAGCTTCACACGTGCGAACAGTTACGTGTGGAGCTCTGCTAATATATTAGGTCTGTTCGCGTACTACGAATAATATTGCAATCAATTACAATGAAGCCGTTTTTGTACTCCGTTTTACTGAAAACTGAAAATTTCCCCTCTTTCAGTAAATTTCAGTACGCTACTGAAAAATATTGAAAATTGTCAAATGGTTTTCGGCGTAATGTTATTATGAAGGACGAATATTTTTGTGGCGATAGTTTATCGCCGCTTAGGATGACTTTATAACAACTATTGTTCTCCCAAAAACCGACAACTGACACTTTTGTTTGTCAATTTTCTCGAAATGCAATGAGAGCGTTTTCGTACTTTTCCTGATTTTCCCCCACCACATGATTCCGGAAACTTCAGTTAAATTCAGTGACTGAAAGTTCGCGAACAGACCTATTAGGTCTTTTCGCGTACTACGATTAATTGCAATTAATTGCAATGAAACCGTTTTCGTACTCCGTTTTACTGAAAACTGATAATTTCCCCTCTTTCAGTAAATTTCAGTATGGTCTGAGCTACTGAAAAATAGTGAAAATTGTCAAACGGCTTTTGGCGTAATGTTATTATGAAGGATGAATATTTTTGTGGCGATAATTTATCATCGCTTAGGATGACTTTATAATCAGTATTCTTCTCCCAAAAACCGACAACTAACACTTTTGTTTGTCAATTTTGAGGAAATCCAATGAGAGCGTTTTCATACTTTTCATGAATTTCCCCCACCATATGATTCAGGAAAATTCAGTGACTGAAAGTACGCGAACAGACCTATTGCTTACAATTACAGCGCTGGTGTCGATTGCTTGGCTAATAAACTTGCATGAACACGACTCCCGTGTCGACAGCTTGGCTATAATGTAGATGTGGACACGGGAGCCGTGTTCAACGCATTCAACGTGTTAATGGACAAGTTTACTTAGTTATTGGGGGATTCTACATAATTTTGCAATTCATCTGCATTGCCTGCAACATGTGAGAAATATAAATCTTAGTATCTAATATTTTTGGAAAATGCTAAGCTCCAGGCAAATGAATGTAACAAATCATACAGATTCATAAGTAAATGAAAGTGTCGTTTAGTAGAAGTCCTTCGGAATCAAAGTCTATTTGAAAAATGAAATAACACAAATATTTTATTGTAAATAGACCCAAAAATTTTCATAGATATAGAGCTCTATTTCATACCTACATTTTTATTAATGGTAATGACATACATTGCACTATGACGTCCATAGTAGTGTTACAATGTCAACTTTCCAAATCAATTAAATATACTTATGTTATTCAAAATTCAACTTGGTAATTTTCTTTAATAACAAAATAATTCTACATTTGTACTATTGCATAGCTTCTAGCTCTACTTTGTCTTCAGTCGGGATATCTTTATCGCCATATCCCCACACTTGGTCATTACCAGTGAAAGCATCAATCAGAAAGTGACTTCCATCACCACTCCGAGCCGCACGCCTCGCCACCATTTGTGGCGATACAATTTTCCCTGCGGATACAGTCATATTAGTGAAAACATAATTCAATAATTCACAAATTGATTTACTTTCGTACGCCCATCCTATTTTAGCACAAACATCTATGAAGGCAGTAGTGACATTCGTTTTATAGTCTCCTAGCTCTCCTGTCTTGTAGTCCCAAGGGAAAACATGATGATAATTGTGCCAGCCTTCACCAAAAGCGGCGATAGCCACTGGGATGTTTTCAGCAGGACTTATTGACCTAAAAAAAATATTGTTCATTAGAAGTTAGCTACTCGGTATTTTCATAGTAGCAATACTTATCGTAAGGCTTCCGGCCCCACATGTGTGCTGCGCTGTTGACGAAAAAAGCTATATTGAGAACTATACAAAATCGTGTGGTGAAGTTTATCCAAAACGAAACGAACAGATTTTCGTCCCAAAAATAATACGGCACGATCGTTGGTAATGCTATCGCGAGCAGAGCGAAAAGTGGAACATAATATCTTTTTTGCCACATGACGATATGGTCGGATTCCAAGTCGCTCATATCGATGGTTTTGCGTTTTTCTACCACTTTTGGGTGTGGACTTAGAAAAAGCCAGCCAATGTGGGCAAAGAAAAAGCCTCGTTTAGCATTGTGGGGATCGGCATCGGTTTCAGAATATTTATGATGAATTCTATGATCCAAGGCCCACGTGTAGGCATCTCGCTAAAAAAAATAATAGAAAAAATTACCTTTTTTGCTTACGTTAACGATGATACGTTTATAGTACAAGCTTTCCAAAAATGTATATGACTGATCAATACACAATACTCATTAGAGGATAAGAATTCACTGTTTCCATTGTAAAGAAATCAGAATAGAGTATGTATTTTGTTGTTGACAGTGACATTCGTAGTGACATTCGATTCAAGCTGAAATACGAGGCTAAAATGTTTATAACCACAGCGTTTAGGTAATTATAAAAGGTACAAAAAGCGTCAACGACAATAAATATTACCCCAGAAGATAATTCGATCTTTCTTTGGTAGCTAAAGGGAGAAAAGTCATTTAACACCACGAAAACCTCTAGGTTTTTCCGTTTTCGAAGAAAAACAGGGATCTTCAGATGGAACCAGGCAACTGTCTACATTCACGGTAATTGCCAATTTGTACGGCTATCGCGTAGAGCTCTGGGACCGATTTACGTAGAGTGTGCTGTGTGTTATGATTAGTATACGTTTAAAGTAGTAGGGAATTTTTTTGTAGAAAATAAAGTGTAAAAACGCTATCTTGACCTTTATATTCGTGATATTTTTCAGAAGTGGGATCTTACTTAAAATTCATGCCGCCCTTTGTTATACCTTAGACTGTGCTGTCATCGTTTTGAAAATGTCGGCTGTAAAATTAGATACGCTCATTATCAACCAGTTACGATATAGATAAGTATTTCGCAGTATTTGTATAATAAAACGCCGGTGCTAACTGGTTTCAGGCTGATTTATTACTGATCTTTTTGTATTTTACTTAACTGTACTAAACTAGTATAAATGTATTGTGTGAGCTAGTGTAAGTCAGACTCAGACTAACTAAAATTAATGTGGATATTTCAGTGTTTCTCAACACTCTCTCTCACTGAAATATTTAATTACAATTCATCAGTTTTTCTTTTAAATATATGTACCTTTCCTTAGGTAAGCTTTTTGTGAGAATGTCTGCCTTCATTTCATTTGTGGGAACATACAATATATCAATTTCTCAATTTTATATAACGATGCTTGATATCGATATGTTTTGTTCTCTTACTATTAATATTATTTTTAACTAGGTTTCCTGCTCCTTGACTATCAGAAAAGATATTTACTGGTAATTCAACTAATTTTTCCAAATTTAACTCAATTAAAAATTTTTTAAGAAAAAGTAATTCTTTACATGCTTGACTTATTGCCATATATTCCGCTTCGACACTGCTCAATGCTACTGTTGGTTATTTCTTTATTTCCCAGCAGATTAACCCATTTGCTAGATCAAACACGTAGCCAGTATAGGATCTCCGGTCTGTTGTGTCGCCACCCCAGTCTGCATCTACATAGGCAGAAAGAGGCTTGCCGGTTTTCTGGAAATTTAGGCCATGATTAATTGTTCCCTATAAATTTCTTAAAATTCGCTTAGCCTCGTTCAAATGCTCTTTATGAGGCTTCTTGTTGAATTGCGACAGGTAGCTTATCGCAAACATGATATCAGGTCTCGTATAAACTCCTAGGTACATGAGCGATCCGACTAACGATTGATATTCACTTGAATTTACTTCTTCACACTTATTACAAGTTCCCGCTATACATTGTTCAAACTTTATATTTATTTCCATTGGTGTTGATATTTCATTGCAGTTAGTCATTCCATACTTTTCCAATAAGTTTTTTGTATAGTTCACTTGTTTCAATGTCACTCCTTTATTATTTCTATTAATTTAAAGACCGAGTATAAATTTAAGTTCACCTTTGTCTTCAAGTTCAAATAAATTTTTTAAAATATTCTTTATATAACTAATTTAATTCACGTTCTTTGACATTATTATAATATCATCTACATAAATAGCTAGTATCACTGATTTGTTTACGTATACACACGGATCCGATTTTAATCGTTTATTTAATGCGTTATTTCACTCCCTCCCTGATTGTTTCAATCCGTATATGCTCTTGTTTAATTTGCACACTTTAATCTTAGGAACTGCAAATCCCGTTGGTTGCTCCATATAGATTGTCTCAGGCAACTCACTATTTATGTATGAAATTTTAATGTCTATTTGATGCATAAGCAAGTCTTTTTCCACTACTATCGCAATTAATAGCCTTAATGTCGAGCTTTTAAAAACTGGATTGAAAGCTTCGTTATAGACCACTTGATATTTCTGATTAAGGCCTTGAGCCACTATTCGAGCTTTGAGTCTGTCAACTTCGCCATTTTCATTATATTTCGTTCTATAAACCCATTTTGAACCAATAATATTTTCATTTTTCGGACGATCGACTAAAGTCCATGTATTAGTTTTTACCAAGGCATCATATTCCTGTTCCATTGCACTAATCCATTTATCTCGATTAACGTTCAATAGTGCTTCTTGTATACTCTGTGGATCTTGCTTTACTAAAACATTATTTAACTGAATTCTCGTTGGTTGCTTTAATGTTGATCTGTCCCGTAACACCACTCTCCCCACCGATTCCGGTGTTAAATATTCATCTTGACTTAAATTACTCTGACCACTATCACAATCGTTTTCATCTTCATCAGTCTTAAATTCATTTTGCATTGAAATATTTCCTTCCATATTATCGTCTTCCTGTTGACTTACGTTTTTTGTTGTCGGTTGCCATTGGTCGTTCATTTCGAATTGGTTAAAGTATACACTCTTCAGATTGATATCTTCATAAAATTTGACGTCTCTTGAAATTACTATTTGTTTAGTGGATTTATTCATAACTCTATAGCGTTTTTGTTCCTCAGAGTATCCTACCAAGATATACTCCTTTGCCTTTGGTAGAAATTTGTTGTTTCTCTCTCCACGTTTTAATGCTATCACCTTACTTCGAAAAATCCGAATATGTTTCATTGTAGGTTTTTTGCTGAAGTAAATTTGATAAGGAAATGATCCATTTATTGCCCTGCTTGGCCATCGATTTCTAATGTAACAAGCGCTATTAACGGCTCTCTTCAAAGTTTCTCGTCCAAATCGTATTCAGCAATCATACATCTTGCCATTTCTATCAAAGTTCTGTTTGTTCTTTCGGCAACGCCGTTTTGCCGTGGTGTGTGGGGAATTGGTGTTTAATACTTTGTTCACTTTTAAAAATTCTTGGAATATTTTACACTTATATTCACTTCCATTATCAATTCTCAAGGTTTTTATTTTCTTCCCTGTTTCATTTTCTGCCATAGCTTTAAACTTTTTAAAGCATCTAAGAGCTTCATCTTTTCTTTTTATGATGAGCACTTTTATATATCGACTTTTGTCGTCAATAAAAGTTATGAAGTATATAAGTACAACTTGCTTGGCAAATGTCACTTTGAACCAATTACAATAAGTCTTTGGATATATTTTCACTTTTCTTTGGAAAAAGTTGACTGCTTAGTTTCGCATTCATTATTGTCTTTCCATTTTTTTCGACAAACGGTTTATCTCCGTTAAAATTCACTAAATAGCCATGTTGCGTGGCTTTCGAAACCGAGATAAAATTCATATTTATATTAGGTATGTATAGCACTTCATTCAAATCTACCTTTCCGTACTTTGTATTTAGTGTGATTTGCCCTTAAATACTTGTTTTTACTTTTCTCTCACTATCTAAGCACCATAGCTCAGTCGACCGGTTCGCAAAATATGCAGAGGCGAAAAGAGCATTATTTTTCTTGTATCGGCACTCATTTGCATAATACCCCTTCTTCTTGCAGTTCTATTTTTCTTGTTCATATTTTGCTTGCTATCAAAAACTGTGACTGGTTTGGTACGAGTACGAATATTGTGCGAATACAGTTTCACTATTTTCCGGTTTTGATTCAACATATTTCTTCCTTTCTTCTTGTTCAATCAACTTAAGTTTGAGCTCTATAAGTGATGGTAATGAATCTCTCGTTTCTATTGCTATTACGAAGTTTTCGTATTGTTGTTGTAGTTTAGCACAATAGCATAATGGTTAAAATTTCCTCGTCGATTTGAATTTTCAGTTCACACATTTTATCGATGATTTGGGAAAAATCATGCAAATAATTTTGCATACTATCACCATCTTTAAAACGTAATTGTATTAATGATTTATATAATAATACCTTCTGCGCAGGTTCCTTTCGTACATGTTTTTAAGTACATCCTACGCTTCCTTAGCAGTTTTACTGTACTTGATGTGCATTAAATGGGCTGTCGAGACATTAAGTCTTATATTGCTGGTGCTTTTTGGTCTTTCTTTTCCCATAAAGTGATTTTTGCCTCGTCTTCTTCAGGACACAGAATATGGCCGGATACATAGTACCATAAGTCACTACACACCAAAACACTTTGCACTTCCGTGAGCTTATCGATATTCACCGCCACAGACGACATGTTTGTTCGCCGATTTGTAACGTTTATTGGAACGATTATTATTATGATAACGATTTTTTTAAATCACTTTCATTTTATGGTTCTTTGCACTATATTAATTGTTTCGGGTAGACCTAAAATTTACATTTGGATGGGAAGACGGATTAGTACTTCTAGCCGTTTCAGCAAAACTGAAGGGAACGGCCAAACTCTGATTTGATAGCCATCAACAACCACACACAACGTGGCAGTCACTTGCAGCCGATCTCATTGGAAATTTCCCGAATGATATTGACGAAAGTATCGTGCACACTAAATTAATCAAAACAGAGAGACGCTCAGGAGAAACAATAGAATCATTCTTCCATCGAATGTGTGCCATTGCTCGACGAGGTAATGTGAGTGAAAGAGCAACCGTGCAATACATACAGAAGAACTTACGGCATACCGCGTTGCAGAGCTCGATCGCTAGTTTTGATCTTGCAACTACAACATAACTTCTTGCAGCTATCAGACGTTTTTTTGCCAATACAAGCATTCGTGGAAACGAGGCACCCCGAGAAAGTGGAAACTGCAAAAACATAGAGATGAAGCAACAAGAGAAGTTTGGAAAATCTACAGTTAGGCCAAGAAATAGTCGTGCGGGCCACCGAGAAGAGGTAGTATGATATAACTGTTGGGATTTTGATTTGATTTTGAAATATGTTTATTGTTACATATATACAAATTGAAAAATGAAAAATTCTTAAAGCTAACCTACAAGCTATTATAAATAAAACATAAGCCTACGGATTTTGCATATTTGCGTACATCCTGAGTTCAAAAATAATTGCTATCTGATAAAATATGTTAATGTAGAAAAATATAATAATTTTAAAAATATCTAATCAGTGTTTCGATACGTGGAGTTGCCTCTGGGGCGAATTATTTCAGGGAAGACCTAACTGAGTTTGAGCGCAAGAGCGAATTTGAAGTTAATCATAGGCAGAGCGAATTATCCTGGACACGTGGGTTAGACCTCTTTCACGAGTTTTTCGAGCATGGCAGACTATAACTTTCTGAATTTCGTCAACTCCTGCTGCTGCATACAAAACTTTGTTTGAAAAATATTTTCTAGGCTCACTTCTGTAAAGACCCGTGCATTGACGAAGGATTTTTCGTTCAAAGGCTTTAACGGAATTTCGCCTAGATACGGGAGCCGACCACCATATTGTTGCACCGTAAAGTATTATTGGCCTTATTAGAGTGGTGTAAATTAGAATTCTGACCCTTTTGGAAGTAGGGGCTGCTTTTCGAAAGAGGGTACAAAGCATTCTGTATGCTTTCGAGGCTTTGCTTAGGGCCATTTCTATATGTGGGCTGAAGGATAGAAAGGAGTCAAATATTATTGACTCTTTTGGAAGATTTAATTGAGTGACCTCTTATGCTAAGTTTTAGCTTTTTGATGGACCTTGTTCTTCTGGAAGATGGAAGACGAGGGCGCCTGAATACAATAAACTCGCTTTTCCTAGCGTTTATTTTTATTCCCCATTTGGCCTAGTACCGACAGAGAGCATCGATAAACCGCTGGAGCCTTATTGTTGCCATCCTTGGGTTGTGGCCATCACACCACGCCAGTAGGTCATCAGCGTATAAATTTACCTTAATATCCTCAGAGCTGCTAATGCAGGGAATATCAGAGGTGAAGATATTGAAAAGAATAGGTCCAAGGATGGAACCTTGAGGGACACCAGAGTCAAGCGAAAAGAGCCTGGAATTCTTCCCATTGTGTGTGACAGAAGCCCATCTGTCGCGGAGAAAGCTGGAAATCATTTTGATAAGATGTCTAGGGAAATCAAGAGAAATGAGTTTGAAGATCAGGCCATTGATCCAAACTGAATAGAAAGCTTTTTCCACATCAATCAGACAAGCGGAGACAAATTTGCCTTCAGACAAGGACTTTTGTATGTCAGTCGTGAAGACTTGTAGTGCATCGATGGTGCCATGACCTCTTTTGAAGCCAAACTGACGGGAGGGAATAATGTTTTTCTCAACAACAACTTTATCGAGGGTGGAATAGATAACTCGTTCTAGAAGTTTCCCTAAATTTGAGAGAAGAGAAATGGGTCTAGTGTTGACAATGTCGGTGTTGCCAGGAGATTTTCGAATAGGAAGTATTTTGGCACGTTTCCAAGGACTGGGGAAGTAGCCAATGTTAATGCAGTTGTTGAAAATAGTGGCTAATAGAACAAAGAAGGAGAAAGGAAGTTTCTTTATTAGGTGGTTGGATACCTTATCTTCACCCGAAGATTTCTTTGGTTTAAGGTTGGATACAAGTTGTTGTAGGTCCACCGGGTTCGTGAAGACATCACAACCATTAGGGCTATCGGAAACATTGGATGCGGAGAATTCTGTTAGACGAGAGCCGTCCATACTCTGTACAAACTGGTTTACTCTGCAGTCTACTTGTCTGGCAAAGATGGGATATTCACTGGGTTTTTCACCAGTGAACAGCTCTGAGAAGTGGTCAGCAGCCGCTGCGGCTGTCGCACTATCGTCAGCGAAAGGTCTGCCATTGGACGTGAAGGTTGTGGCGCGGTCCTTCCTCCTGGTGATTCTATTGATTTCTGGGTACATATCTATACCAGGTTCAATATTTTTAAGACGTTGCTCGAACTTCTTATTGAGGAAAGCCCTAGTTTTAACCATGATGAGTAGGCTGGAAGTCTTAAGAATGGACTCTACTCGTCGATACTCATAGTTAAAGGTATTTAGCCTTCGACGGTAGATGCGAGTCAGGTGTTTTTTCAAGGACCTATGATTTGAATGCAGATTAAGAATTTCTTCAGGAAGGTTTTGGTATTTGAAGTTTCTAGAAGTTTGGGGAACAACAATTTCATCAATAGAGGAGCGCAGAACCTCATTAATATTGCAAATGGCATCGTCAATTTTAGGGATAGAGAGATTTTTGTCACGATCGATGACAACGTTTAGGAGTTTTGCTGAAACATTTTGTTCGAAAGTTTCCCAATTGATTTTTTTATAAGGAGTGAAAAACTGAGGCTCAGAGGCTAAAAATTGGAGGCCTCTTTTTCTCCGGAGAGTCATTTGTACCAGCATGTGATCAGATTCAGCTTCAAACACGGAACATCCAACAGAACCGAATTGAGGCAATATATTAAGGAGTTGAGGGGAAACAAGAAAGAAGTCAATTATGCTACCAGACCTTCTGAAGGTTGGCTCGGTAGGGGCGACGAGTTGAAGCTCTAGCTGTTTGGTCATAAGCCATCTGTGAAGAGCAGTACCAAAAGAATTGCTGACAGTATTACCATAATCGGGGTGCCTAGCATTGAAATCACCACCAATGATGACATGGTCGAAGTTGGATGTTGACGAGAGTTTGTGATTGAGATCATGAATAAACTCAGAAGAGGAAGAGTTAAGGTTGGCATATATGCCAACAAAGACAATGGAATCACCATTAAGGTTTAAACAGGTTGAGATTGCCTCCATGCACCTAAGATTACTTATGTCATGGTTTTGGGTTTTAATCCAACTTTTAATGGCTATGAGGGTGCCACGTTTTCTATCTGGCGATTCATCCACAATGTCCTTACGAGTAACCGAGTAATTGCTAAAAAACACATTATGTCTGGGTTTAAGTTTAGACTCACATACAATGAGTATGTCAGGTTTCTCAGAATTCAAGTATTCTTGAAGAAGGTTCCTGTAAACAGGAACGAGAGAGCAACTTTTGAGAGAGGCGAGTTTAAAAGATCCCATCGATACCGCAGAGTTCTAGAGCTAAACTAACATAAGCAATTCGTTTTTCACTAAGAGAATGTAGCGATCTAAATTTTGGAACAAAATTTTCAACCTTTTTCACATTGTGAAAAAGGTTGTTCGCCCATTCCATTATCTTTTCACATTCAGAAAACATAATGGAATGGGCTGCAGATTTGGTTACTTGCGGATTAGATAACAGTAGAGTTTTGGGACGCTCCGGCTGTTTGTTTTTGGATGGTATTTTTACGATAGATGCGAAGGAAACACCCTTTCGGACTGTGTTCTCGAGAGCAGCAGTCACTAATTTCCTTTTCTCTTCTTTTGCAGTCTGCAAAGATTTACGCTTCTTCTCTATTTCTTTTGCGGCTGGGCATCCACGGTAGCTGGCTGGGTGGCCATAGGTTTTGCAATTCACGCAAAAGACTTCAGAGGAGCCTGAAGGAGATGAGCAGTCTTTGGTAGAGTGTTGTTTATCGCATTTAACACAGCGTACTTCAAGGGCGCAGTTGGCTGCCACATGGCCAAAGCGTTGGCAGTTGAAACACTGAGTTACGTTCTGCTTTTGAAGGCGCTCCCAGTGAATTCTGTGGTGGAGTAGGAATTTGATGTTCATCACTGAACTCTGTTCCGTACCAGGTGCAAGTTGCACTAAAAAACTACCAAGCGTTTTATTTTCTTTCCTCGAAGTAGAGGTAGAGAAACGTTTAACAGAGACAACCTTAGTTTGTAAAATATCACGAAGTGCATGTAAAACATCTTGCTCTTGGTAAGAAGGATGAATTCCCTTTAGAAGGAATGTTATTTTCTTAAAAAGTGGAAGGGTATAGGTATAACAAGGAACAGAAGCCGCTTTTAGGTGCTCAAAGAGAAGACCGTGATCTTCCATACTTTTTGGGAGAAGAGAAGTTTTGGAATGATTATTCATCTTGACTTCAAAGTTAGGAATTCGGTCATTATTGGAAGAGCATGCTTCCAGAAGATTCGTTTTAAAGTTTTTCAAGTTTAACTTGAAGCAGACTATGGGGGGAACTCGTGTTTCTTTCCTTTTTTTGAGGTGCAGTATTTAGATGAGAGACCTGAGGGGTCGAAGAGGTTCCGGCTTTTAGAGGAACTTGATCCGTAGTAGACCGAGATCCAGAAGAAGAGGTTTTCATAGCACGGGTAGCTGCCGTTGCGGCGATATTAGAGTTACAGGCACGTCGAACGACGTCCTGGATTTTCAGAGCTGCGGGGGCTTTTTTTGAAGCAGGTGGAGAATAGCTAGTTGAACGGGGCAAGCCACGTTTTCTTGATGGGCCAACATCAAAATTAGAAACAGACGCATCAATTGATGGCGTCTCCACAACACTTTTTTCACATTGCATTCACTTAAACTAGCCTTAGCACTAAAAACTTCGTCGTCGTCGGGGGTCCCGTCGGAGTTGACGACATCCATCTGCTCCACCGCTGAATTATCCGATCCCTCGTCGTCTTCGGAACTCGATTCGGCCTCCGTGTCGTCGCGATTGATGTTGAAGGACATCTTGTACGCAGAAAGAATTTCCCCAATGAAATTCTCCTTCACATCCTCTCGGTACTTGACGCAAAGTTTTGAAAGCTTCTTCTTAACTTTCCTCGTAAAGGCAGCCATGTCCTTTTTCATTAACATTCGCCGTTCCTCCGTAGCCGCAGAAGTGCTGTCGTCAACATCCTCCTCAGAGGACATTGTCTCGGCGCCTCAAACGAAATCGATCCGCTCAGTCGAAACCACGCGTAGTTGTGAAATTCAACAATAAGAGTGTTAAAATCACAAAATTTATCCTCCACTCGCACACCAGTCGGTTAACGATCGTAATTGCTCGGCTTCCACACGAAAAACTCGAAATCTCGAACGCTGATATTACTCCGCACACATCTGGTCCGTTCGGGTGCTCGACTCGAACTCATATAACTGTTGGGAAACAGGTCATATCTCAATCAACTGCAGATAGTCACAGCGACGTGAAGGTTGCACTATATGTAGTCGTGTGGGTTATATAGCCACAAATTGCCCAAATACGAAAAATGGCAACGTTTTCAAGATTCATGAACCGATGACGTCGAAAGAAGTCACCTCGAAAACGATCAAAGGGAATGGCATCGTTACAAATGCGTTCATCGACACTGGTAGCGACCGAACTCTAGCACGAAAATCTCTTGCCGAAAAATTTGGTGGAAAAACAGATTGTTTTGTCATGCTAAATGGGTTCGCGGGTGGTAAATTCGTGTGTGATAGTCAAGCCAATGCGACTATCGAAATAAACGATGAAAAAACAGAATTATCCGTTCTTGTAGTTAGCCACGAACTGATTCAGGATAATGTGCTGATAGGCCGTGATGTACTTTGCAGGAAAGACAGGAGATTGTTATTTAAGCAGAGAGTGTTGAGAAATTGGATGTTGTGGGCAACATAGAAGTGAGTAAAACGGTGACGCCGTCAGAAAAACAAGAGCTGAAAAAGTTTCTAACTAAGCATCAAGCATGCTTTGCAAAGGACCTAACCGAGTTGGGGAAATATTCGCTTACTAAAATGAATATCGAACTTACTACGGCAAATCCAATTGACATCAAACCATACCGAATTCCGTTGCCAATGAGCCATAGTGTAGAGCATTGTGGAGGATTTGTTGCGGCATAATATAATACGCCCGTCAGATTCACCGTACGCTTCTCCAATCGTACTCGTGGAAAAAATGAATGGAGAACATCGTCTATGCGTCGATTATCGTCAGCTAAAAAAGTGACAGTAAAGAAATTTTTTCCGATGCCAGCTATCGTCGAAATTTTTGCGTCTCCTGCTGGAAACAAATATTTCTCCTGCCTGGATTTTTGTGTGGGATACCATCAGATTGAGATCGACGAAACGTGAAAGCAATTTACGGCATTTTTGACAAATGGCACGAAGATGGAGTTTAATAGAATGCCATTTGGGTTTGTCAATGGCCCCGCCGTGTTTCAAAAGATAATGAATGATATCATCAAGAAGTGTCCAATGTTAAAGATCATCGCTTATTTGGATGTTATAATTCCGACAAATGCAGCAGTAGAAGCGTTAAACAATCTCGATCAATTTCTGAAACTTTTGAGTGAATTCGGATTAACACTACGACTCGAGAAATGCCGATTTATTCAAGACGAAATTGATTTTTTGAGTCATTGGATAATCGAAAGCCAGATCATATCTGGGCAAAAGAAAACAGTAGCTATTGAAAGCTACACGCGGCCAACTACTGACACCGAAGTTCGACGATTTTTGGGTCTAACCGGTTTCTTCGGGAAATTTGTACAAAAGTATTCGATCGTTGCTCACCCCCTTACACAACTTCTAAAGAAAAACACACCATTCGTCTGGGGGTCCGAACAAGAAAATGCGTTCACGAAACTCATAGACATTTTGTGCCGAGATCCTGTCCTTACCTTGTACGACGCTACTGCTGAGCATGAAGTGCATACCGACGCCAGCAGCGCAGGGATTGCAGCTGTGTTGTTTCAGTCGTCCGATAAGACAAATTGGAAATACAGCATTGTACGGAACCCGAAAGCCAGGATCATAGCTACGAGCTAGAAGCACTGGCTATTGTCGACGCTCCAGATCGATTTAGGATTTATCTTTTAGGTAAACCATTCCGTCTCGTAACGGACTGCTCAGCGATCGCTAAAATTAAGAACAGTCGAGAATTGATCCCAAGAATTTCACGTTGGTGGATGAGATTGGTGGAATATGATTTTGACGTAATACATCGCAACGGAAGCAATATGAAGCATGTCGATGCACTGAGCAGAGCACCCGTTGAACCACCGAAAGAAATGGATACAGCTGGGTTCATACTGACTGTGGACATCGAACAAAAAGATTGGTTGCTAGCGATGCAGCTATAAGACGAAAACCTTCGCAATATTATATCGGTATTGCAGGGTAAAGCAAAATCTGAGCGTGAGAAGCAAATTACATGTGAATATGTGATAGACAAACATCGATTATATCGAAAAGAAAGTGGCAAACTAAAATTGGTTGTGCCTAAATCGGTGCGTTGGCGTGTCGTGCAAACCTTTCATGATCAAATGGGGCACTTTGGAGTCGATAAAACTGCTGACCGAATCAGGGAATACTTCTGGTTCCCACGCATTAGGAGGTATGTGAAAAGTTACATTGATTCATGCGTAGAGTGCTGTTACAACAAAACCCGAGGTGGGAAACCGGAAGGTGACTTCCACTATGGTGCCATGGATCCCATACCTTTTAGACTATTACATATCAGACTATTACATTTTCTTTCAATACATCATTGCGATTTCTGATGCGTTTAGTAAGTATTTGATTGTAAAAGCTGTTCGTAATACATAGACGGAGCCAGTTTTAGATGTTCTCAATGAACGGACCAGCTACTTTGGATTGCCTGGAACAAGTGTCACCGACCGTGGAACGGCTTTCACTTCCAAGGAGTTTGAGTCATTCTGCCATGAGAATCAAATCCGCCACGTTAAAACAGCCGTCCGCACACCGCGATCCAACGGCCAAATCGAGCGGGCAAATCAAACAATTTAAAATTTCATCCGAACATCTTTGCAGTCTTCAGTGGTGTGTATATTCACAAAAGAACTCGACGACAAAATTCAGTCCAAACGAATTGGTTTTTGATTTCAAGTTGAATGACGTCATTCACACTTTTGGCCGTCGAAGACGATACTTCGGAAATGACTGATCTTACCATCTTTGAAAAGCGAACTAATGCTCTCGAAAACATAGCAATGGAACGCGAGAAATGGAAACAACGGTTTGATGAAAAACATAAGGCGCCGACGAGATACAAAATTGGAGATCTGATCGTCATTGAAAACGACTCTCCATCGTCCGGGGAAGTCCCGGAAGTTAGTTCCAAAATTTAAAGGGTCATATGCAATAACTAAAGTTATTGGAAATAATCGGTATCTCATCGAGGATATACCTGAGATCAAAATATCTTCTAAACGATTTTGCTCC
>OX376374.1:81711924-81735712 GCA_947369275.1 Nemotelus nigrinus
CTGAAATATCCACATTAATTTTAGTTAATCTGAGTCTGAGTCTGACTTACACTAGCTCACACAATACCTTTATACTAGTTTAGTACAGTTAAGTAAAATACAAAAAAGTCAGTAATAAATCAGCCTTAAACCAGTTAGCACCGACGTTTTATTATACAAAAGGTTATGGGCCCAGGGTCTACCCGAAACAATTAATATAGTGCAAAGAACCATAAAATGAAAGTGATTTAAAAAAATCGTTATCATAATAATAATCGTTCCAATAAACGTTACATATCGGCGAACAAATATGTCGTCTGTGGCGGTGAATATCGATAAGCTCATAGAAGTGCAAAGTGTTTTGGTGTGTAGTCAGGGCCGTCTTTACGCATGGGCACACTGGGCAAGTGCCCAGGGCCCCGCGATCTATGGGGCCCCTTATTTCCAGATCACCAACCGATATTAAACTATATTTACCTGACTATACATAATAATTATCTATCTGCTTTTACAGTAGTCTCATGAACCAGGGGCCTAACACTGGCAACTCTATCTGCTTATTAGTAGGTGATTTCCCTAAATTATTTGCGAATGAATTAACCAGTGATGCTTAAGCCTATACCCGCAGATAAATAAGCTTTTAAGCATTTATGTATGTACACGACCCCACTTGCAACGAGTGTCTTATCAATCTTAAGGTAGGTATCTAAATGTTGCATTTCTTGCGTATCGTATCACAATCAGACGTTACAATAACTCAGCAAGCAATATTTTTAACACCACATTCATCTTGCACATTTTGGGTTGTGTGAGTTTGAGCATAGCTGGAATAAACATAAACAAATCGATCTGTGTAATCGATCAATGTGTGAGGAGGGCGTTTTAATTTCTGCTGTTCCTATTTTAAAAGCACGGTCGGGACGGCATTTCTGTTCCGAACTAAAAATCATTTCACTCAACTTGCAACGGTGTGCTTTATTTTGTATTCGCGATTGTTCTCACTGCAATCCGATAATTCAGTGCATTTTGTATTCAGTGCATTTTGTATATAAATTATATATACAAAATGTCAAAACGGTCATATCTTAGTGGCTCAGAAAAAAGGAAAAAAGTTTCACATCAGAAAGAAGTAATTGATAAATTACCAAAACTAACATCATATTTTACACCAGGAGCTTCTGTGAGTAGTAACCAAATAATAGACCATCCACAAAATGAATCATACCACCAACAAGTGGCGGGAACTCAGGGAACTTCGCAATCTACTTGTTCTTCGCAAAGTCCTATCTTTGAGCCATATTGTACAGAAGGCGTCCATCCCTACGGAAAAAATACAATCACTTCACCAACATCTGTTTTAATTGAGCAACAGCTGTCATCTGACCTAGAAAATATTTCACACGACCCTGCCGATTATTTTAACGAAAATTATAAAAAATTATTATAAAACACGAATTTTGGATTCGTTAAGGGCCAACATATTTTCAAAATAAACACTGCGACTTTTCCGAAGCGTCCAGAACCTACAGAGACAAAGAGGATGGCAAATTAGTAATAAGGTATTTCAATAAAGCTATATTTAATCGTAAATTGAAGAACAATGAAAGTGTTGAAAGAAAATGGTTGCTGTATTTGCCTTCGAAAAAATCTATAATTTATTTTTCTTGCTGCTTATTTAACCTTTCTGATATAAACCTATGCTCTCCGGGCGGATGTAATGATTGGAAACACATTAATCAATTTTACATCATGAAAATAGCCCAGCCCATAAACAATCTATGATGACTTATCTGGTACGAAGTAAAGCAGTTGGTAGAGTAGATACAGACTTGCTATGCCAATATAAAAAAGAAGTGGATTACTGGAAAAGTGAACTTAAACGAGTTGTCGCAGTTGTAAAATTTTTGGCATCGAGAGGGCTTCCGTTTCGAGGTGACAATGAAATCCTTGGATCTCCCTACAATGGAAATTATTTAGGATGTGTGGAGTTATTAAGTGCATTTGATGAGTTTCTTGCATATCACCTAAAACAATTTGGGAATCCTGGAAAGGGACACATTTCTTATTTATCAGCGAATGTTTGTAATGAGTTTATTGACGTAATGGAAAAACAGGTCCTAAAAAAAATTGTAAATGAAGTTAAATTAGCTAAACATTTTTCGATTAGCGTTGACAGCACGCCCGATCTGTCTCATACTGACTAGTTAACTTTTATAATTCGATACGTAAAAGACCGTGATCCAATTGAAAGGTTTTTGGAATTTATACCAATCAAAGAGCATAAATCAAAATATTTAGCGGAACCCATCCTGCAATTTTTACACTGAAAAAAATTTTGTTCATAATAATAATGAATGTAGATCTTCAACTGAAAATTCATTGGTACTATGAACAATTCATAATACCAATGAAAATTTTCATCACCATTTTTTGAAAGTCTATGGACAGTTCATTAATACTATGAATCAACTTTCATCAAATTCGTTCGCCTTGTTCAAACGCACAAATACTTATTCAAAGTCTTGTTGCACGTCATAAACATCTTCATGGTGCTGAGGAACACGGTCAATAATTTATTTAAGAACTATTTCCTTACTATCAATGCGAAAAATCATTAAATCGAAGAACGAATTCATCAAATTAGTATATATTTTCTGTTTTGATACATTGACAAGACACGATCACGGTTAGACATTTTCAAAGTGCGAATCGTGTAAATTGGTTATTGTGCTGCATGTGAAAAGTGAATTTGCAGCTGAAGTGAGCAATCGCTGTAAGTATGCAAAGTGTATATTCTCGATTAGTGTTTTGTGTTAAAAAAAAGGAAGTCAGAGACGTTGATGATGGGCCACCAAGTCTAATCTGAGCATAATTTTCAGCAATCGCCAAATGAGCTGGGAATCTTAGTGGATGCCATCAGGAAGCTGTTAAAAGGAAAAAAAAACAATCGGATGACTTTCTGAGAAACGACAAAGCAGAACTCTATACGGAAAAAAGGAAAACGTCGGTACGAACTGCAGTTATTCAAACACAAACTTAAAATTATTTAAACCTCAGACATGAAACACAGAATAAGAACAAATCTCGCAAAATCAATCAGATTCCAGTAAGTTTTTGTGGAAAATTAATAGTATAGAATTTACATTATTCGAATTTTTCAGATCCAGAAGTAGATGCAGAGCTGGAGCTTGAGTTGTCAAAGTGATGAATGCATTTTTTTTTGTAGAAATAATATGTATTATAATTAACTAATTATCATATTAAAAATTTCATAATGCAAAAAAAGTCTGTTTTCTTAAAAAATTTATGAATTCGCTTACAGAAGATAAAGCGCTATCCATAAAATGTACCAGCTCATGAGAAATGTAATCTCGTTCATTCATCAATATTACGAATCGTGCTATAATATCCAAATCCAAACATTACAAATACGCTCATCAATATTACGAGCCCCTTCGCCTATATTATGAATGGATTTAGAAGAAACTAGCCAGAAGAAATTCATAGCAGTAATGAACAGTTTCATCGATGCTATGAAAGTAACAATGAACGTGTTCTTTGTGACAATGATTTGATTTCTTCAATTATTTCAATGTATGAGTGTTAGCTCAACATAAGAAAATTGATGAACGGCTGTTCATTATGCGAATGAACATCTGCATCGGTTGGAAAATAATGATTTTTTCATTGTAATGATGAAAATATTCATCAATTGCATGTACCTTTTTCGTTCAGTGTAGAGAATCATGATTTACAAATCAAAGATTGCAGAGGGCAAAGCTGCGATAATGCTTCAAATATGTCAGAAAAGTATGCTGGTCTGCAAGCAAAAATCAGGGAGAAATGTGATGTTGCTACCTTTGTACCTTGTGCGGGTCATTCTCTAAACTTGGTAGGTCTTCATGCCGCTGGTTGTGAACGAGAGGCAACAAGTTTTTTTCAAATGGTTCAGAATTTGTACAATTTTTTTTCGGATTCTACTCATCGATGGAATACATTGACTGAATATTTAGGTTCAAAAAAAGTTCTTAAAAGTCTTTCTGAAACCAGATGGTCTGCGCGAGCTGATGCAGTAAGCGCCTTACATCAAGACCATAAACAAATTATAGAAGCCTTGACGTCGATCGCGGAGGATGCAGAGCAGCGACAAGAAACTAGGCACCAAGCTCTTAGTTTGTCCAAAAAAATGGGAAACCTGGAATTTATTTTACTGACAGAAATTTGGAACACCTTATTTGAAAGAATAGACAAAACAAGTACTTATCTTCAGAAAAAAACTAAAACAATGGACATTGCAACTAATTTGTTAGCTTCACTTGAAGATTTCGTTATTAACGTCAGGGACAAATTTGATAATCGTGCGGTAAGGAGAAAAATCTGGAGTAGAAGCTCACGTCAGGCAATATTTGATGGCTCTGCGCCATCAGTACAACTAAAAGGGAGAGAAAAATTCAAATTAGAAACTTTTATTCCCATAATCGATAACCTGAGCATTCATCTAAAACAGCGATTGAATTCGTACAAGGAAATAAATCATCGGTACGGCTTTTTATCTCGCTTGAAAACTTTGAGTCCCGAGGCGTTGAGTGTAAGTTGCAAAGAATTCACTAAAGTCTATCATAACGATGTTAGCGAGAAAGAGCTAGAAATGGAATGTCTGCATCTAATGGAATACTTGAAAAGTGATCAGACTAGTGAAAATAAAGAAACTAACAGTGTTTCAGGTATATATCATCTTTTGAAAGAAGACAAAATTGAAGACACGTTTCCAAATGTAGAAATTGCTTTGAGAATCTTTTTAAGCATGATGATAACCAACTGCAGTGGGGAACGCTCCTTCTCAAAATTGAAAAGAATAAAAAATGAATTGAGATGTACAATGCTTCAAGAAAGATTGACCAGTTTGTCGCTGATGTCCATAGAATGTGATGTGCTAAAAGAGATTGACTTTGAAGAAGTAATTAATGATTTTGCTTGTCTTAAATCTAGAAAAGTACCCCTTCAATCAGCATAGACTATTTAATTACTAACGTGCGTATAATGGTTTAAGAATTAGTTTTCCAGATTATAATTACTTATTGATTTAATGTGACTTTGAATATGTATATATATATATATATATATATATATATATATATGTATAAATAACTGATAAATATATGCTCCTGTTGATTTCTATTGCCTGTTGTGAATAACCCTCTGTTTTAGGGGCCACATTTGTCTTAAAGTGCCCAGGGCCCCAAATTGAGCAAAGACGGCTCTGTGTGTAGTGACTTATGGTACTATGTATCCGGCCATATTCTGTGTCCTGAAGAAGACGAGGCAAAAATCACTTTATGGGAAAAGAAAGACCAAAAAGCACCAGCAATATAAGACTTAATGTCTCGACAGCCCATTTAATGCACATCAAGTACAGTAAAACTGCTAAGGAAGCGTAGGATGTACTTAAAAACATGTACGAAAGGAACCTGCGCAGAAGGTATCATTATATAAATCATTAATACAATTACGTTTTAAAGATTGTGATAGTATGCAAAATTATTTGCATGATTTTTCCCAAATCATCGATAAAATGTGTGAACTGAAAATTAAAATCGACGAGGAAATTTTAACCATTATGCTATTGTGCTAAACTACAACAACAATACGAAAACTTCGTAATAGCAATAGAAACGAGAGATTCATTACCATCACTTATAGAGCTCAAACTTAAGTTGATTGAACAAGGAGAAAGGAAGAAATATGTTGAATCAAAACCGGAAAATAGTGAAACTGTATTCGCACAATATTCGTACTCGTACCAAACCAGTCACAGTTTTTGATAGCAAGCAAAATATGAACCAGAAAAATATAACTGCAAGAAGAAGGGGTATTATGGTCTTTTCGCCTCTGCATATTTATGCTCTTTTCGCCTCTGCATAAATAATGCTCTTTTCGCCTCTGCATATTTTGCGAACCGGTCGACTGAGCTATGGTGCTTAGGTAGTGAGAGAAAAGTAAAAACAAGTATTTAAGGGCAAATCACACTAAATACAAAGTACGGAAAGGTAGATTTGAATGAAGTGCTATACATACCTAACATAAATATGAATTTTATCTCGGTTTCGAAAGCCACGCAACATGGCTATTTAGTGAATTTTAACGGAGATAAACCGTTTGTCGAAAAAAAATGGAAAGACAGTAATGAATGAGAAACTAAGCAGTCAACTTTTTCCAAAGAAAAGTGAAAATATATCCAAAGACTTATTGTAATTGGTTCATAGTGACATTTGCCAAGCAAGTTGTACTTATATACTTCATAACTTTTATTGACGACAAAAGTCGATATATAAAAGTGTTCATCATAAAAACAAAAGATGAAGCTCTTAGATGCTTTACAAAGTTTAAAGCTATGGCAGAAAATGAGACAGGGAAGAAAATAAAAACCTTGAAAATTGACAATGGAAGTGAATATAAGTGTAATATATTCCAAGAATTTTTAAAAGTGAACAAAGTATTAAACACCAATTCCCCACACACCACAGCAAAACGGCGTTGCCGAAAGAACAAACAGAACTTTGATAGAAATGGCAAGATGTATGATTGCTGAATACGATTTGGACGAGAAACTTTGGGGAGAAGCCGTTAATACCGCTTGTTACATTAGAAATCGATGCCCAAGCAAAGCATTTCCTTATCAAATTGACTTCAGCAAAAAACCTACAATGAAACATATTCGGATTTTTCGAAGTACGGTGATAGCATTAAAACGTGGAGAGAGAAACAACAAATTTCTACCAAAGGCAAAGGAGTATATCTTGGTAGGATACTCTGAGGAACAAAAAGGCTATAGAGTTATGAATAAATCCACTAAACAAATAGTAATTTCAAGAGACGTCAAATTTTATGAAGATATCAATCTGAAGAGTGTATACTTTAACCAATTCGAAATGAACGACAAATGGCAACCGACAACAAAAAACGTAAGTCAACAGGAAGACGATAATATGGAAGGAAATATTTCAATGCAAAATGAATTTAGGACTGATGAAGATGAAAACGATTGTGATAGTGGTCAAAGTAATTTAAGTCAAGATGAATATTTAACACCGGAATCGGTGGGGAGAGTGGTGTTACGGGACAGATCAACATTAAAGCAACCAACGAGAATTCAGTTAAATAATGTTTTAGTAAAGCAAGATCCACAGAGTATACAAGAAGCACTATTGAACGTTAATCGAGATAAATGGAACAGGAATATGATGCCTTGGTAAAAACTAATACATGGACTTTAGTCGATCGTCCGAAAAATGAAAATATTATTGGTTCAAAATGGGTTTATAGAACGAAATATAATGAAAATGGCGAAGTTGACAGACTCAAAGCTCGAATAGCGACTCAAGGCCTTAATCAGAAATATCAAGTGGTCTATAACGAAGCTTTCAGTCCAGTTTTTAAAAGCTCGACATTAAGACTATTAATTGCGATAGTAGTGGAAAAAGACTTGCTTATGCATCAAATAGACATTAAAAATTCATACATAAATAGTGAGTTGCCTGAGACAATCTATATGGAGCAACCAACGGGATTTGCAGTTGCTAAGAATAAAGTGTGCAAATTAAACAAGAGCATATACGGATTGAAACAATCAGGGAGGGAGTGAAATAACGCATTAAATAAACGATTAAAATCGGATCCGTGTGTATACGTAAACAAATCAGTGATACTAGCTATTTATGTAGATGATATTATAATAATGTCAAAGAACGTGAATTAAATTAGTTACATAAAGAATATTTTAAAGAATTTATTTGAACTTGAAGACAAAGGTGAACTTAAATTTATACTCGGTCTTTAAATTAATAGAAATAATAAAGGAGTGACATTGAAACAAGTGAACTATACAAAAAACTTATTGGAAAAGTATGGAATGACTAACTGCAATGAAATATCAACACCAATGGAAATAAATATAAAGTTTGAACAATGTATAGCGGGAACTTGTAATAAGTGTGAAGAAGTAAATTCAAGTGAATATCAAACGTTAGTCGGATCGCTCATGTACCTAGGAGTTTATACGAGACCTGATATCATGTTTGCGATAAGCTGCTTGTCGCAATTCAACAAGAAGCCTCATAAAGAGCATTTGAACGAGGCTAAGCGAATTTTAAGAAATTTAAAGGGAACAATTAATCATGGCCTAAATTTCCAGAAAACCGGCAAGCCTCTTTCTGCCTATGTAGATGCAGACGGGTGGCGACACAACAGACCGGAGATCCTATACTGGCTACGTGTTTGATCTAGCAAATGGGTTAATCTGCTGGGAAGTAAAGAAATAACCAACAGTAGCATTGAGCAGTGTCGAAGCGGAATATATGGCAGTAAGTCAAGCATTTAAAGAATTACTTTTTCTTAAAAAATTTTTAATTGAGTTAAATTTGGAAAAATTAGTTGAATTACCAGTAAATACCTTTTCTGATAGTCAAGGAGCAGGAAACCTAGTTAAAAATAATATTAATAGTAAGAGAACAAAACATATCGATATCAAGCATCATTATATAGAATGGAGAAATTGAAATATTGTATGTTCCCACAAATGAAATGAAGGCAGACATTCTCACAAAAAGCTTACCTAAAGAAAGGTACATATATTTAAAAGAAAAACTGATGAATTGTAATTAAATATTTCAGTGAGGGAGAGTGTTGAGAAACACTGAAATATCCACATTAATTTTAGTTAGTCTGAGTCTGAGTCTGACTTACACTAGCTCACACAATACATTTATACTAGTTTAGTACAGTTAAGTAAAATACAAAAAGATCAGTAATAAATCAGCCTTAAACCAGTTAGCACCGGCGTTTTATTATACAAATACTGCGAAATACTTATCTATATCGTAACTGGTTGATAATGAGCGTATCTAATTTTACAGCCGACATTTTCAAAACGATGACAGCACAGTCTAAGGTATAACAAAGGGCGGCATGAATTTTAAGTAAGATCCCACTTCTGAAAAATATCACGAATATAAAGGTCAAGATAGCGTTTTTACACTTTATTTTCTACAAAAAAAATCCCTACTAATTTAAACGTATACTAATCATAACACACAGCACACTCTACGTAAATCGGTCCCAGAGCTCTACGGGATAGCCGGACAAATTGGCAATTACCGTGAATGTAGAGAGTTTCCTGGTTCCATCTGAAGATCCCTGTTTTTCTTCGAAAACGGAAAAACCTAGAGGTTTTCGTGGTGTTAAATGACTTTTCTCCCTTTAGCTACCAAAAAAAGATCGAATTATCTTCTGGAGTAATATTTATTGTCGTTGACGCTTTTTGTACCTTTTATAATTACCTAAACGCTGTGGTTATAAACATTTTAGCCTCGTATTTCAGCTTGAATCGAATGTCACTACGAATGTCACTGTCAACAACAAAATACATACTCTATTCTGATTTCTTTACAATGGAAACAGTGAATTCTTATCCTCTAATGAGTATTGTGTATTGATCAGTCATATGCATTTTTGGAAAGCTTATACTATAAACGTATCATCGTTAACGTAAGCAAAAAAGGTAATTTTTTCTATTATTTTTTTTAGCGAGATGCCTACACGTGGGCCTTGGATCATAGAATTCATCATAAATATTCTGAAACCGATGCCGATCCCCACAATGCTAAACGAGGCTTTTTCTTTGCCCACATTGGCTGGCTTTTTCTAAGTCCACACCCAAAAGTGGTAGAAAAACGCAAAACCATCGATATGAGCGACTTGGAATCCGACCATATCGTCATGTGGCAAAAAAGATATTATGTTCCACTTTTCGCTCTGCTCGCGATAGCATTACCAACGATCGTGCCGTATTATTTTTGGGACGAAAATCTGTTCGTTTCGTTTTGGATAAACTTCACCACACGATTTTGTATAGTTCTCAATATAGCTTTTTTCGTCAACAGCGCAGCACACATGTGGGGCCGGAAGCCTTACGATAAGTATTGCTACTATGAAAATACCGAGTAGCTAACTTCTAATGAACAATATTTTTTTTAGGTCAATAAGTCCTGCTGAAAACATCCCAGTGGCTATCGCCGCTTTTGGTGAAGGCTGGCACAATTATCATCATGTTTTCCCTTGGGACTACAAGACAGGAGAGCTAGGAGACTATAAAACGAATGTCACTACTGCCTTCATAGATGTTTGTGCTAAAATAGGATGGGCGTACGAAAGTAAATCAATTTGTGAATTATTGAATTATGTTTTCACTAATATGACTGTATCCGCAGGGAAAATTGTATCGCCACAAATGGTGGCGAGGCGTGCGGCTCGGAGTGGTGATGGAAGTCACTTTCTGATTGATGCTTTCACTGGTAATGACCAAGTGTGGGGATATGGCGATAAAGATATCCCGACTGAAGACAAAGTAGAGCTAGAAGCTATGCAATAGTACAAATGTAGAATTATTTTGTTATTAAAGAAAATTACCAAGTTGAATTTTGAATAACATAAGTATATTTAATTGATTTGGAAAGTTGACATAGTAACACTACTATGGACGTCATAGTGCAATGTATGTCATTATCATTAATAAAAATGTAGGTATGAAATAGAGCTCTATATCTATGAAAATTTTGGGGTCTATTTACAATAAAATATTTGTGTTATTTCATTTTTCAAATAGACTTTGATTCCGAAGGACTTCTACTAAACGACACTTTCATTTACTTATGAATCTGTATGATTTGTTACATTCATTTGCCTGGAGCTTAGCATTTTCCAAAAATATTAGATACTAAGATTTATATTTCTCACATGTTGCAGGCAATGCAGATGAATTGCAAAATTATGTAGAATCCCCCAATAACTAAGTAAACTTGTCCATTAAGGGGAAAAGGGTCTAACATGTGAACAATAAACAAGTGATAGCAAATTTCAATGATTATTGCTTGCTGTGACAGTTTAAATGAGGTCTAGCTGATCAGCTATTTTAATTCACTGAAGTTTTTAGTCGCATAGTACCTATTTTCAATACCTTTATTCAGCTTTTTGGTGTAATGAAATATCATGACATACAGGTCAATACTATTTTCGTCAAAGCGTGATAATAATGAAGACGGCCTCGGTGTTTTCCGTGTTTGATGCTTATCAGAAGTTTATGGGAGTCAATTATCATTGGTATTTGTTTGCATGTTTAAAACCATATTTCATTGAGTAAGCAGGTAATACAAATGCGTGGCATTTTTGAGTTAGCATCGGATTCGAAAACTACATTATTATTATTATTATTATTATTCAAATCTCATTTAACAGAAAATCCAATTAAAAAATTAGATACAAAAAATAAGAAAAATCATTAATATAAAGCAAAACAGGAATAAAAATAATAGTAATAAAAAGTAAAGAGAAAAATGCACAATAAAAATAACTAAAAGACTACGTTAACATATCAATAACATATTTTTTAAAAGAATGAAAAGACATGGACAAAGAACCAAACTGATGCTCATCATGGCTTCTAAGTATCCTAGGTATTGGTGAGTTGAAATACACAAGAGTACGCGCATCAGGAGTAAGGAATAGCGATTGAGTTCTAACCGGGCGATCAGACACACGTAGGAAATGACACATGCGAATGTTGGAAGAGAGTAAGCCATGATAACGCTTATAAAGAAAGCATTCATCTAGAAATATTCTGCGAGTACTCAGCAAATGGAGATTCAAGAAAAGCAGACGGTCATCATAAGGACGATAGGCAACATTAAACTTGAACAAAAGGCAGCGAGTAAACTTACGCTGAACGGATTCAACAGCATTAGACAAGTACACGAAACGAGGAGACCACACTTGGGAGCAATATTCAACAATGCTACGAACAAGAGAAATAAAAAGACGAACACATGTAAAGATATTGGTTGCAAAGCGAGAGCAGCGCAGAACGAATCCAGCTACTTTTGAAGACTTCGCAACCACAAAAGAAACATGCAGATCAAATTTTAACTTTGGATCAAAGATGATGCCAAGGTCTTTATGTTGATCCACATGCTTCAAAAGACTATGACACAAAAAATATTCAAAGGAAATGGGATTAGGCTTATTGGAAAAAGACATCACGAAACACTTGGAAACATTAAGATCAAGGAAGTTCGCAGAGCACCAATCACTCAAAGCAAAAAGATCCGATTGTAACTTACAACAATCATTTTGTGAAGCGACAGCACGGAAAATTTTAAGGTCATCAGCATACAACAGAGAGTCGGACTGAAAGTTACAAGGAAGGTCATTGATAAACAATGTGAAAAGGAGGGGACCAAGGATGGAACCTTGGGGAACACCAGAAGTAGGAAAATAAGGGGAAGAAGAACAACCATTAAACACAACACGGCAGACGCGATCATGGATGTAGGAATCAAGCCAGGATGTAAGGGAACTGGAAACACCAAAATGACAGATCTTATCTAACAGCACTGTGTGGTTTACCCTGTCAAATGCTTTCGCGAAGTCAGTGTAAATCACATCAGCTTGAAGACCATTGTCCAAAGTACACGCGACGAAGTTAGTGAATTCCACTAGATTCGTAGTTGTTGAACGTCCCTTGATGAAACCATGTTGCTCTGCAGAAAATAAATGACTATAAGCACCATGAATTCGGTCATGAACAATCCGCTCAAGCAACTTCGGAAAACAGGACAAGAGGGATATATGACGGTAGTTGGCCACATTGCCAATGTCTCCCGATTTTAAAATCGGAAAAACATTGGCAGCTTTCCAGATATAAGGAAAAACACTAAGAGACAAACTCAAATTAAATAATATAGACAAAGGTACACATAAGGAAGATGCAAGAGACTTAACAAACACATTAGGAATGCCATCTGGGCCGCTGCTTGCTGAGTGATCCAACGAGGATATTAAGATTTCAACCTCCAGAGGTCATCACAAAATTATCTTCAGAAAACACAGCCGCAGCAGAACTCCCTGAAGCAAAATTAGGAGAGGAAAATGAAGAAGCAAAGAACTTGGCAAATAATTCACAAGTTTCTTGAGGGATAGAAGCCGAAGTTTTCTCAAGAAAAAAAGTGTCAGGAAACCGGTTGCTAGTTTTTAGGGATCGGACATATGACCAGAAAGGTTTCGAGTTATCTGAGGAAAGACTCGCTTCAATATGGGCGAAATAACCACGTTTCGCTTCTTCAACAGTCCTTTTAGCCACTGCTCGCAGAGACCGATAATGCTGAAACGCTTCAACAGATGAACTGCGAAGAAATTCATTACGGGCCTTATCTTTCTCGCGCAAAGCTTTTGATACTGCGACAGAAAACCAAGGAGGACAAGAACCACGACGAGAACGAGACACAGGAGTAAATCTAGAAACAATGGAATTAAGGAGGGAGTAAAAAGAAGAAACAGCATCATTTATATCAAGCCCACGAAAAAAAGAAAACCAATTGGGGGCCGTTCAAATATTACGTAAGCAGATTTATTACAATTATTTACCCCCCCCCCCATCCCCCTTGTCAGCAAAAGTAAGCAAAGCTTTTACCCCCTCCCCCCAAGCTTACGTAAACATTTTTCAATTAAAAATGTATTTTTTTTATATTATAATTATAATGTTATAATTATAATTTTAAAAATAAGAAAATTGATTTAAAATAGAGATTAGATTTTACTGATGCAGTAATCAACATAGAGTAAGGGACAAAAATATTATAATCTTACGAACATAACAAACTTATTTTAAATTTTTGGTACACATATTAAATTCAAATTAACAGTCTTCAGTCCATGAAACCCGAATCCATGATTCTAAGTTTTCGATGACATTGGATTGCTTTGATTGCTGCTCAGTGTTGTGAGTCTGCTCACTTTCATCCGATTTTGGAATGTCTACGTCGTTCTCATCGAGCCATTCAACATCATGGTGCTCTAAATTTTGAATAATGCGCATCAGTTCATTAGCACGACGAGCAGCGACTCTTACAGGTCTAACTTTCCTATCAGTGTGCGTGTTTACTTTTTTATGGATCTTCTCGATGTGACGATTTAGTGACTTGATGGAAGCATGATAAAGACCACACGTTTTGCATGTTCGACTTGATAGCCTCAATTTTACCGTCGGACAAAAATAATCGTAGGGCATTTGCAGGAAATCTTTGAGTGAAGCACTTAAGCGTAGAGCTAAATTGACTGGAAGATCAAGAAATTGCCCTCCTTCATCCAAAACCAAGTCATCAACTGTTTGTTTTACTTTTACAGGTGGTGGAAGAAACCTGTTATCTAGTAATCTGAATAGACCACTTCTTGGACGACAGCATTCTGTATTTTTACATTTTACAATTTGAAGCAAGTATTGGCTTTCACGCACATGTTCTGAATACCATTTAATGTCTGGAAATACAGGAACATCTTGTTGACCTGCCCCAACATATTTTGCAGTAACATTATAGCCATCAATTTCCATTGAACTCCATACTTCAGCTAATACATTTCCTGCAAATTTGAAATTAGATCTTTCTAAATGTTCATCAATTGTAACGCCACGTTCATCCAAATGAGACCCAAAATGGTCATGAGGCAATATTAAACCAGCCAGTTCCCGACTAAGAGGAGCCATTCTGCGCTCTACTCTGTTGTACGCACTTCTTCCAGGAGCATTGGTAGCTAAAAACAATGCATCGAGATCATGTCGCTTAAAGTGTTGTATAGCAAACCCTATGACTTTTTCATAACGCGGATTTTCATCTGGCCCTCCATCAACCGTCATGATTACCACTGGTTTTACTAGTCCATGATCAGTTTTAGCTAATGGTCGAAACTCTTCAAGTTCGAGAAGCGTCTCGAAATCCTGAGCATGAGTATTAGCAGTAGATGAACTATGCTTTCCACTTCGAATAGCGATGTATGTTGGTCCAGAATATCCAACGGCTTGCGGTTGTCCTAGCATACTGGAAGTGATTTTGATACCAGCATAAACAGATGGTATTAATTTATGACGCTCAGCGATTACCCAATCGTGGTCAGGTAATTTGATTCTATATTCCATGTGCATTAGAAGAGGTACTTGCTTATTTGCCGCAGTTACGCCCATAGGGACTCGAGCTTTATCATTTTGAGATATGAAAAATACTTGATCTGGTCCAAGTATGGATGCTATGTTCTCTAAATAATGGATTGATGTTTCAGCGAACTTGCTATCTAAGTGGCTCTTGTGGTGATCAGTTTGAGCCCGAATGAGCTTAACAGGGACTGTCGATACATGTCTTCGTCCCTCTGCAGAATTAGATTTTCTGGGAATCAAACGAAGATATGTCCCACTGCGACTAATGTCAAATCCTATTTTACGTAATTCTTGTGTGAGTTCATCAAGAGTTTTTACGCTGCGAATAGATTCCGTTCGTCTTCTATCATCTGCTGCACTCCCAAATAAAGCTATATCCGCAATTGTTTTCAATAGTGATGGTTGATTGCTTTCAAGATTAGGACGTCCCACTGAATTCCTCAGAGATAGTCTTTTTTTTATTTCTGGATTTTCATGACAAATATCTTCTAACTTTCTTTTCATACCATCCCTGTGTTTCTTCTGGGCAACTGCGTTTTGAATCTTCCTGTTTAAAGACTGTTTTGCTGTTTTTATTTCCTCACGCAACTTAATGATCTGTTTATCAACTTCAGCACGGCTTGGCATAGTATCTCTGGCAGAATACAAAGCGTTCAGATTTTTTTCGAGTAGAGCAATCTTATTTTTCATAGCTTCCTGAGAAGGTTTTGCTCTCTGTTTATCTGCATTTTCATTATTTTCGCGTTGCTGTTGTGATTCATTACCGGGTTTTATTTTATCTTCTTCCTGTTTTTTAATATTTGAAGCTGGCTGTATAATTTGTGTTTTTTCTGCAGGTTTACAGGTAGTCGTTGCCTAAAAGTAAAAACTTTCTATTGATTCTGCTAAAGATTCTCTTATTAAGCTACATAAATACAAAGTATGCAATAAAAACTGCATTTAAAGATGATTTAAAGCCATAGCCCGTCATTTGGCAACTTTCCCCAAAGGGAAATTGCAAAATTCGCATATAAAGGAGGTCATTAAAAGCCCATACAAGTTTGCCCAAAGTGTTACCCGAGGTACATGCATATCAAATTATAGAGAAAAAACAAAGGATTTTGAAAATAATACTTTAGAGATTTAGAAATTCCTTATAACTTATAAATAATAGTCCAAAGTTTTATTAATCGACAACACAATTTAAAAATGTGGCAACATCAGACATTTTATGGCGTTCTGTTAGTTAAAAATGTTTATAATATCTTTATAATGTCGTTTCTATATACAGTATTTACATAAAATAATATCTTATTCTGTTTACTTAAATATTATTGCATTATAATATTAAAAGAAACTACACAAAAATACACAAATCAAATCTAAAAATAACAAAACGCCGTCGACTATTTGACACTTCATAGTTCATACGTTGTTTGTTTATTTGAGTATTTTGATAATACTAAGTATAATTGTAATATAAATAATTATAATAACTATCACATATTATATAATACTAGTAACTTGGCTATTCTCTCTGGATTTCTGCTTTTTTGCCCTACGAATTGGTTCTTGACGATACGTACTATGATCTCGACAACTTGGCATTTTCTTTGGCATTTACCGATCCAACACAAATATTAAAAAAATAAATATACAGTGATATTCAACATATAATAAGGATTTTTTTTCTACAAAGTGTACCTCGGTACATCATTTGGGCCACTTTTAATGACCTCCTTTCTAATATTTCTAGTACTCATAGATACCTAAAATGATTTCGTCACTCACCTTGGAAAAAAAATGTAGTAGATTGGATTTATTCTTAGTCGCCGCTTGCAATTCTTCTTCAATTCTCTTAGATACAATGATATCTAGTTCCTTGTCGGACTTTGCTTGTAATTTATAATTTCGCCACACTTCGTTAACTAACTTTTGTACATTTTGTACTTTCGTACTTGTATGAGATTTTTTAAAACTTTCAAACAATTTTTGGTGTAACTTGGATTTGTCTATTTGAAACGACATCTTATTTAAACGTTAAACTTTGGCTAATGGAATCAACGGTAACACAAATGTTGAATTGCTTTGCTATGCTTACAATACGTCTACTCGCTATAGTATCCGAAGAAAACAATACACTGACAGAAGAAATTTAGACAAGTGAACAGCGCGCGGTAATTCCCCGAATCGATTCTAAAGCGAGTGCCTAAACGTATGCGTGTATATTTGCGGCAATCCCCGAAAATGCGTTTCGTTTTCAAGCATAGACAATGTGAGGGTTGCCATTCGTGTAAAAAAGTAAATAACTATCGATGACGTAATCATCATCTGGACTCCCCTACCCCCCATGTCATCCAAAATAAGCAAAACAAAGACCCCCCCACCCCCCTATAGTGCTTACGTAATACTTGAACGGCCCCTTGATAGGGAGGAGTTCGGCAGCAATACGTTCATAATCTGCCCTAAAAAAGTTGAAAGACGGCACAGCTATGCTTTTGGTGCGTGTACTATTTGATAAACAAAAATCAATGGAAAGAGGGGGATGATGAGGGTCAGGATCAACGTAAGGAAAAGATGATGCAGAAATAGATAGATTAGAAGGAGGAAAATTAGAAAAAATAAGGTCTAACAAACGATTATTATTATTAGGAATGTAATTAAATTGGGATAAGGAACAAAACGAAAGGAATGATGAGAGGGAAATTGAAAGTGCATTGGTAGAGGAGATGGTTAAAGACGAGAGGTCCCATTGAATAGAAGGCAAATTGAAGTCACCACAAACAACAATAGGAGAATGAGGATAGTAAGACATAATAAAATCAGACAGCTCACTGTAAAAACATTCATACGTGGAGAGGGATGCACTACAAGGCACATGTACAGATACAAGTAATAAACAAACGTTATGTGATAGGGAAATACGGACAGCAACGCACTCAACAGGATGAGACACCACGAAGCTAGCACAAAGTGAACTAGACAGAGATTTACGAACGGCAATTAAGACTCCACCACCATCTGCTTTATTCGTTAAATCACGATTGCGATCATGTCTGAAAACATTATGCAGGGGAAAGAACTCATCACTAAAAAGATCCGTTGAAAGCCAAGTTTCAGTCAAACAGACGAAATCATCGGAAGCAATTATAGAGGCTAGCCTAATTTGTACCAATTTGGTTCTTAGTCCACGAACGTTTTGGTAATAAAGGTTAAAACGTTGATTTTTAGGCAAACAGGAACTGATTACACTGGTTGGACCCGGGCCGGAGTTTTGCGAAAATTTCCTCGCTGTCGGGGTTCAAATTCCTTGACCAAAACTCCCGAAGGCCAGAAATCACGGCGCCCAATCGCGCTTAGTTCAATCGGAAGCGTCAGCAAGAATGAGCCCACAATACGGCTGCTGTCCGAATCCTTTGTAAGCTTCTGGCAAGAAACGTTGACATCTTTTCCCAGCTTCCGAGACATATACAACTTCAAGTCCTCTACAGATGTATCAGCCGCAACACGAGAAAGGAAGATTTGAAGAGGAGGAGATACCACTCTAATGAGACCATTAGAATCGTCATCATTGGCACTACTAGATCTATTAGGTTGTAGTGCGGGACCAGGAGATGGCACAGAAGACGCCATTGGAGAATGGCATTGCAGCTGTTGAGGAATAAGCTGCTGCGGCGGTTGATGTTGTCCTTGTTGCAGAGGCGGTAGTTGAAGAAGTTCCAGAGAATGCTGTTGCTGTAGTAGTGGCTGGGCACTATGGCTTTGTAATTGATTATGTTCATTATGATTTTGATTGCCCTGCTTGTGCTGTTGTTGAAGCAATTGCTGCTGTTCGCGTTGACCACGAGTTAAAATCGGTGAAAAATTACCTTGACTGATAGGCAGTACTGGCGCTGGAGTCTTGGGTGAAGACAACTTCTGCTCTGCATCAGCCACTGAAGCCAGAGAGTTTAACAGTTTAGCGGCCGATTCGAGCCTGCCACGCAAAGCGTTGAATTCAACCTGAATGGAGTCCACCACCCGTTTAGCAGACCGCAGTCGATCAACAAAAGTAACCATTGAATTAGATTTGCACTTCGAACAAAACCAATATACTCCGGATGACGACGATTGAACCGCTTCGGCAACATGTGCGCGCATTCCAATGCACTTTGCATGAATTGTTTGCTCACAAAATCCAGAGCAAATCACCATGGGTGTTTTATTTGATTTGTCTAAGCATTTAGGAGCTAAACAAAGAGCCATTATGGGGCGCACTGAAGTTTTCTCAAATTAGCAATCGATACTTGAGCACACAGTATTGCACCCTTCACTCGGAAAAGAAGTTGAATGTTTCTAATGGCAATAAAATTTCATAAAAGCTTCCGATAAAATATGGTAGGTGTCAATGTTAGCTTTTGGAAGCTTTCTCCGATAAATTAAACTGCGTATCACCGTAAAAAATATGGTAGGTGTCAAAGTTAGTTTTAGGAGGCTGTCACTGATGAATTATTTTGTGTATGTAATCATTGAAAGCACTCTCTAGTGTATTAATGTATTAATGGCACGACACTTCACAGTACAAGTTAACGGTTCCGGAGAAAAATCAGTACTCGCGCACTTGCAGAGAAAATAAGACCGAGCACAAGAAAAGAAAAAAATCACTCAGACAGAGTTAGAACGAAGCAAAAAGCATTTGCAATATGCAAAGAGAACCGACAAGATTCACTAGGCTTAAGAAAAGTACATGGGAAGAGCGAATTCACAAGATATTCAATGAACAGTGAAGAGCAGAATTTTGACGTTTAAGTCGCGCACGATGATGGATATGAAATATGAATTCTATTATATCATTTTATAAAATATGAAAAACTTATCTTTTGTGGCATTTTGATTTAACACCGGATTCGAAAACTACATACTCTATTATATCATGCTATAAAATATGAAAAACTTATTTTTTGTGAAAGTATGTTAAAACCAATAATGAAAAACCCCTCCATCTACAAAAAACGTCCCACTACTAAGCATAAACGTTATATTATGCTTATTAATGTGTAGATAGAACGTTTATGCTTAGTAATGCGGCCAGTTTTTCGTTGCATGTTACTACAAAAAAGTCCTATCTAATTAAAACCTATCGTCCACAACTATTTTCAACGTGAAAGCTTTTACTTCAGATGTATCTCAAATCAACGTATTTGTATCGATGATGAAACTTTTGTCCCGTTTGAAGATGGCCGCACCATTAAAAAAACCACAATTTGTTGAATATCTCGAAAATACAAAATGTAGATAGAACATTTATGCTTAGCAGGGCAGATATGATGGGTGCTACTACCTGACACTCGCAAATTCGACCATTGTTGAACTCGCAAATTGGTTTTTAGTAATGCGATTCAAAAGTCTAGATACTATGGACTGACCAGCGTTTGCTCCTGTGGACTCTGGAGGCCAAGCATACTCCATATTTAACTCTAGACGTTTGAAAGCTAGTGTGGACTTAAGATTTTTTTTAGGCTCGATGATCCGTTTAGAGTTTTAGCGAAATTCTTTCTGATGTGGAGCAATTACTAAGACCACGAGACTAAAAACGATAATTTAAAAAAAATTAGTACTTCCAAATTGAAGAGCCCTTGTTTCATAAAGAGAATGTAAAAACCACCTCAAAGTACAAAATTTTCAAACGTTGGCGCTGTAGAATTTAAATGGCTCTTAACCTTTTAATTCAAGAATTGACTTAGGAAGAGGAACATTATTTGTTTCTAATCATCTTCAAATCGCTTAGCTCATCGTATTTTTTTTGCAATCTATGTTAAATTTTCTGGTTTTTACATCAAGAATTCATAGTCGCTCCTTTTTGAACATTTCTGTTGCAGTTATTATCAGCTAGGTAAATGAATTGATTCGAAGCATGGCTCTTATAGTTTTTTTTTCCATTTTATGTGGAGATATATAACATCTAGCGTGCAAATGGATCCCAATTGAAATTGTTTTTTGTTCATTACAAAGTCTAGAGACGTCGAGCTACAGCTGCTAAAAAATAAAGGACCTTGAATGAATATTTTAATACTGTAAAAAGATGAAGTCTCCAATCGTCTCAAATTCGAAAAGAATAAAAAGTCTAGCGCATCAGAACCGCTAAAAAACTAATTTTCGAAGAAATTGTCTTTGAGTGACAATGTGGAAAGACGAAATACACTTTTTTGTAGAATCATATCAACCATTCCTTATCCAAAGCAACAAAACTCAACTATAACACAAATGATGAAAATGTTCAGTGCTGGCAACACTTTCCCAACGCAGCAGCAATAAGTTTACCTTAACAAGCTCATACTTAAATAAACTAATCCTCTGAATTTCGTTCTCATTGGAGGATTTCATCGAAAGTTTCAGCGGTTACACATTGTTTAAGACTGCCATCCGAAAAATGTTCAAAACTCGGAAAATTTAAAAATTGGTGGTCTTATTTTTTTTGCAAATGCTTTGCATATGAGTATGTAATTTGAAGCATCTGTTGGTACAATATTTAGGAAAATGGCGAAAGCTGGTTACCCTGTATCACCAGCAAAGCAAAATATATACCAAATCTGCTTCACGTTAAGTTAAACCCAACCAGTAAATTTCGTTTCGATTGAATCACTGTGCTGGAAGTTATACGGGTGAAAAAAATGTTAGGGCTACCACCCTCAAAAAGCGTTAATAGTGATTGTTAATTTTCATTGCAGGATCATTCCCATTTGCAAATCTGATGACATAATCGCTCAGTAAAGATATTAAAAAAAAAAAATACTAAAATGGTCATAGCTGGCAGCCCTTTCATGATTTTCGTACGAAATTCCTACGACATTTGGTTCACATCAAAATCTATTTACTGCATTTTGATTCCATGACTGGACCGGAAGTTATAGGGGAAAAAGTTTTATTTTGCTGAGCAAATTTGCAAGATTTTGGAGATAAAAATCACCATAGCTGGCAACTATATTCTAATTTTTCAGCCAAATTTTGACCAAAATGTTTATTTAAAGTAACATCCAAATATTGTGTGAATTTCGTTTAAATGTGATGGCTGAATCGGAGGTCATAAGCCAAAAAACTGTTTGTTTTTTCAATGATTTTTCAAGATGGTACCACTGTCACAGGGTTGCCCGCATTTCAAAATAACTTCTATCAGCCCTGGTCCTAGTTAATACCAACACTTCCTGTAAATTTTATCATGATCGGATAATCCGATCGTCAGTTCTCGTGAACAGAACTTTCGAGAGCTGTAAATAGAGGTAATTTGGTGATGGGCTGCCGTTCTTGTGAAATTCGAAATTTTCAAAATTTAAGTTTGACATGATGCACAAAGATTAAAATTTATCAATGAATTGAATTTTTTGGTCAAAAATCAAAAATTTTGCAGGGAAGTCAATGATTTGAGGGATTGTTTTTTCTGGAGCCTGCTGCAGCTACAGGGTTACCCGCACTACCTTGGAAATCCATGTGTGTTAAATTTTAGTCAATATCAATACGCTCTGCAAATTTCACGATGATCTAATGTTTTTGTCAGAAGTAATGACAAATCAAAATTTGAAAGAAAAACCTTGCCTACTTTTAGACATGTTGCACCCACACATGGCTCAAAATTTCTAATTCTTTATCATAAACAAGCTTAAAACATATGAAGTTTTTATTTCCAATACTTTTTTTTTACCAAAAAGTTATACTGCTTGTAAATAAAAGAGTTCCTCAAAATTCACTAAAACGCTCGCCGCCGTCAAAACGTTTAAGATATCTGAATTTTAGCAAGACACGGACCTACCTGTTATATACATCTACGTTCTCCGAAAATTTCAACACAATCGGATAGGCCACTCCAGAGATTATCTCCCTTAATATTTTGCTGATATATATATATATATATATATATATATATATATATATATATATATATATATATATATATATATATATATATATATATATATATATATATATATATATATATATATATATATATATATATATATATATATATATATATAAAGAAATATGAATTTTAACATGGCAAAGCCTCAGATTGCGAAAAACATATATACGTGAGAAGTGAGGATACCTCTGCGGAAACTTACTTTGTTAGAATGAATTTTAAAATACATCCGGTACTTGTATTGTTTTATCGTGGTATATTTTGGTGATATATTTTTATTAATGTTCGATGTTATATATATATATATATATATATATATATATATATATATATATATGTATATATATATACATATATGTATATATATATATATATATATATATATATATATATATATATATATATATATATATATTTATTTATATATGTAAAAATATATATATATATATATATATATATATATATATATATATATATATATATATATATATATAAATATATATATATATATATATATATATATAAATATATATATATATATATATATATATATATATATATATATAAATATATAATATATATATATATATATGTGTATATATATATATATATGCATATATATATATATATATATATATATATATATATATATATATATATATATATAGATATATATATATATATATATATATATATATATATATATATATATATATATATATATATATATATATATATATATATATACGTATATATATATATATATATATATATATATAGATATATATATAAATATTTCATTTATTTAATTTATTTGTGTTATTTTACTCCTTCCAAAATAAGCTAGGCTTGTGTCATGGAAGGAGGAGTAATCTTACAATAGTTTTTCTTATGCCTAGTATTTT
>OX376374.1:81735912-81770782 GCA_947369275.1 Nemotelus nigrinus
AAATATTTTAATGAAAGTGCACAAAATTTCAATTTCTACGAAAAAAATTTAACAAAAAAACTAATATATCCACAGATAACAAAGAACAATCCGTCATGTATTAATTTTGTATTATTAAATCGTGGCATAAATGAAATAACAATAGCAGGTAATATTTCTTTTCGAAATTTCTATTATAAATATTTCAATAGAATTTTTTACAGTAAAATGAGAAAAACTTCTATTATATCAAAATAGTATTGCTGTGTTAACAAAACAGGGATAGAGTTCCAGAAAAATTGCAGAACGCTTAAAGGTTTGTCGTAGAATAATTTTATTTATACAAAAAACAAATACTGATGATCAAGACTTATGTCAGATGGTGATGCTCGTATAATTGAACGAATCATCAACTCCAAGGACCTAAGCACACCAAAGGTTGCTGCGAAGGGTATAAACCTAGACGTCAGTGAATGGACTGTTAGGCGAGCACTTAAAAGAATTGATTTCGTATCGTCTGTTAAAAAGAAAAAGCCTGGTTTATCAGACAAGAATGTTTGAGCTCAACTGAAGCTCTGTAAAGAACACAAAAATTGGGCAGTTGAAGATTGGAAGTGCGTTCTTTGGACAGACGAGACAAAAATTAACAGATAGCAATCTGATGGTAAGGCATACTATTGGCACCGGCCAAACGAAAAACTTCGTAAACAGCAAGTCAAAGGAACCATAAAACACGGAGGAGATAGCTTAATGGTTTGGGGATATTTTACCTGGTGGCATATTGGGCCATTAATTAAAATTGATGATATAATCAAAAACTCTAGCGCACCTAAACCGCTACCAATACTAATGTTCGATGAACAGTAGAAGATTCGTTCAAATTTTACATGGGTTTGCTGATGCGTCAACGAAAACATATGGTGGTGCAATTTATATTCGAGCAGAGAACGAGCAAGGACGATCTCAACAGTGCTAGTAATATCGAAATCACGCGAATTACACACTCGCATAATCCCTCACACGATCGTATCACTACCAAATTCAATTCCTTATCTCAACAATCAAAGTAATATCCAGATCATTATGTCTATATTGCATCCGCTTCCCGTCATCAAAAATATTTTTATTAAAATTCGCGAGAAGCAATAACAATTAGATCCCACACAAGATGCAAGAGATGTGCATCGGTCAGCATTCACACCATGGGAAAAGATCTGATAAGATCCCCAAGATCATATCGTATATAAAGCCCTTCACCTAGTTAAGCAAATCAGTTTTTGTCAAGAATTAAAGAAACAAAGTTTGATTCAAAAGCACTCGCGCTTCTATTTAGTCAAGTGGACTTTAAATTATTTTTTTAATTCAAAGTCAGAGTAGAAACATAACTGGCGCAGTCTATCGTCTTAGGAGGGACGATCCCCTAGACGCAACGAACTACAGTCGTGACACCGCCTAAGTACTTTGTACAAGGTGTAAAATAGGAAATATCGTAGTGACAAACACGAACAACCGCAAGGATCGGGCAACCTATTAAAATATAAAATTCCTAAAAATTGTTAAATAATAGAGTGAGGGTATTGCAACACCCTGAGCAGAATTTTAAGAGAATTCGCTCCTGGCCTCAAGAAAATTTGGAGTCAGATAAAAATCTAATAATGTACAAAAAGGGTATTGCAAAGCCCTGAGCAGAATTTTAAAAGAATTCGCTCCTGACCGTAAGTGAATTGTGAGTCAGATAAAATAGAAAAAAAATATATATATTGGCAAAATTCGTAAGAATTTCACTGACCTTCTTTGGAATAATAAAAAGAGTCAGGCCAAAAAGAAAATAAAAACTATCGCAAATAAATAAAAGTGAAGTCAAAATGGCGCAAAACGGAGAGCAGTTACCACCATTACCGTTGGAACTCACGTTCGACAGTCTCCTTAAAGAGACGAGAGCTCTTCCTGTATACAACGGGAACAACGAAGAATCCGCATTGAATTCTTGGCTCAACGAAGTAAACACAATCCTTTCTTTGACACCAAGAGGCGACCATACAACCTACATATTTCGATTGATTTTGAGCGAAATACAAGGACCAGCAAGGCATACCATCCAGAAGATACCGGATCCAACCTGGCAGAATGTGCAGAATATCCTGATTACAACATACGGCATCAGCGAAACCTACAGTAATTTGGTGAACCAGATACATAAGGTAAGTGTAGGTCATATTGACAACATTTATACTAGATTAAGCAATTTATTGAACAAATTAAACGTGAAATTCCTACAAGACCGTAATCAGGGTCAAAATCTCGAATTCAGCCCCGTAAGAAATGAAAGTTTGGCACTTAATAAATTTAAAAGTTTAATTCCGGAATACAAAATGTTTTTGTTAGAATCTAGAAATTGTGAAACTCTAGATGAAGCTTATACCTTATTAAAACAATTGCAACAAAATACCAATAATGAAAATAGAAACGGTGATAATAATTTTTCCAAACATAATAATAAAAATCGGCACCATCGTAACTATTCGCGTAATAATCGAAATAATAATAACGAAAACAAGGAAAAAACCGATAGCACTGAAAATGGCAACCAGAACCAAGGAAACCAAAATGAACCTTTTTACCGGAACAATAATAATAACCGTTATTATAATAGAAATTTCAACCATAATAAAAACCATTATCGTAGAAATAGAAACTATTATAACCGCAATTTTAATAACCATTATAATAATCACTATAATAATGAAGCAATGGAAGTCGATGGCACTGGTCAAAGTAGAAATAATCATCCCGAGCCGATGGATACAAATTTTTTGATACCAGCCTCGGAAGTCCTCTACCAATAGTCCATCTCAAAATAAATAATGAAATAATTCCTACATTGATCGATACTGGCGCATCCACGTCAAATATCGACAAAACTTGTCTTCCTAATTTACGAAAATATAATTTAGATAAACCAATGAATGTTCATGGATTAGGTGGAACATTCTTGGTTGAACAGAAATTAAAAACTGACATGCCTACAGAATTTAAACTACCAGATACCCATAAAATTTTGTGGAACGTTTTAGACTTAAATACAAAAACTTTTAAAGCAGTATTAGGTCAAAACATACTTCAACCGCTAAACACTAAAATAAATCTAGGCGAAGGTTATTTCGAAATAAATAACCAAACATTGTACTTTACTTATGCTTTACCACTTGAAATAAATATGCAGTATGAAATTCACCCAAATAATTGCACTGAATGTTTGTTTAAAGACCTCAATGTAGAAGAATATTGTGCACTGAATAAATTACTTAAAGAATATAACGACTTATTCTATAAGGAGGGTGATAACCTCACTTGCACCACCAAAATCAAACATAATATAATTACCAAATCTAGCAAACTATTATACTCTAAATTATATCGATTTCCTCAAGTACATGACGAAGAAGTAACTATTCAAATGAAGGACATGCTGAAACAAGGCATTATTCGTCCTTCCACCTCTCCATATAATACCCCCATGTGGATTGTCCCGAAAAAATTAGACAATTCTGGTAAACCAAAATGGAGAACTGTTATAGATTATCGCAAGCTAAATGAGGACACAATCGAAGATAAATTTCCGATTCCGAATATAGAATCGATCTTTGATAAGTTAGGCAAAGCACAGTATTTTACCACTTTGGATTTGGCAAAGGGATTCCATCAAATAGAGGTCAACGAAAATGACCGACATAAAATCGCGTTCTCAACTCCTCAGGGACATTATGAGTTCATTCGGATGCCCTTTGAATTGAAAAATGCCCCTGCTACTTTCCAAAGAATCATAAACGAAGTACTACACCAATATATAAATAAAATATGTGTAGTCTATCTCGACGACATTCTTATCTTTGCCACCTCTCTTCAAGAAATGGAGGTTAATACTCCAAAAATTATGGAAGCTTTGTGAAAATCTAAACTCAAAGTACAAATTAATAAATGTAACTTCTTCTCAAAAGAAACTGAATATTTGGGACATGTTCTTACACCTGACGGAATAAAACCAAATCCCGAAAAAATCAAAGCAATTAGAAATCTCAAAATATCTGACACCCCAAAAAAATTAATATCTTTCCTGGGAATGACTGGTTACTACCACAAATTCATTAACAACTATGCAAAAATCGCATCAGCTTTAACAGATTCTCTAAAGAAAAGTAACAAAATCAATACAGACGATCCCAAGTATATAGTAGCGTTTGAAAAACTTAAAATTCTTATCACAGACCATCCGATATTGCGATACCCCGATTTCAAGCAGAATTTCATCCTTACAATCGGGGCTGTTCTCTCTCAACAAGGACACCCTATGTCGTATGCAAGTAGAACGCTCAACGAACATGAACGTAACTACTCGACGATAGAAAAATAACTCCTTTCCATTGTTGAAGCGACCAAATACTTTCGTCCATACCTTTATGGAGTAAAATTTACTATTCAAACGGATCATCGACTTTAAGTTTGTCTATCAAATCTAAAGAAGCCCAACAGCAAACTACAACGTTGGAAAATTAAACTTAACGAGTTCAATTATAATATTAATTATGTTAAAGGAAAGGATAACAAAGTAGCAGACTTCCTTAGTAGAACCGACGTAAACAATCAGGAAATAAATTTTAATCTTGAATCATATCACAACGAAATTGACACTGATATGGCAACAATCCACTCAGGTAATGAAGATCAAAATGACTTCATCCCCATTAAGAATGGAATCGTTAACATATATCGAACACAAATCATAATTCAAGCAAGAAAACAAAAAAAAGTCAAAACCATTAACAAAAGAAGGAAAATATTTATCGATGAAGAAGATATCACATACTAAAATATACATACTAAAATATACATACATATTAAGGCGCAATATCCCAGAAAAGGGAACAATAGGAATCTTTTGTGAGTTAAGTGACCATCAGTGGAACAAAGTCCAACTAGCACTAGTCAATTTATATTCTAATAGTCAAAATGTGAAATTTATCAAATGCTCAGATCATGTTATTGACTTACTAGATCAAGAACAATGTTACGAAAAAATAAGAAGCGTGCATGAAAAGTGAAATCATCGTGGAATTTTAGAAAATTACGAAGAAATGAAAACTCAATATTACTATCAAGGCTTAATAAGACTTATAACAAAATTTATAAATAACTGCGAAACTTGCTATCTAGGAAAATATGAACAAAACCCTGTCAAACCCGAATTCCATTTAACTGAAACCTCTGAAAACATAAATGAAATAGTGCATATAGACATATTCTTAATTGGCAAACGATTATACTTTACTGCAATCGACAAACTCTCTAAGCTTTTATACACCAAAGAAACGCTAGACAAGAATGCAACAACGTTTATAGACCTTATTCGTGATAGAAATGCTATCCTAGGGAAACCTAAAAGAATAGTTGCCAATAACGAATTTTACACAGTAAACGTCAGGCATTATCTTCACAAAGAGAACATAGAAATACACTTTTCATCCCCTAAATCGCACACAGGGAATTCAGATGTGAATCGATGCCACAACACGTTAGTAGAACATATTAGAATTTTAACGTTAACAGAACCTGAAATGAGTATAACAGGAAAAACTTTAAAAGCAACAGAGTACTATAACAATTCAATTCACTCAAGTACTAGATGCAAACCAAAGAAGTACTTCAAGGATCACACGATAAAACAGGAATCCACGACATATTGCAAAAGAAGAAAATAAAATGGTTAAACTATCATAATAAGAATCGTGAAAGACCACCAGATATACCATATAATAAAATTTTTATAAAAAACTATGTTAATGAACGCCACAAAGAACAACCAAAATATCGCATGATAGATGTAACCAAAACAGAGAACAAAGATATTATATCAGTAAAAAACAATAGACTTGGCAGGAAAATACATCCAACACGAATAAGAAAATTCAAAAAATATTACAAGGGACAAACCATTGAAAAACCAATCCCAGCATAATTAACTTTAACTAGTGAACAGGAATCCATTATTAAAGAAGCCACCAGTCCAGGCCCTTTAGACGAAATCCTCATATCGAAATTCGATCTAAGTATAAGAAAAGAAGACATAAAAACACTTTCTGATAATACTTGGCTCAATGATCAAATAATTAACTTCTACCTAAATTTTATTATGGATCGAAGTAAAGAACAACCAAACCTACCTAAAGTATATGTTGCAAATACATTCTTCCTTCCACGATTACTACAATCAGGATTTAACTCGATTAAAAGGTGGACTCGGAAAATTAATATATTCTCATACGACATATTAATAATGCCCGTTCACTTAAATCAAAACCATTGGTGTTTAGCTGAAATAAACTTCAACAAGAAAGCAATCAGGTATTACAACTCTCTAGGAGGAACAAATGCAGCCCTATAAAATACCTTGGAACAGTATCTAAAGGATGAATCTCTAGATAAATTAGACGAACCCTTCGACACGTCATTGTTTGTGAAAGAAAATGTAAAAGAAACACCACGTCAAGGGAATGGAAATGAATGTGGAGTTTTTAGTTGTATAATTATAGAGCTTATATCTAAAAACGAACCCATAAAATTTACTCAACATGATATTCCTTATTTTAGAAATAAAATGATAATAGAAATAGTACAAGGCAAATTAATCACATAGAAAATATTGTATATTACAGCCGACCCAAATTACTCCAATGGCGAAATTTGGTAAATTAATAACAACATTGTTATTATTGGCAACCATGGTTATACCTCTCATTAGTGCGGAAATGTCTATTGAAAAAATTTATTCAAACTCAGGTATAATTCTTAAAAAAAAGATCCAGTAAAACTAATAAAAGATTATAAGAGAATTTATCATAAAATCGATCTGAAACAATAAGAAATTGCTATTTCAGAAATATACAGTAAAATCGATCTAAATTCTTATACAATTGGCACCATTAAAACTATGAGAGGAGAATTAAAACTTTTACACTTTGATCAAACAGAAATTAGTTTAGACAAAAGAGCATTAAATTTAGATAAAAGAGATCACACGTACCAAGTAACTCCAGAACCTATTCCAATTTATACCACCCAATCAAACACCAACATTACATATACCACACATCGTTTAACGGAAACTTGTAATTCAGCTCTCGGAAAAAAATTAGGATACATTGAAATATGTGGTCATGTTCGAAAACAAAACCGTAAACAAGAAAACAAGAAGAAATTCACAAACGACATAAATAACGTGACCGAATATATAAATAAAATACTTCTAACAATACAACTTAGCCACAATCTTGATTTAATAAAGGATGAGCTTGAGAAAATAATAGATAACGTAAACTCAGCTAAAACTGGAATAATGTCAAGATCAATATTGACACATGATGAAATTGATTCGTACAACCTTTCATTTGATGAATTAAGAGATATAACAATAAATGTTTTGACTAAAAATGGAACCATAATATTTGTGTTAAGTATACCTATACTTATGAAACCAATGTCATCATATCATGTAAAACAAATACCAAATGAAAAATCCGAAACATTAAATGTTAATAATATTAAGGAAGTAGTCTTTTACAATAACAAATATTACGAATACGAAAAAAATGTAAAATCTCTTAAAAATACAATAGCCTGTAAGAACATAAAATGTATCATGAAAATGGACAATAGTACTAAAATAGAAGAAATAGAAAAAGGGCTAGTATTAATAATGAACATTAAAAGCACATTAAAACAGAACTGTAACGAAGAATTGTACAATCTAGATGGAACATATATATTAAGATTTAGTAATTGTGAAATTGAAATTTTAAACAAAAAGTATGCAAATGAAGTATAAGAATTCCAACAAATATTAATGCTTGAACCAATGCAAAACATCTCGAATCCTAAATTAGAAATATATCTCGAACAATTACAAATTGATAATGTGGAAAACTTGAAAAAAAAGAAGAAGTAAAATTCCAACATAACAAGAACATTATTGCAACAAGTTCTATTTTCACAAGCATAATAATTATACTTACTCTATCATTCATTTTGTATCTATACTGTAAAAATCGAAATACAAAAATCAAAAAAAAATATTAGAAAAACTAATGATACAAAGTCTGTTGAGGACAACCTGAGTCTTAAGGAGGGAGGAATTACACACTCGCATAATCCCTCACGCGATCATATCACTACCAAATTCAATTCCTTATCTCAACAATCAAAGTAATATCCAGATCATTATGTCTATATTGCACCCGCTTCCCGTCATCAAAAATCTTTTAATTAAAATTCGCGAGAAGCAATAACAATTAGATCCCACACAAGATGCAAGAGATGTGCATCGGTCAGCATTCAAACCATGGGAAAAGATCTGATAAGATCCCATGATCATATCGTATATAAAGCCCTTCACCTAGTTAAGCAAATCAGTTTTTGTCAAGAATTAAAGAAATAAAGTTTGATTCAAAAGAACTCGCGTTTCTATTTAGTCAAGTGGACTTTAAATTATTTGTTTAATTCAAAGTCAGAGTAGAAACATAACTCGCGTAGCACCAATTAGATAATCACAATACCATGACGTGAGCTGAGCGCAGCAGAGCTACTGAGCAAGATGATGAGCAAAGTACATGACACAAAAAACACTAGAAATAGCGACACTAGAGTGACCATATTATTCTCTCTCTGCGCATGACGTCACCGGGAGAATTCGTCGCGAGGCATGTTCACAAGCATTGATGTAAAATGTGTAGGCGCTGGTGTAACTCATTTAAACAATCCGTGATTAAAACAGGTTTGCATACATTCTTCTACATAAAATCGTCACTTAAGGAATCATAATATGTACAATTAAATTATGTGCTTAGTAGTACATGTAAAATATATGTACAATTTATGCAAAATATGATTAAAGTATATTTCAACTAAATCTGCTATGTAGATTTGGAACAAAACGTAGGTATATTGTTTTTAAATTTGAGAAAATCAAAGTCCACTCTTCGGGATGTGGCTAAGCAACAATATTATAGTAAATAACACAATTTAATGATGTTTTTGATGGTTTCAACTTCAAAAAAATAGGTTTTATTCATTTTAAGTGATTTTATTTTCAATACAAAAACTCCATTTCTAGTTTAAGACTCCTCTGGAATATATATGAAATATATGAAATGAGAAATGGAGGACGTCCAATATGACGGATTGAATAACCCAACCTAACATTGGAGTACTTAAGGTTGCTCACATATTTCAAAAAATGTTGGTGGGTCTATAAAAAGCAATTCATTTTTATATCTCTGGGGATTTTGAAGAGCCTAAATTTTAAGTTTGAAAACTGGGATACTTCTAAATCCATATGGATTGTAATATTTTCACCTCTTGAATCACTAACAATTGTATGGATTTTCATTGATTATCATCAATTGTGTGGATTTTCAACATGAATTTACAAAAATTTTTAAATTAACAGTCCCTTATTTTTTGATTCTACCTTGAAAGGCATAATATTTTGGTCGCTTGCAGTTTTCGAACAAGCCTTGCATCACATAATTTTCTGATGGAGTCAATTTCCATCTCATTGAATGAGAAAACAGATACTTTCAGAATGCAGCTGAGCTCAGACCTCCTCATAATTTTTAACACCGTAATAAGAAACCCTGATTGTTTTTGGGCTTTGTATCACCATCTTGAAGAGCTGTTATTGAAGAATTTGGAAAAGCTGTTAGCACATAATCTTTCAGTTCATAGACTTAATTTACGCTAGCTGATTTGTTTTACACTTTTATTTTAACTTCTGATTTAATTTATACCTTTGTGCAATTGGATCTTTAAACTGACTGACTGCTTGACTGATCGATTGAAATACACTTATATAGGGTTTGAACTGCTGAGGTTGCAGAAATTGCTAAATGCGATTTCTGTAACCTGATCTGTGCGAATTTCGCTTTGATGTTAGAAATTCCAATTTGGATTGATTTGATAAACATTCTAAGGTAAACATTCTTCGTTTTGCGCAGATATGTTTTGTTAACATATGAAGATTGATATGATAGTTGCAGATGAGAAGTATTGAATTTGTTTAGAAAAGTATTGAATTTGTTTATTTGATTATTGGAGGGTCAGGTGCTGACGATGCCATAACTGAGCTAGGAGCATGAGCGCATATAAGATCATCTGATAAACCATCTGATCTTTTGAGCAGAGGAGTGAAGCCAAGTGAGCTAGAAAACAACGGGCTATGGTTGAAAGGGCCACAATGGCTCAATAGAGCAGATACCGAATGGCCAAAATATTTGATGAGCAGTGCAAATACAGAGCAAGTTATGAGTGACTGCAAAAATACTGATAATGTGGAAAGTTTTATGATGGTGTAAATGAACGTAGGAGCGGCGTCAATACTAGAAAGAGCGTGCAACATGTGCAAGGCAATAAATATAACAGCGTACGTATTACGATATATACGTAATATACGTAAGAAGGAGCATGAACTCAAGTGAAACGTGCTGCCAACGAGCGAAGAGAAAATATAAGTGCGAAAATTTTGGGTGCGACAAGTGCAAATGAGCTATCATCGTATTGAGCTGGACCACGAAAGAGCAAAGAGACAAACCTTCCCGAGAAAGAACAAGATAGCAGCGCTAAAGCCAATTCTGAGCGATGATCGTTTACTGCACGTGGGGAAAGGATTGGCAAAGCCGAGTGCGGCTACGATGAGCTACACCCTATTATTATACCACATCAGTCGACATTAGCGCATTTATTGATGACGGAAGCGCATCTGAAAACAAAGCATGGTGGTGTGCAGCTTATGATGCAATATATACTGCAAGAATATTGGATACCAGAGCTGAGAAGAGCATTGCGGCGAATAGTATATAATTGTTTGACATTTGCTAGACTGGATGCGCGAATGAGCGAGCAGTTGATGGGCGATCTTTCTGAAGAGCGAGTGCGGGCAGCAAGGCCATTTATACATGCGGGTAGAGAACATTGATATGGAAAACTCGATCGTTTTGTGGAATAAGCCTCCGAAGCCGAATCAAATTGAAATTGTTTCTGCGGGATGATTAAAATTGAAAATTTTTTTATTTGCATAGACAATATTATTTTGAAAAAGTGGTTTCGAAAGTATGCACTGATTCTCATCAAACACCAGCACACAGTGCATACTTTACTGATGAGACTACTTGCAGTTGGAAATCATTAATTTTATTTATGCTAGTTGTGACAAATTTTAACTGATTTTAACCTGCCGAGCCTCCAACTGGGTCCGAACAGAGCGAGCGATGGTGCAAATTAGGTGCACGGCGCGATCAAATAGAGCGGTGCGAGTGTGCAATTTAAGTGCAATGTTATTATAATCAAATAGTGCAAATGAAGGCGCGGCGGTAAACCGCCTATAGAGGGTTTTTATCTCCCACTGCCGATTGCGCACGAATGTGCCACCTTCGGCCCATACTATACAGGTGTGTTATTTCGGTATGGCTGTTCTCAACGCCTCCTGTTTGCGGGCTTTTATTATTCCCGGGTGCATCATCAGTTGTGGTCCACCTTTCTTTGGCAAGTTGAGTTTCGTAGGTGACAGGACCGCCATGAGATGGTTTAATACGAATTGTTTTATTTTGTTAATATGGTTTCTTTGCCACAATGCAAGCTTGGCGAATTTTACCGCCGCTATGCTAGCATGAGACAATCATACTATAGAAATTTAAATTAAAAAGCAAAAATATATTTGTCGCTTGGATTCGCGAATGGTCGCCGAGCGAATTGGCTTTTTAGAAACAGACTGTCTTTATTCAATATCAAATCTCTTATATAAAGTTAGATATTTTGTGAAATGCGTGAGTATATGGATTGGTTTCAAATTCAAAAAATACGAATTTACTAATTATTTTTAGGTGGCTTCGCGTTTTGACTGATTAGGGTGGTTGTCACTGCTATCAACAAGTACAATTGATTACCCTGAGTTTACATTGGCCATGACCTCTGCCATATGCGATGGCAACGAATGTCAGTTTATGGCATGTCATCTGATGCCTGGGCAACGGCATGTCATGCCATATCATTTTGAAAATATCAATCAACAGTGAACATATGCCCGATATCCGGTGTTACAGAGCACTGCAAAGGTTAAAGGAAGCAGAATGTGAGGAAAGGCGCAAATTGAGGAAGAGGCGAACATATATTTCCAGAAGCAATCTTTTTTTTTTGTATTCGTTTAGGGTTTGTAACACTATTTCCCTCGACATCGCCATTTTGAAAATGAACAACTGTCAGAATATGGCCATGCTCATGGCCATGCAAATGTCTTGCCATATGGCTTGACATATATGGCATGCCATTAAATATGGTATGCCATATACCGTCTTCATTTTCCATTTCCATGGCAAGTCGAATGTTATGCCATCTCCCATGGCCAATGTGGACGCGGCGTTACTAACATTGTCCATTTGATGTTTGTCATCTATTGTACACAACAATATCTTAAATTTCACCATCTTAAAATCAACAAATAGTTTTCAAAAAAGCTATTTCAGTGAAATAGTTGCAAATGTGTTTCAAATATGAACTTGCTAAAATTTTTAAAAATTTTGAACCTAATGAATGCTGCAGATATTTCAAATATGATCGGAATAGTCTGAAAATTTTTAAATTGTGATAGCTTCCTATAGGGATATCACCACAATATGAAACATACAGGACATATTGATGTTACCTTCAAATCATTGACCCTTCTGGAAAATTTCCGCTGTTTTGTAAACCAGATACTCATAAGTCTTATGTTTTATCTACATAGTCAAAGTATAATATTTGAAACTCCATATCAGGCATAAATGGTAGCCCTTTCCCAATCTAAACAAATTTTTACCATCAAAAAATAATTCGCGGCATATCACGACCCGATAATCAGATACAACTCAAATTCACGTAATATGTTGGAATTGAGTAGGAACAGGTCTAATAGAAGTAATTTTGATATAAGGGCAACTTTGTGCCAGTGGTGCTCTCTGGAAAAATCACTAAGAAAAAATAACTGCTAAATTTTGATTCAGTCACTGAGTTGGGATGAAATTTACACTGTGGGTGAACCTTACCCTAAGCCACCATTGCACAGTGGCCGATTTTCCGGAAAAGCTGGCCAAAATTTGAAAAGTTATTCGATCACAGCAAAACTTCCAGTACTGTAGTTTTTTTAGGTGCTCAATTCGAATATGATATTATTTTTTCAAAATTCAAAATGGCGGATAAAAAATGGCTGACTTCTACAGTGAATTTTGAATTTACGTTTTTCAATTGAAGCCAAACATCAAGTACGTGGTTTTCTCGGTTGATAATCAAAAAAAAAAAAAAAAATATTTTCGGTAAATATAGAAAAATATACAAAATTACTGTTTAACATGCTCGCTTGTATCGAACGTAAAAGATCCCCTTTTATCTTTCAAAAGATGATGTTCTAGAATCGTTATTTCGTCGCCCAGATCCAAAAACAATGCATCGAAAATTTCACGGTGACTACATTGAACCACACTGATAATCTCTGAAATAATTCAAATCGTTTACAAAAATAATTGAAATACTAAGAAAAAATTAGAGATCGGAAAATTAGTAAAAAAAACAATTCCATGGGTCCCCGAAAAGCACACTATGTCACTGCTCGTATAACACCTTATATATTATCTAATCATTTCAAAAAGTCATATTCCTCAGGGACTTCCTGCGCATTCGCCAGGGAGTCCCCAAGAAACCAAAAACTCAATTTTGCTACAACTTGCTCTCAGCACGCGCTGCAGGGCCACCAACACACTGCGCGATAAAACAGCCACCAAAAATGCAGTGATGCCCCGTGGCACAAGATCTTGCAAAATATCAATAAAATACACTGTAATCGTTATAAAAAACGTTGGTAGACCACTAATCTCCATTAATCTCATAGCTTTCAACGTGGGTATAGATAAAATGTTGACAAAAAATCCCGTCGTGCATGCTCATGATTGACATTAGATATTTGCAGGCATTTCTTTCATTCAAAGCAGCCGATTCACATAATATGTTATAAATACCTTCAATACAACACCTTCCATTGGACTAAGTAGAGAAAAATCACTCTGGAGCAATGTACCAACACTTTATTAATTGCTTAAAATTATAGACTGGAGACAACTGACAGATGTGTCTCCGAAGCATGCCTGTTCGATCTGCTCTAACTCGGAAAGTATACATGCAAACGCATTAAGCTTCCGCAGCTATACACAGTAGTGCACCCTAGCACACTTCACCATGTGCTATTTGATAATTTCCAAAAAAAAATTTTTGAATTTTGGCCAGCTTTTCCGGAAAATCGGCCACTGTGCATTGGTAGGAATTTGGTTGATAAATTTAGGTTGGAGCTGCTAGCTATGATAATTTTGCTGTTGAACCTTCGAAATTAACTCTCTATAAAGCTTTTTGCCAGATAGTTTCCAGTGCATTCATGAAATCAAAACGAAATTAATATAGCAAATGTACCTTATTGTAGCCAATATTCAATAAGAATCTCATTGGAAAACCACGATAGGTTTGTTTTTGTATTTTCTGTCATACCTTTACATAGCAACTTTATCGTTAAATTTTCTTATGGTAATGATCTTGCAGTAATAATAAACAAATATCATTAAGATTTCGAAAATTTTAAAACCTTTGCGAGTTGTAAATTAAACATTTTTGTACCCAAATAGCTTCCAATGCAGTCATTAGATTCTAACATTATTCGCAGGATAGGTTGGATTCAACAAGGCAAATGTGATATATTTTTGGCTTCAATGCTAGCAAAGAGCTGCCAGCACGAAGCGGTTGCACTATTTTTGGATCAATAAATGCTTACGTGAAGTTTGAATATCGCGAACATTTGCAATGAAAATAAGTAACCAATGTTTAAACTTTCTAGGCTCTGGAAATTTTTCAGATGGAAGCCCTAAACACCTTTCTATCCCTGTAACTTTCGATCAAGCCATCGGATGAAAACAAAATTCATAGGTTGACTTGATTTTGACGTGGAGTAGTTTTGGTAGACTTTTCGTTGCGGTGTTGGTAACATTTTTCAAACACTGAGCGGTTTTTTTGTTTATTTTACGGCAGATGTTACTTTCAAAGTTTTGTAAGATGAGCAACCGAAAATGAATATAAGTAACAAATGTTTGATTTTCATAAAAATTGAAATTCATGCAACCCTGAAAAATTTTTACCATTGATTTTCACCCTGCTTAAGGAAGAAGCGGTACATAGTCCTCGGAAGATCAAAGCGTGAACATGGTCCTGTGAAGATCAAAGCGGTACAGGGTCCTTGAAGCAGGTTGGAGCTAGTGTGGTAGGATTTGAGCTCAAAATCTGCACAATTGCTCTACTGTTCATCGAACATGAGTGTTTCTATTAGTTCCGATGCGCTAGTGTTTTTTGATTTGTTTTGAACTCTGCAATTCACCTGCAAGTTTTGAACTACTCACGAAGCGCGTATTGCGTAGACTAAGCTAGAAGACTCGTTTGAAGTGCTTAAATGACATCATTTTTATGTTCAAAGCATTCAAAAAGCACTTTCGGAACCCTGAGCACGTATTTGGAAGATCCCAAGCGGCTCACCTGAAGCTGAGTTCTAGAAAGTGTAATATTTTTCTGTAGTGAAGTGAAATACCATAGTCATGTGGTTTTCGCTGGAGGAATAAAAACTGACCCAGTGAAAATTGAAGCCGAAGAAAATTTGCCGGTGCCGAATGATAAGCACATTGAGAGTCAAGAACATATGATTGCTTATTACAGACAAATCAGAGAAAAATCGGTGGACCACTTAAAGGGAGCTGCCAGCAATTGCCCATGCTACCAAGTACATCATAAATACCTGTATGGTCAAACCGACGGTCATGAGACTTTTATTTGGTTGTTCACTTTTTAGATGTCCATGTAGACGGCTGTGCAATCATTGTCTTCGACTGGCAGCATAGGCAGGCGACGCCGATGTAAAATGGACATCAGTTTCACCTGCAAGAGTATGGCTACAGTTAGAGGTGTTGAAGGCACAGCTGGCTGATAGATACCTAAAGACATCATAGCCTGGATGAAGTCTGCACATCAACATGTTAAGAAAAACATATCAGATCGAAGTCCCACGTTACAGGGCACAATGAAACTTCTTGCATCTTGACGAAGGGCTGTGAAAAATGGGGGGGGGGGGATTCATCGATCTGCGCGATGCATGCAGGCTGATTTTCCTCGGAGCAAAGTCAAGGATGCCACCTGCTTTCTTCGAAGAAACGTTTTTTTTTCATTTGAAAAGGGGATTTTTTTGTTTTGGAATAGTTGTAAATTCGTTTAATATTGCTTGATCTACAGTTAGGGTCTATTTGATCCTCGGTTTTTTGTGCTCTCCATGCATTATGTATACAGCAATTGCGTGGTTTGATTTTTTTTGACCATTTGACGCAATTCAAATGTGTTTTTGCACATGTAATAATATGCTATTTATTTGAACAATAGAATTGGAAACTTTACAGCTTAATTTTAAATACTGGGGTTTTTTTTTGTGTGTGGATGTCAAGTTGATAGACAAATTCATGCTTTACCTGAACGTTGAACTTTGACCCTGATAGAATTCATCGACATTTACATTTCCGCGCGAATGTAGAGTCATTTGAATATTTAAGGTTTAACATTGAAAAGAACGCTCAATCAAATCGCTTAGGTATTAAATTCATCGGTAAATGACTTTGCTGTTTTCATTAACGAAATCAATGCAAAACCGTTTCGGAATTCATTTGCTCAGTGATTGCCGCTAAAGGCGGTGGATGTGTCAAAGTTACTAGTGTCTAGTTCCGTGATTTCTTATGATATTTAAAAGTTTTTGGCTAACGTAAACTTTACGGGAGGAAGTGGTGAATTTTTCGCCAAGACTGTATTTGAAAAACACCAAGTTTGATCTGTAAATGCTATACGGAGCCTGCGATAATATAGCTTATCATATGGACAAGAGAAGTAAAACTTGATCATACTGGGCTACTTACTGTGTTGAGTTTTTAATAATATACTTTTCAAAAAGCTGCTTCAATGCTGATTATATTGTGCTCAATTAAACACTAAGATTGGGGTTTCTCTATATTGTAGGGTCCATAATTGAATTATATATTTGCAGCTTTTAATTAGTATTTGAAATTTCATCTTCATAAAGGGTATTCTTTTATAGCTCGGCAATGGCTGCAAGTGATACGTGTGCCCCTACGACGGGTGCTGGGCTAAGTCCAAAAAAAGGATCGCATTCAGCCAAAACTCTAAGTGTGAGGAGGGATTCCAGTTGGCCTTCAGTTTTATTTTACATTCATTTGTAATGGGTGGGTTGGGACTTTATGGAATAATTACGTTATTTACCAACACGGCGTTGTTAACGATTATTTTCAGTGAGTACAATGAAATTATATTTCTAATATTTTTGAGCATAATTTGCCCCAGAAACATTTATGTCAATTTTTCAAATATACATATATATTGGGAAACAGATCGGTGAGTTTAATACTGTTTTCAGCTTTCATTTTAACATTTGCTGGAGTGATAGGCGCAACAGCTGGAGCACACCGTTTGTGGGCGCACCAGACATACGCAGCAAATACATTCTTGCGTATTTGTTTGATGTTGTGCCAGACGCTTTGCGGCCAGGTAAATATTAACAATTGAGAACATAACCAATATATAGTTAATAACACTCATTTATGAGGATTATACGGGCTTGATCTTTCAAGCAGATAAACCTAGTATTAAATTTCGTCAAAATTATGATCAGGTAACTTGATTAAACTGATTTTTAAAGAAAACGTGATGTTTTAATCTAATTTTCCCAAAATTCATATAAACATAATTAAATCTATATCCTCAAATATGTGTTTATATGTATAAGTATGCTGACATATGCAATTATATAAAATATATAAAAGATATATATATATATATATATATATATATATATATATATATATATATATATATATATATATATATATATATATATATATATATGTATATATGTGTATATATATATATATATATATATATATATATATATATATATATATATATATATATATATATATATATATATATATATATATATATATATATATATATATATATATATTTATATATATATATATATATATATATATATATATATATATATATATATATATATATATATATATTGTATGTATGTATATATATTTAGCTTCATAAATTAAATATCAACGAACACAATGCGAATTGGTCAATTTCTCATCTAAAAGCTATGAGAAAAATTTTTCATAAAAACAAAAAAATTATTTTATTTCATTCTCTGTTCTAAGGTTTGATTATTTTTTCAATTGTACTGGTATTGATTATAATAGTCTTTGGATTAATTCGGGATTCATTTTGCACCATTCTATTTTCAAAGCCACTTACAGTTCACTTTTGGTTTTACGTTATGGTTTTACTCTCTAAATGAATAAAAATATGCCCGATTGGCTTTATGTCCGGACATTGGGGAGGAGTTTCAATCCTATGAGAGCAGCTATGAATCAGCCACAATTTGGTATCGTATGCTTTATGCTTACCTTGGTGAAAAGAATGGTCTCTCTCACATTTGCGTTTGTCCACAAATTTCATTAAAAATATTTTCGCAATGTTTTTCAAACCTTATGATAAATTGCTGTTTTATCAAATTCTAAATTCCCTATTCGATGATTGGCATTGATCCCTACACTACGAAATTACCACCCACGTGCTTAACCGTTGAACTCATATTCTGTTAGTTTGAAGTTTCGTTCTTATTTCTCCATACTTTTAGCTGGTACTATTATATCTGGAAATGCCGAACTTACTCTTATCAACAAAAATAATAATTTTTCAGTGCTCACGTTTTTTGTGTATATTCCATTGTAAATTTTAACCTCTTTTTTACTTTAGTTCGAAGAATATTAGTTTACATATATATATATATTTATATATATATATATATATATATATATATATATATATATATATATATATATATATATATATATATATATATATATATATATATATATATATATATATATATATATGCAGTGATGAAAAAGCTCATATTTAAGAAATACTTTGGGTTAAGCTTTTCATATTATTAAAGGTAGTGAATAAATAGTCCGTTGGCTTTTTTATTGCTATTAATATATTTCAAAACAGTGATTAAATGTAAAAAAAAAAATTACAAAAAAAATTATTTTTCTACCTGTATAAGAAAAAAATTAAAAAGTAAATCAATTCATTTTTGGCTACCGAGAAAAAGTGATGCAAAAATTAAACCTCGATCATATTCTACCAACTGTATTGGGTAACTGATAGCAATCAACGGTTCTTAATATTTGGTCGGATTTCCTTTTCGATCTATGACAGCTTGAAGCATTCTTGACATAGATGAAACCAATTTAGCGCAGTGTTCTTGAGTGATCTTGCACCACTCTTCTTTTATTATTTCCTTAAGCGCAGAGTTGCTGCGGATGCTATGAGTTGCAAGTCAACGCGATAGTTCTTCCTAAACATGCTCAATTGGATTGAGATCAGGTGATTGTGGGGGCTATTTCAAGCAATTTGGAATATTATAAAGTATCCACATTCGAGTTTGGTGGGCGGTATGCTTAGGATCATTGTCTTGCATGAATATGTAGTTTGTTCTCAATTTCAACTTTTGAACGCTAGCTGCTAGCCGATCCTTTAAAATCTGGATGTAGACTTTGTGATCCATCATTTTTTCTTCTATTATATGAAGTTCGCCAACTCCATTGAAAGCCATACATCCCCATACCAAAATAGAACCACCGCCATGCTTCACAGTTCCTATCATATTTTTCGTATCTAGCTTCGTAAGAGGGTTTCTGCGCACTTTTGCTCGTCCATCGTGAGAAAACACATTAAAATTGCTTTCATCCGTGAATGAGTCGCGTTTCCCAAATTCGAAATCCTTATTCAAATGTTCTTTGGCGAAATTTAATCTTTTTTCACGGTTTATGTCGCTAACGAAGAATTTCTTTCGTGGAATACAACACACGGAGCCCAATTTCCTTAAATTATTTCTGACTGTAGCTAGCATCTTTTTTATAAATAGATTTTAGTGTTGCTTTGATTTTCGTCGCCAGTATAAAAGGATCTTTCTTGACTTCTCATTCGAATAATCGTATATCACGTCCTGATAATATTTTCTTCCTCCCTGAGCGGTTTTTGTTTTCTAAGCTTTTATTTTTGCAGAACCTGTCTATTATCCTCCAAGCAGTGGAAATTGGTCTATTAATGATGGTTGCAATTTCCTTGTATGGAACGGTCTGGTTATGAAGCCAAAGAATAATTTTTCTTTCATCCAAAGAAGTCTCTTTTCTTATGTTGATCGACTGAAAATTGGTAAAATAGTAATATTAATGAAAACCTAAACCTGAGGATTCAGATATTACTTTCGACTACGAATGTTTTCCTCTAATCGCCTCTAAAATTGATTTTAAATGATGAAAACAACTAACAATGGACTGCCAGCGCTGATAAAATGACAAATTTTCAATGAAAAGCAATTATTGCATCACTTTTTCTCGGAAGCGTAAACAAACTTAATCTGGAAGCGTAAACAAACTTTCACAAACCGGTTTATAAAATGATGAAGAAATTTTACCTATGGCACATTACTTTTGAGAGTTCGCAAATAAGCTATCAAAGCCGAAATTTTCTATATTTTCATCTTTTTGCATCACTTCTTCTCGACACTGTATGTATATACGTATATGTATATATTTATATATATATATATATATATATATATATATATATATATATATATATATATATATATATATATATATATGTATATATATGTGTATATATATATATATATATATATATATATATATATATATATATATATATATATATATATATATATATATATATATATATATATATAATATTGCAAGATGTGAATCCAAAACCGATGGTTATCTGATGCGTAACATCGCAACAAACCTTTAATATCTTGGTCTCGTCGTTCAGCAGGGTTGACCTGAGGATGATAAGGTAGTATAGCTCCCTCGCACGCCATAGTCTTCCACCGCTTTCTTGAATTGGGAGACCTTAGGAACCCTGTTTATCAAAAACACCTGTTCTTCTAGCAAGCGGAACACTGCTGCGGTCCGTACGGTTAATATTACTTAGTATTTCGTAGCGTTCTAAATTATTCAGTTTATAGGTCTATGCAGATCATTTCCCACGGGTCTTTTGCATCACCTGCTCAGGTTGACATTAAACCCAAAGGGGTCTTCCTTATCACCACGCAGGCTTCGCATATTTTGCACTTTTCCACATACTACCCGATATCCTTCCTCTTTTAAGGCCAATAAATTTTTTTGCGACCCACGTTAACGTCCGAGCGGCATCCATATGCTCAGCTTTTGAGTCACCATGACACCGATATAGAATGGTTCTTTTTTCATATTTCGGGACTATCCTTTTCCAGATCGTAGCATGCCATTCGTGATCTTCCACTTTACATACCTTTGAGGGTCGTTTTGAACATTTCCCAACATCATTGCCAGCCACGGATCCGTCGCTTTGGAAGTCACAATGTCGTGCTCCTCTACGGTCGCCCGCGAAAGCGCGTCCAGGACCAAGTGCTCCTTTCACCTACGGTAGATCACCTCAAAGTCAAATTGTTGGAGGTTTATCTACTGGTCAGATCTTTCAGTTGATTCTTCCAAAACAACGAATAGTGGTCCGTAAACACCGCTAAACAGTCCTTTTCGGTCACTGATAATTTTTTTTCTTAACTTGTCAGTACCCTGCTAAGACATAATACAATCTTTTCAACCGTGGCATGCGCCTGGCTCAGCAGAGCCGCTATTCTGACATCTGAAGCATCCGTTTGTACTTTGAAGGGAAGTTCAAAATCTGAGGACGCTAGTATCGGGGATGCGGACGGTTTGCGCTTACAATTGGTGAACGCCCACTCACAGTGGGTGGACCAATCAAGTTAAGGACATGTTTTTAAAAGGGCGCTTAGAGGCACAACCACTGTGGCGTGGTTCGGGATAAGCCGCCGATACCAAGACACTATTCCTAGCAACTGCTTAACTTCCCATATTTAGCATTTTTCCACATATTACCCGATATCCTTCCTCTTTCAAGGCCAATAAAAGTTTTTTGCGACCTGCGTTAACGTTCAAGTGGCACCCTTATGCTCAGCTTTTGGTTCATCATGACACCGATACAGAAAGTTTCTTTTTTCAGATTTCGGAACTATCCCTTTCCAGATCGTACCCGTCCCGGGGCCGGAAAATTGTTTTCACAGCATGCCATTTGTAACTTCTCACTTTACATACCTCCGAGGGTCGTTTTGAACATTTTCCAACGTCCTTGCCAGCCACGGATCCGTCGCATGGGAAGTCGCAATGTCTTGCTCCTCAACGTCGCCCGCGAACACGCATCCAGGACCAAGTGCTCCTTTACTTTACGGTTGATCACCTCAAAGTCAAATTGTTGGAGGCTTACTGCCCATCTTGCCAATCTACCGGTCAGATCTTTCAGTTGATTTGGCCAAACCAACGAATAGTGGTCCGTAAACACCGCTAAACAGTCCCTTTCGGTGACTGAATATTTGTTTTCTTGACTCGTCAGTACCCTGCTAAGATATAATACAATTTTTTCACCCGTGGCATGCGTCTGGCTCAGCACAGCCACTATTCTGACATCTGAAGCATCCGTTTGTACTTTGAAGGGAAGTTCAAAATCTGGAGACACTAGTATCGGGGCTGCGGATGGTTTGCGCTTACAATTGGTGAACGCCCTCTCACAGTGGGTGGACCAATCAAGCTAAGGATATGTTTTTAAAAGGGTGCTTAGAGGCACAACCACTGTGGCGTGGTTCAGGATAAACCGCCGATACCAAGACACCATTCCCAGCAACTGCTTAATTTGGTTAACCAACTTAGGTCGCAAAAGCTCGCTGATGGTCTGCACTTTTTCTGGGTCCACCTGCAGGCCCTTCCCGTTCACCACGTATCCCAAATATTTAAGCTGCACCTTGCAGAATTGGCATTTTTCTTTAAAAATGCGTAGTCCTTCTTCCCTAAGTTTTGAGAATACCTCTCGCAGTACCTCCGCATGTCGCTTGAAGGTGTCCGTGACAACAATTATGTCATCTAGGTACGTGAAAACGTATGCCTTGAGCACGGATCCTAGGACGGTATCGATTAGGCACTGCCTCGTTTCACCCAAATTGTAGAGTTTAAAAGGCATCTGCAAGACATGGAAAAGGCCTTTTCGTGGTACCGTCAATGCAGTATACGGCCGTGAATCTTTCGCCATGGGTATTTGCCAGTACGCTGACTTTACATCCAGCGTAGACAAGCACTTCACATTCCATAGCTTGTCCAGCTTCATTGCAATGTATGGCAAGGGATGAGCGTCCTTTTCAGGTACTGAACTCAACTTATTAAAGTCCACGCAAAACCTATATCGTCTATTTTTCGTGCGGACTGGTAAAATTGGTGACGACCAGAGATTCGACGATGGCTCCACTACCCCCATATTAAACACCTCATTTAGCTCCAAATTTATCTGACGCTGTACTGCAGGAGAGACCGAAAAATACCGTTGTTTGATTGGAGCCGTCATCGTTTTTACCACGGACTCTGCAAACTAAGAACAGCCTAACCCACCAGTCATCAAAACGGAGTTGTTCCTCCAACAACTTTGCCAGGGTCTCTGCATCTCCTTTTTATCAATGAGCCTGGTTTTGTAGCATCTTCCTCGTTCCTACCTCCGCCGCAGCTACCGACACCCACTGTCGTCCCTTCCTGTCTAAAACGATACCGAAGCGTTCCTTGAAGTCAACTCCCAAAACGACTTGTTGAGGAATGGACGGGATTAATAAAGTCTCTAGCACATAATGACGCCCGTTCAAAGCGAAATTCAACTTCACCGCTCTCACTACTGAAGATATTTTTCCATTAGCGAGTCATATTTCGATAATCTCTTCTCGAATCAGACCCTTCCCTGCTAAAAGTGACCATCCCTTCTCCCCTATGATCGTACGACTCGCGAATCTAACAGCCCTTCCAGGATTACGCCCTCTATTTCCACTTGTAGGTGCGGGTGACTATTCTGACCACTTTCCGCCAGCTCGAAGTCCACTTTTGGGGAATATACCACCCGTTGCAGCCTTTTCCTGGTACTGCCTTGACATGCGCCACTCACGTATGCAGTTCCAACACTCACTTGTTGCGGTTCCGCCAACGATGCTTCTTGGTCCGCGCTTACCGATCCTACATACACTAAGTCATGCTCTAAACAGTGTCTAGATCGCGTGTTTGGAGGTACAAAAGCCGCTACTGATGCCTTTGTAGCATTCAAGGTTCGGCTCATCCAACTTGCTCCACGATCGTCCCAACTTACTTCACGATCGTCCCAACTTACTCCACGATCGTACACCAGTCAAACAAAGCTGCTGCTGGTATAACGGTGCAATATTTCTTCGCAGTTTGCGCAACTTTTCTTGCTCCATGCAATTACTCTTTAAACTGCAAGTTCAAGTGCTTCCTCTATTGTTGAAAAGGGTAACCATTCTTTATTAAGTGCTTCAGTCGCAAGTTTGATTTCATTCTTTGAAGGGATTAGAGAACTAATTATTCCTAGTTTTGCCAATGTATGGCATAGTTGATGTTTTTGAGCTCTTCTTTAATGAAATTAATTTTACTTTGTGCTTCTAAAATTACGCTATTGTCTGCCTTTTTTTCCTCTCTTAATAACTTTTGAATTTTGTTAGTTATTTTCGTTATTTTATTCATTTGTTGAGCATACAATTCGTTATTGTTTAATTGTTATTGTTTAAAACATTGGTAATCTTTTCTTGAATTGTTATTAAGTCTTTATGGTCAGGGCTTCCGGCTATCCATTTCCATGCGGAGCCGAGAAAATCGAGTGATCTTTTTATCTTGCGGGGTCCCAGATTTTGGATCATGGTTTTGATTTGGTGTAATTCATGTGTTGGGTAGCGTGAAAGCGGATGATGTTGGACTATTGAAAGGTGAAGAGTAGGCTGAATGTCTGCGATGAATTGTTCGTATTGGTCCAGGTCTATAACGTGTATTATCTTGAAGTTTCCGTTCTTGATTTTCATCTGTCCGAAGTAGAAGGAAACAATTTGTGAGTTCGTGTAGTCCAGTATCTGTAAGTTTGCGTAAGTAATGTGAATGATGAACCTGGAAGCGAAGTTAATTTCTAATTTTATCTTTATGCGCAATCTTTCCAGATTCGGTTAGTATGGTCGTGTTTCTATTTTCTTTACCAGTCTCTTGTCGATACCTTGGGGTTAATTTTGATCCTGTTCGTTTGTTTTGTCGAACGTAAACAACTTGTCCGGTGTCGTAGGTTTTTATAGTCTGTCTTTTTTTGTCGTGTTTTTCCATGTCATTCGTCTGTTTTCGTTTTATTCTTTCTATGTTTTTTAAGCGCGCATTCTCCAGTTCTTCGAGAGAAAGGTTGGATTTCCGGCCAAGATACAATTCTACCGGCTTCTTACCCGTAGTTGAATGAATAGTGAAATTGTACTCATTCACCGCGCGTTCAAAAAGTTCCTCAAAGGGACGAGGAGGTCCCTCTTGTTTTAGACATCTCATAATTTCTATGAGAGGGGAGTGCCAACGTTCTATTTGCCCGCTAACTTCACTCTTATAGGGTGGTGTTCTGCGAAGTTTTACTTTCAGTTCGTCTTCGATCATGGACTCCAGGGCCACAGATCTGAGGGCTCCTTCGTTGTCAATCACGACCATTTCAGGGATGAAGAAGAAGAATAGTATGTCTCGTTATGGTCAACTAACGTCTTCAGAAGATTTTGATGTTATTATTTTTGCCTGCACGAATTTTGTAAATTTGTCTACAGCAGTTAGTACGCGTGTCTTTTCAGTCATAAAAATATCTATATGTATTATATGTCCGGGGTATTGAGGAATAAGTGTCGGTTCTAAATGTGGTTTGTTTGGATGTCTGTCGTATTTGTTTTGTTCGCAAACAGTGCAAAGATTAACTAATCGTCTTACTTTCGAAGCCATTTTGGAAAGAAAAATTTTTCTAGTATTTGTAGGCGATTCTCCTCCGCATTCCGGTGGGCTCGTTTATACGTCCGGAGGATTCTTTCTTCTTGCTCTGCTTCATTAGGAACATCTTCAACCAGCTTTTGAGCAAACCGGATCTTATAAAAGTGAGACACTTTGAAATTCATTGAAAACAATGTCTCTAAAATGATGAGGGCATACCGATTGGATGATTCCCAGTGTGGGTCCGTCGGTGAGCAATCCATTGATTGTATGGGGGTTCAAATTTTTTTTTAAGATGTCGATTATATCTTGTGCAATATAGTTTGGTCGGATACTTTTATAACGAGTAAAGTTGTCGAAAGGATTTTGAATTTAGTAGCTATTTTCGTCACCTGTTTTTAGGAGGAGTTGGTTTATGAAGGCATTTATAGGGGTTTCCACAGTTGGTATTAAGTTTTGTCCTGAACTGTCGTCGGTGTGTTCTGTTGGTGTCATAGAGTTAACCTCGTTTATATTGTGTGTATCAGTGGTCAGTAATTTTCCTGTTTGGGAGTGTTTCACGAGGGAATCAGCCGTAAGGATGTTTGTTGTTTGAGGAGGCCTGGAAAGGGAATCGGCGACAACTTTTGCCTTACCCGGTTTATATCGTAATTCGTAGTTATATTCCTCAAGAATGGATTTCCAACGCATTAATTTGGCGTTGGTGTTCTTGACAGAGTACATACGTCAACGGTTGGTGATCTGTAAAGATTCGCACTTGGCTTGAACCGTATAGGTAACATCTAAGAGAATTAATCGACCAGATAACCGCCAGCATTTCTTTCTCATTCGCAGCATAGTTCTCTTCAGTTTTACTGAGAGTTCTAGACAGGAATAAGATTGGTTTATTATCTTGAGATAGCATGGCACAAATTGCATAATTGAATGCGTCGGTAGTTAGTTTGAATGGTTTTCCGAAGTCTGGATGTGAAAGGACTACGTCTTGGTATATAAGAACATTGTTTGGTTTCGCGTATGCAGCTATTGCTTCTTTGTCGAGTAAAATTTTTTTGTTCTTGGACGAGTTTTTCGATACTCGTCCGTCCTCCCCTCTTAAGAGGGATGTCAGAGGCTTTGCGATTTTTGCATAGTCCTTTATGAACCTGCGATAATAATCTGACATACCTAGGAAAGAACGTAGATCTTTTGGCCCAGTCATTTTAGCATAAAAAAGGGGTCAACCTCGGAATGGGAGATAATAAGCTGAATTTTTGTATATACCTTCACTTTGGGGTCCTCAACGTTGCCTCAAAAGTCTCATAAAATCTCGTGTCTGCGTCGAAAGTTATTCAAGGTCAAAGGTGAGAAAAAACAGTTTTTTGCGATTATCTTGGTTTCTATTGCTCCAATGATGTTAACACTTAGGATTGAAATTGTAGAACATAAAATTTGCGACACATTTTATTTGAAGCATTTTTTCCTGCGCTCAACCGTTTTTCCGATAGAGTGCGGTAAGCGCGCAGCACTCAGCTATATGTACTGTAATGCAAGGTCAACCGTGAATATCTGTGAATACTACCTTCAGTTTTGAATTATTTGTATTATTTATCAGTAAATACATTGTATTTAATAGCATTTTACCTATTTTTAATATTTGCATTTAATTATATTTACCTTCTTTGTGTGATTAAAAACTAATTAAATGAAATACTATTTGTATATGTAGGTTCATTGAAAGTAGATTTTAAGTAGTAAAATAAGTATGTATTTTATCTTTAAAATGTGGAATTTTTTAAATATTTAAATACTTATCATAATTATAACTGGGAAGACGGTTTTTACGACCTTTTTATATCATCGATGGTGGATTTCTTCTGCATCGCGTCGTTTGGAGTAAAGACAATGCTTTTTTTGTTGTTTTAGATAAATACGTTAAGTATTTAGAAACACATTATGCATCAAAAACTATTGTTGTGTTTGACGGATACTCAGACTACACTTAAAACATAAAAGCAATGGAACAACATAGAAGAAATGCTGCTTTTTTGAAATGTTATCAAGTTTGTTTCGACAAAACAATGATTGTGCCAATTAGCCAAGAAAAGTTTTTGTCAAATCGATGTAATAAGAAGAAACTTATTGGTATGCTCATTGAAAAGTTTGAGAGTGTAAATATCACAACAAAGCAAGCAAGAGATGATGCTGATGTTCTAATTATAGAAACAGCAATCGAAGAATCTAAACCTGAAAGGACTGCCATCATTATAGGAGAAGACATAGATTTACTAGTTATTTTAATTGGACGCACCCAATTACATCCAAAAGTTTGCAAAGGCAATGTCAAAACACAAATATATTCTTCAACAAGTTTTGACAAATATTCCATTTCTAAAAAACATGTTTTATTTTTACATGCATTCAGTGGATGTGATACAACTTCTGCACTGTTTAAAAAAGGGAAAAAAAACTTTCATAAAAGCACTAGAACAACTTGCCAATTTTGACGAACTAGCTCAAGTTTTTCTAGAAGAAAACTGCCATGTCCAACAATTATACGATAATGGCATTCGGATCTTACTAGCGATATACAATGCTCCAAAATCTGTGGATAATATCGATCATCTTCGATATACTCAGTTCATTAAATCAAGAAAACTTAATAAACCTGTCCAATTATCTAATCTTCCGCCGACAAGTGCAGCGGCCCATCAGCATATAAGCCGTGTATATTACCCAGTTCAAAAATGGTTAGGGCATGATTTAAAACCCCAAGAATGGGGTTGGGTGCTCCAAAATGAGTTCCTGGAGCCAATGCTAACAATATTACCACCAGCTTCCGATGAATTACTGAATACTCTATTATGTGATTGTAAGAATGGATGTGGTGCACGGTGCCGATGTAGAAAATCGGGGCTGCAATGCACTTTAGCTTGTGGCCACTGTAATGGGCAAGCTTGCCTCAATGCTATTTCATTAAAAAGTGACTGTGAGCAAGAGAGTGCTCTTGACCATGAAATTCACGAAGGTCTGGAAACACCAATTCAAGGCAACGAAGATGATGACAATGATACAGAAATTCCCGAACGTCCAGAAGATGACGATGAAGAAGAAGAAAAGTAATACTTCTGTTATTTAAATTTTTAAAGAATGGTAGATTAAAAATATGTAATTTATATGTATATATATTAAAATAAATTAAATATATGTAAAATGTTATTAAATACAATGTATTTACTGATAAATAACCCAAAACTGAAGGTTTCACGGTTGACCTTGCATTACAGTACATATGGCTGAGTGCTGCGCGCTTATCGTTCTCTATCGGAAAAACGGTTGAGCGCAGGAAAAAATGCCTCAAATAAAATGTGTCGCAAATTTTATGTTCTACAATTTCAATCCTAAGTGTTAACATCATTGGAGCAATAGAAACCAAGATAATCGCAAAAAACTGTTTTTTCTCACCTTTGACCTTGAATAACTTTCGACGCAGACACGAGATTTTATGAGACTTTTGAGGCAATGTTGAGGACCCCAAAGTGAAGGTATATACAAAAATTCAGCTTATTATCTCTCATTCCGAGGTTTTATGCTAAAATGACTGGGCTATTTAAGCGTTTGAGGGAGTGGAAATGAAGCGATTGTTTCGACCTTTTTAAGACTCGTCTTAATGCCGTCTACGCTGACGACAAATCCTAGAAACTCTATTTCTTTTTCCAAGAATTCGCATATGTATAGATGTGTTAGCGTTCTTCAGAGTCCCTAAGACAATATCCAAATTCTTGAAATGTTCTTCTTACTTTTGCTAAAAATTATTATGTCGTCAATGTTAATTCAACAACGCTTACCGTTATGTTCTCGGAGAATGTCATCCAATGCCTTTTGGAAAATAGCTGGACCGTTTGTCAAGCCAAATGGGAGGCGAAAAAATTCGTATTTGCTGTTGTTAATGGCGAAGGCTGTTTTCTCTATGTCGCGTTCCCGTAAAGGGATCTGATGGAACCCACTTTAATAATAATCGAGAAGTATTGATTTTCATCTAGATTGGAAAGGACATCATTGATGTCAGGAATGGGATACGCTTCTGTTACGGTAACAGAGTTTAGTTTTCGATAATCTACGACTACTCGATACTTTTTTTTCCCCTGATGCATCCTGCTTCTTCTGGACAATCCACACAGGTGCATTGGAGGGTGACTTTGAAGGACATATGATATTGTATTTTAATAGTTGTTGGATTTATTTTTCCACTTCGTCATTTAGTGCCATTGGGTATCGGTAGGACTTTGAGTAAACTGGGTCATTCGTTGTTGTACGAATTTCACCCTGAACGGTGGTAATGTAGGTTAAACTTCTATTTGGTTTTGAAGCTAAGTTTGGGTATTTACCCAAGATCTGTTTGAGGGTTTTAATTTGAGAGTCGGTCATGTGAGTAGTTCTTAGGGTTAAATGATTTACAGTCTGTGATATGAGCTGTTCAAGCGGAATTTGTATTCTTCCTTTGATGGTCATAAAATTGTTGTCAATATGAATGATTGCTTGAAATTCCTTCAAATTATCATTTCCAATTATTCCTGCAAAAGTTTTTACTGAAGGAAGGCGGTAAAACTTAAGTTTTTTGCAATTAGGTTAAAATAAGTTGATGAAAGAGTGGTGTGTGATATTGACTGATCCGCCAACGGAGTTAATATTAAAGGGTTTTTCGTTCTTTATAGGGGTTCGAATAAATCGGGGATGAATTTAGTTTTTATTCGAACCGGTGTCAATGAGGAATTTTAAAATTTCACCGCTCTTCGCCGCATACTCCATGTAAGGAAGCGAAGAGCTCAGCAGTCTAAAAAATTGACCTCGTCTTAGATATTATCCGAATTCTTTTCAGTCGTTTCTATTGTCTCGTTGTCCTATTCTAGCGGAAGTTCTTCGTAGCAATTCATCTCGTCATAATTATATAACTGCTCGAACTGTTCGTACTGTTTGTAGTCGTAAGTTTCATTACAATTTTCATTGATTTCTCCCAAAAGAAATACTCTTTGTTGTTTGTTTTGTACGTGTACCATTTGGGAGGTTGGACGTTTCTGCCCGAAATTTTGATGTTGTACTTGAGGCCGATTTCGATAGTTCACAGCTCTCGAGCGAATGGATTGATCTAGGCTCATATTGTTGAGGTTTTGGAGGCAATGGTCTATAATTCTAGTTGGATATAAATTGCTTGTTGTTTTGGTGAAAAGGGGTTTGTTGCGGAATTGGTCGACGAAACTGTGGGGGTTGCGGAACGTTGGGATTGTGAAGTAGTTCTGGGTAGAAGTTCTTTCTTTGCGTATAATTTTGTATATGTGGATGGTGGAAATTAGTTCGTTTCGGAGGTAGTGGAGGTTGTGTATGTGGGTGTTTTATTTTTACTGGGTTTTGTGAACTTAGGGCATGTTGAGCCCTATAAACACCGTATTGTAACTTCAGACAGAAATGTGATGGCTGGGGAAGATCCACCGGTTCTCTAATGCTAAGAAGCCGTAGAAGATCGCCCTTGAGACCAAGCACAAATGTGTCCAATGCTTTGTCTCTATAGCATTGGGTCATGTTCCTCATGAATTCCGGTCCCAAATCTATGGAAGATAATTTATTAAGGATAAGGGGCAAATAGTGATACACGATATGGTAGAAGTCATGATTCGTATCATTTCCTTGCACAAGTGTCGTCATTTGATACTTGAAGGTACCAAGATCGCGTTTATCCGCGTAGTGTAGAGTGAGACACTTTGAAATTCTTGGCCAATTCAGAGGTGTGTTGTAGGACTGAAGGGCGATGTCCGCCTGTCCTACAATTTTGTTCCGAATCACGGAAAGAATTTCGAAGTACTTTGGTGTATCTAGGAGGTGTTTTAGGATGGTAAGGATTCTTTCCACACTTTTCTTCTAGGAAGAAAACTCACTCGGATCACCGGAAAATATGCGTAGACTTTTGACGACGTCTGGGATCTTATTCATATCGGATAGATCCCTTTGGGGTTGTGCATTTATATAGATATCGTGATCCAAGTTTGTATCAGAGGTGGGATTCATGAAAGAATCGAACATTTGCCTTCCTTGGATCTGCAGGGTTTTCGAAACAAGTCGTGTAATGAGACCAACGAGATTCTCGTTGATCTGCGGGTTCAGAGCATTATTGAGATTAACTATTATCTTTTAGAATAGATCAACAATAAAATTAAGGAATTCACGTCAGAGGTACGACAAAGCAAAAAATTCAATTTCAAAACGCGCAAGTTCACAAAATAACTTTTATAATCACTTAAATCAATTTAATAACGACTAAAACCACAGAAAAAAGAGTACCAATGCTGGAAAGAGTTTAAATGTAATATAAGAAACAAGCTTAAATATAATGTTGCAAATATAAATATTGAAAATTCGTTTGATATATTTTATTATTTCGATTTGGTTTGATTTTCATATTCAAATTAGTTATTCAATAGTATTTTGTTGTTTGATCACTTAACATTAACTTTTATAATACTTTTTTCTTTGTTTGTTTAGCTCAAATTAATTGGTTTTCAATAATAGTTATTTATTTTTTGTTTGTTTAGCTCAAATTAATTTGTTTTCGATAATAGATATTTCTTTGCGATATACAATTTTAATTTTTAACTATCTAGACTTACAAAAATGCTACTAGTTTCATTCCTGCTGCTTCCCAGATTCCTGACGAATTCATATGTTCGCTTGTTAAGGTTATCTTAGGGTTGCTGCTACGACCACTGCTTCGCTTTTAGGGCGGCGGCTGCAATCCACAACGTCCGTTTGCCAATTTTCGGCTACTAGGAGGCCTCGTTCCCAACAAAAACACCACGGCTGCGCAAATATTCGCTCTATTTCGTCGTTACAAACGCGCGACGGTACTTTATAATATTTCCGTTTATCGAAGGATATCTGGGTCACTATCCAAGTCTTAGGAAGTGATTTCACAATCTTAGTGAAGGCTAATAAATTGACCAGCTCCTAGCGCGGGCACTACTGTGCACTTTTACTTTACGACTTTCGTTTGCGGTGTCGCGAAGAGAGGTCCTTGCTCGGGCGCCAGTTAAAACACGAGTTTAACTTCAATATAAAAAAACTCTAGCGCACATGAACCGCTAGAAACACTAATCTTCGAAGAACAGTAGAAGAATCGTGCAGGTTTTGAGTGCATATTCAACCACATGAGCTGCTTATTACGGCCAAACTGTTTCAAACGCCACGTTTTACTTTGGTCTCAAGAATGCATTATAACTCATATGGTGGAAGGTTTCAGATATTACCACAGGCATGAATTTCAACGTTTATGAGAGCAAAACACGGGTTAATTATATTCGTCATCAGTTGCTTATTTCACAAAATTTTGAAAGCAGCATCTCATATAGCATCAATGAAGAAAATGCTCAGTGCCTGCAGCACTGTAACTGAAGTTGGTGTTTGGGGCTAAGATCCGAAAAATTTGCAGAGCTTTGGGAATTGAAACATCGGTTATTTATTTTCATTGTAAATGTTTCCGGTATGTATACTAACTGTAAGCATTTATTGATACAAAAGTAGCACAACCGACTCGTGCTGGCAACCTTTTGCCAGCATCAAAGCCAAGAATATATCACATCTGCTTCACGTTGTTATATTACATTCGAAGTAATAGGAGTATAAAGAAATTGAGGGTTACCTGCAGCAAGTTTTTTCAAATAATCGAAAGCTTAATATTTGCTGTTTATTGTCACTACAATATCATTACCAATTGAAAATTCTACGATAAAATCGTTTAATAAAGATATTGCAAACAAACACAAAACCAACAATAGCTGGCAACCCTATCGTGGCTTTTCAACCAAATTTCGCTTGAATAATGCTTAAAATAGGTTCCATTAATTGTATGAAATTCATATTGATTTCATGACTGTACTGGAAGTTATAGGGCAAAAAGTTTTATTTTCCTGAGCCAATTTTCAAAATTAAAGACACAAAAATTACCATAGCTGGCAGCACCAATCAAATTTTTCAACCAAATTTCTATCAAGCAGCGTCTAAAGTAAGGTTCAGCTACTGTGTCAATTTCATGAAAATCTGGTAACTTATTCACATTTCATAGGGCAAAAAGCAGTTTTTTTTTGTAATTTTTCAAGATGGTACCACTGGCACAGAGTTGCCTACAATTCAAAATCGCCTCTATCAGACCTGGTCCTACTTAAGTCCAATGCATTCTGTAAATTTCAATTGTATCTGATTATTGATTCGGGAATTCCCGTGAACAGAAGTTTTTGATGCTAAAAATATAGGTTAACTGGGAAAGGGTTACGGTTCTTGTCCGACATGCAATTTTCAAAGTTTTACTTTGAACGTATAGATAAAGCATAAGATTTGTAAACAGGTTGGTCATATTGTAAGAAACGGAATGTTTTTAGGATATTCGATGGTTTGAATGTTTTCACTAAAACATTTTAATTTTTTCAAATTTAACACACCAACATTATCATAGCTGGCAGCTCAAACCGAATATTTCAACCAAATTTCTATCAAACGTGGTTTGAAGTAAGGTCCAGCTACTGTGTCAATTTTGTCAAAATCGAACGATTCAATCAGAATTTATAGGGCTATACCTATAGCAGTTATCTTTTTTAATGATTTTTCAAGATGGCACCACTGGCACAGAATCGCCCGCATTTCAAAATCACTTCTATCAGACCTGGTCCTAATTAAGACCAATTCATTTTGCAAATTTCAATTAATTCTGCTCATCGGATCGTGAGTTTCCGTGAACAGAAGTTTTT
>OX376374.1:81770982-81801136 GCA_947369275.1 Nemotelus nigrinus
ATGAAATGGGCATATTTTTACTGTCGCTGGCTCCCGGACTATTACTGAAAAATATAAAGCCAGAATTACAGTATTTAATAAAAGCAAAGAAGCAGCATATTTAATAATAATTTTTTTAAAAAGAAAAGTTAAGAATTTTTCTCAATCAATCAGCCTTTACATTGCATATTTAAATATATATCAATTTTATTATACACATGAATTTTTCTATTATATATAAATTTGTTTATTTGCAAGAAAAGTGAAATAATCAGTGTTGGTATATAAATGAAGTTGTGAAGATCATTGTGAACCAAGTTCAGTGCGTGTGTTTTTCAAAATTCGTGATTTTTTCGTATACTGGGTTGTTGGCTTGTCAATTCGATTTGTTCTTGACTCGTTCTTGTTCTTGCTTTATTCTTGTTCTTGCTTTATTCTTGTTCTCGATTTGTTCTTCCAAACTTGTTCTTGAGATAACTATACCATTTCTTGTATACTAAATTCGGATTAATTATGGAAGCTATTCAGGAAGCTTTGAGGCAACTGACCGGTGCGGTCAACGCTCAAATTGAGTTTTCTAAGAAGCTTGAGCTTAGGTTGAATACGTTAGAGCAAAATGCTACAACGTTTGCAGCTTCAACTTCTCAAACGCAATTAGGTGTTCCTACATCGGAACAAGATCTCGATGAGGCCAAAAAGCTTCCCGACTGTGAGAGAAATCTCCAGGTATTTGATGGAAATCCCATCCAATATATATCTTCGGTACATTCTGTCGAAACAATCCTAGAGGACTATCAAATTGTGCGACATATATATAAAATATTTCACATATAATATATCTCACATCATCACTTTACAGAGCTATCCTTCGCCACATTCGGCAGAAAGTTAGAGGAGCCACAGATGCTGCCCTTTTATATCCTATAATATCTTCGACGAAGATCGGTCCGAAATTAAACAGTGTTTATCTCTCCGTTACGTCAATAAGCGTGATGTTCGAACGCTTGAACATCAGTTACATTCGATGTTCCAGGGAAGCCGAAGTGTTGATGAATTTTACGCAGCAGTGAATCATTAACTCTCCTTGGTTGTCAATAAGATCAAATGTGATGATTATTCAAGTGAAACGGTTAACGCTCTGACTAGCAATTACCGGAACAGAGCATTATATGTTTTTTTCTAGAATGCTTGTGGTTCAAAAGCCTCAGACGCTCCCGAAAGCTTATACTTCTTGTTTGGAGATTCAAAATTTAAATTTAAGGAGCTTCTCAATTCATAGGAGGAATTTGAACAACACAATTTCCTCTCCTGTTAACCAGATTTTCACACCGCGTCTTGACCTCGTGAGAAAAAAAAAATAAGAAAGTGTCCGGAAAATTTTTCAAGTGCACGGGAAATTATATGACTTTGGATTTTTTCATCCTACCAGGTCTTAAATGCTTCGATGGTATAATTGGCGACGACACCTTAAAGATTTAGATGCATTGATTCATAGGAAGATTAACGTTCTTGTAATCAAGCCAGGTATTAAAATACCCTTAAAGACTAAGGAGTCAACGCAAGTCAATATCATCAACACCGCAAATAATAATCTTAGTAAGGAGACCGCGGGAATACTACAGGAATTGCTCGACGAATACACAGATCTTTTCGCTCCTATTAGTGATAATGAAATAGTCGATACAAGCATAAAAGCCGAAATTAAAACTTCAACCACCTAGCCAATTTATACCAAATCTTACCCTTATCCTGTGAACTTGAGAGGGGAAGTTGAAAGGCAAATAGATAAAATGCTCAAAGACGAAATTATTCGCCCTTCCAAAAGTGCATATAACTCGCCCATTTGGATCGTGCCAAAAAAAGCAAACTCCAGAGGAGAAAAAAAATATCGATTGGTGCTAGATTTCAAGAAGCTCAACGCAGTAACTATCTATCCAATCCCAGATATCACAAATACTCTTGCCAGATTCGGAAATTGAAAATTTTTTACCACCTTAGATTTGACTTCCGGTTTCCATCAGATTAAGATGAGAGACAGTGACATTCCCAAGACTACTTTTTCCACTGCGAATGGTAAATACGAGTTTACCAGGTTACCGTTCGGACTTAAGAACGCTCCGGCGATCTTCCAAAGGATGATTGATGATGTGCTTAAACCGTTCATTGGCAAGATATGCTACGTCTATATCGACGATATAATTATCCTTGGAGAAACTGAAAAGCAGCATATGGAAAATATTAGAACTATTCTTTTATAATTACGGAAAGCAAATCTTAAGGTTAACTTGGAGAAATCTTCGCTTTTTAATACTCAGGTGGAATTTTTGGGCTATATTATCTCCCAAGATGGAAGCTTACCTGACCCCAAGAAAATTTCAGCTATCAACAATATCAAGCCTCCAACTGAAAGGGTTCCTCGGCCTAGCTTCCTACTATAGGAAGTTCATCCGGGATTTTGCAAAAATTGCGAAACCACTAACTAACCTCACGAGAGGAGAAAACGCGCAAATCAGGGCTAATCAGTCGAAAAGGAAAGAAGTGAAACTTGGAGACCAAGAGTTAAAAAGCATTTAAGGATTTAAAAGATCTTCTCACATCTTCAGAGGTCCTGGCGTTCCCGGACTTTGACAGGCCATTCATTTTGACGTCTCAGGGAGAGATTGGTAGAGATAAGCCGATGATTTACATCTCAAGATCACTAAACAAGACTGAAGAAGGCTATGCTACCAACGAAAAGGAGCTACTCACCATTGTTTGGGCTCTCGACAAGCTGAGAACCTATTTCTATGGGGCAAAGAAAGTCAAAATCTTAACGGATCATCAGCTACTAACTTTTGCTTTGAGTAATTGTAACTACAACGCGAAACTCAAGTGAAGGGAGGCAAGGATCGAAGAGTATAATTACGAACTCATATACAAGCCAGGGAAGGCTAACGCCGTGGCCGATGCTCTCTTGAGACTACCACTTGAAGCAAACATTTTAACATCTAGTTTCGGAACAACACACAGTGCGGAAGAGGATAGTACTGACCTCATCCCACATTGCGAAGCACCCATTAATGTTTTTAAGAAGCAAATCATTTTTCCGAGGGAAAAGACGTAACTGCTTATGAACAACCGCATGCAGCTTATCACCGACATTATGTGCGCGTTAGGGAGCTAAGCCGAGACTCTATAGTGCAAGCCCTGAAAAAATACTTAAACTCTAATGTGGTTAACGGTATCAAAATACCCGAGCAGTTCATCCAGCTCCTTCAAGAAGCCTATAAAGAGAATTTCTCTGAATTTAGAATACGAATAACGCAGCGCATTGTGGAGAATGTTGCTAACGAAGAATGTATAGCTCAGATCATCCGACAGGAGCATCATAGAGCCCACAGAAATAATAGGGAGAATAAGAAGCAGATATTGGAGAAATACTATTTCCCCACAATGAGTAAATTAATAAAAAAATATGTTGCAGCCTATGACATTTGTAACACTAACAAATATGATCGACACCCATTCAAACCCGAGCTTCAGGAAACTCCTATTCCAGACTACCCGACCGAGATTCTGCACATGGATATTTGGGAAATCGGAGGCGAAAAATACTTAACATCCATCGATAAATTTAGTAAGTTTGCCAAACTTTTTCGAATAAAAAACAAATCTGCCCCATACATTTGTGGCAAGATAATTCAAGTACTTCACTATTTCTCGACCCCGCGGGTCCTGGTAACTGATAACGAAGGAAGTTTTGTAAGCCCGATGGTGTTGAATTTGCTTGAAGCATTAGGAATAACTGTCTACCTGACGCTGCCACAAAAGAGCGAAGTCAATGGCACAGTGGAGCGGCTTCACTCTACCATCCTGGAAATCTTTAGGTGTCTACAAAAGGAATATCCTGACTTTTCGAAAAAAGAGCTGACAAGAAATCAGCTGAAAGAATTGACCTCAGACTAATGCCTTTTTCGCATACTGGAGGAAAGCGATGCCATTTGTGATTATCAGTTCCATGCTAGACCAATTATCGAGCTAATCGACGAAAATAATCTTTACTTGACTAACTTCGATGGAAATCTTCGCCACGGGAATGTATCTAGAATTCTTAACGGTACCTACCTTGTAAACTTCCAAAATGACACAATTTGGGTCGATAACGTTGAGTACTTCAGTAAAGAAGTTAGAACCTTTCATTTTTTACCCCCTGCTTTGTATAGCAATTTAACCGAGCATGAAGTAAAATTAGATTTTGAGTACCTACACCGACTCCATTTAGAAAATGTAAAAAAATTACAGGACATCCCTCTTGTAAATACCGTATCAGTTGTGTCTGACACATTAATAATTCTGTTCATAGGAATTGTGGTGGTAGGACTATCGATTTTTTACTCTCCAAAGAAACATGTGTTTACTGTGAATTCTAGTGTAAATCCGAATTCTAGTCACTCAAATCCTATTACTTTGCCATTTTAATCTGTGAGGCACAGATTTTTGAAGAGGGAAGAGTTATCACACTCTCTGCGCTCCCCTTCACACACTTATATCTTTCTACTTATCATACGCATTCTATTTGGCACATGCCAATTAATTATTCTACGCGTCAGCTATCTCCACAGGCCGTTCGTCCCAGGTGATTCGGCATGTGTAATATTAACCTACATTGAACTTGGTGCGGTCTCATGCAAATTGAGACCTTGCAATTTGTATCGGATGCAATATTAGATAGTAAGCAATTTATGTAAAATGAATTATTTTAGTGAATAAGCATTTTTGGAATCGATAAATATAGGAAATTGTAGCAATGTAAGTCACGCCTTGTCCACATTGGCCATGGGAGATGTCATGACATTCAACTTGCCATGGAAATGGAAAATGTAGACGGTAAATGGCATGACATATTTGATGGCATGCCAAAAATGTCAAGCCATATGGCAAGGCATTTGCATGGCCATAAGCATGGCCATATTCTGACAGTTTTTCATTTTCAAAATGGCGGTGTCGAGGGAAATAATGTTACGAATCCTATACGAATACAACAAAAAGATTGCTTATGGAATTATATGTTCACCTCTTCCTCAATTTACGCCTTTCCTCACATTCCGCTTCCTCTAACCTTTGCAGTACTTTCAAACACCGGATAGCGCGCACATGTTCACTGCTGAGCGACATTTTCAAAATGATATGGCATGACATGCCGTTGCCCAGGCACCAGATGACATGCCATAAACTGACATTCGTTGCCATCCCATATGGCAGAGCTCGTGGCTAATGTAGACTCAGGGTCAGTCTTAATTCCGATTCATTAAATACACTTGTCACTAATTAAAACCTCGTTGTTACTAATTTTCGAAGAAAATTAGTATTAAACTCACTTATATATATATATATATATATATATATATATATATATATATATATATATATATATATATATATATATATATATATATATATATATATATATATATATATATATATATATATATATATATATATGTATATATATATATATATAGATATATATATATACATATATATATATATATATATATATATATATATATATATATATATATATATATATATATATATATATATATATATATATATATCAGCAAATCGATTAATAGAGATAATCTCTAGAGTGGCCAATCCGATTGAGCTGAAATTTTCGGAGGACGTAGATGTATATAGTAGGTAGGTCCATGATTTGCTGAAATTTAGATATCTTAAACATTTTGGTGGCGGCGAGAGTTTTAGTGACTTTTGAGGTACTCCTACATTTCCAAGCAGTGTAAATTTTTCTTAGAAAAGGATTGAAAATGAAAACTCATTATGCTTTTAGCTTGCCTATGATAAACAATTGGAAATTTTGAGCCGGGTGTGGGTGCAGCGTGCCTAAAAGTAGGCAAGGAATTTTTTTCAAATTGTGATTTGTCATTACATCATGGAATTTGCAGAGCGTATTAATCTTGACTGAAACTTAATACACATGGATTTCCAAGGTAGTGTGGGTAACCCTGTAGCTATGGCAGGCTCCTGAAAAAAATCTTTCAAATCATTGACCCACCTAAAAAATTTTTGATTTTTCACAAAAAATTCAAATCATTGGTAAATCTGAACCTTTGTCCATCACGTCAAGTTAAAATTTTCAAAATTCCGATTTGTACAAGAACGGCAACCCATCACCAAATCTCCTCTATTTTTAGCACTCGAAAGTTCTGTTCACGAGAACTGACGACCGGATTTTCCGATCATAATGAAATTTACAGGACGTGTTGGTATTAGCTAGGAACAGATCTGATAGAAGTGATTTTGAAATGCGGGCAACTCAGTGGCAGTGGTACCATCTTGAAAAATCACTGAGAAAAAAAAATGGTTTTTGGCCTGTTACTTCCGATTCAGCCATCACATTTCAACGAAATTCACACAATATTTGGATCTTATTTAAGATAACATTTGGTGAAAATTTTGTTGAAAAATTAGTATAGAGCTGGCAGCTGTGGTGATTTTTGTCTGCGAAATCTTACAAATTTGCTCAGTAAAATAAAGCTTTTTTCCCTATAACTTCGGGTCCAGGCATGAAATCAAAACAAAGTTCATGCAGTTAATAGATCTTATTGTGAGCCAAATGTTTTAGGAATTTCGTAGATAAATCATGAAAGGGCTGCCAGCTTTGACCATTTTTGTAATTTTGTTTAATTTCTTTACTGAGCAATTATGTCATTAGATTTGCAAATGGAAATGACCCTGCAATGAAAATTAACAACAAATATTAACGCTTTAAAAATTTATGATTTGGTATAGGCACAGGCTAACCAGCATTAGCCATTTCCGTAAATATTGCACCAACAGATGATTCAAATAACGTTCTCATATGCAAAGCATTTGCAATAAAAATAAGGAATCAATTTTTAAATTTTCCGAGTTTTGAACATTTTTCGGATGGCAGCCTCAAACAGCGTTTAACCGCTGAAACTTTCGATGAAATCCTGCGATGAGAACGAAATTCAAAGGATAAGTTGATTTGAGTATGAGCTTGTTGTGGTAAACTTATTGCTGCTTCGTTCGAAAAGTGTTGCCAGCACTGAACATTTTCATCATTTGTGTTATAGTTGAGTTTTGTTGCTTTGGATAAGGAATGGTTGATATGATTCTACAAAACAGTGTATTACGTCTTTCCACACTTTTTTGTCACTCAAAGACAATTTCTTCGAAAATTAGTTTTCTAGCGGTCAGGTGCGCTAGAGGTTTTTTTATTAATATAATCGCGAAAAATGTTAACTTGCATGGTGTAGTGTTCAATGTGCATGGAAGATGCTTATGAAAATTTGTATATGTATGCTTGTAATATGACTATTAGATTATAATATGCATGCATGGTAATGATGGGGTATAATAATATTTATACATATACAAATGTTTACATAATTTATGTGGCTTTTAACACTCCCGTGCCTTGAACTTTCATAGCGATTCAAAGTCAGGTGCTCCCTTGAGCTTGAAATTGGATCGTCTCGGAGCGGGCTGTGGTGGTTTGTTGCTTCGTTTTATTAATGACTTTGCTAGATATGCTAATATGATGATTATTGCCAGAACTAGAGCAACAGAATTTATTATAGAATGCTGAATATTTGTCAGGGGAAACCTTTCTTGTGCATTCAGTTCAGGTAGAGATTTATTAAGCATATTTATATCATCTAGATTTTGCCTAGTTACTAGGTTCTGTTTGGCTTGAATTAGTAATTATGTCTTTTGTGGCTGAAACGGCAAAGAAAATGTTTGACAAACTTGATTCCAAAATAAGCATCGAATTTTGTCTAATAATGCAATTCGAGGTGAATCTTATTAGGCCTGCTCCCCTTAAAATGTGCTGATGTGTTACATACAATAATTACAGTAGTGTCGCTATCAAACTGGTTCAGCCATGTGCTAGGATCATGGTGCGATAGCAATGGTGTTGATGATTTTACTGGTTCAAGAGTGCATGAAGGAGGTCAAATTCTCGGCTGATTAATGATACCAAGTTCATACGTTGAAGGTCCAATTGTTCTGTGATACATGTCACATATATAATTTCTGCTGTGAGTTTTTATGCAGGCTTGTAGCTCGGTTTCAGTAAATGAGAAATAATAGTCCCGATGAAGGTCAATAAAAAGCAAGGCAGAAGTGATACGTATTTTTACGATTGTTTGTTTAATGCAGGAGGTTCGTGTGGTGACCTTCACCAGGGATTACCAGCGCGGAGTCAACGTTTTCTCTTATGATGCCTAGTTCTGAACGTAGCTGAGAGGGTGAGAGTACCAAAGGGCTTATTCTCTTGTTATGGCAGATGGTGAGTACGTGCATGATGTCTGATTGTACTCCTTGATAGTTTGTTAGCATGAGAGCAAAGTGTAGATACATCATGTTGAACAATTGACTTATTTCCTGCTCGCTCAGAATTTTGTTCGTGGCTTTGATTGCCTCTCTAAATGAACTCAAGCTGCTACTTACAACGGAGAATTGGCTCTTCGAGCAAATACAATCATATTTAATAATATTTAACGTTGAATCTACCAGAGACGTTTGACTTTTGAGTAGATGAAGTAGGTGGTTTTCGTTTTCCCTCACTTGATTTATAGTTGCGGTCATATGATCAGCATAATTGCTTCTCGGTCGTCGAGGCGAGTAGACGTGTTGTGCGTGCTGGATTTTGTTGAATTCATGGATTGACCGTTGTTTAGATTATTGTTATTGTTTTACTTGTATTGCCTATAAAAACTTAGCCATCTCATTTCTTATAACCTACCCGTTTTGTGTGTGCATGTGATACCAGTGACCGAATTAAAGAATTTAAAATAAAATAAAATTGTGCATGTGCAGCAAAAATAGCACTTCAGTGTGCCGATAATTGATTCATTAATCGTGCCTATAAATACTCAATCATCACATTTATTAGAACCGATGTATGTGATATTAGTGACCGAATTAAAGTTAGTGTGCCGATAACTGATTCATTGACATAAATACTTAGTCATCACATTTATTACAACCGATGCATGTGATATTAGTGACCCAATTAAAGTTAGTTGGCTATCGTGTAATTGTGGCAAAACAGTACTTGTGTCATTAAATATTAAATATAGTCATAAATACAGCATATAACATATAAAATATAGTGCACAGCCATGACCTTCAAGTGCAATTTACCTAACTGTGTTGCTTTTGATAACACCTTCAAACATGTGACTTGTAAGGCCTTCTGCAATCGTAAGCTCCATGGAGCATGTATGGATGCACCAAGAGACTGGTACCATCCCTATATTGAGGACCACTTCATCTGTTCAGACTGCCAGCACATTGAAAGACTGCTTAAATGTATGTATGATGGCATTATTAACAAAGTAATAAAACTAGACGCTGAGAAAGATAATATGCTTTCCAAGCAACAAACTGAGTTTAGAGCCAATAAAAAAGCATTCGAAGAAATGGCGGGTAGCTTTGACAGATTGTTAACAGTAATATCACAGACCAACAGTGATAGAGTAAATAAATTAATTGAATCTGTTGATCATAAAATCAATGCTATCCATGATTCCTTAGCCGATATTATGACATCGTTGGCAACAAAGCTGGAATCACCTTCTCACATCTCCAAAACTATTCTAGATCACATGGCAAGTAAACTGGCAGAGTCAGTTAAAGTTCAATCTAGCGGTATATTCGAAAAATACAGTGCATGGATGAATTTAGCTGAGTCAAAGCTATACAGCGCAGTCGATTCGATTGAGGGCAAGCTTAGTTCTATGCATAACAAGCTCAGTGAAATCAATCACACCCCAAATGTTGATTCGTCATCTCTAGGTGTTGAGCTAATGATAGCAGAGGTGAAAGACAAGCTACACAATGCTAGTTTTAATCAAAATCAACATATAACTAGAGTGCAGTCTAAGGAAACATCAACTTCCCCCATAAAACATTGCCCCTTACAACACAGTGTCAAGCTGCCAGAAACACCAGTTAATCAGCACGAAATGATTTTCAAATTTGGCACCTTCTGGACAAAAGCTGAATGGTCCCAGCGAATCAAAAATATTAAGCGTGCGAATCAAGATCAAACGAGAAGCAACGATACCTCTACGAAATACGAAATGTTTTTTGCAAAAGGAGCTCCTTATTCTGCAGATGAAAACTGGATGCGAAAATTTCTCGAGAGGGAAGCTTTAATTAAAGATTGTAAGGTTACAATTTTACCAAGGCGGATGAAACGCAAGAATTTCCGCAGGTGTTTTAAAGTGGAGATCCCAGCGAAATATGCTTGGCTGTTTACCAACTTCAGTGGGTCTATCAAAACACAAACCTGGAAAGGAATCTCGTTCAGCAGCTGGAAGAATCAGACTAGTCATAAGAAAAACATAACTTACAATACTAGATATAGAAAAAATTCAAAATGTAATGAGGCGTCGTTCCAAAGCGTTACTCGTTCCTTTTCCGCAAATCAAACTGCCAGTGATCCACGACCTAAACCCTCATACTCAAAGGTAGGAGCTTCTACAGTTACCTCGAGAATAGAAACCACTCAACTAGAACCCAGTCAGATAAACCACATTCAAATGGACGCCTCTCAGATAGATATGAGTACTAACTTGGTAACCAGCTCTGAGTCAGTAAATGTTGCCGGAAGTATACTAACGACAGCTCTTCCTAATATAAAATCCAATGCAGCAGCACACTCCCCATATAAGAATTTCTTGCATAAAATTAAGAAGAAAATTTCTTTAAAAGAAAAAAATAAGGCTAAAGCGGGGAACGACAATGTCGCAAGTATCAATTATAGCATAATTGCTACCGATAAAGCGACAAAAAAACATACTAATGTAGATTCCGGAGCAGCCCAGTCAACATCTTCTTCTTATCCTAATTTTATTCGTGGTGAAGACTACACACCATCCACTACCACCGTAGTTGATTCACAAAGTCCTTCCAAAAATCCATTACAATCTGCATCTAACTTTTTAGACCCGTTATTGCCGCCACATGTGAAAGCCACCATTACATCTAGTGCTGACCTGGAAAGTAGGTATCTACTCTCTCGGCTAAGAGATTGTAAAATATATGACAATGTTCGTCTCTTCCTTGCTTACATGCACAATGCCAGCGATTGTGCATGTTTCGAGGGTAAAACGAAAACCCACTTGAAAATTATGATCCAGCAAGAGGGTCTACCAACTGACTTTGATTCCCTTAATATTCTTTTTACTCGGTACCACGAACAGCTTGGAGTATCCTCAGACCAAGTAAAAAATGACCTGAAAACCTATGCCTCACACGTTTCCTCAAAACATATTTCTCACCTTCAGAGAGCAAGGGAGGATTTTACCAAGTATCGCTCCTAACCAAAAAGCATTAACAGATGGCCTCAAACTATTTTACCACAATTGTGGTGGTATGAGAGGCAAATTAAATATACTCTAACTTGACGCCAAATCTTGCCAGTTCAATGTACTTACTTTCACAGAAACCTGGCTAAAAGACTGTTATAAAAACGAAGAAATACTGGATGGCTCCTGGACCATATACAGAAACGACCGCAATTATCTCCGTACTGGACAGACTAGAGGTGGTGGTGTGCTCATAGCCACTCATAGCTCCCTGTCGAGTGAAATGGTTGAAACCAATTCAGATAATCAGTTTGAGCACATAATTATCAGAATATCTTGGTCCAAAAGTTTCCTTTATATTGGAGCTTTCTACATCCCACCTAATTCAGAGGACGCTGCGTATAATGCTGTGTCAGAAATTATTTCTTCTCTAGTATCATCTCTTAAAGATGATGATAACATTATAGTACTGGGAGATTTCAATCGCTCAAATTTAAAGTTCACGGCTGATGAAAACGACACCAACCTTCTTCCAGTAAATATTATTGACTCATCCGATCTAAATCTTGTAAATACATTTTACAGCAATGATCTGCAGCAAATTGCACCGACGTCTAACCAAAATGGTAATTTGTTAGATCTTATCTTCACTAACAGTTACGACGATGTAGTGGCTACTCCGACTGTTGACGCAGAGCATCTTTTCTCCAATACTCTTCACCACTCTGCCTTTACAGTCGAGCTATCCATATCTGATCTAATAACTTTACAATCGTACAACAATTCTGTTGTATATGACTTTCGTAATGCTGATTATGATAGCATCAACCATCATTTGAGTAATATTGACTGGAATAGTACACTTTTAACTTTAGAATTGAACGAAGCAGCATCTCTATTCTACCAATTGGTTTTTGATGTAGTTGAAAAGTATGTTCCCAAGATTAAAAAGAAAAACAAACTGTCTGAGCCATGGTTGGATGGAAATCTGAGGTGTTTACGAAATCGGAGAAACAAACTATATAAGATTCTAAAAAAACAATAGCAATGCCAGCCATGATATCAAGACAAGATATAATGACTTAGCTCAGGAATTTTTAAGAAAGTCTCGCGAAGCATATGAAAGCTATGTCAATATAGTTGGCGAAAACATAATTCACAATCCTAAGACTTTTTTCGACTTTGTGAATACCAAGCGAAAAGCTTCTGGCTATCCCACTTCGATGCAAAAAAAACAACTTAGTTTCTTCTGACCCACAGAGTATATGTGACTTCTTTGCCGATCATTTTCAGGAAGTTTTTTGTCATCTCAGTGGCTCGCCTAACATGCCACTGTCCCAAACACCTCAGCTGTCTATTGTTGATGCAATATATTTAACCAGAGAGGACATTACTAAAGCTATAAGAGAGCTTGACATGAAAAAAGGGCCTGGACCAGACCTACTTCCTCCAAGCTTCATAATTAAGTGTGCAGAAACGATTATTTCACCCCTACAGATGATTTTCAACAAATCGCTACATTGCGGTAAATTTCCTCATTTCTGGAAGTCTTCTCATCTTACACCGATTTTTAAAAGTGGCGACAAACGATCGGTTGAAAATTATAGAGGCATCGCCATTGTGTCTGCAATACCAAAGTTGTTTGAAAAAAATAGTTTGCGAAAAACTTACAATTGTTGTTGACCCTCTTTTAAACGAACAACAACATGGCTTCAGAAAAGGTAGATCCACTACTACCAATCTTATCATCATGATTTCAAATGTGCTTTGCGATATGGAAAAAGGACGTCAGGTTGATACTATACACTGAGAAAAATGAACTAGTAGCAATGAACGAAAAAGTGCATCGAAACAAAGAAATTCGCGTTCAAAACGGCGCCAATGGCGAATATGTTTGTTTCAACAGCAACGATGTTTTTGAACTGAACGCGCAATAGTTAAACGCGAAAGTATTTACCATGAACGACTTGTTAGTTGTTTTGACTGTGTAAGACGTTGCCGTTTGAATACTTTTTTCGTTTCGATTCCATTTTATTTGCATTCAGAATGAATATTTATAATTTTTACATTAAACTGATTAAGCGTTCGGCTTAACTATTCTCAACGTTCACTATACTAAATTAAACACTCATGTTGAATAGGCAACTCTGCTCATCCCGAAAGCACAATTGTTTATTATGATCGGGAAGAGCTGTTGATTTGAACATAATTCAAATATTTGCATTTAAAATGTAGGATATTTATTTGAACATTCTGTTGTTTATTTTGTAATTCGAATGGGTGGAGTTGCAATAAACTCAAAGAGGCATGTTATATTAGTATATACTAATGATGTGTTCACTCTCACGCATTGTACTACCATTTCTTTGCAGATACATTTATAATTTGATTTTTATCATAGGTAAACAAAGGAAACGAGTTTTTTTTTTCTTTTGACTTCAATGCAATTTATTTCAGAAATAGCTTTTGTGATTAACATATACTTAAATCTATCTAAATAAGAACTAACCCAAATTTAAATCTATGAGAGCAGTACATCACCGAGGGTTGCTTTACTTTCTTTCTCCTTTACTTCAAAAGGGTTAACAATTTTTTCTGAACATAATATCACATAAGTATACAAACGTTTGATTAGTTTCTTAAGTTTAACGAACTTGTCATTCTTTTTAATTGCAAACACAAACATCACAAATGATTTCACCAAAACTACTCCTATGTTTGCAAATTATTGCAATCCATAACACTGACACTCACTTCTATTCACTTTTAACTATGAACTACTAATGCAAGCGAAGCAATCTAATAGATGATTTAATTTTGGGTTGATTGAACGCCAAATGCATCATATTCAACGCGAAACGCGTTCATATGAAATGAAGAAAAATTTTAAACTTGTACTTTTTCGGGCAACTGTAGTTTTCCCGACAACAATTACCGTTCATTAGAACAATAAATATGTTTGAATTGATCTGGTGTAAGTTTGATCTTTTTTTCAGAAAGTTTGTAAGACGAGACAAATACATCCACCATGCATAATGAACAATAAAGTGTTCGAATCAAATGATTTCCCAGTTTAAAGTAATTGGTTTGATTGATCGTTATTTTCAAATGCGTCAATGTTTACGCGTTTTCTTGAAACTGCTTGAATCAAACAATGATTTGATTTAACTGAACAAAAGTTATTCAAATCAACTGGATTTTAACAACCGCTCTTTTTGAATGCGGAACATGTTTGTTATGAACGCACGCTTTTCTCTGAGTGTATACACTGACTTCAGCAAAGCTTTTGACCGTTTCAACCATGATGTTTTGAAATTTAAGCTGCAAAAATTTGGCATCTCAGGAAATTTGCTAATCTGGTTGGATTGTTACTTAAGAAATCGAACACAGCATGCAAAATTCCAAGGTTTTATCTCCAAAAAAATTACCGTCTCCTCTGGGGTACCGCAAGGAAGCCACCTAGGGCCGCTTCTGTTTAATATTTTTATTTCGGATCTATCGGAGGTGCTATCAGACATTCCACATCTTTTTTATGCGGACGATATCAAGATGTACCATACTATTCAATCGGAGTCTGACTCAAAATTTCTTCAGTTAAAACTCTTATCGCTTGAGCAATGGTGCGTACGAAACAAACTTCTTCTTAATATTGACAAATGCCATTCCATAAGCTTTCCCCGTAAAACCTATACAGTAAATTTCGATTACCGCCTGAAGAATCAGCTGCTGAAGAATGTAGATAGTGTTATAGATCTCGGTGTCGTTCTGGATAAGAAGCTTCGCTTTAACCTTCAATATGACAAAATACTTGCAAGAGCCAGCAAGCAGCTGGGATTTATTAAGAGGCGCGCAAAAGAATTCAAGAACATATGGGTCTAAACTTTGTACATATCTTTAGTTCGTCCTTTACTCGAATATGGGTGCATCGTCTGGAATCCTGCTTTCAATATTCATAGCGATAGACTAGAATCTATCCAAAAGCAGTTTGTTCTTTTTGCTCTGAGAGATTTATACCATCCACATGATTTTGAAAGCCTTCCATCTTGTAGTAACAGGTTAAGTCTCTTAAATTTGAAAACACTTTCTTCAAGGAGAACGTTATTGTGTTCATGTTTTATTTTTGATGTAATTAGGGGTTTGATTAACGTTGAATACATTTGCAATATAATAACTGTCAATAATTCTGCAAGACGGACTAGGCACACACGTCCCCTCAATGAACACCAACACCACACAGTTTATGGTGACAGAGAGCCAATAAATAGATGTTGTAAAATATTTAACAAATTTTCCCACTGCTGTTCCCCGTCTATCTCTAAAGTCAGGTTCAAAAGCGCTTTAAATATAGCGCTGAATTCCTAATTCCTTTATTTTCTTTCCTTGGAATTTCCGCCTCAAATTGACAACCAGACAAAAGTCTGGGAAATGTTATCATGTTTTATATTAGTTTAGCTTGAAAAAATGTAAAAATGTAAATTGTTATATGTTTTATGTATACACCTTGTTTGGTTTGAAATAAATAAATAAATAAATAAATAAATAAATGATTTTGGTCAAGTATCCTAAATAGTTTGTTGTAGATTGTACCAACAAACTCAAATGGGGAACGGCGGTATCGTGTGGTGTAGCCATTTCTGTCGCACAAAATTTCGTTGTTAATACGTATTGATGTCAACCGTTTTTCTAACTGTTGAAGAATTGGATTACAGAGATTGATTTTGTAAATTGGCATACTCCTATTACAAACTTCTTTTACTTCATCTAATTGGGATGAAAATATATTCATTTCATCCCAGTAATTGGAGAGATTGTAATAGATCATCATGGTCCATTTGTCAGCAGCAACTGACATCTGTCCTATTTCTTCAAAATAGAGCAAAGGCCGAGTGTTCCAGGGGATTATTTCAAGATTATTGCTTTGTTTGATGGCAATGATAGGAGGGCAGAGATTATGCATACAACTATTAAGGTGTGGAGCATAATATTCCCTGCACAAACGCTTCGAGGCCATTTTGGACGTGTTTGCTCTATATTTCGCAGTCTTTCTTTATTTTTTAATCTCTCTTCAAACCCTTGGCTATACTCTTGTCCTTCCGTGCAAGGCTTAAACGGAATAGTATTCCATATTTGACTTATTGGAAGAAAACGACTTCTCTTTCGTTTTAGAGTTTAGAACCGTTTAATATCCTTCTTTGGTATGATGAGCTTCGGAAGACTGGAAACGTTAGGGTCCTTTGACGGTTCTTTGATCATATTTAAAGTTTTTGCATTGAGGCTAGTGAACGGTAGACTGCAAATCAGGGATGTGTGATTGGCCAGTGAAAGGGCGTTTTGGTTTCTTTCAGGCTCATTTGGCTTGGTGATGGAATCTGTGGCAGTTGAGGTCTCTGACTGAATAGGTAATGGAGCCAGATTATGGATTGCTTGGTCAGAAATACCCCTTTCAGTTTTTGCCTTCTGTAACATTATCATTCCATCTCGACGCATTTGTGTGCTGATAATCCTTCCTAGACGCCATTTCAAGGGTGAAATTGAATCATTTTTTAAGAGTACAAGATAACCAAGTGCTAATCCAATAGTAGGTTTCTCCCATTTGTTTCTTTGCTGCGACTCATGCAGAAACTCCACACTCCATATTTTCCAAATCTCAACTTCCTTCTGTGCTACCATTTTCCATCGTTGAGCAAGGCTGAGTTTATTTGATTCCTTTGCAAAGGGGTTTGGTAGAGCTGTTAAGGGTTCGCTAATCAGAAAATGCGCTGGTGTGAGAGCCTGGAAATCGTTCAGATTACTCGAGAGAGCTGTAAGCGGACGGGAATTCTAAATTGCCTCAATTTCGGAGATGAGCGTATTCAAATCTTCGTAATTGAGGGAAGTGCTGCCAATGGTGCGCTTCAGATCGTGTTTGTCTGATTTGACCGCAGCTTTCCAGAGGCCACCAAAGTGGGGAGTTTCGGGAGGAATGAAACACCATTCTATAAGCTGATCCGCACAGTGCTGTACTACTTCATTTTGAAAGTCTGTTGTGAATAGCAGATTATGCATTTCTTCCAACTCATTCTTAGCTCCTACAAAGTTTGTAGCTTTGTCACAGTGGATCTTAAAGGGTTTCTACGCCTGGCAATGAAGCGTTTTAGGACCCCAATAAAAGCGTCCTTGGTTAGGTCAGAGGCTAATTCTAAATGAGCTGCCTTGGTTGTAAAATAGACAAATACGCATATATGTGACTTCGTTGGCTTTTTTCCTCTAATTTTGTAATGAATGTGTATAGGTCCACAATAATCGATACCAACATTCATAAAAGGAAGTGAAGGCTGTATTTGTGATGATGGCAGATTCCCCATCATTTGGTTCATTATTCTAGGTCAAAAGCGTGCACATCGAACACATTTGTGGACAATTGACCTTGCCAGCTTTCTCCCGTTTAGTGGTCAGAAACGTTGCAGTGCGGCGGCAAGAAGAGCTTGAGGACCAGCATGGAGGTTTTTTTAAATGTAATTCAGTCATTAACAACAATACGAATTCGCCCTTCTCGGGAAGAACGAACTGATGCCTCGCATCGTATGAAAAGTTTGCTTCATTTAGTCTGCCGCCAACACGAATTAGACCTCGGTCATCCAGGAATGCCCCTAACGACGCTAGTTTGCTCTTAGAAGATACTAGACGTTGCTTTGCTAAATCCCTTATCTCATCTGAAAAGTGCTTTTTTTGGATAATCTTTAACAAGAAGGATAGTGCTTCTTGGATTTTAGCGGGACTTTGAACTTCGCCTCGGAAGCGTTGTTCTTTTGGTAAACGCCAACTAGCAACTCGTTTTACAAAACTTAGTATATGTAGAAGTGTTTTGAATGAATTGCGATGGTTTATACTAGCTATGATGCTAGGCGTTGTAGTGGTCATGGAGAGTGATGTTGGCAACTCACTGAGGTCGTTTGCCATCATAATTCTCTCCCCTTTATTGTTTGGCCATCTGTCAGGTTGAAGTTATAAGAAGTGAGGACTGCTGAACCACATGTTTGCATTAAGCAGTTGTGATACACATAGGCCTCTCGAAATAAGGTCCGCGGGGTTTTGCTTAGATGGTACATGCAACCAGTGATTTTTCGTTGTATGTTGTTGAATGTACGATACTCGATTTGCGATAAACTTGCATTGAGCAGAAGTTTCCGCTTTTATCCACAAAGGTGCTATAGTCTACCTTGGATTTTGCACAGTATAATCTGACAAGAGGTTGACCAATTTGGTTAACGCTCCGTAAATAGATAACAGCTCCAGATGCCTTTTTGCTGGCATCCGCAAACCCATGAATTTGAATTGAGTTCATACCATCTGCTTCAAGAGTATGACGTGGAATGGACAATTCTTTTATGTTTTTCAAGTTTTGCCGGAAAATTGTCCACTCACTGTGGAGACTTTGGGGTAATGCTTCATCCCACTCTAGTCCTAGTTCCTATAATCGTTGCATAAATAAATTACCTATAGTCACGACAGGATTTAAAAGTCCCCGAGGATCGTAAACTCGGGCTACATCTGCCAAGATTGTCCTTTTACTAAAGCCCCTTTTGGGAGGTAAATTTGTTTTGATGGAGAATCGATCGGCACTGGAGCACCACACTGACCCAAGTGTTTTCATTTGCATATTATTTGTGTCACCAATATCAATCATAACCTCTATGTCTTCATTAGATATTGTTTCTTAAAGCCTAACATGGTTCGCACTCCATTTTCTCAATTGAAATCCTCCCCCGCCCACGAGACTAATAAGCTCTTGCTGAGTTTGATATGCCTCTTCTAAGTTATTCCATCCCGTTATTAGATTGTCGACGTAGAAGTCCCGTCTCAAAATTTGAGATCCACGAGAAAACCTTTTCCCGTCGTCTTTGGCCAACCGTTGAAGACATTTAGTAGCCAGATATGTAGCTGAAGATATGCCATATGTGACGGAAATATTTTAGATGCTCGTTGGCTGAGTTACGCCATATTATTAGTTGGAAATCTCTACCTCTATCGTTCATCAAGTTTTTCCTATACATTTTGCATATGTCAGCTACAAATACGTAACGGTGTAGTCTGAAACGTAGTTAAATGAAGAATAGTTCGTCTTGTATTGTGGGATCGATCATAAGTATGTCATTCAGATATACCTGTAGATTCGATGATGTTTTGCATGACCCGTCGAATACAACTCTTAGCTTAGTGCTTGTGCTTTCTGGTTTAAGCACACAATGGTGTTGGAGGAAATAATTTTTCATCGGTATATGGTCAATTGCTTCCATGTAATTTAATCTGATTAGCTCATGCATGAAGTCAACATATTGCTTCTTTAGCTCAGGGTTCTTATCTAGATTTTTCTCGAGGCTGAGAAACCTTTTTTTTGCTATATCTTGGGACCTTCCCAGTAAATACGGTAGTTTTGAAAATGGAAGCCGTACGATGAAGCGCCCATTTTCAGTTCTTTTTGTATTTGAAGTGAAATGATGTTCACATATTTGTTCCTTTTCAATCTTTGCATTTTTTCCTGGGTCATAGTGCTCAAGCTCCCAAAATTTTTGAAGCTGTAAATCCGAAGATGTGCAGGCTACTCCAGCAAATTGTGCCATTTTGGAGCTTTGCTTATGGGCTGTCCCAAGAACAATCCACCCTAATAGTGTGTTTTGTAGAGTTGGCAAGTTTTGAGATAATTTGATTTGACCAACTGACATTAATTTGGCGTAAAGGTCAGCGCCTAGTAGTAGATATATTTTCCTTGGACTGTTAAACTCAGGATCTGCCAATTTGATGTTACTTGAAATTGGCCAGCCTTCAACATTTAGAAAAATGCTTGACCACTCAGTCGTTTTTTGAGGCAAAATAAATGACTCGATTCAAGACTCGAATTGATTGAGTTTTGATTTAACAATAATATTAATTCGACCTCTTGCTTGCAAATTGAACTCTCTTATTCCATTGAAGTCTATCTATCTCTGACCAGTGGCAAACCTTAGTCTATTGACCATGCCATCGGAAATGAAATTCAGCTGAGATCCCGAATCCAACAGAGCTCTACATGGTACATTATTGCTAGAAACGTGTAGGCAGGTAATAACTTGTTGCGATCAGCCGCTGTATGAACCGTGTTCTAAGGATAGATTTTCTCGAAAGACGGGTTAGATTTTGCTGTTTTTTCTTGGGTTTCAAGATGTAGCAGAGTGTTATGACGCTTATTGCATTTGAGACAGTATCGAGAGAGACACGATGAGGTTTTATGATTGGGTTTCAAACAATTTATGCAAAGCTGGAACTGTTTTGCCGACTTTATCCGCGTTGATGAAGATCGTTTCAAGAATGAAGGGCAAAATTTGAGACCGTGTGATTGGTTTTTACATAGTGAACACAAAGTTGAGTGGTTGGTTGATAAAAACGTACTAGTCTTTTTCAACTCCTTGTCCCTCTGATTTGTCTTTTCTTTCTTTTCTCCAAGGTTATCTAGAAGCTGAAACCTGAATTCGATGAAGTTAAGAAAAACTGTCAATGTTGGTATTTCCTTCGGAGAATCTAAACTCTCTTCGAAAATTCGATGCGTTTCGCGGTCAATTTTTCGAAGTAGTAGCTGCAGTAGCAGTGGGTCCCAAGATTTTATAGCAATACTTGGATCTGTATGCCTAGAGTAGATTCAAGGACTACGTCATGAAAACGTTTGAGGCCGCCAGAGTGTTCAATAGTATTGCTATTTATTTAAAGTATGTTGCTTATAAGTGGCAAAATTATTAGTAGTTTATTTGCATACCTTTTTTGCAGTATGTCCCAAGCCGTTCCATAATTAGAATCAGATATGTTTAAATGCTGTATGAGCCGGCTGGGTTCACCACGAAGATTTGATTTTAAATAGAACATCTATTGAGCATCAGACATATGCTGCTGATGGATGAGATTTAAAAATAAATCACTAAATTGTTGCCAATTTGAGTAATCTCCTGTGAATGTGGAGATCAAAACTTTGGGGAGTCTAACCGTTGAGGTCAAAATAGCTCTCTGTCCAAAACTGAATCCTGACTCTTGGGGAGAAGAAAAGCTACTCAGCTCCAATAACTTAATGCACATGTCATTGTATTGGGTTTCTAGTTGCGCGTTTTTGTTGGATTCGTATTGTGCTAAAGCCTCTTCTGCAAGGATCTCATAGTGAGTGTTGGTTATTGACTGCCAACTGTTACAAAGATTAGAGGAATGTTGCATATAAAATGCCTTTGATTGTGGGTTTTTCAATGCCGTTTGTAGAGCCTGAAGAGAACAATGAAGTGTATCCATCATTGCGTCTTGTGCTCTGATTTGGTTTTGTATATCACCTTTTGCTAAAACTTTGGAAGAATCTGTTGTTGTTGATTCCGTTTCTAAAGTTCTGATCTGATGGTCTAGTTCGGCTTTCAAATCACTATATAGATCCTTTACTTCTTTGTGGAAATTCTCTTCAAAGTAAGAATGGGATAGATTTTCGTCTTCGATTTCGCAAAGCTCCAAGCACTGAGCTTGAAACTCAGTCCAATCTTGTCCAATAATAATCTCAGTCCAATAATTCAAGTTGGGTTGTTAGATTACGTAGACTTTTTCTAGAGTCAGGGGTCTTGAAGAAGTTTTCTTGTCCCTTTTCAATGGCATTACTTAACTGGGACTTTAGTTTTGCAAGCTTATCCATCCTAATTGTTTGTTTATAGTGAAAGCAGTATGACTAACTGCTGGCTTTAAAAAGTGTGTTTTCACAAATCGGAGTCTAGCAACTTGCCCCAACCTAAGCCGCTAAAGGTATTTACGCTTATTCTTGTGTTCTTACTACTTGAAAGTTTCGGGCACTTGTAAATGCCCTTCTCTTACTGCTTGCCCGTTCTCTTACAGCGTCGTAGGAAGGCACAGATGTGTGGTGCTCGCTGGCAATCTTCCTGGTGCTGATCCTGGTTGTAGGAAGGCGCAGATGTAATCGCTGGCAACCTTCCTGGTGCTGATCCTCAGCATCGTAGGAAAACGCAGATGTGCTCGCTGGCAACCTTCCTGGTGCTGATCCTCAGCGTCGTAGAAAGACGCAGATGTGCTCCCTGGAAACCTTCCTGATGCTGATCCTCAGCGTTGTAGGAAGGCGCAGATGTGCTCGCTGGCAATCTTCCTGGTGCTGATCCTCAGCGTCATAGGAAGGCGCAGATGTGCTCGCTGGCAACCTTCCTGGTGCTGATCCTCAGCGTCGTAGGAAGGCGCAGATGTGCTCGCTGGCAACAATTTAATGAAACAACTAGTTTGTTATCCAAAAATGAATTAAATTCTTTATTTCAGCGTTTATTATTTCGTAGCAAAATTTTGCTCTCATTGTCACTTAAATTCTATGCGCTTAAATTTAGTCATTTACGCTAATTTTCACGGAATATGCATAGTTAACATTTCTGTGAGAAAAGACATCGCTGTGTCTGAACAACCTATCTTATATCTAATGGTATCAGTATGACACGTGATTGACCATGAAATGTGCATGGTTGACCGTAAAACATGCATGGTTGTCCATGAGACGATTGATGTAATATCACAGCAGATGTATGAGCATGAGCGTGTGACTTTTGATAAAATGATGAATAAGTCATGTATGTATAGAATAATGCATGCATGCATGGTGTAATGTTCGAATATGCATGGAAGATATAATACTTATGAAATGTTCTATGCATATGCTTGTGTGTAATATATCCATTAGATTATAATATGCATGCATGGTAATGATGGGGTTTAGTAATATTTATACATACTGCTGCTCTGCTGCCCGCTGTTTGCTTAACGCTTCTCTCAACTGCTCCTCTACTTCCGATGCAAATTTCAACTGCAACTCGTCAAACTGGCTGTATATTTCACTCGAAAAATATTCTAAGTTGAGCTCAACGTCTTTCCCTTTCAATAACGAAAGTATTTTAAGGTGGTTTTCGTTGAAAAGATCGTAGCTACTTTTCAACCTTTCTTGTATCTTCTCGCAATATGAAACTGTTTTGCGAGTAACAGAATCCTTTTTGTAGTTAGACCGAAGTCTATTTAATTGCTGTAAAGCTAATTTCTGTTGCACCATCAAATTTTCCATAGTGAGAACCGTGATACACTTCAATTATTTAGAATAATATCACTGCAAAACTCACGAATTAATGCTTTGCAACAGTGCCCAATGTAATATTTGGAAAATTCCAACGGTATGGAATGTACTAACCAACAAGTATCTAGTTAGATTACGATCTCATCAACACAATTCGCAAGTTAATGAGTCGCCAATTCAATATAAATATTCAATTCACAAAATGCCCGATGTAGATCAAATCAACTATTTGCCGAAAATCGAATTTTCTAATTAAGTGTATGATAGTCAATACACACTATCTGCTTTCTGACTAGGGACTTCACCCAATACTCAATTTCAAATTTCAAAATTTGAATTAAAGCCACAATCCATACAATATAAACCAACAAAGTGCTTGATGTCGCTTCAATAAAATGTTGGCCGAAAATTGCAATTTGATCTGAATTAATATATATTTCGCCCAATATGATTTCAAATTTCACCAAATCTGTGTACTTCTTGTACCAATACGACCAAGTAAGAGAAATGGATGTACGAATATATGGAAATATATGGATATATGTATGGAAATATATGGATATATACGAAATGTATGACAATCGATATAAAAAAGTAATGAAAAGGAAGAAAAAAGGAACAGAACTTACCCCGGCTTACAGCATTCTGTTCAGTTATATGAATTTTCGCGATTATCCGTTATCGCGCCCGCACTTGATATATTAAGTTTCTTTAACTTTAAATCACTTTAAAAACACCAGGCACTATAATTTCTTTTACTTGTCTTAATTGTTTTCTCAAACACTTAATTCCGATACGATAACTAACTGGTATTAATTCCGACGATATTAATTTCGATGATCCGGTTCGAAGGACCAAATGTTTTGTCTTTCACTTGCAATTTCACGAATAAAAAGAACGCGAAGTAACAATTCAATAATTTATTTTCAATTTCACTTAGGTACAACAATTAAAATGTACGAAAAAATGCTAGATTATCATGCGAACAAATCGAAAAAAAGATACGAAAAAATCAAACTAACTAAACCAAAATTTTACTAACGAAAAGAGAGCGAGCAACTAACTGGTACTTTCTTTTATATCGATGAAAATTTCGGTACATTTTTACTGTTTACTAAACTACTATTAACTTGGTCAAATTTCATAATAGAATACAGCATTAACTTTCAATATATCAGCTGACTGGAATTTTGCCAATTTCACTGGAATGGTTGGGCGATGTCATGCTGACAGTCAGTCCGCTGTCATCCAACATTCAGGTGAGTAAATAACATCGGAAACTTTCATATTGATATTAATTTCATTTTAGGTCGCTTCAAAACATACCATATACGAATGTATACATAATTTATGTGGCTTTTAACATTCCCGCGTCTTGAACTCTCATAGAGGTTCAATGTCAGGTGCTCCCTTGAGCTTGAAATTGGATCGTCTCGGAACGGGCTGTGGTGGTTTGTTCCTTCGTTTTATTAATGACTTTACTAGATAGGCTAATATGATGATTATTGCCAGAACTAGAGCAACAGTATTTATTAAAGAATGCTATTTCGATTATTTTAGAGCAAAATAATTTATTTTAGAATGCTATTTCGATTAACTTTTTGGCTTTTGTTAGAAACGTTCTTAATCTTAATTTTAACTCATTCTTGTAGTTATCCAAATTGTATATTTTTTCTTAATCTTTTAAAATGTTATTTAGTAAATATGAAATCTTAGCAAAAACTAGTTCGTAAGGTGTATAACTTGTATCAATGTGTGGGGCTTGTATTATAAGAAAAGTGTAGAAAAGTATCCATTCGTCCCAATTATCATAGTCAACAAAAGATAATGAGTATTCGTTCAACATACTATGATTTCTTTCTACTACGCTTGATGTTTCATGATGGTATGTTGTCGAAAATATTTGTTTTGTGTTTAGGAGATTGCATATTTTTTTCATGAAAGTATTGGTAAATTCAGTGCCTTAATCTGTTTTTAATGCTTTAAAATGCCCGTACAAAAGAATACATTTATTTACTTATGCTTTTGCCACTGTTGTAGCATCTTTACTTTCTATAGGTATGGCAGTTATGTACTTTTTCAACTCACACTGTATAGTGAAGATGTATTGGTAGTCATTCGAAATTCTCAATGGTCAAACAATGTCTGCGCTCACAATCTCAAAACTTGTAGATGTTGTTTCAGTTTCCACCATATTTTTTTAGTATGCTTTTTTACTTTATTCAATATGCATTTATCGCATTGGTTAATGTGTTTCTTAACCATTTTTTTCACATCCTTCCAACAATATCTTTGTTACAAATTTTAAAGGGTTCTGCGTACTCCTGCATGTCCTCCATGTGGCAAATCGTGGTACTCAATTATCACTTCTCTGTGCTTGTTAATATCTTGAACTCTTAAAGGCGGCTCGTATATCAATATCTTCCAGTCAGAAATTTCTTCACCTTGCAATATATTAAATAATCTCTTAAATTCATTTTTCGGTACGTACCTAGATATTTCATCTTTGTAAGAAAGTGCTAGTGCATTAATGCTATTGTTCTTTGAATATGGTATCAACTTTTTCATGACAGAAACGAATTTCGTGTATGAACTATCATTGTAACTATCGTGAACTCTCGGCTTATCGTTGACGGAAACGGATTTTTCGTCACCTTTACCACAGTAGCGCACTGCTTTCCCAGTTTTCTCTTTGGCTATTGATATGTTTCAAACACGGATACAATAAACAACCACTACGTGTATTTTGTACTTTATTAAAACAATTCAACTTAAACTACACAACTGAACATCTTGCAGCGTTGCCGGAGACTGAGCTTCTGATAACCAGTTATACACACTAATGTACAACTCAATACATATCATTTCCTTTCCACTTAATTGTTGGCAATACCTACTAAGCTGAACATTATATTCTAATTTAGGTATCAACTCCCAAGTTATTACAATATTGTGCATTGACTCTACTTCATCTATTACAACTATTTTACAATTTCTAGTTAAGGGGGGAGATACATGTAACTGCTAAAACAAAAACGATTTTTTTTTATTGCATCAAAGTGTTCGAAATACTCTTAAAATATACCAAAAAAAGTTTTGAAGCGATATTCGTATTAGTTCTCGAGTTAAAGCCAGTTATAGACAGCGCGGCGTTCCCCAGGTCGGTGGAGCTTTAGAACTTTAAACGCGTTTTTCTCAAAGTAGTACTTTTTCAATTTCCGTACAAGATATCTCAAAAAATATTGAACCTATTCGGCTCAAATTTATATCACATGCACAAAAGAGTATTATCTCATCGTTGAACCTACATTTTCTTGTAATTTCGGAAAAATAATTAGTTTACCAATGTTTAAAACGTGATTTTTTTTTATAAAAAATCGATTTTTTTTTTTAATCTAATATTAATGTAAAAATTTGATTTTTTTTTCTAAATTTTATTGGTTCACCTATGAATTATAGATCTCATTAGCATATTTTTATTTCGTGCACAAATGATTTTCGCAAAAATAAAGTTAATAAAATAAATTTCTAACGTGTTTTACATATGAATCGGATAATGCTTTGGAATTTTTTAACCCTATGTGTGCGCTGGGTGCCTAAAAAGAGGACGGGAAAATTTGAAAATTTTTAAATTTCGATAACTTTTGACAGAGCTATTCAATCATTACCAAACTTTCAAGACATATTGATATTATTTAGTTGTAGATTTGTGTGGCTTTTAATGAGCGTGCTGGCAACCCTGTAGCTAGGGCAGGCACTGAAAGTGAAAACCTCCAAATCCTCGTCTCTCTTGAAAAAATGCCGTTTCTTCAAAAATAAGCCTTTCATATGTAAATCTTGTGCTTTGTTTACATAACCAAAAAAAAAAAAAGATATGGTATAACGGGCACGCCTGGCAACCCTTGCCCAATTTACCTATATTTTTAGCATCAAAAACTTCTGTTCACGGAAACTCACGATCCGATGGGCAGAATTATTTGAAATTCACAGCATGTATTGACCTTAAATAGGACCAGGTCTGATAGAAGTGATTTTGAAATGCGGGTGATTCTGTGCCAGTGGTGCCATCTTGAAAAACCACTAAAAAAGATAACTGTTTTTAGCCCTATAAATTCTGATTGAATCGTTCGATTTTGACGAAACTTACATAATTGCTGGACCTTACTTTAAGCCACGTTTGGTAGAAATTTGGTCGAAAAATTCGGTTGGAGCTGCCAGCTATGATAATTTTGGTGTCTTCATTTTGAAAAAAAAGATTTGGAAGTGAAAACATTCAAACCATCGAATATTCAAAAAAATGTCCGTTTCTTACAATAAAACCAATCTGTATATAAATCTTATGTTTTATCTACACGTTTAAAATAAAACTTTGGAAATTTCATGTCGGACAAGAACGGTAACCCTCTCCCAGTTAACCTATATTTTTAGCATCAAAAACTTCTGTTCACGGAAACTCACGAACCAATAATCAGATACAGCTAAAATTTACAGAATGCATTGGACTTAAGTAAGACCAGATTTGATAGAAGCGATTTTGAATTGTGGGCAACTCTGTGCCAGTGGTGCCATCTTGAAAAATTACAAAGAAAAAAAACTGCTTTTTGCCCTATGAAATGTGAATAAGTTACCAGATTTTCATGAAATTGACACAGAAGCTAAACCTAACTCTAATCTCTGTTTGGTGGAAATTTGGTTGAAAAATTTGATTGGTGCTACCAGCTATGGTAATTTTTGTGTCTTTGGTTTTGAAAATTCGCTCAGGAAAATAAAACTTTTTGCACTATAACTTCCAGTGCAGTCATGAAATCAATACGAATTTCATACAATTAATGAAACCTGTCATAAACATTATTCAGGCCAAATTTGGTTGAAAAGACACTATAGGGTTGCCAGCTATTGTTGGTTTTGTGTTTAATTGCAATATCTTTATTAAGCGGTTTTATCGTAGAATTTTCAAATGGTAATGATATTGTAGTGACAATAAACAGCAAATATTAAGCTTTCGATCATTTGAAAAAACTCGCTGCAGGTAACCCTAAATTTCTTTATACTCCTATAACTTCGAATGTAATTAAACAACGTGAAGCAGATTTGATATATTCTTGGATTTGATACTGGCGAAAGGTTGCCAGCACGAGTCGGTTGTGCTACTTTTGTATCAATAAATGCTTACAGTTAGTATACATACCGGAAACATTTACAATGAAAATAAATAACCGATGTTACAATTCGCAAAGTTCTGCAAATTTTTCGGATCGCAGCCCCAAACACCAACTTCAGTTACAGTGCTGCAGGCACTGAGCATTTTCTTCATTGATGTTATATGAGATGCTGCTTTCAAAATTATGTGAAATAAGCAACTGATAACGAATATAATTAACCCGTGTTTTGCTCTCATAAACGTTGAAATTCATGCCAGTGGTAATATCTGAAACCTTGCACCATATGAGTTATAATGCATTCTTAAGACGAAAGTAAAACGTGGCATTTGAAACAGTTTGGCCGTAATAAGCAGCACATGTGGTGGAATATGCACTCAAAACCTGTACGATTCTTCTACTGTTCTTCGAACATTAGTGTTTCTAGTTTTTATCTTTGATTCTTGCAGACCGTCTTACCAGTTCAGAACACATTTGCTTTCTAAAATTTTTTTCTTTTTCTGATTCATCATCTAATTTTTCTGCATTTACAAATACAAATTCCCATTTCGGCTTAAAATTGCTTGCAACCTGATATGTTTTTATAAACGGACTAAATTTAACTTTCTTAACCCCCTTCTTCAACTGGTCTGTATGAGCTACTCTACTTATGCCGTTGATTTTTACTCTATATAAATTTCTGCTTAGGCTCTCGGTAATTTGACCTGGAATCCATTTAATATGCGTCTTAGAGTTATTTCTATAAAAAATGCTATGTCCCAATTCAAACTTTACAATCTTATTTCTTGTGTTCGTATGCGGAATATTCAGTTTTCTTTTGATTTGTCTATTCATTTCTCTATTTAGCTCTATGCCATTAGGATTTTTCAATTTTAACATATCTAAACAAGTTTTTGGTTTGAATTTAAAAATTGATTCCACTGGCTTACAACCAGTCGTTGCCGTTGGAGTGTTTCGGTATTTTAGAAGAAAAGTGTGAATTTTCTGATTCTCTACTATGCACTTTTTTAACGCTCCCTTTACAGTTTGTACCGCTCTTTCGGCTATTCCATTTGACTCAGGGTGATATGGAGGACTCTTAAATACCTGAATACTATTCTTACCACAAAATTCAATAAACTGCTTTGAACTAAAAGGAGAGCTATTATCTGATACCAGTTGTGATGGTATTCCAAAAACTGCAAACCATTCTCGCAACTTTTCTATTGTTTTCATAACATTTGTATTTTTCATCATACTAACTTCAATCCATTTTGAGTAACTATCTACAAGCACTAAAAATTCTTGACCCTCTAAATGAAAAAAATCAATATGAATACGTTCGAAAGAATAATGACTAGGATTCCAGCTGAACTTAAGTTTTCTCTTTTGAAAATGTTGTGTTTGAGTGCAGCATTTGCAACTGCTTACATACTCAATAATATCATTGTCTATATCTTTCCCCCAAACATAGCTTCTGGCTAACATTTTCATGTGAACTATCCCAATGTGGGTATTATGTAGCATTGACAAAACATTATACTTCTAGGAATGTGGAACTACTAACCTATTCCCGTAAAAGAGACATCCGTAGTCAC
>OX376374.1:81801336-81843375 GCA_947369275.1 Nemotelus nigrinus
GCAGGGCCGGGGCGAATGATTTCTGCGCCCGGTGCAAAAGCCAGACGTTGCGCCTATACAATACATTCAATGAATCCTAAAGGAATATACCTCATGGTTAATCAAACAATACCCGTATGTGTGAGTACACTAAGGAATTAAGGGCATATATATATATATATATATATATATATATATATATATATATATATATATATATATATATATATATATATATATATAAATATATATATATATATATATATATATATATATATATATATATATATATATATATATAGTAGTAGGGCTAGTCCGCATAGCCCATAAGGTTATACATGATATTAATATACACAAAAATAAATATTTTAACAATAAGTAAAATTTATAAAACACAACTAAAAGAATGTTTTCAATTTGTGATAAATTTACATACATACGCTAATAAGAATCGTAGGAGCTGTAGACCCAAGTTAAAGTTCATTCTGACTTTAAGTCAATGATAAGAGAAAAGCTTAATTTAATTCTTACTAGCTAAACTGTACCCTTCTTGCTTTCGTTTTCGCAAATTGATCTATGATTTTATCATAATTTAGCTCTTCCAACAAATCCTCTTCTACGGCTGTTGTTGCTAAGTCCACTAATCTTTCTTGAGACATGGTTGACCTCATGCAATTCTAGATCAGCTTTAACTTGGAAAAACTACGCGCACCAGTGGCGACTGTAATAGGAGAGGTTAAAAATATTAACGACGCTATAGCTACACTTCGACACTTTGTTTCCAAATGTCAATCAAAAATAAAAGACAACACTTTGGTTGGTGAATTGTCAGGAAGCATAACTACAGAAAACATTTTTATCTCCTCAAAAAGCTCAGATACACTTACATATATCAAATTGACTATTTAAAATCAATTTTTCCTCCAAACTGACAGTCTTGGGAAATAATATCTCGGGTGCAATGAATTTTCCTAATATTATATAAGCAACTGTACAATTATTTGGTCGAACCTTTCAGAAAATGATTGTATTGCCTAGTTCAGCATTTTAAAATAAAAATCAATTTTGAACTATTCCTGAGGATCCAAAACCGCTACATCTCTACATTTGTAATGAAAAGAGCTCTTTTTCACATTGATCTTAATGCAGATAAACTTTAAAATTCATAAGGAATATCCAAGTCACAAGCAATTGATTTTGCATTACCTGAAAACTTTACAAATTTATTCTCTGAACGTATCTGCTTTAAAACATATTTGTAGAAATTAATATTTCAACCACTGTCTCCAAGCAAATTTCAGGACTTTGCAAACATTTTACTTGTAATATTTATTTTGTTTAATATGTCCACCAGATCAAAATGCAACACAAAAATTGGAATTCTATAATGTTATTACCTAAGCATTCACCGGTGTGATTGAATTTAGCATCATCGCCTCGCGAAAGTTCGACAAAAGCCTCGTAAACTTTGCCTAAATTAAACGCGAAAGGTCTGAGTGCATTTATTCTACTTTCCCATCTCGTTTTGCACAACGGTTTAAAGGCCAGCGACACTATACACTTTTTCAAAACCTGCTCTAAGAGCCGGTTTCGTATTCTATTTGCACTATCCGACAATTTTCTGTTAACAATTGGTGTCATTCTAGTAGATAATCAATCTTTCATTAATATAAAATACAACAACAAAGGCAATAATTTACCAATAAATGTTGTACAGAAAAATCAGCTAATGCAAGCACTACTCTTAACATTGTACTAATAACACTATACTCTTGGCATTGCAAAATACCCGTAAAAATACTCCTAGGCCCATGATATGTTACAAAACCTATTTCCACCTGCAATTTGGTTATTTTGTCCTGCTCTTTCGTGGAATATCCCATAAATGATGCCACAATACAGTTTTTTTTCGGAGAAGAGAGTAGCAAACAGGTGTCCCTACAAGTTTTATGGCAAAGGGGGACGGGGGGTGGGAGGAATTTTTCGGAGCACACTTTTCCACCTACCCTGGAGTCTGGTAGATAAGTTTGTGTACATGTTTTTTTTATGCGCCTCTTAAACATAGAAAAACAAACTCACAAACATGCCAAGTCGTAATCAAAATCGGATAATATTAACATGCCGTGAGAAAGAGGATGCTGTTAGTAACAAATGTTTAGATCAATATATCTCAAAAACGGTTATGGTTACAGGAAAAAGCTATATGATCTTTTTTGTTGGAATTTGGCTAAGCTACAAATTCGTCATACATTGTTTTTCTGAAGACGTAACCGTTGCTGAGATATTTAGGAAAGGTCACTTTTGGTGACCTTTGACCCCGTATAAAAAGTGACGCAGCGCTCGGATCGATGGGGACTTTTGACATTTTGTTCAACACGCCAGTACCAAGGTTCACACCAAAATTCAGCTTTCCCCTAATTTTTCCGAAGCACCATGTTAGATTTCCCCGGACTAATAGTGCTCGTATGGAATTGACTAGGAGCAAAATGTACCGGTGCTAAATAGTGCACCATTGCGTACGGGTATTAATGATTAAGTTAAATTCCAACGAGAAAAGTAATGTCCAAGAGTATTTTATGTAAATTTTCAATTTAGGATGGAAATATTAGTTTAATTCTTTTTTATCGAGGGATGTCATCGGCTGGTTAGGGAAATGTTTTTTGTGGGAAAATTAATACTGTTTTCTGGCAGTGCCTGTATTGTGTAGGCAGTTCTTATTCTTGCATGTGAAGGCAGGGTTTGCTGCAAGTAATTTACATACATATGTACATATATCATGAACTTTAAGTAAAACAGCTTTCAACTATTATACGACTGCATTGCAGGTAATCATTTATATCATGTATGGTGATTTCATATATTGCTTTGCTTCCTGATGGGATTGTCGGGTAGAAGAAACTTTTTTTTGAGAAGAGTTGATTTTTAAAATAGAAAGAAAAATTCGAACATATTTTCTTTAAAACGGAAAAAGTTAATAAGCAAGACTTAAGTGACTGATAACTTAAGATCAAATTTTTGAAGGTGAGAGAGTAAATCTTTATCTTCGATTAGTTGCGCCCCCTTTTCGCCAGCGCCCGGTGCGACTGCTCCATACGCGCCTATGGAAGCCCCGGCCCTGAGTAACAGCTGTATAGCAACAACTATCATTAATGTAACCATTAAGTATTAAAAACACCCGGTCCATATAGAATAAGTATAACTGTAAATATTTTAGCTATATAAGTAGGAGACGAGTGTTAATAAAGCAGTCTGATAACAGGAGCCATACCAATTAGGCACTACAGACTTCAGAAATTGAAACCAAGTGTTTTATTTCATTCCTTCATAGTCATACCAGGAATCTTTTCCAAAGGAGCGACTTGTTCGCCAAACATTAGACGAAAGGTATAAAACTCGCGAACAATAATCGATTATCATTACATGACGATTCTGCCATCCTAGAAACTAAATTGACGCACGATCCGAACATTTTCTTAAAGCAAGAAGAAGAAGACCTGCATATGAGCAGACAACAAGGAGGACTACCGACGGAAGGAGGACCACAGCCTCGAGAGCACCCCAACCTAATAAAGGCCAGGAAAGAAGAGCAGAAGTTGACAGCAATCCCGAAGATAGACATCCCCAAAAGAAAGAAGCGAAGTGGTAAAAGAGTCTTTCAGAGAAGATTGCGAGCATCGCTACGAAGAATTGCCACCGACACAGACAACCCTCCGCCATGGGAGTGACAGACAAAGCTTTATCCGCAGATTGAACACATCGAAGCCTAGCTCAACAACAAAATAAATATGAATTTTTAAAAAAATGAATGATTTCAATTCAAAATTTATTGTACAAAAAAAATTATTGAGAATTTAAAATTAACATATACATTAATTAAATATTTTAATCAATAAAAGAGTAACTATATGGTCCATGGTAATGTTATAAATGGAAGAATACATCGAAAACGTATCAAAAATAATAATAAACTAAAGAAAACCCCCCATAGGGTATACAAACTTGAAAGTATACTAGAAAAATTAAATCTAATAGAGGAGTATTATCAAAAGGTTCTTAATCCAGACAGTAGTGAAGACCTATCAAGGATATTTCTTCAAAAGCATTCAGAGGCAAAAAGAATCCTGGAAGAAAAACTGGAGAGTACACAAAACGGAAAAATTCTTCAACATAGAACTCGCAAACGTCAATACTGCCCCGCTACGAAAAATATTCCAGTCTTTAATGGAAACCCAAAAGAATATATATTCAGTCAACATAGAACTCGCAAACGTCAATACTGCCCCGCTACGAAAAATATTCCAGTCTTTAATGGAAACCCAAAAGAATTGGAAGCATTCCTTACAATAATAAGTTTGCTAAACGAAAACCTCAACGAAGATGGAAAAAAGAGCTTGTTAGATTTTACAAGAAGTGTAAAACTAGGAACGAGTGTCAAGACGCAACTTTGCAACATAGAAATAAACAATTCTAAAGAACTGGACAAAATACTAAAAAATAGATACAAGCATAGAAAAAGTCAACAACAAATACACACTCAATTATCCCAGCTGCAACAACGCGGAACAAAAGAGAAATATTGCGAAAAGATAGCAGAACTTATTAACGAGTTAGCAGCCATCCAAATAAACACATTAGGACAGAGCCCATCACCAGTTGAGAGAGCAGCAATACAAACATCAAACGACTCATACGCACTAACCATGTTTAAAAATGGGTTAAACGAAGCGACCAAACCCACTATCTTTGCAGCTCAACCCAAAACATTCCTGGAAGCAATACAAGTAGCGACAGACGTGGAATCAAGCTGTGGAACAGCAGAAAACGTCAAATATATAAGAAATTCAACAAATAGACACATGAATTATAGTGATCGGAATAGATTAAACAATAATATTTATCGAAAGAACGAACATTATCACCGAAACAATGATAGAAATTACAACCATAACTATCGTAAAAGCTACAGCCAAAACAAATATGGAAATAATTTCCAGCCAAGAAAATACGAGCCACACCAGAATTACAGTAAAAACAACAATAGAAACAATTACAACCCTAGACACAGAGAACCATTTCAGGCCAATAGCTATAGTAGAAATAACAATAGAAATAACTTCAGAAAATCCGAAACGAGTAATCAGAGCCACAGACAAACCCAGCACTCAAACTGTAAAAACAACAAAGAAATTAATATAAATTACTCTGAGAACAACAGGCAACAAAGAAGGCAGGGAAACTTAACAACCCCGGAGGCCAGCGACTGCGAACAAGATATGTTGACCCCAGGACCAAAACAAAAAGAATATACTTATTAAACAAAAATTATGTCTCGATACATTGCGAAAACTCACAAAAATATTTAAAATTACTAGTAGACACGAGAGCAGATATATCACTGTGCAAACTGAATAAAATTCCAGAAGATAAATATATAAACGAAGAAAAACGATGCCATTTTTCTGGGATAACTAGACCAGAGATTGAATCAATAGGCACGACAAATTTAGACTTAAAAATTGGAAAAAAATGTACGCTTCCCCTTTCAGATAGTAGAACCCAATTTCCCAATCTTAACGGACGGAATACTAGGGAGAGACTTTCTCGTACAAAACAAAAATAGACTATGAAACATATATAGTAACCGTCAATATCGATGCAGAAAAGCATCTTTTACCAATTTCAACGAACTCTCAAATGAATAAATTAACGATACCCGCAAGGTGTGAAAATATGCACCCAATCAATTTAAACATTACAGAAGACAGTGTTATCCGCAATAAAGAGATCACTCAAGGAGTTTATATAGCCAGCTCAATAATTCCAGCAAAAGGCATAAAACATGTAAGAATATTAAACACAAACGAAGAGGCCATCAACATAAAAAAACCGTAAAATAGAAACGGTGCCACTGAGCCAATATACAATGAATAAAGCCAATATTTTAGCGTGCAAAAATGATGGCAATGAACGACTTCATAACCTGTTAAAGCGTATCGACATTAATCATCTAAACGTGCAAAAACCACTATTAGAAATAATCAAAAAATTTCAGCATATCTTTCACTTAGAAAATGAACCACTTACTGCAAATAATTTCTATAAGCAAAGTATACACGTCACAGATAAAACACCGACGTACGTTAAAAACTATAGACTGCCATACAAACATATTGAAGAAATAAGCAAGCAAGTGGACAAGTTGAAATGATAACATAATTGAAAACTCAACCAGCCCGTACAACTTGCCTTTACTTCTGACACCAAAGAAGAGTGAGTCAGGTACAACACAGTGGAGATTAGTAGTAGATTTTAGGACACTGAATAAAAAGATCGTTAATGACAAATTCCCACTCACAAGACTAGAAGATGTATTGGATCGACTTGGAAGAGCGCGATATTTTTCCACGTTAGACATGACAAGATCATTTAATCAAATCGAGCTTAAAATGGAATCAAGACCATTAACAGCGTTTTCAACGAACAAAGGACACTATCAATTCAAACGATTACATTTTGGCCTATCTGATGCATTATCACGCATCAAAATAAATTCGGACATGCTAAAAGACATGATACCGAAACAGCTTTCAACGTATGCTAACATTAGCATTGAGCGGATTAGATTCAGCAGCATTTCTATACGTTGACGACATAATCGTCTTTGGTTGCAGCCTCGCATATCACAACAAAAACTTGATAAAAATATTCGAAAGGCTAGAAAAGTATAACCTCAAGCTCAACCCAGAAAAGTGTAATTTCCTACGAAGCGAAGTAGTATACTTGGGGCACCTAATCACAAAAGACGGAATCCGCACAGATCCAGCAAAGTTGAATGCTATCAAAAACTACCCGGTACCTACAAATGCAGACGAAGTTCGAAGATTTGTCGCGTTTGCCAACTATTACAGGAGATTAATTACAGACTTCGTCAAAATAAAGAAATGTCTAAATGATTTATTAAAAAAACATACAAAATTCTGGTGGACAAAACAATGCCAAGCAACGTTTGAGGAACTAAAAGAAAAACTAATAAAAGCACCAATATTGCAATATCCCGATTTTAATAAACCATTCATAGTCACAACAGATGCATCTGACGTCCACATATTGAAGTTGTATTGCTGCCTTCAATATTATTGATCAATGCATATTGATCAATAATATTGACCATCTAGGAGGTGCTTCATGACAACTTAATATGTGAAGTTATAATGGCAGTCAGTATGATTGTGACAAATTCATTACAGGTGATAAACTGTTTATTTGCAATAATCTGCCATGATTCTTTATTTACAACGATCAGCCACTGAATTCGAATTAAATTCATTATGCATTTTATTTTTAAGAATTATCAATGGATCATACACAGGTGAATCGTAACAATATGATTATATAATATATGAAATTTTACTAAGCAATTATGGAACACATACATTTATTAGAAAGATACTTGTTTGATTTGCTTTAACATAATATATAATTCAAGCTGGAAGGTTAGCTTTTTCCAGCCTAAATAAAAACTATTATTTATCTATGCATGCAAATCTCGTTATACAACAAATGGAAAAAAGTTTTAGCTATGTAAAAGCTTTATGGAAAGTTATGGAATGCTGTCAGCAGTCCAAGTCAGGAGATTTTAAAAATTTCCAAATGAAACGCAGTTTTGTTTATCACATCTAAAGACAGCATTTGATGATCATTCAAAATATTATTATCATATTCAACAGCCTTGAGTTGCTTATTTTTAATCCATGGTTTCCAAACTAGATTAGGTCTGCTGCATTCAGTTCTGCTGATTTATACCTGAGCTGGCTTCGCTTTTCCGACAACCATTAGAATCTTTTGAAGGAAAATCGTCAAACTTACTGAAAATCGGAAAGAAAAATTTTTTTTTGTAGTCAAATACCATCAAGCCTATGACTGATATTTTTACTTTGATAAGTGCATACATGACTAAGAACTTTGTGCATAACATTGAAAAAAAAGTAATCGGAATGTAAATTCATGCATGAAAATGTAAAAGGCAAATCAGAAAATAGCTCAATTAATTTTTCAGTCAATTAATGAAACATGCAACACCAAAATGAAATCCAAATGAAGTAAAAACATATGGAAAAAAAAACCTTTGTGGGCTTCGTTTTTGGTCGAACTACTACCATCAGCTTTTGGAGAGTTTGAGTTAGTCCACCTAAAAATTAAAATGAAATAAATGAAAACTATTTTGAAGCAACTGAACAAAATTTTGATGAGTTTAACTGATGCTTGATTGATTCAGAACTAACAAATTATAGTAAAATATTATAAGTTTTGAATTTTTAGATATGAAACTATCTTCAAATTTGACCAAACAAGTGATCATTAACCTGAAATGTTCTCTGATTTTGAAGGATGTTATAAGATATGTTGGTATTAGAGAAAGAGCTACGTACTACGTACTACCAGCTCCGTATTTTGAGCTATCATTTCAAAAGACATGATTAGTCACACAATAACCATCTTTTATGTCGTTATGTAAACATTGAATAACTTTGACGTTTGTCAACCGATTGACTTGACTAGATATGTTTTTCAAATTCAAATTCAGTACAATTTTAACCATAACATCTATACAGAGACATCGCGCCAAAATTGTGACGCTGTACATGACAAATTGTTGTTCAGTTGTGTTTACTCAACGTGTATATTGTCGAAAATATCGTGGGCAACAGGCATCGTCTGCAAGCACTATTGATCCTTTGGTGTCGAATTTTTGTGGAGCACGAGACAGTGCGAGATCGTCAACATGCCATTTTTTAACTACCAAGACGTTCCAATGAACTGGTTGAAGCGGTCAGAGAGGGCGTTGCCTAGAACCCAAAAGTGTCGTATCGTCATCGGGTTCAGCATTTTGGCGTCAATGGAACTTTGCAGCGCATTTTGAAGGACGATTTGCATTTTTTTCCGAATCAAGTGCAATTAAAACAAGCAATTTGGCAATTGACCCGTCCACATCGCTTGGAATAGTTTACAAATGTTTACATACCGACATAAAAGATGACCCACTGTATACCCGCTGAACAATCAAATGAACTTCAGACAGCCCCTGCGGGTGTGATGAATTATACTCAAATAAAAAGAGGTTTCGAAATAAGGTTCAATATGTATTTCAAATTTGTTCAGCACAATGATGCGCTCGTAACACTATGATATTTTTAAGTATCAATATTATTTGACCAATGTGTCGCATTTCACCAAAATATACTAAAAGTAAAATACTGACGTCAACGTCATTGTAATGTAATATAGAACTACTAAGAAATCATGAGTCTTTAGCAAACCATCAGCTGGATAGGAAAAATGATATTAAGCATAAATTTGCATTTACAGTTACAATTTGGACTGTTAGAAGTAAGATGAAAACTTTTTCATCCTGGTTGCTGGGAATAATCTTCTCTGAAACAAAATTTGGGTAAAATTATCAAGCTAGCTCCGATCAAGAAAGGTTGGTGTAAGATCGATAACCTATATCACACGCGCTCAACGTGAACAAAACAACAAGCCACCGAACCGAACCGACGACTACGCGTATGAACATGGTTAAACGATTTGCGACTTTTTTCACGGAAAATTATAAATGCTGGCCAATGTCGTGCCTGAGCATAAGGGTGATCTAACAGCAATTGAGGAGATCGGACGGACAGGGAATTGTGCTTTATCAAACAGCTGTCATCCAAAACATACTGTAGGGGAGGAGGGTTGTGACAGAGGAGAGTTGTGACATGCTTGATTTCTCGGAGCCTATGACACTTAGAGAGCTAGCAACACTGCCCATTTATTGCTTTTTTGACGAGTGATTTCATGTTATTTCGCGCCGGCCGGCACTACAAATGGTAGTGTCAATACGACATCGTTGTAAAAAAAATTGACAAAAGTAAGTTTTTGATCAATAATTCTTTTATTTGATATACGTATTACTATAGTTTTGTTGGGATATTTTTACTGATATGCAATGTCTACTCTACTTTCATACCTTGATATAGCTTTTCTGGTTTGCCTCATATTTGTTAAGTTATGAGCCATTATTCTGATCGACGCATGTTTTTTTGCTCCTAAGAGAGTTTTGACAGCTTAGCAACTCTCCTAATTTGAAGCAAATCTATTTTCGGCAACATACTTTGTGGTGGAGGTTTGCATGCTTTACCCACCTATTTCAATTTTTATGCTTTGTTTCAGAATGCCAAATAAATATGCAAGAAAAACTAATAGAGCTGTGTCTAGTATCGAAATATATGAATTAGCTTATGAGGAGGTTATATTAGGTGGAAACAATCTTAGAAATAATGTCTCCTCTTACGGTTTGAGCTACATATCGCGGCAAAGATATATTAAGAAGGAAAGAGCTTACGAGGCCAATGAAACGGAAAAAGCACCATCTATTTGGTATGCTTGTCCAACAGTCTTCACCAAAGATGAAAAAAAATATACTTTCCGAGTATTTGTTGACTTGTGTGGCTTCAAATTATGGCTTAACTAGTAAAGAAACGAAAAGCTTGGCGTCCAAATTAGCACATAAGCATAATAAGAAGCTTCCGGCGTCTTGGGGAAGAGAAAAAAAATGGGTGGAGAGGTATTACTTAAGCTATTTATGGAGCGACATCCAAATTTATCGCTAAGATTGGCTCAAACAACAAGTATATTTCGGGCAACGAGCTTCAATCAAACAAATGTGGCGAGATTTTTCTCCAATCATACATGCGTCTTCAGCAAGCATAAAGTTTCCGGAAAAAGATATTTGGAACGTTGACGAGACACGCATAACGACCTTCCAAAAACCTGATAGAGTTATTGCGCGACGCGGAGAAAAACAAGCTAGAAACGCCATACGAAACTATAAACCACCTATGGTTATTTTCCCTTGCGAAAGATATCAAGATCATTTTGCTCAAGATGGCCCGACTGGATTCATAGGAACAGCTAACGGCTCAGGGTGGATGCAAGAGAATGATTTTCATAAGTTTCTGGAATACTTTGAGAACCATGTCAGACCGTCAAAAGAGCAAAAAGCTTTGTTATTACTAGAAAACTATTGGTCACACATGGCTTTAAAAAATATCAAGTTTTGCAGAGAAAATGGTATAATTTTACTCACTTTTCCCCCGTATCGTACTCACAAAATACAGCCAATAGATCGTGCTATTTAAGGTCCTCTGAAAAAAGCTATTAATAATGCAAGTGGCAATTGGCTGCGCTCAAATGCTGGAAAAGTTATGTCCATGCATGATATTCCTTCAATAACAAAAACTGCACTTGACGTAGCGATCACGGCAAGGAACATCAGCGTTGGTTTGGCAGCTACAGAAGCTTGGCCTGTCAATACAATAATTTTTTCCGAAGCTGACTTCCTACCAAGTCAATTTACTGATCGAGTTTGGACCGATACAATGTGAGACCGAGAATTGACTATAGATCAACAAAGAACAACAGTTACTTTAAACATAATTGCTGATGCAGAAGAACAGTTCTACCGTTCCGTTCATACTGTTGAATGATGTTATGGAATCCGAAAACATAGATCCTGTTGCCTCTACATTCAGGAACCGCAGCCCTCTGCACGAGAGCTTTGCACCACTTGCTTCCACTTCTTAGCATTCATATTACGTGAACGCAGACTCCGTTGTCTTCAGATAGCTCATCTGTAATGCGCAGCCTTCAGAAATATAACAATTTACCCCCACATCCGAAGCTTGTAATCCACCACGAATAAACTTGGAACCAATTGCGTCCACAACTAGATCTCTTAATCTAAGCCACATTAAATTTAATTTATTTTCACCGAAAGCGCTCAGAATACTGCCAAAAGCACCTCCAAGAAAAGGCAACCAACCAAACGGAAGAAAAATCAAATCCGCTGTTCTCATTGACTCGCCTATCAAAAACAAGTAACCTCGAGCCCTGTCACAACTTACCTTGGTACTAGGAAAGTTGTGACATTGAGGACTTCTTCATTAAATGTCAATTTTCTCATGGATCTTACTATTTTTGTTTTCTTTTATATTTAATTTAAGTAGTGTATTAAATTAACTTTCTTTCATAAAAGAGCTCATAGACGTACGAGTAATATTAGATGACTTACGTAAGCTAACGTAAAAATTGTCACAAACTTTCTTGGTCTCCCTTAACCGTGGAAGGTTTCTTGCTTAGTTGGGATATGAGGTTTCCCACCATCAACTTTGACGCTAGCAAAAAAATGCTTCTTTTACTTTCAGGCAAAATTCTTAAAAAACAGCCTTACGAAACTTTATCGGACCTATAGAGTCTGCTGACAAGGAAGAAGAAGCAAACTATAAACCAGTCAAGCAAATCCTCAACTCTTGACGAAATTATTATGTAAACCTCATCACGATGAAAACAATCAGGATCCGTTATACAGCCAACACGGAGGCTCCTATGATTAGGACGATAGACTTTGGGCCATAGAACTAGCAGAATCTAAGAATTTTATATTTGCGAGTATTAGAGTACCGAATAAGGATGTCCATGAGAGAACCTGAGTATCGCCTGATGTAGCCACTCTTAATCAGGTGTACTACTTGTTGATCGACACCAGAATAACTCAAGCGTGAGGGCGGTACGAACATATCGAGGCACCAACAAAGACTCGGATAACTATCTTTCGTTAGACTTTTTTACGACTCGGATAACTTTCCGAGCGCGGGTTGCTTTGCATAGGTCTATTTCATACGGTGATTAGGTCCGGTTTCACATATTTGCCATGAGTGGCAAGAATTTTCAATTATACTTTTGGTACCACGTTGCACAGTGGGACAAAATCCCGAAATGCAAGCCAAAACCTCAAAAATTTAATTTTTGATGAAGGCACCTTTGACCAACCGGCTGCATTGAAATGTGTGAAGAAACAAGATTTAGCGTTTGTACTCGTGTTTCAATTTAAGTTTGAAGTAAAGCTTCATAGAGAGCGCACACATCGCACATCAAGTGAGCAAAAAGTACGGTTGCTTATCAATCCGATCATTTCAAAGCGAAGTGTTTGATCTCACCTTAACTTTATGACTTCGGTATGTAGAAAATATTTTTACATTTACAGAGCTCAGACTTGATGTGGATAGCATTGAAATAATGCATTATTTTCTACTTTACTAATAGTAAAAAATTTTGAAAACTTGTATTTTTATTTATTTGAAAATGTACATATTCCACCATATTCCGCAAATTCCAATGTCTAGGCATTTCATTTAATAAATTGCCTTGCGAAGTTTACAGCGCCCAGATGCAATTAGCTGCCATCTTGTGTGTTATGATTTTTTCGCATCTCGCGGTAGCCGACCGCCTAGGCGGCACTATAAAGCAGTTGCTACTTTGCGTATGCAATAGGACTGTAAAATCTGTAATTCATGAGCATAATGCGTTGGCTCGTAATTATTTTTAAATACATATAACAAATACTTTTACAAACTCTAAAAAAATTTAACCTTGATTCAACAATTAAATATAAAATCAAGAGGGGAAGTATAATTCGGGTGATTGAAATGAATACAGTAGTTAAAAACGTCAGTTTGTATTTTGTTTCTTTGGGCTGTTAGATTTTTCAAGTTTTCATATGCATATCGGTTTTGCAATCTTATATTTCCATTTCAGGATCCTGTTACGAAGAATTATACCATACCTAAAGGGAAGTATTTATTCATTTTCCAATCGAGCGATGGAGTTGCTTTTTTTTAATAAAACATTTGGAAGAGAACATTTACGAATAAGGCCAATGACAAACACAGCGGTTCTTGCGAGGTGTTTCCCGAGAGGAAAACCGAGTCGGTAGAGTCGTGCATTACTTTAGCGTTGTGATGACAGACAACGCGGTGCGAACCGCCTCTCGGTTTCGGAAGCGAGTCGGTAGACGAGAGAAATGACCCACCGACTCGATTTTCGAGCGTTTTTCGATTTGTTTATTGCTGCGTAGTCCGATCGAGCTGAAATTTTCCGGATGCATTGATGAATGCATGGGATATGGGAATCAAAATCTGATAAGAAAATTGATTTTTGAAGAATGGCTAGAGTACAGTATTGGAATATGAAACATTTGTGTGCTCTTAGTTTCTTAAAGTAGCCAATTACAGATTTTCAAAGTAATATGGTATTAGGATCACTTTGCCCAAAATTCATATGCATATATATACTTACATATATATGTATATACATATATATACATATGTATGTATACACGACTACTTTTTTCACAAGCATCTATATGATACTACGACGTAATTTGTAACTGAACAGACTCGATAAACGCTTCTGCAAACCACTGTGTGTGTCAGCCGACGCGCCAAACCGAAGCGTTAAACGTTTCGGTAAAACCAAAGTGTCTGTCATTGGCCTAAAGTGGCCGTTCGGTTCCGGTGCTTGAGGACTCTAAATCAACCTTTTCAATCAAATTGGAACCATGTGGCACTGGCTCGGAAAACTCAGGACCTCTTCGTGAATAAAAACGAAGAATGGCTAGGCGCGCAGGTATCTTTTGCCGTACCTACTACTGTACAGCTAACTCCAGGTAGTAGAGGTAACCGCCCGTTCTATGAGTTTACATCTTTCAATGAAAGTTCAAAACGATGGAGCACAAAAGGTATTCGTGCATTGCTCACCGCGCTAATACACTATTTAAACGAGCTCTTACTTTTCAGAACAATTAGGCCAATGACAAACACAGCGGTTCTTGGGAGGCGTTTCCCGAGAGGAAAACCGAGTCGGTATAGTCGTGCATTACTTTAGCATTGTGATGACACACACCGCGGTGCGAACCGCCTCTTGGTTTTAGAACAGAGTCGGTAGACTAGAGAAATGACCCACCGACTCGGTTTTCGAGCGTTTTTCGATTTGTACATTGCTGCGTAGTCCGATCGAGCTGAAACTTTCTGGATGCATTGATGAATGTATGGGATATGGGAATGAAAATCTAATAAAAAAATTGATTTTTGAAGAATGGTAAGGGTACAGTATTGGAAAATGAAACATTTGTGGGCACTTGGCTTCTAAAAGTAGGCAATTACAGATTTTCAAAGTAAATTAGTATTAGAACCACTTTGCCCCAAAATTCGTATGCATATATACTTACGTATATATGTATATACATATGTATGTATACACGACTACTTTTTTCACAAGCATCTACATGATACTCCGACGTTATTTGTAACTGAAAAAAAAAGTCAGCCGTGAGCCGCCAAGGAGAGCACACGCAAAAGACAATTCAACAAACAGCAATTTTAATTGCTACCAAGCCGAGCGTATTATTAACTTGTAATTAGCAGAGAACCAGCCGTATTCTACATCACAGGTAGATTATTCGTGGGGCGACATCACCGAGAGAAGAAATAGGGACATTTCGTTTATATCCATTGGACGAGCCGATAATTAAGTAGAGAGTAAGCCGTTTCCTACGCATCAGGTAGAAATTCGTGGTACGACATCGTAGAAGACGACTCGATTACTTCGTGTGGACCGAATCAAGAGTAAGAGTTAGATTTAGTTTTCAGCATATGTACTGGCGTTGCTTTTCAAATATTTTTCTATTTATTTTATTTTTACTTCCTTCATAAAAATCAATTAATTTGTTTAAAATATCAAAGAGGCTAGAAAAAATAAAAAGAAGGCAAACCCATTTTCTGGGTTGACCGTAGGCTAAGATAAGCTAAAATGAGCATTATAGACATGGATACACTCCCCGTTGCTTCAGATTTACAGCACGGACCCCCTTACAATCAATCAGCACAGTTTCAATCCGAGATATCAATGAAATTGAGCATGCTGCTAGATGAGCTAAAGAAAACTCAAGAGGAACTGGCGGAGCAACGACGTCTCAATGCCGACCTAATCAGCCAAAATAATGAGTTGCTTAGCAAACTTAGCCAGAAGGTTGTGAAAAACAACAAATCCAAATCTTCAAACCAAAAAAGAAGAAGGCTTCAAACCTCCTCATCAGACACAACCTCTTCCTCCAAATCGGAAAAAGCCATTTCTTCGGGCACAGAAGATTCTTCAAGCTCAGAGGACAGTTCCTCTGTTATGTTAGTGTTCCTGGAAAGCCAGGAAATAACCGATGAACTTCCCACAACCAGCCCAAAGCCATCAAAAAAACAAAACAGCTCAGTATCAAATTCCCTCTCAAATGAAGACTTTCCTTCTCTAAATCCAGCAAATCAGCTTAAAAAAACAATCACCTCTAAACCTTCGGCAGCACCGAGAAGAGTAGACTCTCCACCGAATCCTCGGAATTCCATTCCATCCGATGAATCAACAGAAACCCCGAAGGTTGTTCCAATTATTCTTCGTCAGCCTGAGGAATGGACAGGGCTAGCACGAGTGCTAAAACAACGAAACGCCGAGTTTGTTTCAGCAAAAAGAGTCTATTTAGGCATACAAATCATGCCAAAAACCCCTATCGACCATAAGAAAATTACCAAAATCTTCACGGAACTCAAAGTGCAGTACCATACGTACTACCTACCAGAAGAGAAACAACTTAATGTTGTAATTAGAGGCCTTTACGGATTCACCACCGAGGAAATCAAAATAGACCTACAAAGACAGGGCTTCAACCCAATAGAGGTATTTTATCTAAAAACCAGGAAGGACCCCCCCAAGCTTATCAAAGTTCTTCTTCCAAGGGAAGAAAAACATATTTACAATATTCAGGCCATTTGCCAACTAGTCTGCCAAGTCGAGGCTCAGAAACCGAGAGCCGGCCAAGGGCAATGTCACAACTGCCAACAATTTGGCCACTCTTCCAACAACTGCCACGCACAATCCCGGTGCGTTAAGTGTGATGGACTCCATCACCACACACACTGTGATAAGCATCCGGAACAAAAACCGAGGTGTGTTAACTGTGGCGGGGAGCACCCCGCAAGCTATGGTGGTTGTCCTAAAAACCCCAAAAATATTAAAAAATCCTTTGCTCAAATAGCCCGAGCTAATTCTAGCACAGCCCACCCAGCGGCTGTCCCTACTAACCTACCAAAACCTCAGTTGAAAGCCACAAATCCTCCAGAGCAAATGGGGCAGTTCCTGGAAGTCATGCAAGTCCAACTTCATTCAATGATGAAAGACTTAATAGAAAAAATGGTCCTAGGCATGTTTTAAACTAAGAAATCTCCAGCGGTGTATCAATCATCTAAATGAATAGAGATGATCGAATTTCTATACTCACTTGGAATGCGAATTCCATTCTCAACAAAAAAGGTGAGTTGATGCAATTCCTCAGTGAGCGGAGGGTTGACATCCTACTTATTCAAAAAACATTTCTTAAACCAAGTAATCAGTTTCGTCTCCCAAACTACCATGTGTACAGAAACGATAGATTGACAGGCAGGGGAGGAGGCACTGCTATTTTTATAAGAAGACATATCAATCATCACGTATTAGACTGCCCAACCCTAAATGGTATGGAAGTTACTGCAATTAAAGTGCACTCAAACTTACTAGATTTTACTGCCATCGCCGCATATAGACCTCCCAATGCACAACATTTTGCAGAAGACTTGAGACCACTTTTCGTTCTTGAAGGTCCCATCTTCCTCGGAGGAGATCTCAATGCACACAATCGCCACTGGGGATCTATTAAAAATAACCTCGCAGGTAGAGAACTGTTTAAATTTGCAGAAGAGTCTGCATGCTGCCTTCACATCCCCGAGGAGCCCACCCACTTCGGACCAATGCTTAGTCACATATTAGATATCGGAATATCCAAAAACATCCCTCAAAATGTCCAGATCAGTGTTCTAGACGAACTGCCATGGGACCACAAGCCCGTACTCTTCCAAATTCAGTACATTTTTGTCATTTCTCCGATAAAAGAAAAACTTTGCACCAACTGGCAAGCATTTCGTGTCTCCCTGGCTAATGACTACAGTTTCACCACACCTAAAACTGCTCAAGACTTAAATAATTCTATAGAAACCATTACCAAGTGCATTTCCCAAACAAAGGACAAAATACGTCTACAATCCCAATTAAGGATAAACAAGATCCTTACGAGCTCCCACACTCTATCAAAATTCTCATTAGAAGGAGAAATCAAATTAGGAGACGCGCCAGAAGTGCGGGAGACCCACGTTTACGTAAAGAAGTAAACCGTTTAACAAACGTTATACGCGATCAAATCAATCGTTTCGAAAATGAGCAATGGGAACTTTTTATGAAAAGTATGGAACCCGGTAGTGACTCATTCTGGAGGTTGTCCAAATATTTCAGGACGAAAATTAAACCCTCCATGCCTCCCGTCCATGGAACGACTGGTCTGAAATTCAGCGATTCAGACAAAGCCGAAGCATTCGCGGATACCCTTGAACTGCAATTTCAAGAAAACTACTTCTTAGACGACGATCTACAAAACGAGGTACTCATGGATCAAGCTGCTCTGAGGATCATAAAATCAACGACCCCAAGAGAAGACATAATTCCCCCCACCAGTCTAGAGGAGGTAAAAAATCTGGTACGCTTTATCAACAAGCGTAAAGCCCCAGGCCCCGATAAAATTACCAACCTTTGCATCAGTCACTTACCTGATAACGTCTAAAAGAATCTAGTAGACATCATAAACTGGTTTTTCCGTCTGAAAAAATATCCAAATTGCTGGAAACTAGCCACAATAACTGTCCTTCCTAAACCCGGTAAAGATTTGACATTCCCTCAAAACTGGAGAAACTGGAAAACCCTAAATGGTATGGAAGTTACTGCAATTAAAGTGCACTCAAACTTACTAGATTTTACTGCCATCGCCGCATATAGACCTCCCAATGTACAACATTTTGCAGAAGACTTGAGACCACTTTTCGTTCTTGAAGGTCCCATCTTCCTCGGAGGAGATCTCAATGCACACAATCGCCACTGGGGATCTATTAAAAATAACCTCGCAGGTAGAGAACTGTTTAAATTTGCAGAAGAGTCTGCATGCTGCCTTCACATCCCCGAGGAGCCCACCCACTTCGGACCAATGCACAGTCACATATTAGATATCGGAATATCCAAAAACATCCCTCAAAATTTCCAGATCAGTGTTCTAGACGAACTGCCATCTTACCACAAGCCCGTACTCTTCCAAATTCAGAACATTTTTGTCATTTCTCCGATAAAAGAAAAACTTTGCACCAACTGGCAAGCATTTCGTGTCTCCCTGGCGAATGACAACAGTTTCACCACACCTAAAACTGCTCAAGACTTAAATAATTCTATAGAAACCATTACCAAGTGCATTTCCCAAACAAAAGACAAGTATACGTCTACAATCCCAATTAAGGATAAACAAGATCCTTACGAGCTCCCACACTCTATCAAAATTCTCATTAGAAGGAGAAATCAAATTAGGAGACGCGCCAGAAGTGCGGGAGACCCACGTTTACGTAAAGAGGTAAACCGTTTAACAAACGTTATACGCGATCAAATCAATCGTTTCGAAAATGAGCAATGGGAACTTTTTATGAAAAGTATGGAACCCGGTAGTGACTCATTCTGGAGGTTGTCCAAATATTTCAGGACGAAAATTAAACCCTCCATGCCTCCCGTCCATGGAACGACTGGTCTGAAATTCAGCGATTCAGACAAAGCCGAAGCATTCGCGGATACCCTTAAACTGCAATTTCAAGAAAACTACTCCTTAGACGACGATCTAGAAAACGAGGTACTCATGGATCAAGCTGCTCTGAGAATCATAAAATCAACGACCCCAAGAGAAGACATGATTCCCCCCACCAGTCTAGAGGAGGTAAAAAATTTGGTACGCTTTATCAACAAGCGTAAAGCCCCAGGCCCCGATAAAATTACCAACCTTTGCATCAGTCACTTACCTGATAACGTCTAACAGAATCTAGTAGACATCATAAACTGGTTTTTCCGTCTGAAAAAATATCCAAATTGCTGGAAACTAGCCACAATAACTGTCCTTCCTAAACCCGGTAAAGATTTGACATTCCCTCAAAACTGGAGGCCTATTAGCCTTCTCTCATCTCTGGCTAAAATAACTGAGCACATCTTTCTCTCTCGACTAAAGGAGATAGTTCAACTCAATAACATCCTGCCTGATGAATAATACGGCTTCAAGTCCCAGCATTCTACCGAGCTCCAACTATCCAGAGTCACCCAACATATTAGAACAGGATTCAACAGACGTCATTCCACAGGTCTAGTTATGTTCGATGTAGCCAAAGCTTTTGACAAGGTTTGGCACGCAGGTTTGATAGTCAAACTAGATAATCTACAAATTCCCAAATCACACTCACAACTAATTGGCTCCTTTTTACATGGAAGAACCTTTCAAGTAAAAATAGAAAGACACCTCTCCTCAAAGCGCCACATTCAAGCTGGCGTACCTCAAGGCTCACCTCTCTCACCAATTTTGTACAATCTGTACACCGCCGACATCCCACGTTCAAATAGAACGAACATATCTCTGTTTGCAGACGACACATGCATCTTTTACTCCTCAAAGCAAGCACATTCTATCACTACTAATCTACAAAACTCAATTGACTTCCTCTTAGAATACTTCCAAAAGTGGAAAATAAAAATCAACAATGATAAAAGTCAGGCACTCTTCATCACCAGGAGAAGAAACCAAAGGCCACGGTTGCTTACGGTTGACGGGGAAGCTATAGCTTGGCAACGAACAGCCAAATATCTAGGTCTTACGTTTGACAATAAACTTCAATGGACACCACGGGCCCTATTCTGAGAGTCACCTCACATGACAAATGAGGTGACGCTCATGATTTCGTATTCTGAGAGTCACGTGAGGTGTTGTTATTTCACCTCAAGTGACGTTTTCGATCTGTTGGCTATTCTGAGAGTCACGTGAAGTGACGAGCGTCACGTGAGGAGAGATTTTTAGTCATTCAATAATATCAAGTGACTGCGAGCACAAGTGTACTAGAATTTGAGATTTTTCACAAGACGAAGAATAATTTTGACGAATTTTAGATCAATTATGGAAAAAAAGTAAGTACATTTTATTACGTACATTTTATTACGTACATTTTATTACGTAAAAATACTCCTGAAAACCGGAATGAAGCAAACATTCAAATATTCTTCATAAATCCAGAAACTTTCCGTAATTACGAAATGTACATGCCCGAGTCTAACAGTCAACCTTTTATGTGCAGGCTACATGAGTCCTACCATTTATGACCCCACCCCTAATAAAACCGTTTTTCATATCCATCATTGCATTTTCATCGTCCTTACATATTTAATTTTGCATATACCTGTTGTACCCACTTGTACATATCCTCCTCTTTTTTAATTTCACAAATCATTTGCTTACCCTTGGAAATTCCCTGTTTGCATTTGCTTGATTTCCAATTAAACTGAAATTTTGTTTAAAATATATTTTACTTCCTTCAAAGTATGCCGCGCTCTAGTGATTTGAAGGGAAGGAAATATTTTTTATGCATGCCAAAATATGCGGTGCAACCAAGCCGTCCCCCATCTAAGTAGAGACCGCGCATGACACTGCTTAACTTCGACGATCGGACAAGAATCGGTCGATGTCAGTGTGCTATGGACGTGGTAGATATCGAACGATGATAAATTTCAATTGGGTGATAAATTTCAAACGCTCAAGCGTTGCCATTTAAACGCATATTCGTATTCACCTCACCTAGAGTCACGTCACGTGACTCTCAGAATACCGATTCGTAGGTGACGTGACTTTACAAATGACGTGAGATCTTCTGTGAGATGACTCTCAGAATAGGGCCCCACATATCGCCATAAAACGAGCAACCATAAAGAGTACCATTAAATCCCTAATCCCACTTATCAACTCCAGGAACTTTAATATGACAAACCGAGCCCTCCTCTACAAACAAGTCATAAGACCACAACTACTCTATGGTTGTGAAGCTTTCGGGCAAACGACCAAAACCAATATTAAAAAGCTCCAAGCAGGTCAAAACATCGCCTTAAGAATGATCTTTAATATCCCAAGATATGCTAGGAACTTAGATATACATAAAGACTTGAGATTAGAGTCAGTAAAAAAATACATCCGCGACAGAGCTCTTAAACTTTTCGAAACTGTCGACAGACATCCAAACAGGTCCCTAGATATTCTGAAACTCCCAAACAATCTTTATCGTCCCATTTATCCTAGCCTAAGGCAACTCATAGAATAAAGCGGAAACGCCAAATTTTCCAATTAAAATGAATAAATAGTAACGCCAGCTACATTGTTGGAGCTAAATAATGCTCACAGCCACGAATGGAGTAAGAGTGCAAAAACAGCAGCTACAAGCAGACCACAGTTCACAGTCAATTTGTAACTGAATCGACTCGATAAACGCTTCTGAAAACCGCTGTGTGTGTCAGCTGACGCGCCAAACCAAAGCGTTGAACGCTTCGGTGAAACCGAAGTGTCTGTCATTCGCCTTAGCAAGGAAAATCACCGTAAGCTACTTGCCCCTAACAGAAAAGTGATGAAAGCAAAGCAGCGTTTTTCTCCTCGCCGTAGCCCCAACAGCTTTACAGAGCCTCGTGCAGAAGTCCAAGTACATTTTCGGACCACACAATTACTCGTACTTAAGTCGCTCAAAACGTTTAAAGTTTCAAGCAAGAAGATGTTCGTAGGATGGACTTAATTTACATATGGAGTTGCGATGGAAGCTTGGGGCCAAGTAAATATAAGCAAATGTTTTTTGACTATAGCAAATCAAATGCGCAAGTGTTCTTCATTTGATAGCAACTATTGTGTATTGATCAAGAATCAAAGCAGCAAATCAATGTTTGGAAGAGCCATAGACCGTCGTCTCCACGATTTTCAGCGCGTTGACGCAGAATCAAAGCTCAATGAAGTTCGAGTCATTGAAGAGCAGATAAAGTCACTTTATTCATTCGAAAGTGTAATATATGGAAAATTAATGTCCGTGGTGTATAACTTGGCATTTACTTTTATAGATGAAAAAATTTGCAACGCTTTATCATCAACGAAATCTTTTCAACAGTGCCATTTATTTATTTATTTCACTAAACAAGGTAGAATATTACATATAAATGAAATAAACATAAGAATACCAAAAAAAAATAAACAAATTGAGAGACAGATTTTTTACAAGTATAAAATACAAATGAATACAATAAATAAATTGACATTGCGTGGATCAATTAGCCAAGATTTCAATACAATCAATGCTGTATTGCAGTAAAAGATTAATGAAACTAATTTAAAGTTTGGATTTTCCACACTGCATGCGTGGATACATTGCTTTGAGGTTTGCTTTCATTTATTTTACAGACTCAACATTGTCAAATGGCAAGCTTGAAGTACCGAAAAGAAAAAACAATCGGGAAAACTCAAGAAAATAATTTAGGAATTCAAGAGCCGATTGGGTAGAACTAACTGGATTCGAAACCAGCAATGTTGAAAACAAAGCTGGGCGGTTTTTTGAGAATATGACGGTTTCTGTTGCGATAGACGGCGTCGACGATGGAGTCACTAAACGTTTCTACGTCATACTACAAGCTATTTCGTTTGGTCACGGAATAAATTGTGAAAATTTGAACAACATGCGATTGAAACCGCAAGGAAGATCATTGAGCGATTTTACAGCACCTCCCGAATCGGGATTTGGAATATACCCGAATTCATGAGCTTTCGGCCGACTTCCAAGTATGTGTGCGCAGACTGTGTACATACACGAAATACCGGTTTTGTACTAAGTGTTTCCCTGTGTGTGTGCCGGATAAAATTGTATGGCTACACGAGAATTGAATTAAAACTGGTTTAAAATCCCAATTTCGTGTAACCATACAAATTCATTCGGCGGTTTGGCTTGCTAACACATAGAAAGTGATTTGTTTTCAATAGGGCGTGTCCAAAAGGGAAATTTCCAAATTTCCGGCCGCTGTCTCCGTAGTCACGTTGCCACGTTGATGAATCAAGGAAACAAGATTACGACAATGGGTGGTCGCTGTTCGGCGCTGCATCATATTTCGTCACGTTCCGGAGACCGGCGAATTATGGAAAAATAGTCGAGTGTATGAATTGTATTGTCAGTCGTTTGTGAACTGGCGTGCAGTGAACAAGTAAAGTCGCATTTATAGTGAAAGTGGAAGAACATTGTGACTTAATAGTGACTTAGATCAATTAACATTACGATTTGTATTCTTTTATCATTTAACTTGCAAAGACTGTCTGGTTATTAGAAATAACGTCAACAAATCGGAAAAGAAGTACGGGGGAGGATCTCCCAGCAAATAATCTTCTGCGAGATATCTACAAGTACTTCAAAATGAATAACGGTAATAAATTTCAAGTTTTAGAAGAAGTAAACATAAGTGATGTAGAACTCGAAGAACAGCAAAATAAGCAAAAAAAGGTAAAAATACCACCTATAACATTCCCTAAATTACCAAGGAACACTATCATCACTACAATGCATGAGTTAGGAATATCTAGCTTGGACATTAAAAATATATCAATAGGGCAAAGAGTATTTGTACATTCTATGGAGGACTATGATAAGTTTACATAACACATAATATCAACCAAAAGGCAGTTCTTTACTCATCGCAGGGCAGACCTAAGTCCGATAAAAATTGTTTTATCAGGGCTACATCACATGCCTTGCGAAGAATTAAAAAAGACTCTTGAAGAAGAAGCAAATATACGATGTATAGACATCAAAAAGTTCGTTTTGGGTGATGGAAGACAATCTCAAGCCCGTTACCTACTATTTCTAGAGCCTAATATTAAACTCCAAGAGCTGAGACCAATTAAAAGCATCATACACACTATCGTCAGATGGGACTATCACACCAGGAGAAACAGCGGTCCAACGCAGTGTAGGAACTGCCAAATGTACGGTCATGGCTCGTCTCATTGTCACATGCCCACCCGATGTCTACTATGTTGCGGCGAACACAAACACAGTGAATGTACACTCACAAATGAGCAATTGGATAAAATAACATGTTCCAATTGCGGACTTAATCACTATGCTAATTCGAAAATATACAAGAACAGGGAAGCATACCTGAACATCAAGGCAAACTTGCAGCGCAAGGCAAGAAAACTTCCATCATCAGTAGCAATAAACCAATACACACAGGAAAATATTATCACCCAGCGTGCCAAATTCGGAATTCGGAATTGGTTACGACTATTCCGAAAGTGAGCGAAAGAGATAGAAATATAAAAAGCTCTTGAAATGAATACAACTTTTGACTGGGTATTACTGTTCATTATTTTATGAGAAACATTTGAATATTTTTTAAGAATCTCTTCTGAAGTTTGGAAGAAACAAATTTAAAATCAATCGGAATTCGTTGCGAAAATTTCACTGAGTTCGAACAAATTCCTAACAAAGTGCGAACGAATCTGTGATAGGGAAATTGTTAAGAGTTTGTTACGAAATACATTGGAATTCGCAACAAATTCCGAACCTAACGCCGTTAATGTTTCACCTAGTAAAGTAAGTATTAAAACAGTACTTTAGTCGTACAACTGTTTTTCATGCATAAGTGCAAGTGCCTACAAAGTTTTTTGAAGTTGTGTTGTTTGAGCTGTTAACAGTGTCTATTTTAAAGGTTCGTAATGCTATTCAAATATGTTATTCTCTTGTAACTTCTCCTTTTTGTATGCAGAAGCTGCTGTGCGAAAATTTCCTTCAAGAAGACGGGACGAGATCGAAGGTTTTTTGAGAAAAGGTTTTTTTATAGCAGCAAAGACAAGCTTGGCAAACGGGCGAAAAAAATTGTTATTTAAAATTTATAATACGAAATAAAACAACAAATAAAAAAAAAATTCTATTGGAATTAAAAATTATAAGTCTTTTATTCAATAAATGTTATTAAAATGTATCCAAAAAGTATTGGAAGCATTCTCAAAGAACTAATTGAAACCTGCACAAAAATCTTCAAAAAATTCACAAAAAAATTCGTAAAGAATTCGAAATGAATTCGTAAGGAATTCGTAAAGAATTCGCAAAGAATTCGTACAGAATTCGTAAGGAATTCGCAAATAATTCACAAAAAATTCACAAGGAATTCCGAAAGAATTCGCAATGAATCTTGAAAAAAAGTGAACCATTGTACGAAAGCTTTTCAGGAGCTAATGAGGGGAAAGTTTGAGCACTTTCAGCGTTTTTGTAACGTTTTCCATATACCGGTCTTAAAGAATTCGTAACGAAAAAGTTTGAGAATCCGAAACTTTTTTCTGAATTCGTTTCAATTTTCTGAAAGAATTCTCAACGAAATGCCGAATTTGGCACACTGGGCAGCTACGAGAAAGCCATGTCACGGAAACTAATATGCACATGCCCAACCACCTAGCTCGTTCATCAAACACAGCCACACAGCAAACAGCCGGGATTCCGCTCTACAGCGAAATTACCAAAACCTGCCCGACAACATCGAATTTAGTAATGAATGATTTGTTTTCCCCGCAGGAGATATTGCAAATCTCTTCGGAGCTTTTTACGAACTTAGCGAAGTGTCGCACCAAAAGTGACCAATTCAATGTCATAGTTAGACTAGCAGCAAAGTTCCTAAGTGGATAAACGTAAATCCAAACTACTTGTATTTAATGCACAAAGCATTAAAAATAAATTAATAGAAACAGTCGATTTCGCTCAAAACAACAAAATAGACATTCTAGTTCTAACAGAAACCTAGCTTAAACCTAGTGACAAATGTTATTTCCCTAGTTTCTCTGTATATAGAAATGATAGAGTAGAAACAAGAGGTGGTGGGGTTGCTATTTGTATTAAAAATGATATTAACCATAAAATGCTCCCGAGCTTAAAAACTAGCATTATTGAAGCTGAAGCCATACATATTGTAGATATTAATAGGACAATTATTGCTGCTTATTTTCCTGGCACCAAGCTCAACTCCAATAAACTAGAAGCATTTAAAGCAGATCTACATTTGATTAATTGGTTATTTAAGAATTATATTTTGTGCGGGGATTTGAATTCGAGACATAGGTTTTGGAACTGTGCTAGAGCAAATAAAGCAGGGAATATTTTACTAGATTGGGCAATCCAAAAACAACTTACGATCAATGCTCCATCAGAACCATCTTTTTACTCGAATACTGGTAGACCTTCAACGTTAGACCTAATTATCAGCAGCAGCTCTATTGAAATGTCTAGTCCGTTGGCATTGCAAGCTCTGTCATCAACACATTTACCTGTGTTCACTGAAATTTCCCATACACCAATGGCCCTAAAAGCTCCAACAACAACTATATGCGTCAAAAGTACTAACTGGAGCAATTTCCGCCGTACTTTAAACAGAGAAATATGTCTCAGCTTCCTGAATTTGGCTAGCGTTACCAAGACTGTGAAAAGTGATTTCAATAATAATATTTGGAAAGCGATCTCCAGCTCCACACCACTTAAAGAATCAGATAACATGAACAGAACGATAGTAAATGATGAAATCAGAACATTGATTAGAAAACGAAATTACGTTAGGCGTCAATGGCAGCGAACCAGAGACAGCACTTACAAAGCAGAACAGAATCGGCTTAGTAAGAAAATTATAGAAGCAATTCAACTTGCAAAGAACAGATCGCAGAATAATCTTTTTTCCAGTCTGAGCCCAAGATCATCAAATATGTGGAGAACCCAAAAAGCGCTTAAAAGCAAGCACTTTTCGAATTTCTTATTCCTAAAAAATAATAATAAAATAGTCTGCTGTGATATTGAGAAAGCCGAAGCTCTGGCAAAATCTTTCTTCAATTCACATAATATTACCAGCACAATGAGTAGTTCTATCACGAACAGCATAGTTGAAGATTCTGTCAACAACTTCTGCTGGGTAGCGGAAGATCTGCAAAAGGTGATATGCAAACCAAGAGATTGTAAGTGTTATCAAATCACTCAAAAATCACAAAGCACCAGGGCACAATCGGATTCCCAATTTAGTGATTAAAAATCTCCCCAGAAAAGTAATTGTATTCAACACCTTTATATTCAATGCTTGCCTGAAGCTTGCTTACTATCCCACCACCTGGAAGAAAGCCATTGTCTTACCTATCAAAAAACCGGGAAAGACTTCCGGGACCGTGAAAGATTTTCGCCCCATTAGTCTGCTGCCTACATGGAATAATATCTTTGAAAAAATTTTACTCTCACGTCGTCGTCGTAGCACTACAGTCCCTCTTGGGCCTTGGCTTCTCGCAGGTGACGCCTCCAGTTGTCTCGGTCCAATGACCACATCCTCCAATTTCGAAAGCCAAGCAGCTTTGCGCAGTCTTCGTCGAAAGAGTGAGACCAGCGTTTTCTGGGGTTTCCCACTGGTCTTTGACCTTCGGCCCTTCCGTCGAAAACCTGCTTAGGTACTCGATGCTCGTCCATTCATTGCACGTGACCAGCCCATTGCAGCTTCCGCAGTTTCACTATTGTAGCAACCTCTGGCTCGTCAAAAACTTGGTACAACTCGTGGTTTTACCTGATTCGCCATTGGCCGCACTCTTGTTTAGCTCCAATTATACGCCTGAGGACCCGTCTTTCGAAGGCGTTCAACATATTTGCGGACGCTTTGGGTAAAGGTTCAAGTTTCACATCCGTAGCACAACACATGTCTGATGATTGATTTGTACACTTGGAGCTTCGTCTTTCTGTGTATGCAGCTGTTCTTCAGTAGGGCCAGAACGGAGTAGCAAGTTTTATTAGCGAGCTGTATTCTCCGTTTAATTTCGTCAAATTCACTGCCTTTCGTTGTCAATTTCGAGCCTAAGTATATAATTTCGTCCACATTCTTTAAATTATATTCGTCCAAAATTATATTTTGTCTAATGGAGGTCTTCTTTCTTGTTTGCGTCATGATTTGTGTTTTCGTCTGATTGATCTTCAGGCCTATTTATTTGGCTTCCTGATCAAGTTTCAACAGGAGTTCTTTGGCGGATGTGAAGGAACGGGACAAGATGTTAATGTCATCCGCGTAGGCCACTAACTGGTTCGACTTATACAGTAGCGTACCCCCTGTGTCGACAGGAATCTTCCTTATCACGTATTCAAGTGCTAGGTTGAACAGCAGAGGGGCCAACCCATCTCCTTGCTTTAGTCCGACATTTGTGTCAAAGGCGTCAGTCAGACCGTTGTTGATTCTGACTTGTGATGCTGTCGACGTCATCGTCATTTTAGTCGGCCGGACTAGTTTTGCCGGGACGCCGAAGTATAGCATTATTTTGTACAGTATGTTTCGGTCAATACTGTCATATGCTTGTTTAAAATCCACGAAAATCAGGTGGACGTCGATGTTAAATTCCCAGCATTTTTCAAGCACTTGTTTGACTGTGAAGAGCTGATCCGTAGTTGATCTACCAGACCTAAAGCCTCCTTGGTACTCCCCAAAGACCTTTTCTGCGTATACATTTATTTTATCTTTTAATATTTTCGTCAGTATCTTATAGGATGTGCAAAGTAGCGATATGGCTCTGTAGTTTTCGCACCGAAGTTTGTCTCCTTTTTGTGGATAGGGCATATGCTGGATTTGCACCACTCCTGCGGCATTTTTTCTTGACTCCAGATGTTCTGGATCAATTTGTGGATGGCTTTTATAAGGCAGCTTCCACCGTATTTGATTAGCTCGACCAAAATCTCGTCAGTGCCCGGAGCTTTATTGTTTTTCTGGCTTTTTATGGCAGACTTGACTTCTTCCAGCGTTGGAGGTGCGATCGGGACTTCGTCAGAGATGTCTATCGGCTGTGATATTATTGAGCCATGTGCAGGATTAAAGAGTTCTTTGAAATAGCAGGCTCACCTCTCCTTAATTTGGCTATCTTCGGTGATGATGTTGCCGATTTCGTCTTTACAGAGTGTCGTCTTGGGCTGATATCCGCGTCTTAAACATTTCACTACTTTGTAAGCTTGCCTAGTTTTATTGCTCGCCAGATTTTCGTCAATGCTCTTTAATTGCTCGTCATAATATTTTCGTTTCTAACATCTAATGATCTTATTTGCTACTCGTCGGAGGTTTTCATATTTTTCTCTCTTCGTCCTGGTGTGTCTTTCAAGGAACTGTTTAGATGCCTTTTCTTGTTCAGCGCATCCTGGCATTCGTTGTCGAACCAGTTGTTTCTTTTGCGCCGAGCTTCATACCCAACCACTTGTTCTGCAGCGGCTTTGATTGCTGTCTTCATTTTCATCCAGACCTCGTCAACCGGTCTCACTGTGTTATCTTGTAGGATGGGAGTTAGCTTAGTCTCAAGAGTTTTTGAGAAGTTTTCTGCTACTGATGCCGTTTGGAGCTTTCCGATGTCAAACTTACGCAGAGGACTCGTCTTCGTCACGTACGCCTTTGACATGCAACATCGATATTTGGATTTGACCAAGTAGTGGTCCGAGTCACAATTTGCTCCTCAAAACGTCCGAACGTCAAGTATGCTGGAAGCCCGTTTCCGCTGAATAAGGACATGGTCGATTTGGTTGAAGGTATTGCCATCTGGTGATGCCCATGTTCTTTTATGGATTCACTCTCACGGATTCAATCATTCCTACACATGACTGAAGTAATACCAGACTTCCGGTTTGGCTTTAGACAGAAACATTCAACCGTGTATCAACTGTACAGAGTGACGCAGCACATCAACAAAGCTTTTGCTGACAAAAAATCTGTAGGACTAGTCACTCTTGACATTGAAAAAGCATTCGACTCTGTATGGCACAAAGGGCTTATCTTCAAGCTTATTAAATTCTCTTTCCCGCATTATATTATAAAAATCATTGAATCTTTCCTCTCTGATCGCCTCTTCATTGTGAAAATCAATGGCAAATATTCATCCCCGCAACGTATTCCTGCTGGTGTCCCACAAGGAGCTGTCCTACCCATTATAGCATCTACACTGCCGATTTTCCTGTTGACCCTCACAGTGAAATAGCCACTAACGCAGATGATACAAGCGTATATGCTTGCAACGACTGCCCACAAAAAATTATCACCATTCTGGAAAATAAGCTAAAAAAAAAAGTATATCAGTACTGCTATAGGTGGAAAATAAAAATAAACGTTGAGAAAAACAAAGCCATTTTCTTCACGAGAAAGAGAAAAACAAACAGCCTTCCCAGTAAACCCCTCAATTTTTTAGGTCAAAACATCCAGTGGGAAAATTCTTTTAAATATCTGGGAATAACCCTGGACAGAAAATTGTTATACAAAGATCATGTTGAAAATATCTGCTCTAAAATATCAATATCAATAAAAACTTTATATCCAATCATTAACCGAAGATCTCTTCTGTCTAGTGCCAATAAATTACTTATTTTCAAGCTCGTCATCCAACCAAACATATCTTATGGAGTAATGGCGCTCACAGTCACATCAATAAATTACAAATAGCACAAAATAAATATCTCAAAATAACCTTTAACAAACCCTGGTACTATCCTACTTATAAACTACATAACGACGTAAAAGTTTTAACAGTTCATAAATTGCAAAAAAAAACACACGTCAGCTTTTATCACAAGCTACGCGCAATGAGCAACCCTCTTCTTCAATTTACTCTATCAAACAATATTGTATGATGCAAATGTAAATTATACATTAAATATACAGTGGCTCACAGCTAATTTGATACAGTGCTTCTTTGAAAAATTAACTTGCAATAACTTAAAACATAACAACAATATCAAACAAATTTGAACACCATTTTGAAGAAAAATGTTTGTTGTTTATTAAACAAGTTTATATTTGTTACAAAGTTGTTGTTTTACATCTTAAAAAAACAAAAAACTAAAAGTAATAACAAATTTCATGTCACAACCTATTTGATACAGTTTGATTAAACATTAAAATTATTGTGAATTATAAGGTTCCCAGTTGATTTCAATACTTCGTATGATAGCCCTTAGCCTTGAGCAGAGCTTGGAGCCTATTCGCCATTGATTCAACGATTTTTTTTGTGATGTCAGGAGTAATTTTTTGCCATTCTTCTAGCAGTGCTTTCTTCAGGTCTTGTTTATTAGAAATCTTGTGTTTTCTAATGTTGTTATCCAACAAAGTCCACAGATTCTCAATGACGTTCATATCTGGTGACTGTGCCGGCGGAGCCATCAAATGTGGGCAATCCTAAATTGGCCAGGACTGCACAACTCTCGACTTGTGTTTTTTTGGATAATTGTCTTGGAACAGCCGAAATTGGTCGCTTACACCCAGTTTTTCAGTGCTTTGCAGCAAATTGTTTTTGACTACATCAAGGTACTTTGTTTGGTCCATTGTTTCCTCAATAAACTTTGAACTTCTGACTCCGGCTGCGGACACGCAGGCCCAAACTATCACATTACCACCACCATGCTTCACAGTAGCTTTGAGGTTCTCCTTGTTCAGCTCAGTGTTTGCCTTGCACAATCCATATGACATTCCGTCGGAGCCAAAAATGTTAAACTTGGACTCGTCCGCAAAAATAACCGTATTCCAGAACGCGGATGGCTTTCCCACATGCTCTTTGGCAAAGGCAAATCGGCTTATTGTATTTTTTTTGGAAATGAATGACTTCCTACGAGCTACTCGCCCGTTGAAATCATGGTCGCGAACCACTCGTCGGACGGTTTCAGCACTACATGACTTCCTTAACTAACGATGAACCTCAGTAACCAATTTTGGAGCGGAAATCTTCGTGTTTGGTTTCACTTTCCTTACAATGTATCGTTCGTCGAATACGGTGAAAATATCGTTTGGCGCATTTCTCCTCTTATTTTCTAACCGATTTTTGTGTACGAAACGCTCAATTATGTGCTGCACTGTAAAGACACTCAAATTCACACTTTCAGCAATTTTTCGAACACTTTGTCCTTTTTTAAAGTCGTTTAATACCAATTCGCGCTGTTCAATTGTGGTGCGATGACCCATTTTACAATTTTGGCTTATTTTGGCACTTCAGCTTACTAGATCTTGCTAAAAATTACAACTCAATGTCTAAACACAATAAAAAATTCAAGAAACAAAAACAAGACAGATGTACGGTGCGACAAATAGAAGTTTATTTGCATTGAAGTGTCTGTATGAAATAAGCTGTGAACTGCAGTTTTTCTGCGCCAGTGGTATTTCTCTTTTACCGGACGCCGAGAAATATTGCTGGAACATTTTTTGTTTGCATTGTATTTGTTGAACATGCGTCTAGTCAAATACGTTTAAATTTTTTGGATAGGGTTCTTTATTTCAAAGTTACAGTGATTTGCATTTTTAACTAACATTTTTAACATTTTTAACTGTAACACTTAAGATTTAATATTATGTAATCTACTTTTTATATATTGAATAAACGTTTTATCTATCTATCTATCTGAATTGTATTGACTTTTTCTTTTCATTGTATAAATAGTAGACATACAGCGCTGCCTAAATGATCATTTGTCACAGATAATCATTTAAGTGCTGTCCATCATATGGTTATTCTAATTAAACATCGTTAAATGACCAAATTAAAATTCATTTAAATAAGGCTTAATGATACTTAAACTTTAGTCGTTTATTCTTGAATGAGCTCACAATCAAACTATGCGAAATTATAATAATTTTTTGTAAAAAATCATGTATTTAAAGAATTTAAACGTCTATCTTGCACCATTTGTACTCTACTTAATTAATTAGAGCATAAAAGAGGTAACATACAGTTCAAGTACTTTCAATTTCTCCATTTCAAATCAGCAATTTAATTGTTGGTCTGCCTAGGCTTATAATATCCAATAAACATTAACATTTTCACTAACAGATAGATTTTGACACAACTAAAAACAATAATCTTCATTCTCCTAAAAACCAGTTGAATTTGGATGTTTTGTAGGCGTGTTTGCATTCTATTTCGTCACGAGTAGGTGTGGTCATGCTCATGTCGTAGCCTTTAGTACTTGTCTCCGGACCATGAACCAAATACTAGAGATCACAGCAATGCGAGTTCGAATCTCGTCATATTCTGCGCATGTCCCGCCTGGCGCAATTTACGTCACGTAGGAGAGAACAGTAGACTAAAACGGCCCACAGACACGGAGATCTGGTCGTCGACCGGATCTCAGTTGATTTGCCACAGACACAGAGACTTGAATTGCAATCTCATTCGAACGTTGTTGTCGTTGAGGCAACACACGCTTTGGAATTGGTGTTTTCAGGTCATTTTCGTTGTAAAAAAAATGGAGGACATAAATTGTAAGCATTGTTTTGATGATGTTGAATGATGTTTTGGATAATGTAATTTCGAACAGGTATACACGGGTATATGAGGTATTTGTACTTTCTGCTTCAGGCATCTGTAGCCTAGTCACAGATGCCTCTCAATAATTTTTAATTGGCGGTCATCATAACCAGGCAGTGATTGTTCGTATTAGGAGTGTATTTACTGATTTTCGAAGAAAATTATAAAATTGTATGTATCATGAGCTGGCAGCATTTGTGCCTTAATATGTTTCACGTAAAGTTATTTCGAACAGGTACAGTATGACCGAAAGTTATTTCGAAAGTTATTTTATATTTATTGAACGTATAAAGTTATTTCGAACAGGTACTGTATGTACGGGTATTCTGGTTCAGGCACATGTAGCCCTCTAAATATTTTTTAATTGATTTTTAACTGGCGGTCATCATGCGCAGGCAGTACTTGTGCGTTTTAGGGGTGTATTTACTGATTTGGTGCTTTGCAAAGTGAAATTGATAGCGTTGAACAATAAGATATCCGTTTAGTGGAGCGTTAAAACAGATAAACAAAGCTAATCAAGCTACTTTGATAAATCGAAATGGAGCTACTTTGATAAATCGAAATCTATTAATGCCCATGCCTCATTAAGAACGATAATAGATGAAGTGCCATCAAGAGATATACTAATCCTATGAAATAAATAAATCAATACTGGTCCAAGAGCAACAGTATCTTTTAGCAAGCTAGCCATCGCAAAACCAAATATGCCACATAGATATTGCCCCAGCTGGAGTATCAGGTCCTGCAAGCCCTAAAATGGTACAAGGTTTCTCAAGAATCTGTCTTCTGTCCATAATTTAAAATTTTCTTCAATTGCATCATTAATTCATGCAATATCTTCTGAAGTAAATTTATCATTGTATACCGAAATTAAAGGCTTTATCCACTTCATTAAAAATATTCTATTAGCAGAGATTCAATCGCAGATCACTAACTCCAAAGGATAATGAAATTGACCATTTATTTTTGTTTCACATCTATTCTTTTCGTTCATAAATATTTCCTGAAATATATAAAGCATTAACGGGACCATGAGGTTTGCTAACTGACTCTTGTTGAGCATATTCATATGCAACTCAGTCCGTTAAACCAATGATTTCGAATTATGTTACCATTACGTTACACTAAATTCAAATGAGATCTCCATTCTAGTCTCAAAATCACCACAGACACAGCAACGTGTTCGTCGACCAGTAGCTCCGCCCACCAAATATCAAAAAATTTTGATATTTACTGCAACCGTTGCAGAGACTAAAAATGCAACCTGAGACTAGCCCACAGACAGAGATTTTCGTTGCAGATATCGCATATTGCAGATCTAGTTGTCGACGAGATCTCTCGTCTGTGGGCCGTTTAAGAAAAATGTGGTGAAAAGAAAAAAAAAATACATGCATCCGAAGATGATGGCATTGCGAGTTTCAAGCTCGTCTTGTCTGCGAATGTCCATATCTGCGGCTTTGATTTAATATAGCGTCGTTCATGTTGTAATATATGTTGTAGCATATAATGGCGAATAGGGAGAAATATTGTGAAAAATAGGGTTTGTTTAAAATGTAGAATGTATGGCAATTTTAATGATGCTTTGAAAAATGTGAGTGCTGTATTTCCTTACAGCAATACGTGAATGAAAAATCTGTCGATATTTCGCAGTCATAAATAATCTGTTAATGAATTATAAAATAAAGACGATTATTTTTTCAAGTTAATATTTTTTTCAATTTTCGTTTTTTTTTACTTATCATTTTCTTCAATACATTGGTTCAACGTGCGTATTCTAAAGTACATTCTAGTTTTGCTGAACTTTTAAAATATCATAACTAATTAATAAGTCGTTAGCCGAATGTAGCCAACCAAAAAACAATACCCTGATTCACCCACAAAACAGGACATTTTGGAATGGTTTGTGGGCTTGTTGGCGCAATTTACGTCACAAAAGGGTGTTGACATGCGCATGACGTGATCTTGTCTTTTTGGTTCATGTCTCCGGACAGTGCTAGTGTCCGGACGCTTCGACTCGAATGTTCACTTTCTAGGAAATATGGTTCACAAACTGACATTTTGTTAGTTTGTGACTTTTTTTTTATTCTTATCTGCGTTCCTATTTTAGGGAACCATAAGGTTGAAAAAGCAAAGAATCAGCAGCCAGCTTGCAACTGAATATTTATTGTAAAAGTCGTGTCCCACGTATTTTTTGCTAGTGGTAGGCGAAATTTCTAAACGTAAGTTATGCCCCTTCTGCAGTTGAATTTCTGGAATTCTTTGTTCTGCATGCATAAAGATAATTGTGTGTAAAGTTTTCTGTCTTCGAAAGCATATTTTATGGAAATATTATTGGAAATTTTTAATGTCCGAAGACTAGAGCCGATTTTGAGCAGTTTTTCAGTATCCGGACAAGAACGTCGGAATACTTAAAAAACCAGTCAAATATGGTATTGCACATATTGGTTACTCGATAAGATTAATATTAGCTCCAATAAACTCTAAAAGAAAATAATGCTTGTATGATAGCTATTTACATCCTATAAAATAAAATATACCACCTGGCCAAAAAAATTAAATTAAAACCAAATATTATGGTTCTAACTAGTAATACTGAACTAAAATTGAAAAATTCACTAACTATCGGGGGACAAGTACATTGACCCTACATGAACCATTTGTGATTATGGTTGCGTAAATCAATAAAAATGATAGGACTTTTGTTGTCGTTTGACAATAAACACCGAAGGATGCCATGGGAAACATATATGTATCTATATAGGGTAAATGCACTAGTCCCCGGAAAGTTAGTGCATTTTTCAATTTTAGTTCGAAATTAATAATTAGGAGCTTAATGTTTAGTTTACAAACACGCTTTTTCATACATTAGGGTTAGTTGTTAGTCTTCTGTATAAATTTTGAATTCAATAAAATAATTAAGTATGCTGACATTCCAAGTAAATAAACTTGAGCCTAATTGTGCTATTCTCCGAACACTATGAGTCAGTGTTCAGACAGCTTTGAGTTACACTCCGGGGAAAGCTTCAATTATTTGCAAAAATAACGGTTAGTCCATATTACTAGAATTTAGAAATTATATCTCCTGTAAGGATCTTTAGTTGCGCCTGGATAGGCCTGAACGCATATTACGCAGACTTCTAATAGTGAGCGCGGAGCAGAGTGGCTCCAATTTGTTTATTTATTAAACCTGATTGCCCTTTCAAATCGAAAGGCACATAAGAATCAGAAAAATGTGAAAAAAAGTGAAGCGCATCAGAGCCGCTAGAAAACTAATTTTCGAAGAAATTGTCTTTGAGTGACAAAAAAATGTGGAAAGACGTAATACACTTTTTTGTAGAATCATATCAACCATTCCTCATCCCAAGCAACAAAACTCAACTATAACACAAATGATGAAAATGTTCGGTGCTGGCAACACTTTCCCGACGAAGCAGCAATAAGTTCAGAATAACAAGTTCATACTTAAATCAACTTATCCTTTGAATTTCGTTCTCATCGAAGGATTTCTTCGAAAGTTTCAGCGGTAAAACTACGTTTGAGGCTGCCATCCGAAAAATGTTCAAAATTTTGAAAATCCAAAAATTGGTTTCTTATTTTTATCGCAAATGCTTTGCATATGAGTACGTAATTTGAAGCATGTGTTGGTGCAATATTTACGAAAATGGCTAATGCTGGTTACCTTGTGTCAGCAGCAGGTAAAATATATACCAAATCTGCTTCACGTTAAGTTAAACCCAACCAGTAAATTTCGTTTCGATTGAATCACTGCGCTGGAAGTTACACGGATGAGAAGAATTTTAGGGTTGCCACCCTCAAAACTTTTCAAATTTTTAAAGTGTTAATATTTGTGGTTAAGTGTCATTACAGGATCATTACAATTTGCAAATCTAATGACATAATTGCTCAATAAAAAATTTTCACAAAATTACGAAAATTGTCATAGCTGGCAGCCCTTTGCTGATTTTTGTACGAAATTCTTACGACATTTACTTCACATTAAGGTCCATTAACTGCATGAACTTCGTTTTTATTTCTATACTGGACCGGAAGTTATAGGGAAAAAAGCTTTATTTTGTTGAGCAAATTTGCAAGATTTATGAGACAAAAATCACCATAGCTGGCAGGCCTATTCTAATTTTCAGCCAAATACTACATAGAGTTCGATCCAAGTACTGTGTGAATTTTGTTAAAATTTGATGGCTAAATCGGAAGTTATAGGCAAAAAATCGGTTTTTTTTCTCGGTAACACTGCCAAAAGGCTACCCGCATTTCAAAATCACTTCTATCAGACCTGGTTCTAGCTAATGCAAATATGTCCTGTAAATTTCATTATGATCGGATAATCCGGTCGTCAGTTCTTGTGAACAGAACTTTCGAGTGCTGAAAATAGAGGTATTTTGGTGATGGGTTGCCGTTCTTGTGCAAATCGGAATTTTAAAAATTTCAATCTGACATGATGCACAAAAGTTAAAGTTTATCAATGATTTGAATTTTTTGTCAGAAATCAAAAATTTTTTTGGAGGATCAATGATTTGAAGGATTTTTTTCAGGAGCCTGCCGTGGCTACAGGGTTACCTGCACTATCTTGATAATCCATGTGTCTTAAATCTTAGTCAACATCAATACGCTCTGCGAATTTCACGATGATCCAATTTTTTATCAGAAGTAATGACAAATCAAAATTTGAAAAAAAATCCTTGCCTACTTTTAGGCTATAAGCACCCACACACGGCTCAACATTTTCACTTCTTTATCATGAACAAGCTTAAAAAATAATAAGTTTTCCTTCCCAATTTTTTTTTTAACAAAAATTTACACTGCTTGGAAATATAGGAGTACCTCAAAAATCACGAAAACGCTCGCCGCCGCAAAAAAAATTAGAACATCTGAATTTGAGGAAGTCATGGGTCTACCTACTATATACATCAACGTTATCCGAAAATTTCAGCAATTTTCTTTGCAAATTAGTAAAAACTCTAGCGCACCTGAACCGCTAGAAACACTTATGTTCGAAGAACAGTAGAAGAATCGTGCAGGTTTTGAGTGCATATTCCACCACATGAGCTGATTATTACGGCCAAACTGTTTCAAACGCCACGTTTTACTTTGGTCTCAAGAATGCATTATATATCATATGGTGGAAGGTTTCAGATATTACCACTGGCATGAATTTCAACGTTTATGAGAGCAGAACACGGGTTAATTATATTCGTTATCAGTTGCTTATTTCACAAAATTTTGAAAGCAGCATCTCATATAACATCAATGAAGAAAATGCTCAGTACCTGCTCAGTAGCAGTGCAACTGAAAAATGCTCAGTAGCAGTGCAACTGAAGTTGGTGTTTGGGGCTGCGATCCGAAAAATTTGCAGAGCTTTGGGAAAGAAACATTGGTTATTTATTTTCATTGTAAATGTTTCTGGTATGAATACTAACTAAAAGCATTTATTGGTACAAAAGTAGCACAACCAACTCGTGCTGGCAACCTTTTGCCAGTATCAAAGCCAAGAATATATCACATCTGCTTCACGTTGTTATATTACATTCGAAGTTATAGGAGTATAAAGAAATTTACAGTTAACTGCAGCGAGTTTTTGCAAATAATCGGAAACTTTATATTTGCTGTTTATTGTCACTACAATATCATTACCAATTGAAAACTCTAAGATAAAATCGCTTAAAAAAGATATTGCAATTAAACACAAAACCAACAATAGCTGGCAACTCTATCGTGGCTTTTCAACCACATTTGGCCTGAATAATGTTTATAATAGGTTTCATCAATTGTATGAAATTCGTATTGATTTCATGAATGCACTGGAAGTTCAAGGGCAAAAAGTTTTATTTTCCTGAGTGAATTTTCAAAGCCAAAGACAAAAAAAACTCTAGCGCACCTGAACCGCTAGAAACACTAATGTTCGAAGAACAGTAGAAGTATCGTGCAGGTTTTGAGTGCATATTCCATCACATGAGCTGCTTATTACGGCCAAACTGTTTCAAATGCCACGTTTTACTTTGGTCTCGAGAATGCATTATAACTCATATGGTAGACGGTTTCAGATATTACCACTGGCATGAATTTCAATGTTTATCAGAGCAAAACACGGGTTAATTATATTCGTTATTAGTTGCTTATTTCACAAAATTTTGAAAGCAGCATCTCATATAACATCAATGAAGAAAATGCTCAGTGCCTGCAGCACTGTAACTGAAGTTGGTGTTTGGGGCTGCGATCCGAAAAATTTGCAGAACTTTGGGAATTGAACCATCGGTTATTTATTTTCATTGTAAATGTTTCCGGTATGAATACTAACTGTAAGCATTTATTGATACAAAAGTAGCACAACCAACTCGTGCTGGCAACCTTTCGCCAGTATCAAAGCCAAGAACATATCACATCTGCTTCATGTTGTTATATTACATTCGAAGTTATAGGAGTATAAAGAAATTTAGGGTTACCTGCAGTGAGTTTTTTTTCAAATAATCGAAAGCTTAATATTTGCTGTTTATTGTCACTACAATATCATTACCAATTGAAAATTCTACGATAAAACCGCTTCATAAACATATTACAAACAAACACAAAACCATCAATAGCTGGCAACCCTATCAATGCTTTTCAACCAAATTTGGCCTGAATAATGTTTATAATAGGTTTCATTAGTTGTATGAAATTCGTATTGATTTCATGACTGCCCTGGAAGTTATAGGGCAAAAAGTTTTATTTTCGTGAGATAATTTTCAAAACCAAAGACACAAAAATTACCATAGCTGGCAGCACCAATCATATATCAAAAAGCAGTTTTTTTTTCTTTGTAATTTTTCAAGATGGCACCACTGCCACAGAGTTGCCCACAACTCAAAATCGCTTCTTTCAGACCTGGTCCTACTTAAGTCTAATACATTCTGTAAATTTCAATGGTATCTGATTATTGATTTGTGAGTTCCCGTGAACAGAAGTTTTTGATGCTAAAAATATAGGTTAACTGGGAAAGGGTTACCGTTCTTTTCCGACATGAAATTTCCAAAGTTTTACTTTGAACGTGTAGATAAAGCATAAAATTTGTATACAGATTGGTTTTATTGTAAGAAACGGACATTATTTACGATATTCGATGGTTTGAATGTTTCCACTTCCAAATTTTTATTTTATCAAATTTAAGACACCAAAATTATCATAGCTGGCAGCTCCAACCGAAGTTTTCGACCAAATTTCTACCAAACGTGGTCTAAAGCAAGTTCAAGCTATTGCGTGAATTTCGTCAAAATCGAACGATTCGATCAGAATTTATAGGGCTGAAAGCAGTTATCTTTTTTAGTGATTTTTCAAGATGGCACCACTGGTACAGAATCGCCCGCATTTCAAAATTACTTCTATCAGACCTGGTCCTATTTAAGACCAATACATTTTGCAAATTTGAATCTTTTCTGCTCATCGAATCGTGAGTTTCCGTGAACAGAAGTTTTTGATGCTTAAAATATAGGTAAATTGGGCAAGGGTTACCAGGCGTGCCCGTTATATTATATGAAATTTTTTTTTGTATATGTAAACAAAGCACGAAATTTACATACGAGTTGCTATTTTTTGAAGAAGTGGCATTTTTTCAAGAGAGACGATGATTTGAAGGTTTTCACTTTCAGTGCCTGCCTTAGCTACAGCGTCGCCAGCACGCTCATTAAAAGCTACAAAAATCTACAACTAAATAATTCCAATATGTATCACAAATTTCGTAATGATTGAATAGCTCTGTCAAAAGTTATCGCAATTTAAAAATTTTCAAGTTTTCCCGTTCTCTTTTTAGGCACCCAGCGCACACATGGGGTTACAAATTCCACAACATTATCCGATTCACATGTAGAACACATTCAAAATTTATT
>OX376374.1:81843575-81883566 GCA_947369275.1 Nemotelus nigrinus
CCACATGATTCAGGAAAATTCAGGAAAATTCAGTGACTGATAGTACGGGAACAGACCTATTCACTTTAACCGTACTATGTTCACTAGAAGTAAAGAAAAAAGGGTCGCCTGCATTCATTTTTGGCAATACCTTCGCTACATGGTAGGCCAATGAAAGACACTTCGGTTCCACTGAAGCGTTTAACACTTCGGTTTGGTGCGTTGGCTGTCACACAGTTTTCAAAAGCGTTTATTGAGACGGTTCAGTTACAAATTACGTCCGAGTATCATATAGATGCTTGTGAAAAAAAAGTCGTGTATGTATACATATGTATATATATGTATATACATATATATGTATATATATGTATATACATATATATGTATGTATGTACATACATATATGTATATACATATATGTATTAGTATATATATAAGCATATGAATTTTGGGCAAAGTGATTCTAATAGTAATTTTCATTGAAAATCGGTAATTGCCTACTTTTATTAATTAAGTGCCCACAAATGTTTCATTTTCCAATACTGTATCTTAGCCATTCTTCAAAAATCAATTTTCTTATCAGATTTTCATTCCCATATCCCATGCATTCATCAATGCATCCTCAAAATTTCAGCTCGATTGGATTTCGCAGCTATGAACAAATCGAAAAACGCTCGAAGAACCGAGTCGGTGGGTCATTTCTCTCATCTACCGACTCGGTTCCGAAACCGAGAGGTGGTTCTCACCGCGGTGTGTGTCTTCACAATGCTAATGTAATGCACGACTAAGCCAACTTGGTTTTGATCTCGGGAAATGCTTCGCTGGAACCGCCGAGTTTGTCATTAGCCGTGTATATTACCCGGATCGACTTGGACTGGCTTGACGTGGAACGGATTGAAATGAAACTCCAAAGTAGGTTTTTGGTGTGACTGGATTAAAGTGGATTAACTGAATAAAATGCAGCTAGTTCTACTAAAGTGAAATAGATCGCATCGTAACGTCACTTATATGAATAAAACTCAAGTGGGCTTCACATTTTTCAATCCTCAATCCATCAATCCGCGTCTTTTAAGGCCCAAGTCGAGCCAATGCAGTAAAATTTCGTGATTTGATCGACTTAACTCAAATCAATCCACTGCGCGTATACAACGTGGTTTGACTAATCCTAAGCCAGTTTGAAACCACGTTATAAACGAGGCTATTGGTCGTATGCTGGGTTATTTTTGCAGTTTTGCTGTAGATGCACAGCAATCCTTTTTCAGATGTTTCCGCATACAATTGAATGTGTGGTCTGGACGGGATTATATCTTTGCGCATACTTATGTATGCGGATACATAAGTATCTGTAGCCTGGACGGGCTACAATAGCCCATCCAGACTACAGATACTTAAGTATCCGGATACATAAGTATTGTCCACACTGCAGCGACATCTGCAGATACATTTTACCCTTGTATGCGCTAATTGTACATATGTCGCTGCAGTGTGGACAATACTTATGTATCCGGATACTTAAGTATCTGTAGTCTGGACGGGCTATAACGGACAGCGTTTTTGTTTACAATCCAAGCACGGACTGGGTGATGAGCCACATATCAGTTTCATTTATCGTGAATTTTATGCTGACCTAGTGTCCACATTCTTCAATTGACTTAATATTACCAGGTTGCTTTTCTCATGCTTCGCCTGATTGAAAATGTTGATGTTGCATTAGTGTTTACTGTCTACTCGACTACCTGTGGAAGGTGTCGCATTGCATTTTTTTTTTATTATTCGATCCAACTCATTTTCATATGTGACTAGCATCCTTGCCTATGTAAGAGAAGGATGATCCACATAGCAATAGAAAGTAAAAATTTAAAAATAAAATGTTACCAATTTGCGCTTGTTTTGAACAAAAATTTTGGAATATTTTGTAGTTTTTGAAAGTGATTAAAAAAATTTGGTTGCCATTTTTGACATTGGTTTTGTTCATTCTTCTTCAGATGTCCGTGAAAGGCAATGCCGCTGCGTTTAAGGGGTTTTCAGCCATACCTTAGCAAATTCTGCTAATTTCGAAATTTAATTTTCGGTATTTGATTAATCACTAGGATGCGCATCATTTGACTCGACAAAACATTATTGTGGAGTTGGCCAACAATCAACCGATTTATGGCCGTAGTACGAAAATTTGCTACAGTGTCTCTAGTTTGACTTTTAATAATGTTTTGCTCAAACAAATGAGAATTGGCAACAGCTGTTTATGGAAGTTTCAAACAACTTAAGTAATGATTTGTTTTAAATTGGTCACAGATATAGGTTGGAACTTCAATTTAGGAGTACGGACACCTTCACATGTTGAAAAATTCGAATTTTTCCTCGATATATTTCACTTGTTAATTATGCTTCGCTGTACGAATTTTTGAAATTAGACAATATCAATCCGCTGGCTAGAGACAACGTTCAGTTAAAAGAACAGCAAAATTATTTCATTCAATGTTTATTAACAAAATTATTTTGCAAGGAAACAGCATCATATAATATAAACAATATATGTTCCATACAATATATATTTCGTAGCTGCGATGAGACTACAGATTGAGTCTGAGGTTTGAGCGTCCCACACACTGTCAGATTAACTGCAGACATTTGTTTATCAAGCCATCGAAACTGCTCACACATACATCAGTTCTTAATCGGAATCTTCAGCAGATGATTCATACATACCATCACTTTGGTATTAGGGTAAGATTACTCCAAGTGATTGAGATGAAATTCGCGTCGGAAACTTCAAATCCTCAAAACTTAATAAGGAGGCTGACGACCTGCTCTATCCACGTTTTGGTAAAATGGCTTGGGGCGTAGGTAGTGTATATCTGCGCCTGAAGAAACGCCACCCGAAGGACGGTAACATCAATACCCTGGAGGTCGGCGAGATCGAAAGGGACCTTGGCACGGTGAACCTGCAAGACACAACGGCCGAGCCCCAAAAGGACGAGGCGCAGGCTAAGGAGGATGCCACGGCCAGCACTGAAACTACTACAGATAAACCTACACCGCAGTAAGGTGGCCTCGGCCGAGTTACTGCTGACGCTCGAGGAAGGTAAGTTTGACGTGGCGCTGGTCCAGGAACCTTGGATCTCTGCAGAGGGCCGGGTTGCTGGACTGGGGTCAAAGCTTTTCAATCTTTTCTTCCCCACCACAGTAGCAAGAACAAGAACAGCTGTGTTGGTGAGGAAGAATTTTCATGCTTATCATCTATCTAATTTCAGTACGGACGATATGACGGTGGTAGCATGCGAGGGGGATGATGAGGGGCATGTACTCCTTGTATCCGCCTACATGGCTCATGACAGAGCTGCTCCGCCGGAGGAGGTTGTTAAACTCACCGCGGAGACACTCAAGAGGAAGGAATTGCTGCTCGTGGGGGCGGATGCGAACGCGCACCACACAGTATGGGGCAGCAAGGATATTAACGATAGAGGTGAGTCTCTACTCAGTTTTATAATTAACCATAATCTAGTCGTAGCAAACCGAGGAAATGCCCCTACCTTTAGGGGACCTTGTAGTGAAAACGTGCTAGATATAACGCTGCACAATGACTCAAACGAGCAGTTAATAGAGAATTGGAGGGTCCTTAAAGGCCCATCATTTTCTGACCACTGCTACATCAGTTATTCTTTAAAATTCAATGTAGCTCGCAATTACCGACCGTTTCGCAATCCCAGGAATACCAACTGGCTAAACTTCGAACGGGAGGTGACTAACGGCTTAGGCCCTCCTCCGAGAATTGGCAGCGCAGCTGACTTGGAGGCCGCGGTTAACGTACTCACGAGTAAACTCGTTAAAGCTTTTGCACGGTCCTGTCCCCAAGTCCGCCCGAGGCGCAAACCCAAGCCACCCTGGTGGAACAGGGATCTGGGTTGTCGCAGACGGCAGGTTCGTGAACTGTTCAAGTTAGCCAAAGCAGCTGACTGCAGGGAATGCTGGGACGAATACAAGGACGTTCTTAAGCTTTATAAATCAGAAATTAGGAAAGCCAAATGGAGCTCTTGGAAAGAGCTGTGCGGTAGGATCGAGACCACATCGGAAACGGCGAGACTTAAAAATCTGCTGGCTAAACGCCCTGTCACGCCTAGCCTGGTATGTAAGCCAGATGGGGAGTGGACAAGCAACGGCTCGGAAACGCTGAGGGTCCTCGTAGACACTCACTTCCCGGGCTGTTTGGATGAATCCTCCCCCTTCACCGGTCAACAGGCGTCCGATCTACATGACACAGAAGGCATTGATGAAGTTGTCACCAAGCCGAGGCTTGTCTGGGCAATTGGCACCTTCAAGCCCTTCAAGTCCCCTGGTCCGGATGGGGTCCTACCGGCCATGCTCCAAAAATCAGGTGAGCTCACCGTTCCTTGGCTCACACAAATTTACAAAGGCTGTCTAGCACTAAGCCACGTGCCTGCAGCCTGGAGGAACGCTAAGGTTGTATTTATACCCAAGGCAGGTAAAGTCAATCATGCTTACCCGAAGGACTACAGGCCAATTAGCCTGACTTCCTTCCTCCTTAAAGTCCTCGAAAGATTACTAGATCTCCACATCAAGCAAAGACTTGGATCTCAAACTCTATCGAGAGCCCAAAACGCGTACATGAAAGGGAAATCCGTTGAAATGGCTCTCCATAGAGTAGTCCTTGAAATAGAAAAGGCACTCAACTATAAAGAATACGCTCTGGGAGCCTTTCTAGACATTGAGGGCGCTTTCAATAATGTGCACACAACAGCCATTATGGAGAGCCTCCACGCAACTAACACCCACCCCGCTGCTCGCAGCTGGATAAGCAATATGCTTAAACAAAGGCATATAACGGCTGAGTGGGCGGGGTCACAAATCACCAGGCAGGTTCATAGAGGTACACCGCAGGGAGGAGTTCTATCCCCTCTCTTGTGGAACCTGGTCATAAATACAATTTTGGACAAGTTGGAGCGCAAAGGACTTACGGTTGTGGCCTATGCCGATGACATTGCTATTTTAGTCTCAGGCAAGTTTCCGCACTCCCTCGGCCAGCTCATCGAGTATGCTCTGGGGCTGGTTGAGGAATGGGCAAACACCGTGGGCCTCGGCAACAACTCCAATAAAACTGATCTCGTGCTTTTCACTAGGAAGTACAAAATCCCTGAATTGGCCCCAATCAGGTTGAGCGGCGCCAGGTTAAGTCTCAAGTCACAAACTAAGTACTTGGGTCTTATTCTGGACAGCAAGCTCACCTGGAAGGCGAATTTAGAGGAGAGAGTTAAGCGGGCAAGCAATGCGATTTACGCCAGCAAGAGAGTACTGGGTAAAACGTGGGGCTTAAGCCCTGCTTTAACGCATTGGATTTATATGGCGATAGCCAGACCTATACTGGCCTACGGATGCTTGGTCTGGTGGCCAGCTGTAAATAAGGCTACCTTTGCCAGCATGACGAATAGAGTTCAGCGGTTGGCGGCTCTCTGTACCACAGGTGCCTTAGCCTCGACTCCTTCGTCTGCACTGAACGTCCTGCTTAATCTGCCTCCGCTTGATTTCTTCGTTAAGGGCGCAGCTGCAAAAGCTGCTGTCAGGCTTAGGGAATCGGGACACTTCGAGTCACGATCCTTCGGTCACAGCAGTATTGAGCGGGGGTACGCAGGTAGCACCGACTACTTGGTCCCCACTCTGTGCTTCGAGCGGGGATATCAAGCGATTGTGGGGGATGGGCTGGAGTGGAATCAGCAAAGGGGCGCAGCAGCTCTTAGCATCTACACTGACGGCTCTAAAACGGCTGCCGGAGTGGGTGCTGCAACATGTTCTGCAGATGCAACTATTGAAGCAGCTTTCAGGCTTCCTAACCACTGTAGTATTTTTCAGGCGGAGGTTTTTGCGATACGTAAAGCCGCAGACCTAGCACACGCCAGTGATACCACAAGTGAGGAAATCAACATCTTTACAGACAGTCAAGCAGCGGTCAAAGCTCTGATATCTTACACATACAAATCGAAGTGTGTACTGGACTGTATTCAGGCCCTGAACAGACTGGGCAACCACAGTAGAGTCCGAATTTTCTGGGTTCCTGGTCACAAGGGCATTGAAGGAAATGAGAAGACGGATGCACTAGCCAAGCACGGAGCTAGCTTTCCCCTGTCAGGATCGGTTGACATTTTAACTCCAATCCAAACGATCAAATACTCTATCGACTCCAATATGATGCAAGGTGCGATGCGCAGATGGCGTGCAACTCAGACCTACAAGCAAACCAAAATCATGTGGGGGTCATACAATCACGCAGCGACCAAGTTCCTGCTCGATTTAACGCGGACTGACTGCAGGCGGCTCGTCGGTGTCATAACTGGCCACTGTCTTGTAGCAGCTCATGCCATGAAAATGGGGCTCCTAACCAGCGACACTTGTAGGAAGTGTCAAGAGCCGGGAGTCCCCGAAACAGTCCAACACCTTCTGTGCCACTGCCCGGCACTGGGGAAAACCAGGCAACGCTGCTTCGGTGAGCCCTGGCTGGTGGATCTATCACATGTGGCGGAGCAGAGGCTGAAGGACATACTGCAGTTCGCAAAAAAGTCCGGGGCCTTCGATGGCCGTTTGGACTGAACTTTCTCCGGGTCCATTTATCTGGTATCGCTACGGACCAAATGGGTCTATGTGTGGCCATGTGCCAGCTAGTTGAACCTAACCTAACCTAACCTTCACAAAGTATCGACAACAAGTATAAAGCGCAACGTTTACAACGACGCATTTAGTCAAAAACTGAAGTGTGTGGGCCTCTGCTCGAGCAGTTTTGTATCAGTACACGGCCTGCAAGCTACAATCTATGTCATTGGCCTGCAGTCATGAACTACACAATGTGCATGATACAAGAAACATTAGAGATAGCGACACTAGAGTGACCATTTTATTCTCTCTCTGCGCATGACGTCACCGGGAGAGTTCGTCGCGCGAGTTAATGACTAACATTCTTATCCATGAGAAAATAAAGATAAGCACATGGCAGAAAATGCCAATGATAGCATTCTAAGTAAACAACATCGTAACATTATCTAAATATGGAAATATTGAATAAGCGATAATGTGAACATGAGCCCATGCAAGCGTAAATATGATAACGCATATGAACTCATGGTATGAAGATAAGAATAGACGATAAGGAAAAGATATAAATACTGCATACGAGCATTGTAGCGGCATTCCTAATTCTTAGTTGTACCATGATTGTTACTTCTACTATAGTATCTGTCATGGACTAAAGAGCTATAAATAAAGGAATCATTTATTTGTTAACCAAGTATTTTATTCTTTATAAAGTATAGGTGAAGCAGGTAAATTAACTGGGGGCTCAACCGGGATACGAGGCAAGTAACCTGCATCATAAGCTGTAACAAGTTCCTGAATCAACCTTCTACAAGTACAACCGAATCTAAGGCACGTATCAGAAGCAAAGACGAACAGCGATCAAACTTGAAACTCGTATCCAGCCAAAAAATCTACAGCTATCTGACAAACACCACAAGGACCAGGAAATCCATAGCAGATTCAACCTATGGTGCATATCATCAGAAACTGAGAACGTCATACAACATTCCCGGACGGCAAAAAAGAGGGAATCTGGACTGTGCAGGGCATTATCATCCGAAATCAAGGAAAGTTACCCTGCTACAGCGAACAACAACGAAGAAGAAAACAGGTTAGTACAAAACCCTACAAAATAAAGAAATCTATTACGAAGAAGTTATTGTGTGCAAACCGTGAATAATAAAGTGAATAATAGTGAAAAATAATATAGAACGAATTAGTGCGTGATAGATCATAAGAAGAAGTGAAAACTGTAAAAAAATTAAGGGTATTAAATACACCCGAGCAGAATTTTAAGAGAATTCGCTTCCTTCCACCATTTATGTGAGAAGGATAAATAACAAGTAGACTCATTGCAAAGAGTGACAGAATTTTAGGAGAATTCGTCACCACCCGTCCTTTATACGAGGTGGAAAATAAGAAAATAATTAAAAGAAAATACTGTAAACGCACGAAATAAAATTTTCTCGAAAACGAAAAAATTAATAAAAAATATAACAAAACGTAAATCAGCGAGCAATAAAATGGAGTTAACTCGCATTTCAGCAGAATGCGATGCATTAAAAACTCAAGTATTACAAATGCAATCGAAAATTGATGCACAGAACTTGAGGTTACAAGAGATGGAAGAAACGAACCTATCTAGTCCCATGAGTGACTATGAGGATCAATTATGTCAATACGACAGTTCAACACAAATTAATGTAAATATATTCAAGAATTTACGTACCTTCTCAGGAACTGAGTCAGAATACAGACCTTGGAGAAAAATGGTCTTATTATTACACAACTCAGTCAAAACGTTTCAGAATACTAACATATATCGTGAAATATTATTAATCATACGCTCCAAAATAATCGGTTCAGCGGCAGAGGTCCTAATAAACAATAACACGAAACAAAACTTCGATGCAATAATTGCACAATTAGACCATACTTATGCCGACAAAAGACCCTTATACGTTTTGGAGAACGAAATGTCTGTTCTACGACAAGGCGCACAAACGCTTGAAGCGTTCCACAACAAAATAAACTTACAATTAAACCTTGTAATAGCTAAAGTCGAAATGACGTATCACAATGAAGATGCAATTAAGGCTCTTACGACCGAAATGGAATCAAAAGCCATTCGAACGTTTATCGCAGGCCTAAACAGCATAGCCACCAGGAACATGCTCTATGGACAAAATCCTAGAACACTGAGTGAAGCGTATGCAGCCGCCCAAACGATGTTCCATGACACGCAAGTCCATGGACTCGATAATCATTTCCATACAGGATATCGACCACGTCATATACCGTTTCAGCAGCATCACAGACATTACAACCCGCCGATAAATAGAAGAAATGATTTCCAGCCAAACAGAAATCCTTTCAATAACAATGAACAACGACCCGAACCGATGGAAGTAGATTCATCAAATCACTTCAGAAGAAATAATAATAATTTCAATAACAGAAACAATCAATTTCATAATAATAATAACAACCTAAAACGAGAAAGAGAAATGGCCTCACAGAAATTCAGACACCCGCAAAAAATGCATCGAATGAATGAAACAAATCGTAACAATACTGAGTCGTTAATAAACAATATCCCAGATGAACGCGAAGAAATTGACGGGAGTAATTTTTTAGAATTTTGAAAGGCTTACCACACCTTAAATTAAAGACGCGATCGGATAGTAAGCCATTAGAAATTTTCATATTATTAGACTCAGGAAGTACTAATAATTATATAAATCCAAACATAAAATTAGGAAAAAATGTAAAACTAGATGTACCCATTGTAACTAAGACAATGCATGGGACTTCAAAAATATTCTATAAAAGAATAATAAATATTTTAGGTGAAAACGTCACATTCTATGAATTAAATGCATTAAAAGAATACGATGGTATATTAGGATTTGATGGTTTATCAAAGTATCGAATAACCTTCGACTTAGCAAATTTTAACCTAAAGATCTTTACAAATAAGAAATCAGTAGACTCCCAAGAAATAAATTTTACAATTCATGATGAAACTTATACAAATAAAATTAGGGAAATTATGAGAAATAATTCGTATAACGAAACCTTACCCTTCACGACGACTATAGAGGCAACTATACGCACGAAAGACAATAACCCTATCTGGACAAAGCAATATCCTTACCCGTATAATAACAATGAATTTGTCAACGAGGAAATAAATAAACTATTACAGAATGGAATTATAAGGCCAAGTAAATCACCTTATAACTCTCCGGTCTGGATCGTACCAAAGAAAGGTACCGACGATAAAGGTAACCCTAAAAAGCGACTTGTGATAGACTTCCAAAAGTTGAATTCTAATACTATTACGGACAGATATCCTATCCCAGATGTCAATATGACAATACAAAATCTAGGGAGAGCAAAAGTCTTTTCGACGCTCGACCTCGAGTCAGGATTTCATCAGATTAAGATAAAAAAGGAAGACATTGAGAAAACTGCTTTTTCAATAAATGGAGCTAAATATGAATTCGTAAGAATGCCCTTTGGATTGAAAAACGCACCTTCGATATTCCAAAGATGTGTTGATGACATATTGCGACCATTCATAGGCAAGTTTGCTTATATTTACATCGACGATGTATTAAGGGGGGGGGGGGGGGGGGGGTATGGTCAGAGCAGAACATTTTATACCCATTTTCAAGATTTTTTTATAGAAAACTGTTAATAGTTACTTGATTGGGATAATATCTACAGTAAAGAACAACCTTTGAAGAGTATCCAAAAAAAAATTTATTGAAAAATATCGAAAATTAAGCTCGTGACATGAATTTGACATTTTCGTTCAGGACAAAGAGTTGATTTGCGGTGAGACACATAACTAATGACTGGATCATCGTAAACAAAAAAACCAAAAATAGTTCGTTATTTTATAAGTTTCTTGAGGTAACGCTGTCAAGTTTTTCCAAATATCTAGATTATTTAATTTTTGGTATAAGTTTGAAGTCAAAAAAACGAAAAAAAACGGAAATTTTTTTTTCGAAATTTCTGTTTTCAGTTGTAAAAAATTCCATAAATAAAAAAAAAAGCAAGAAATAGAAAATATATCGACAGCGTTACCTAGTAAATTGCTTACAGAAATAGTGTGCAAAATTTCAGAAAGATCGGTTGAGTAGTTTTCGAGTTACATGTCTCACCGACTTGAAATATAAAATTCCTCAAAAAACGCGTTTCAAAATTTTAACTGTGTAACAAAAGTGCGTGAAAAATTACGAATCACGTGTACCGTAACTGCTCGATGAAATGAATGTATACTACTACAAGTCACATATATAAGTGTTTTTACACAAATATAGCACATACAGGTGTGGATAGAGTGGGAAGACTCTACTATTACGTATTTGAGAGCTACGCGCGGCTAATAAAGCAGGAAAGGAACGCGATTTGCGCGAAAATATGAATTTGAGTTGTTTGTATTGTTAAGCCGATAACTTCGTTAATTTTGCTCGGATCGACCTGAAATTTTGTATGGACACTCCTGAGTCACTATACACTAGTCACTAAACAAAAAAAAAAATATCGATTTTCTGACCATACCCCCCCTTAATATACTCTTCCTCACCCGAAGAACATATTAAACATATCGAAATAATTATAAACGCATTAAAGAAAGCCAACATGAAGTTATCCGCAGAAAAGTCTCATTTCTTTAAATCCGAAGTCGAATATCTAGGTCACATAATACGACATAATAAAATAACTGTTGACCCAGCAAAGATAGAAACAATAAACGAATACCCAGTACCTACAAACCTAAAAGCATTAAGAGGATTCCTTGGATTAGCATCATATTACCGCAAATTCATAAGAAACTTTGCCCAAATAGCTAAACCACTGACTATCCATCTTCAAGGAGAAAACGCAACAATAGGGAAAAATAAAAGTAAAAATGCTATAATAAAACTAGATAAAGTAGCCATAGAAACTTTCGAAGAATTAAAAAGCAAACTACGAGAACAAATAGAGTTATACCAACCTGATTATTCGAGACCATTCGAATTAACAACGGGTGCAAGCAACATTGCAATAGGAGCAGTGTTAAGCCAAGAACGGAAACCTATAACCTTTATATCACGAACTTTGAGCAAAACAGAGCAAAACTACTCGACTAACGAAAAAGAACTACTAGCTATAGTTTGGTCTCTACAAAAATTGCGCAATCACCTATACGGCATTGCAGATTTAACGATCTATACGGATCACCAATCTTTGATATATTCCATATCAAGCAAGAACCCAAATACGAAATTAAAGCGATGGAAAAACCTCATAGAGGAATATGGCGCAAAACTCGTATATAAGCCAGGAAACCAAAATGTAGTAGCAGATGCATTATCAAGACAAGAAGTAAATAATTCAACTGATCACAGTATACACTCAGAAGAAAGCTCTGGTACGGAACATATAAAAACCACATCAAAGGCAACGAATACATTTAAAAATCGAATAATATTAAGAGAAGGAAGTAATGAAAATGTAAAGCTAACTCAACCATTCCGAGGATATACCCAATGGGAAATCACATTTGCATCAATAAATTATGTGTTACGACAATTAAAAACGATACTAAATCCGAAAACAAAAACCGTATTTCATACAGATCTCGAAACATGGCACAAAGTAAAAGACCCAATATATCAGAATTACACCACATATAAGAAAGTATTCTCACAGAAATATCTCATCGACGAAACAGATGAAGGAAAACAAGCATACCTTATACGAAAAACACACGATAGAGCACATCGCAACATGAAAAATAATATAATTGAACTCCAAGCGAAACACTTTTGGCCAGAAATGAAGAAACAAGCTCATCTATATGCAAAAAATTGTGAAAATTGTCATATAGACAAATATGAACGCCACCCGAAGAAACATATACTAGGAAGAACTCCTTTACCACTAAAACCAGGCACACATATCCAAGCAGACATTTTCCATATGAATAATCAAACATATATATCCTGCATCGACAGATTCTCTAAATATACGTACTTTCATTTTATACCCAACAAACTAAATATCCCCGAACATTTAAAACAGATATTTCGAACAATATTTCCTAAAATAACACACCTCACTACGGACAATGAAAGCATATTTACAAGTAGTACCACCAAGAATATACTACAAAATTTAAATATTGAACATTACTTAACACCGGAACGACATTCCACCACAAACGCTTCGATCGAACGAGTACATTCAACTATCATCGAACTTACAAGACTTCTTAGTACCCAAAATAAAACAAACCCACAAGATGAAATCTATAATGCAATCCACGAATATAATAATACTGTCCACTCAGTTATAAAACAGAAACCTATAGATGTCCACTTTAATCATGATAAATATGCAAATATATCTGATATATTGAAATCATCACAAGAGAATATGATACGGCATGAGAATAAACATAGATCTTATAAATCCTTTTAGCCGAACGACATAGTGTATGCACGGAACAACCAACGCAACAAGGCCAGTAAAAGATTCATTAAATATATAATACAAGAAGACCGTGGGGACACGATTCTCACTACCACGGGGAAGATCATCCATAAGGATAATTTACGGAACCATACCACAAAACAAAATGGAACCAAATGGATAATGCTAACACTAGTAATATACAAAGTACAGACACTCAATGTAACTAACGTAGGAAACAAACACTTTATCCTAATACAAGGAGACCACGCATATACGTTCCAAGAAACTAAACTCTTATTCCATATAGTAGAATTATCCCAATATAAAATTGCATTAGAGCAAATTAAGGAAAGGAACAAACCTGATAGTATAGACATACATACCATAGAAAGAATTGAAACTTTACTTGAACAATTAGACGAACATAGACAGAAACGTTCTATAGACTTCTTAGGGACTATTATAAAGTTCATCACAGGAAACCCTGATAACAATGATCTATTAGAAATAAAAGGAGCATTGAACCAATTGATCGCGAATAACGAACAACAAAAAGCCATAAATTCAAACTTTAATAAACGATTGTCAGAAATTCAAGAAACTTCAGTCCATTACTCATTCCTTTTAAACGAAATATACCTGAATTTACAGAATGTGATGGAAGCCATTAATCTTGCCAAGAACAATATTGTATTATCGTCCATACTCAAAATTAAAGAAATAAAAAATATAATAAAAAGTGAAAAAATTCGAGTACCCATAATTAATGTCTTAGAGTATTCAAACATCTATGTTATGAGAGTTCACGAGAACATAATATTCACATATAAATACCCTGTAATCGAAAATCGAATAAAATTTTACGAAATTATAACAATCGCACATACCTATGGAAAATATGTAATGTACCCATACATTTGAAAAAATGAAACAAATTATATTGCTTTAGAAAATTGTAAGAATTATTTGAATGTAAACATATGTAAAGTAAAGAAAACAAATGACAATTGTACTATTCCAATGTTAGAAAATAAGAAAGCATATTGTAAACTCATACAAGAGAATGACAAAGAATTTGTAAGACTCAACCCAAAAACGATATTCCTCACAGGAAAACATATTTTAAATAATGAGTTAAAAATAGGAAAATACCTAATTGAATTCGACCAGAATGTAACAATACATAATTAGTATTGGGTCGTCAGTCATATTGATATGAATTTGTATGAGTTACTCATTTTCAAATTTGAGGTGGTACAATGTCATACTTCAAATGAAGTGTCATGTTGCATTCCTTCAATTATGTATGAGTTTCCAGCGCCGCTGGCAGCCATACAGCCCCATACCATTACGCCGCCGCTACGGTAGGATAGAACATTTATGCTAAGTACTGGTTACGTTTTTTTATAGATGGGGGATTTTTCATTATTGATTGTAGCATACTTCCACAAAAGATAAGATTTTCATATTTTGGAGAATGATTTAATAGAGTATGTAGTTTTTGAATTCGGCGTTAACTCAAAAATGAAAAAAAATGTAGTTAAAACGTTTATGCTAATGAGAGCAGTACTGCTACTAATCTACTAAACAATTTCTCAAAAATGGTAGCTAATTACCATTAAATTTTTTGTTTAAGTATCGTGCAAATCAAACTCAAAACTAAACTCGCATGCATACATTTTCCCCTTGTACAGCAATCGATGTGCCTCAACTATCACAAGTCAATCGCTTCAAAGTTGAGCAAAGCACATCAATGTGACAAAAAATGAGGTGGTAAAAATCAAACTAGTCTCGCGCACATACATTTCCCATTGAGTATTACAATCGCTGCGCCACAAAAGTCAGAAGTCAATCGCTTCGAAATTAAGCAAAGCATCTCAATAGGACAGAAAATGAGGTGGTACAAATCAAACTAGTCTCGCGTACATACATTTTCCATTGAGTATTACAATCGCTGCGCCTCAAAAGTCTCAAGTCAATCGCTTCGAAATTAACCAAAGCATCTGAATATGACAAAAAATGAGGTGGTACAAATCAAACTAGTCTCGCGTACATACATTTTCCATTGAGTATTACAATCGATGCGCCTCAAAAGTCTCAAGTCAATCGCTTCGAAATTAACCAAAGCATCTCAATATGACAAAAAATGAGGTGGTACAAACAATACATAATTAGTAAAACAAACTAGTCGCGCGTACATACATTTTCCATTGAGTATTCCAATCACTGCGCCTCAAAAATCTCAAGTCAATCGCTTCGAAATTAACCAAAGCATCTCAATATGACAAAAAATGAGGTGGTACAAATCAAACTAGTCTCGCGTACATACATTTTCCATTGAGTATTACAATCGATGCGCCTCAAAAGTCTCAAGTCAATCGCTTCGAAATTAACCAAAGCATCTCAATATGACAAAAAATGAGGTGGTACAAATCAAACTAGTCGCGCGTACATACATTTTCCATTGAGTATTACAATCGCTGCGCCTCAAGTCAATCGCTTCACCTCAATATGACAAAAAAAATGAGGTGGTGCAAATTTGAAGCTTGAGGTGATGTGACATTTTGTTGATGTGAATGGGACATTTGTCATGCATCTTGTATGAGTAACACAACACTATACATAATGAAACTTACGAAAATCATGAAAGAAGAGCACTTGAAACATTGCATAATTTTGAACATAACGAAGTAGAAATCCTAGAAATAATTGAATCAGAATCAAACCTAAAATTTTCAAACGTACAGTCCTTAAATAAATTTATATTACCAATACAAAAGAATCCAGTAAAAAGCACTCTAATATTGATCACAACAGCCATAGTAACTTCACTTATAATATTTCTATTAGTAAAAATCTTGAAGAGATATGACGAATATAAAAGAATCAATCGCGGCATGTTCACAAGCCTTGGTGTAAAATGTATGGGCGCCGGCGTAACTCATTTAAACAATCCGTGATTAAAACATGTTTGCATACATCCTTGAACATAAAATCGTCCCTTGAGGGAATCATAATCTGTACAATTAAGTTATGTGCTTAGTAGTACATGTAAAATGTATGCACTATTTATGCAAAATATGATTAAAATATATTTCAAAAGTAGTAATACGACCACATAACTAAATCTACGATGTAGATTTAGAAAAAAAACGTAGGAATATTGTTTGTAAATGTGAGAAAGTCAAAGTTCACTCTTCGGGATGTGGCTAAGCAACAATATTATTGTAAATAACACAATTTAATGATGCTTTTGATGATTTCAACGTCAAAAGATAGGTTTTATTCATTTTATTTAATTTTATTTTCGATACAAAAACTCCATTGCTGGTTTAAGACTCCTCTGAGGAGATATCAGGGAAATACCTTACTAAATACTTATGAAATATATAAGCTGAGAAATGGAGGGCGTCCAATATGATGGATTGAATAACCCAACTTGTTATTGGAGTCCTTAACGTGGCTCACATAGTTCAAAAAATATTGGTCGGTCTATAAAATGCAATTCATTTTGATATCTCTGGTACCTAAATTTTAAGTTTTAAAACTGGGATGCTTATGCCTTATGGATTATGGGATTTTCACCTATTGAATCACTAAAAATTGTATGGATTGAAAATCCACATGAATTTACAATATTTGTTAAATTAGCAGTCCCTTATTTTGTGATTCTACCTTGAAAGGCATAATATTGTGGTCGCTTGCAGTTTTGAACAAGCCTTGAATCACATAATTTTCTGATGGAGTCAATTTCCACCTTGTTGAATGAGAAAACAGATACTTTACAGATACAGCTGAATTCAGATCTCCACATAATTTTTGTCACCGTAATAAGAAACCCTGATTGTATTTCGACTTTCTAGCACCATCTTGAAGAGCTGTTGTTGAAGAATTTGGAAAAGTTGTTAGCACATAATCTTTCAGTTCATAGACTTAATTTACGCTAGCTGATTTGTTTGTATATTAAAATAGAGTTATCTTTTCTAATTTTAATTGAAAGTTGAGAATTGCATTTTTCTTCTTTGAATTTTTAGACTGCAATTTACACTCAGAGTCATCATTGAAACTAGCCTTTCCCTCAAATCTATGCTGAGAAGACTATCAAGCATTTCGTGTTTCAAATCCAGAACTTAATGTTCTTTCGGGAAATATTTCAATAACAATCATGCAATAAACGAGTTCTCAAATATTGCCGCTCCTTTTACACATCACAAAAATGTGCATCTGTTGGATACATATAAAATAGTTTTTCTTCCGCCACAGTATTTTTCTTTTGACTTTCAGTACAGCAATAACACGCAAATTACATTGCATTTTTTCATTTTTCGCACACATACTCCCATAAGTAAAATCTACTATGATATAAATAATCTCATTGATACTTTATAATATTAAAACAATGGTGCAAAAGAAAACTATAATCCATTTTTCATGCATTTATTTGTATTCCATCACAATTTAATGCATTCATTCATGAACCGAACTCTCCCGGTGACGTCACGCACAAGCATCGAACTGAGAGAGACATGCGCGTGTCGTAATCTTATAGTTCTTTGATTCATGCACAATGTGCAACATTTTCAGGCACACAACTGCGGTTCCTACATCGGCTTGCGGGCAGTCGGTTGGTGAATGTGTGGTGGGGTGAGAAGTTGGCCCTAAGACAACGTCCTCAAGGTAAACTGACAGTGTGTGTTGCGCTTGACCAGTCGGAGTTCGAGTCGAGCACCCGAACGAAGCAGACGTGCGAGGAGCGAAGACCGATTTTATCGTGGATTCGAGCCGAGGACGAGTGAATTTAGAGCCGATCGGTTGTGGATTATGCAGCAAGCGATTATATGGTGTAAGTAAGTTGAGTATCCTAGTGAAAAACATAATTTTGAATATTTATATTTTTAAAAGTGTACTTTGTGACACGTTTGGCACGGATCGCGGGTGGATTTGGGTTTCCAATCATTTTGAAAAATTTCGTTTAGTTTATTTCTCTTTTTAATTTTGTTGAAAATATTAAAGTGCTAATTGTTTAAAGTGCAACTGATTGCAATGACGGATGGTGGGACGGACACCACCGAGCTAGATAAGGAGCGCGATTACTTCGCGAAAAAAACAAAGCAGAGACTTGGGAAGCTCTGCAAAAAATTTAATGCGGACGTCCGAGAAGATTTCCTTCTGGAGCTTCTCGAGCAGTGCAGTCTCTGTGCGCTGGTAAATTGACCGGCGATGAAGAGACAGATGTTCTTGCAGTGGACCCTGGAACAGACGTGGGAGAAACCACGTTTGATGAAAGTGAAAATGAAGAAAAAATGGACACAAGTGATGTCCTTAATAATAGTGACCTAGGAGCACAGGTTGCCGGAGAATTAGTTGACTGCCCGTTTAAGGCACCAACTTCTATTCTAGGTGGAAGGAAAAGGGTAAGTCCAACTTCCCCACCCTTATCGCCTTTTCGCCCAAAGCCAAAAAAAGGCACCGATGACGCATCTGTCAGCTTTCCTGAACTGACTGAAGTAGTCAAAAGGGCTAGTTCAGCTGCCCCTCTACCTTCTCTCACACCTCCACAATTTATGGCCCCAAAATCTGTCGGAAGAAAGGTTTCGACTCCTGCAGGCCAAACCCAAAAAGAGAAAAATGGTAGAATCCCTCCCATAGTATGCCACAGACTAGAGCTGAAAGGTTGAAAAATCTTGAAGCAATCTGTGCAGCAAACGGGAAGAAAATTCCCGAATTCGAAGCGAGGACTACTAACCTCAACAAAACTACTCTTTTTCCTAAGAGTCTGGAGTCGCATCAGCGACTCTTCGACATTCTAAAATCAAGGTCTGTACCTTGTTTTACTTACACGCCACAAAGCGTTAAGAGAACAACAGTCCTTCTGAAGGGAGTTCACACTTCCTATGATGAAAAAGATGTCTCCGCAGAGCTCACAAGGCTCCTAGGAGATCAAATTTCCAACGTGAAGCAGTTTTCCACTGTACACTCACGAAAAGACGATAAGAAACTAGGGATGTTTATCGTACAACTTTCACCCGGAGTTGATGCCAAAGTGGTCCTAAGCATCAAATACTTACTGCATCAGCGGATTCAATGGGACCGCTTGGAAAAAAAGAATATCACGCAGTGTTACAACTGCCAACGATTCGGACACACCGCGTCCAACTGTGGACTTGGCACACGCTGTGTCAAGTGTGACAAAGTACACGCAAGTAAGGAATGCGATGTACCAAAAGGGTCAGATACAGTTTATTGTGTAAACTGCAAAGCGACTGGCCACCCAGCAAGCTGCAGGGGCTGCCCAGAGGCCAAAAGCATTGAAGAGCGTCGCAAAGCTGCTAAAGCAGAGAAAGCAAGCAATCAAGCTCGCAAAAATGAGTTTGTGGCAGCAGCCATACAAAACACAGTCCGGCCTGGGGTTTCATACGCCAGCCACTTTGCGGCTGATAATAAAAATAAAGTCTCAAGAAAACCCTCTGCTGTTACTACTCAACCAACTAGTTTGGCTAAAAACAAATCACAGCCAACCATCGACTCAGTAGTCTTTGGAGAATGCCAAAATCTCTTTGGATGTAACCTCTTTGCGTTGGTCAACCAGATCAAGGATTTCATTCCATCATTTGGTAAACTATCCTCTCAAACAGAGAAACGGGATGCTTTAATTTCACTCGCCCTTCGTTTAGCCGGTAATGCGTCCTCTTAAATTTGCAGCTTTAAATATTAATACCTTAGCTCCCATCTATAAAAGGAACTTCGTTCAGGACTTCCTGAACCATGAGAAGCCTGATATACTTCTCCTTTCTGAAACCAAGTTGAAAACCCGCCACCGTGTATCCATGGATGGCTACAAAACCATTCGAGAAGACATGTCGGAAGACCCAAATTCCTCTAAACTGGGTACCGCACTATTAGTTAAGGGGGGGAAATACATGTAAAATGGAAAAAAATTGCTAATTTCAGATTGACTTTAAATATATATATTGTTTATTCAGAAAATATTTAATATTAAATCCTTAAATTACATGTCTTATAGTAAATGAAAATAGTTTTTTAATAATTTTTCAACATAAAATGGAGGCGATGCGAGCAAATGAAAAAAAAACACATCAAAAACAGCCTCGTACAACTTAACGCCATTTCCGGGGAACTTGCAACGTTCAGAGAAAAAAAAATATGCTAATGAGATCTATAATTCATAGGTGAACCAATAAAATTTAGAAAAAAAAATTAAATTTTTACAATAATTTTAGATTACCTAAACATAAAAATCGATTATTTTTCAAAAAAAATCACACTTTAAACATTAATAAACAAACTATTTTTCATAAATTACAATAAAATTTAGGTTCAACGAGGAGATAATACTCTTTTGTAGATGTGGTATAAATTTGAGCCGGATCGATTTAATATTTTTTGAGATATCTTGTACGGCAGTTGAAAAAGTACTACTTTGAGAAAAACGTGTTTAAAGTTTTAAAGCTCCACCGACCTGGGGGACGCCGCGCTGCCTTTAACTGACTATAACTCGAGAACTAATACGAATATCGCTTCAAAACTTTTTCCGGTATATATTAAGAGCATTTCAAACATTTTGATGTTATAAAAAAAATCGATTTTTTTTTTTAGCAGTTACATGTATTTTCCCCCTTAAAAAACGGTTCAAAATCCAACGGCACCTAATCCCAGGACTCACAACCATGGAAGTGATCTGCATCAGCCTTCAACTGGGAAGCGACCGAATAGTATTCGTAGGCATATATGTTCATCATCATAACAGTGGCTCTACGCTGATTCAGGATCTCGACTGCATTCTAGCAACTGCTTTTTCACTAGGGCTGGTCATCCTCGGGGGTGATTTCAATGCCAGGTCACAATCATGGGGCAATAGTATCAACAATCCATACGGTGAGGCAATAAGGAAATGGCTTACACAGACCCCAAGCTTTATCAAGCCCATCTTTCCGCAGGAACCCACCTTTCGTAGATCTTCATCAATAATTGACTTTTTCCTTGTGTCTCCAAATCTGGTCAGCTCTCTCCCACAATTTGGCAGCTACGAATGCCAAGTCCACGATGCTGAATCAGATCATTAGTTGATCCAGCTTTATATCAAAAGAAAACTTGGCCTAGACTTTCTAACCGTTGACCCCGAGTATTTCATCCCCTACAATAAAATCAATTGGGACCGATTAGCAACAAACATTGCAACTCAAATTCAAAACCTTGGTTTAGACTGCTCCCGAAATCTTAGCTCCCAAGAAATTGATGAGGCTCTTGAAAAACTCAACCAAATCACCTCCTCGGTCATTAATAGTATAGCTTACCCAAAAAACCACAAACTTTGCCTTCCGTGATTTAGCGCAAGACATCATTCAGCTTCATAACCAGCGGAAAGCCTTAAGAAGACGTCTTACTTGACTTTTCCACAGATACCTCAATACGGAAAACAGCTCATACAGGTACACTTCTGCCTTGATTAAAGGCATAAATATCCTCATCATGGTCAAGACCAAAGCCCATGTAAGTAATAAATTTGAAGAACGTCTTCAAAAAATAGTTCCTGGCAAGGACATGTTTCAAGAAATTACTGGCCGCAAAAAACTTAGAAGTAACTTCACCTCTAACGGCAATGTGCTCCCTGACGATAAAGCCACTACCGATGCGGTTGCTGCTGCCTTTTCTCTCATCTATCGCGGTGAGAAACATAACACTGATCCAAATTTCACCTCAGTCGTCAAGAGTTCTATCTCTAATTTTCGCCAAGGAAATCAATTGCTGACCCTTTCTAGATTCAGTCAAACAAATCCTTCTACAAACCCTCTAGGCCACGGTTCTTTCGTGAATTAGGAAATCCTTTTACCACTGGTGTCAACCCTTTCCTCTAAAAAGTCGTCCGGAGTTGATAAAATATCTAACTATATCCTTAAAAAGCTTCCTACTTGCTTCTTTGAGCACCTCTCCATTTTATTTAATTCTTGTTTAAACATTGGTTACCACCCCACTGCCTGGAAGCGTGCAAAAATATTTCCTATCCCAAAAGCATCGGGAACCTGCGATGTCCTTAACGCGCGACCTATTTCTCTTCTATCAAACGTGGGAAAACTTCTTGAAAGGGTTATTCAAAAACATCTGAATCATACCACAGACATCAATCATATCATTCCCGAAAGACAATTCGGTTTCAAAGCCAAACACTCCACAATAGACGCGCTAATGATTCTCAAATGCGCCGTAGAGGAAAGCATGCAAAACAAAAGGGTTTTGGGTGCATGTCTGATTGATCTGCAGAAGGCTTTCTACTCCGTTTGGATTGAAGGGCTCCTGTTTAAAATGATCAATTTCGGTTTTCCAACATGGTTAATCAAAATTGTAGATAATTTTCTAAGCGGAAGAAAGGCTTTCGTCACCTTCAATGGGGCTTTCTCTGACGAATTCCAAATTGACTCAGGTGTATCTCAAGGTTCCATTCTCGGACCAATTCTATTTACCGTTTTCACGGCAGACATCCCAGGAATTTCATGTGACTCTCCCACATGTGTTTTCATTAATCTTTATGCAGACGATCTCCTGTTCTGGTACTCACATCATAATCCGCGTGTGGTAACAACGGTGTTACAAAACTACGCAATTCAGCTTGTGGCATATTATTCAAAATGGGGTTTGCAAATAAATGCCAACAAAAGTGAGGTGATATTCTTCAGAGGCTCCCACAAAGATTTCAGGAAAAGAATCAAAGATATAAAGAGCTCCAAAATTATTATTAATGGCCAGAGAATTATGCCTTCACAGACTGTGAAATATCTCGGCATAAAACTCGATCCACGCTTGAACTCCAGTCGCCATATTCAAGCAAGTCTTAACAAAGCTGCTATAGCATACCATCTCATAGGCTATATTTTCAAGCAAAATTCCGTTATATCTTCTAGAGCTAAAAGCATAGCATATAGACAACTAATTAGACCAATCCTTACCTACGGTGCGCCTATCTGGCATCCAGCATCCTCAAGTCAACTCGAGAAACTGGTCCGTTTTGAACGCCGTATCTTCCGACAAGTCACTTCTCTTCACTTCAAACCCAATGGCCACTATTATAGGAATAGTGTCCTCTATTAAAAATCCAAAATTAAGCCTCTTCCCTCTCATCTGCTACAGTTATGCAACAGTGCTATCACTCGTGCCTCAGGGCACCCAAATCCTATCATTCAATCGCTTTATTCAAGACCTGGATCTTAACGATAATACCTTGACCTCATGAATGGCTCATAGGCAATGAGCTTCTCTTTCACCATACATGTAGTTCCTAGTGGACTTGTTTGTTTGTTTTTTGTTCATTGGATCCAAAGCATTTTTGTACTTCTAACTTAGCTCATTCCTTGAGAGCTTTGCAGCATACTAACCGACCTACTTCTTGACTTCTATCATTCCACAAACAGATATGTAAACAAAGTAATTAATAAAGCTTAGTACAATTGAACTTCATTATAACTCATTCAATGCAAGGTAAGAACTTCGAGCCATAAGCCAAAGAAGGTGTTTAGGCTTATGCAATTAAAGAGAGCAGGTTTCTCTACTTCTAAAATTGTTGCCTGGTTTTGTGATACTCTATTATGGCAGGAAACTCTACCAAATAGATTTTACTCACTGAGCTGTAAAACGTCTTCGAAATTAATGCTAAAGCGTTTGGTTAACAACTCAATTTTATTTTACTATTACCAACGTATTTATAACAAATTACCTACACTAATTCTTAGTCTAGAAAAAGCTGACGCTGCATAACATGCACAATAATTTTCCCAGGCGCGAGAATAAATTTGATATGTCGTTGATTCGTTTCCCACATATGGGAAAAGAATCTGAAAAATGTGCTGACATAATGTCTGCATTTGAAACGTTCGTTTGGGAAGATTATTGTGCATGCAGAAGTTATTGTATCAGTATGTTAATTCAAATATAGTACTTATGCTGTTTGAATGTGAGATGAGATGAAAAATGAAAAATAGTACGCTACAATCAATTAATTTAGTTATTGATCAAATAATTAGTGAAATGTAATAAAGATATGCTTAAACATACTGCCGCCTGTTGAAGTATTATACTACAAAACTGTACTGAAGATCATGCGTTGACTGCCGTGGAGCTGGAACTGGCTTATTGACGATTCGGATCCTTGTTGACTTCAGATGTCGATAGATTAGCCATACACCGATGATAACAATGATGACCCAGGCACTGTAACTCACTGTTATTGTATGAGTGGTATGAGGTTGAAGGTCGTGTAACTCTGTTTGCTTATTTGTTAGTTCGTCCATCTTCCTTGTCAGTGCTTCCATGTGCAATGTATGTTGGATGATTTTGGGATTTGTTATTGATCGAAATGAGCCAATTATATCTTCGAACTCTGAAATGGATATGTTAATGATAGGAAAAAACGATGCATTCAATGAAGTTTGTCTGTAATCAAATGATTGAAGTGTGAGCTCCTCATCTTTTAGTGTGCAGCCGGGTTTCATTGCTACGATCCCTTTTTGCTGAAAGCGTTGTTGAGACAATTGGTTGTCGCAGACAAAAGTGAATTCATATGGTTTGTTTAAGGAAAAAAGCCATTGGTTTGGTGTTCTTAATTGATGCCATATCTTGCTTCGATGGTCCAATTTGAACTCACAGCTGGGTAGTAGCGTATTGCTAGCAATGATTTCCACAGCACAGTCAGTGTTTGACTTAGTTTTAAGTGTTATGGGTCGATGTTGGTCGCAGATGTAATAATTGTCCTCTGGAGTTTTGCATTGCATGAGTTCGGTCATATCCATAGGATAAAATTGATCCTTGAAAATATTTGATATGATGAGTTCCGGAAACGGTGGTTGGTACAAAAAGGTATTGTTGATCATCATGGGTAAAGTTAATAGTCGAAAAACATGGAATGTGGTTGAGAGCAGCAGAGGTATTGTAACGGCAAATATGAGATATCTTCCTTCATGCATGTGTTGAACTTTAGCGATCTGGTATAGACGTGAGACACTGATTGGAGTTCCAAAAGCTGGGAGTTCTAAATCTTGTGGGAGATTGTCTTTGATCAATGCGATCTGAGATTTGAGTTGTTGAGGCGATATGACATTGGGATTAACTGTTTTATGATGAGCGTCGATTATTACTTCAATCAGTGAATGTTGCATATCTTGGCAGTCAGTTATCAAAGCCATAATGAGTAATGAAAGGGTATTGAAAGCTTCAACTGTCTTTTGTTGTTTGAATTCAGAGTTGAAGAATTTAATGTTCTCATAAACAGTATCGAATGCCTTATTAATTTGTTCCGTTTGATTTCCTCTTTCCCATTCGCTTTTTGTGATGACATTGATTGTGGTTTCCAAAATAGAGGTGTGCTGTCTCACCAGGTCATTAAGGCTATTTTCATTATTTTGAATCTTAGCAATGGTCTCGCTCATCGATGTTGCGAATTCGTTATCTAAAACTCCGAAAAGTTTGTTAGTTATCGATCCAATTATATCAAAAGGGGATCTTTTCTGCCTAGTTTTCGTCGTATCCTGTATAAGCAGATTGTCTCGGCTGAGTAGTTGTAGTCGATGACGGTATTGTGTGACAATAGCGTCATGATACGTGTTGTTGGTAATTGTCTCTTTCAGCCGTTCTAGTTGTTTTATAGCTGCTTCTAAGGTTTGAAAAACTTCAAAGTAGCCTTTCAGATCAAAAAAGACTATGAGTTTCCAAGTGTTTGGTGATAATCGTACACTCCCTACATTTTCAAAATATACACCTGCAATGTTTTCAATATTGATAATGTCTATTGGTGCTTTTGCTGCAGATGACATGTGCAAGGTAGTAAGTGGCAATACCAGCAAAGTCAAAAGGCATATTTTGAGTGAGCTGAGTTTTGCGGGTGAACGTCTTCATTTTCTGTGACTTTTATAGCTTGTGTCAATGTTCTCGTTTGTTTCCATCGGTTCATCAGCCTCCTCAAACGACTCGTACGAATCTTTGAACTCTACACCGTCGTACTCGATTGGTAATGGCGCTAACTGATGAACTGATCGTCTTATGATTCCAGAGCTCGTCCGCACATCAGCAACACGTACACGGCCGTCTGCTCCATGAATGGTCTCTAAAATTCGACCTAGTTTCCATTTGAAAGGGGGTAGATTGTTTTCCTTTATGGTAACTAGCGTTCCCATTTTGATATTCATCTGCGTGGAAGCCCATTTTGTACGTTTCTGTAACTCGCCTAAGTATTCAATGTACCACCGTTTCCAAAACTCACTCTTCAGCTGATTTGTCAGCTGCCATCTGGACGCTAAAGACATTCTCGTCGTATCATTTGTGGCGCTGCTTGCGCCGACGAGTGGTTCACCAATCAAGAAATGTGCTGGTGTTAATGATGCTAAATCGTTCGGGTCGGAAGACAATGGAGTCAGGAGTCTCGAATTAAGAATCGCCTCCACTTCAGTTACTACAGTGCAAAGCTCTTCATATGTTAATGATGCTGATATCAATGTTCGTTGTAGCAAATGCTTAGTGGATTTTACCGCTGCTTCCCCCGAAGTGCGGTGATCGAGGGGGGATGAAATGGAACTGAATATTGACACTCGAACAGCTGTTAGCTATTTTTTCCCGGCATTTTTGATCGGTCAATATATTTTCTAATTCCTTCAGTTGGTTATTTGCACCCACGAAATTCCGTGCGTTATCACAGTAGATATTTTCGCACCTACCTCTCCTGGATTCGAACCGTTTTAGTGCACTTAGGAATCCATCAGTGGTTTGATCTGAAACGACCTCCAAATGTATCGCTTTCGTTGCGAAACAGCAAAACACAGCTATGTACGATTTTTGGGGTCTTTTGCCTCGAATCTTGAAGTGGGTATATATAGGCCCGCAAAAGTCTACGCCGCTATTTAAAAATGGTCGAGTTAATCGAACACGATCCTTAGGTAAATTGCCCATTTGCTGAACTTGGAGACGTGGTCGAAATTTGGTACATAAGACACAATTTGTCACTATGGTCCTAGTTATGTTTCGGCCATTTAAAACCCAATATTTTTGTCTTGCGATGTTGTGCAGTGCTTGGGGACCTGCATGCAAGTTCTCTCGGTGCAGCTGAATCAGTAATAGCCGTGTAACAAAATGGTCACCTGGCAGAACAATAGGATGTTTCGCATCGAAATTGATTTCTGCTGCTTGTAATCTTCCTCCGACTCTAATAATATTATCGGATGTTATGAAAGGTGTTAGGGTTCGAAGTTTACTTGATTTAGCAATTTTTTTGTTTGCTCTCAATGCACCAATTTCATCCCGGAAGCTCTTTTGCTGCACTTCTCTGACGATAAGTTTGAGGGCATCATTTAGCTCTTGGGTTGACAAATAGCTAGACTCTACTTTGCTGTTTTGGTCTTTAATAATGTTTTTCATTCTGATTATGTAGGCCATGACGCGCAGTAGTTTGCGGAATGAATTACCATGATTGATCGAATATAATGGATGTGTATTCGTTTCAACCATAGTGGTGGCAACATATTTGTTAATCTTAGTTTCTTCATCAGTTATAATGCTTGAATTCGGTTCAACTGGCCATGCGCTTTTGGGCATTTTCAAGAAAGCTGGACCATTAAACCATATATCTGATTGCCTTAACTGTTCCGGAAAGAGTCCACGTGAAACAAGGTCAGCCGGATTGTCCTTTGTGCAGACATATTTCCATTCTTTTGTTGACGTCCTTTCTTGTATGGCTGCAACTCTATTTGCCACAAATGTTTTTCGAATTGATGGATCGCCTCGTATCCAATTAATGACAATGAGTGAATCAGACCAATAGAAAGTTGCATCCATGTTCAAATTGGTGGAGTCTGTAACTTGTTTCACCAAATGGGCAGTCAATTTTGCTGCACATAGTTCCAATCTAGGAATTGTCGTGGGTTTGATTGGAGCTACTCTAGACTTTGCGCATAGTAATCTGACTGAAACTTTCCCTCGTTTATCTTTTGACCGTATGTATATGGCTGCACCAGACGCCTTTTCACTTGCGTCAGCAAAGGCGTGAATTTGTATGTCGATAGTGTCATTTTCGCTAAACATATACTTTGGTATCTGGATTTCATTCAAGGATTGAAGCTCATGACGGTATCTTTCCCACACCGTTTGGAGTTCTTCTGGTATTTTTTCATCCCAATCCACGTGGGATTTCCATAACTGTTGCATAAACAGCTTCCCCGTAACAATCACCGGGCCTACTAAACCCAGGGGATCGAAAATTTGCGAAATATCGGCAAGTATACTACTTTTGGTAGTCGTTTTTTGGTCCTTTAAATCTGTGACGAGCGTGAACATATCTGTCACTGGCTGCCAAATCATTCCTAGAGTTTTTACAGAGTCGCTATCTAATTTCGCGAAATCTAGTTTGATATCAAGGTGCTGGTTTGCAATACCTTCTATTAATTTTGGATGATTTGCGCACCATTTATGAAGATCAAACCCTGCTGAGGCCAGTAATAGTTGTAGTTCATTGCGTATTGCAACTGCTTTGTCCAAGCTATCACTGCCAGTTAGGACATCGTCGACGTAAAAATCTTGAATTGCTGCAGTCCCTAATGGGTACTGGCTACTTCCTTCTTCAGCCAAGCGTCTCAAGCATTTAATTGCCAAATAAGGTGCTGATTTGGTACCGTATGTGACCGTGGAAAGTTTGTAGTATTTCACGTCTTCGCTACTATTCTTTCGCCACATTATTAACTGGAGGCTTTGATCTTCTTCTGCCACAAGTATTTGGCGATACATTTTTGTAATATCAGCCGTGAATACAAATCGTTTCAAGCGGAACCTGGTTATAATTGCGCTAATATCTTCTTGTACTTTCGTTCCTTTGAGTAATAGATCATTAAGTGAAAGCTTGTTCGAGGTTTTTGCCGAAGCATCAAAAACTACCCGTAATTTTGTCGTACTACTGTCGGGTTTCATTACATAATGATGTGGCATAAAGTAATGGGGTCCATTAATTTCTGATGCTGGAATTTCCTTCATGTGCTTCAAGTCTAGATATTCTTGCAGAAACTGATCATACTGCTTTTTTAACGTGGGCTGTTTGGCTAATTTTCTTTCCATTGCTAATAGTCTTTTGAATGCTAATGATTTCGACTCTCCGAGCAATGAGACGTCGCCCAATAATGGTAAGTTTACGATAAATCGACCACTAGAGTCTCGATTGGTTGTAGCTTCAAAATACTCTTCGCATTTTTGGTCAGCCGTTGACAGTACGACTTGGCTAGAGCATTCTTCCAGTTCCCAAAACTTTTCTAACTGGCGTTCTAAGTTTGTATTGGATATTCCACAAAACGGGGTGCAGTTCTATACTTCACCCAGAACTACCCAACCTAATGCGGTATTTTGTAGAATGGGTAGATTGTCCAATAACCGAATTTGTCCATTTCTTATGACTTTTCCGTAAATCTCCGCCCCCAAAAGAATGTCTATTCTTCCAGGTTTATTGAATGTTGGATCAGCCAGTGGAATGTTTTCTGGTATGTTCCAGTCATCGATATTGATGTAACATTGCAGCTGATTGTTCGTAATTTCTTTGATTGAATATACCTCCAATTGGGCTGTAAATTCTTTATTAATAGATTTTAGTGATACTTTGATTTTATCACTTGCTTTCACTCTTGTGTTGCCTATCCCAGATATGTTTATGGTTGAGTCACCTGATGTGAAACCTAACCTTTTCCGCAACTTATCGGTTATGAAGTTTAACTGCGAGCCAGAGTCAAGCAGTATACGCGCTCTCATGGCTTTACCTTCATGATCAATAACTTCTGCAATCGCAGTTCTTAGGAAGACGTATGCATCACTTTCACTGCATTGTGCCGACAAATTTGTATTTTGTGGTTCTTTCGATGTGTTCTTGGCAACTTGGTAGTGTAGGAGTGTATTGTGTTTTTTACCACATTTCTGACATCCTCTTGATAAGCACCTTTTGTAAATATGTCCCTTTTTCAAGCAATTTGTACAAAGGTCTAGTTCTCGTGACTTTTCAACTCCTTTCGCTGGTATCAATTTTAGAAACGATTCGCAATGATATATTGCATGTCTGTTTTTGCAAAGAGGGCATTCTAGACCTTTGTTCGTTCGTACTAACGATGATTGCTTAGCTGGCTTGTTTGATTGTTTAGATGAACCTGCCCTCTGATTCAGAGTTTCCAATGTCTGGAATTTCATTTCAATGAACTTTAGTAGTTCGTCTAATGACGGAAGCTCGCGTGGCGATTTCAATGTTTGTTCGTACAATGTGTACGAGGACTTGTCCAGTTTTTTGAGGATCGAATGTACTATTATTGGATCCCAATGCTTTTTGGCTGCAACACCTATTGCTTGTAGGGTGAACAGACATTCTTTTGTTGTGTCATGCAATGATCTGAGCGCTGAAGCTGACTCAGTTGTAATAGCTGATTGGGCCATTAGTTTATCTAGTAAGGCATTTATCAATAATCGCTTATTGGCGTATCTGTTGTTCAACATATCCCAAGCAATGTTGTATTTGCTACTAGAAATTGGTAAATGCATCACCAACTTTGCTGTTTCTCCTGTTAGGTTCATTTTTAGATACCAGAATTTTTGGCAATTTCCTATTGGTTGATCGTGAACCATTGGTTTGAAAAGGTCTGCGAATTGGGGCCATTTTATGTATTCTCCATCGAATTTTGGGAGCTCTATCTTTGGAAGCTTCAATTGAGGCTCATTTGCAGCTGAAGGAATGCTACCATTAGATTCTGGCTTCTTTATACTGCTGTTTAACTCAATGAGAAGAGTGTCGCTTAAATTTTGCAGTTCAAAATATTCTTGCAAATTGTATGCTGTAGATTCAATATCTTCTACTGATTCCCAAATCAAATAATGAATTTGTTCAATGTCGAACCACGTTTTAGTAACTTTTTCTTTCTTCAGCTGTAAATATTCTAAAGGCTGATTTGAAGTGACAATTGTATTGCTAATTAAATGTTTCAATGCAACTTTCAACGCTAGTTGCTTTTTCATAAGCGGAGCTAGATCGGGACTTTCAAGTTTCGATGCAATCTTTTGTATTGCTTGGTTATTCGAACTTGTGTGAGCCTCTTCGAATGATTGCGTCTTAACATATTCCAATAAAGATATCACCTCTATTCGAAACTTTTCAACTGCTGTCTTTACAGTTCTATGGTAATCCTTCGAGAAATATGGATGATCGAGAGACACACCAGTGATTTTTCGTATCTCATCGTCATTTTTCTCAAATTTTTCCCACAAACTTTCGACAATTGTAAGTTTTTCTTCCAAGTAGGAAATTGTCTTCTTATCAGGTGATTGTTCCTGATAAGATTTAATTATTTTTTCGATCTCTTTTCCGAGACGAGACTGTTCTATTGCAATTGACTCCATTATTTCAAAATTGCAAATATTGTTTTGTTAGTTTCGCACGTTTTGTGCTTTCAAATTGTAATTTTTCAATCAATTGCTAGATACTAGCAACTAATCTCTAAATCAAATCTATGAACTTGTGTTCATAAAACTCGGGGTCACCAATAATGTTTAGGCTTATGCAATTTTAGAGAGCAGGTTTCTCTACTTCTAAAATTGTTGCCTGGTTTTGTAATTCTCTATTATGGCAGGAAACTCTACTAAATAGATTTTACTCACTAAGCTGTGAAACCTCTTCGAAATGAATGCTAAAGCGTTTGATTAACAACTCAATTTTATTTTACTATTACCAACGTATTTATAAAAAATTACCTACACTAATTCTTAGTCTAGAAAAAGCTGACGCTGCATAACATGCACAATAATTTTCCCAGGCGCGAGAATAAATTTGATGTGTCGTTGATTCGTTTCCCACATATGGGAAAAGAATCTGCAAAATGTGCTGACATAATGTCTGGATTTGAAACGTTCGTTTGGGAAGATTTTTGTGTATGCAGAATTTATTGTATCAGTATGTTGATTCAAATATAGTACTTATGCTGTTTGAATGTGAGATGATATGAAATGAAAAATAGTACGTTAGGTTAGGTTAGGTTCAACTGGCTGGCCAGGGCCACACATAGACCCATTGGTCCGTAGTGGTACCAGATAAATGGACCCGGAGAAGGAAAGTTCAGTCCAAACGGCTATCGAAGGCCCCGGACTTTTTTGCGAACTGAAGTATGTCCTTCAGCCTCTGCTCTGCTACATGTGAGAGATCCATCAGCCAGGGCTCACCGAAGCAGCGCTGCCTGGTTCTCCCCAGTGCCGGGCAGTGGCACAGAAGGTGTTGGATTGTTTCCGAGACTCCTGGCTCTTGACACTTCCTACAGGTGTCGCTGATTAGGAGTCCCATTTTCATGGCATGAGCTGCTACAAGACAGTGGCCGGTAATAACGCCGACCAGCCGTTTGCAGTCAGTTCGCGTCAATTCAAGTAGGTACTTAGTAGCCACGATATTGTACGACCCCCACATGATTTTTGTTAGCTTGCAGGTCTGAGTTGCACGCCATCTACACATCACAACTTGCATCATATTGGAGTCAATTGAGTATTTCATTGTCTGGATTGGGGTAGGAATATCAACCGATCCTGACAGGGGAAGGCTAGCCCCGTGCATGGCTAACGCGTCTGCCCTCTCGTTCCCTTCAATGCCCTGGTGACCAGGAACCCAGAAAATTCTGACACTTCTGTTGTTGCCCTGTCTATTCAGGGCCTGAATGCAGTCGAGTACACACTTCGATTTGTATGTGTAAGACATCAGAGCTTTAATCGCCGCTTGACTGTCTGTAAAGATGTTGATTTCCATACTTGTGGTATCTCTGGCGTATGCTAGGTCTGCGGCTTTACGTATCGCAAAAACCTCCGCCTGAAAAATACTACAGTGATTAGGAAGCCTGAAAGCTGCTTCCAAAGTTGCTTCTGTGGAAAATGTTGCAGCACCCACTCCGGCAGATGTTTTAGAGCCGTCAGTGTAGATGCTAAGAGTTGCTGCGTCCATTTGCCGATTCCACTCTTGCCCATCCCCCACAATCGCCTGATATCCCCACTCGAAGCACAGAGTGGGGACCAGGTAGTCGGTGCTACCCGCGTACCCCCGCTCAATACTGCTGTGACCGAAGGATCGTGACTCGAAGTATCCCGATTCCCTAAGCCTGAGAGGTCAAGCGGTGGGAGATGGAGCAGGACATTGAGAGCAGCCGAAGGAGTCGAGGCTAAGGCACCTGTGGTGCAGAGAGCCGCCAGCCGCTGAACTCTGTTCGCTGTGCTAGCAAAGGTAGTCTTGCTCACTGCTGGCGACCAGACCAAGCATCCGTAAGCAAGGATAGGCCTGGCTATCGCCAAATAAATCCAGTGCGTTAAGGCAGGGCTTAGACCCCACGTTTTACCCAGCACTCTCCTGCTGGCGTAAATCGCATTGCTAGCCCGTTTTACTCTCTCCTCCAAATTTGCCTTCCAGGTGAGCTTGCTGTCCAGAACAAGGCCCAAGTACTTAGTTTGTGACTTGAGGCTTAACCTGGCGCCGCTCAACCTGATTGGAGGTAATTCAGGAGTTTTGTACTTTCTTGTGAAGAGTACGAGATCAGTTTTGTTAATGTTGATGCCGAGGCCCACGGTGTTCGCCCATTCCTCAACCAGCCCCAGAGCATACTCGATGAGCTGGCCGACTGTGTGCGAAAATCTGCCCGAGACTAAAATGGCAATGTCATCGGCATAGGCCACAACCGTGAGTCCTTTGCGTTCTAGCTTATCCAAAATTGTGTTTATAACCAGGTTCCATAAGAGAGGGGATAGAACTCCACCTTGCGGTGTGCCTCTATGGACCTTCTTAGTGATTCGTGACCCCGCCCACTCAGCTGTTATGAGCCTTTGCTTAAGCATATTGCTTATCCAGCTACAAATAGAAGGGTGGGTATTGGTTGCGTAGAGGCTCTCCATAATGGCTGTAGTGTGCACATTATTGAAGGCGCCTTCAATATCTAGAAAAGCCCCCAAGGTGTATTCTTTGTAGCGGAGTGCCTTTTCGATTTCGAGAACTACTCTATGGAGAGCCGTTTCAACGAATTTCCCTTTTATGTTTTGGGCACCCGATAGAGCTTGAGATCAAAGTCTTTGCTTTATGTAGAGATCCAGTAACCTTTCAAAGACTTTAAGGAGGAAGGAAGTCAGGCTAATTGGCCTGTAGTCCTTCGGGTAAGCATGGTTGATTCTACCTGCCTTGGGTATAAATACAACCTTAGCGATCCTCCAGGCTGCAGGCACATGGCTTAGTGCTAGGCAACCTTTGTATATTTGCATGAGCCAAGGAACGGTGAGCATACCTGACTTTTGGAGCATGGCTGGCAGAACCCCATCCGGACCTGGGGACTTGAAGGGCTTAAAGGTGTCGATTGCCCAGGCAAGCCTCGGCCTGGTGACAACCTCGCCAATGCCTTCGAAGTAGTGCAGATCAGACGTCTGCTGACAAGTGAAGGGAGAGGGTTCATCCAGACAGCCCGGGAAGTGAGTACCTACGAGGACCCTCAGCGTTTCCGAGCCGCTGCTTGTCCACTCCTCGTCCGGGCTACAAACCAGGCTAGGCATGGCTGGGCGTTTCGCCAGCAGATTCCTAAGTCTCGCCGTCTCCGATGTGGTCTCGATCCTGCCGCACAGCTCTTTCCAAGAGTTCCATTTGGCTTTCCTAATTTCTGATTTATAAAGCTTAAGAACATCCTTGTATTCGTCCCAGCATTCCCTGCAGTCAGCTGCTTTGGCTAACTTGAACAGTTCACGAACCTGCCGTCTGCGACAACCCAGGTCCCTGTTCCACCAGGGTGGCCTGGGTTTGCGCTTCGGGCGGACTTGGGGACAGGACCGTACAAAAGCTTTAACGAGTTTACCCGTGAGTGTGTTGACCGCAGCCTCCAAGTCAGCCACACAGCCAATCCTCGGAGGAGGGCCTAAGTCATTAGTCACTTCCCGTTCGAATGTTGCCCAGTTAGTATTCCTGGGATTGCGAAACGGTCGGTACTTACGAGCTACATTGAATTTTAAGTAGTAACTGATGTAGCAGTGGTCAGAGAATGATGGGCCTTGAAGAACCCTCCAGTTCTCTATCAACTGCTCGTTTGAGTCATTGTGTAGAGTAATATCTAGCACGTTTTCACTGCAAGGTCCCCTATAGGTTGGAATATTACCTCGGTTTGCTATGACTAGATTATAATTGATTATAAAGCTGAGTAGAGACTCACCTATGTCGTTAATATCCTTGCTGCCCCATGCTGTGTGGTGCGCGTTCGCATCCGCTCCCACGAGCAGCCGTTCGTTTCTTTTCAGTGCCTCCGTGGTGAGTTTTACGACCTCCTCCGGCGGAGCAGCTCTGTCGTGAGCCATGTAGGCGGATACAAGGAGTACATGCCCCTCTTCGTCCCCCTCACATGCCACCACTGTCATGTCGTCCGTGCTAAAATTAGTTAGAAGATAAGCATGGATATTCTTCCTCACCATAATAGCCGTTCTTGTTCTAGCTACTGTGGAGGGGAAGAAGAGATTGAAAAACTGTGACCCTAGTCCCGCAACCCGGTTCTCTGCAGAGATCCACGGTTCCTGGACCAGCGCCACGTTAAACTTACCCTCTTCGAGCGTTAGCAGCAACTCGGCCGAGGCCAACTTACTGTGGTGCAAGTTGATTTGCAGGAGTCTGAGTCTTGGCCTCGGCATCCTCCTTAGCCTGCACCTCGTCCAATTTGGGATCGGCCGTTGTACCCTGCAAGTCAACAGTGCCAAGGTCCCTCTCGATCTCGCCGACCTCCAGGGTATTGATATTATCATCCTTCGGGTGGCGTTTCTTCAGGCGCAGGTAGACACTGCCTACGCCCCAAGCCATTTTTCCAAAGCGCGGATAGAGCAGGTCGTCAGCCTCCTTGTTAATTTGGAGGATGTAGACCTGCCCCCCGTCTTGTTCTACTGGTTTTTTCCAATCTTGCGTTGGAACATCTGAATTCTGCCTTTGGAGAAGTTTTAGGGCCACCTCCGGTTCCACTACCCGCGGTATCGTCACCTTCGCTCTAGGTAGAGTTGGGATGCTCCCTCTGTCCACGATTTCCAGTCGAGCTCCTTCCCATAGACCTGGTAGCTCCAGGACTACGGCTGTGCACCAGCGCAACGTGAGCTCATCGTTGCACTTAATGATCTTTACACCTCTGAACCAGCCTGCTCCGTCAAACGAAGGCATAGCCAGCTCAGGGTGCTTCTCCATGCGGTCAATCATCGCGTTGAGCAGGCCTGACTCTACGGTCTTCCACTTCTCGAGCGACAATTGACCCAAGGGATTGCTGCGATCGATAAGAGCCACGATGAGGTGCTGTTTTGCCACATCGCTGGCCTTCATAGCCTTCTTCGGCTTCGAGTTGGCGGGTTGTTGGACCCCTTGTCAACTGGTCGCATTCCTTGGCCTCTTGGACGCCGGTTTTTCGTCCTCGGTCGACCTCTGCCTTTTATCCGCCAGCCTCTTGGACAAACTCTGCTCCACTTTGTTGTGGAAAACAGAGTCCTTTAGAACCAGCTTTTCCTTCCCAGCGAAGTGCTCCCTGCCTTTTGCTACCGTCGTCCGAGCCCAACTAAGCCGATCCTTCTCCTCCGCGGAGAGGGTTGGTTTGTCGCTGAGCCTGTCGACGATGCGCAGTGCAGACTTGTACTCCGCCAGTGCTTTCTTGCCCTCTTTGCTCGGCTTGGGCCTGTTCCTCTTGTGGGGACCAGAACCTTTGCCTCGCTCAGGCGATTTGAGTAGCTCTTCCTCCGCTTCGGTCGAAACCATGCTCTCTGAGTCCGAGTCTGCGAGTACTCTGGCACCCGAGCGCATTAGTTTCGTGCGAATTGAATGGCAGCCAGCGGAGGTGCTAGCTTCCAAATTGGTTGTTGTTCGAGGTGGGGACCGTTGTAGCTTAGAGCTCCTCCTAAAAGGGTCCGCCACCGATTCCACCACCTCTGCGTGTTGTGTGGAACCACTTGTAATTATATCTGCTACTGTGGCCAAGTGGTCAACCTCCATAGCATTGCAGTCGATGGATAACGACGACCCGGGGCCTGCTCGCTCACCCCTGACGGCCGCCGGTACTGGGTATCCGACTCCCTGTACCGTAACTTTTTCTCTTATGTCTTCGTGCATATTTGGTTTTCTGTTCGGGGTCTCCTTCCCGTAAGGTCCTTTTAGCAAGGCAGCGACCCATCTGGCTGATGAGCCACTGCCCTGAGCCCCCTCACCGCGGCAAGGTCGGACCGTAGAGGGGGAAAAAAAGGGGAAAATAGTACGTTACTATCAATTAATTTAGTTATTGATAAAATAATTAGCGAAATGTAATAAAGTTATGCTTAAACATATATATATATATATATATATATATATATATATATATATATATATATATATATATATATATATATATATATATATATATATATATATATATATATATATATATATATATATATATATATATATATATATATATATATATATATATATATATATATATATATATATATATATATATATATATATATATATATATATATATATATATATATATATATATATATATATATATATATAGGGTGTTTGGTACTCGGTGGACACTATTGTAAGGAGGCATTCCTTGATATATCTTAAGCAAAATTTTGTTCTACAGGGTGGTCCGGTTCTCAAAATCTACGGAGTTACAGGGTGGCCAATAAAACTATTTCGGACCTGTACCCTGACTCACTTAAATAGCTATATCTTGAAAACAAATAATCATAACGCATAGTTTTATGGCTTTTTTTATGAAATCAAATTACCTTTAATTTGATGTAACATCCTTAATTGTAACTGTACCTGAATTTGAGATATTTACTTGAAAACACAAAATTTTGGCACACAAAGATGCCATTTTCATTTTATTTTTTTATAGGCCATATTTTGGGCTACAAAAGTTGCATACACACTTATGACTTAGATTTTACCGTTCCGCAAGTAGTAATTGAAAATACATATCGCTTAAAAAGTAAATTTGCTGTAAAGTGGCCCTCGTTCAAAGGAATAGTTTAAATTGTTATTTGTACTTAAGTTTTTTTACTGCCCATCAATTACTTTTTAAACTATCAATAAAACAAACTAAATTAAAATTCGTTTCAACATAAACGAAGCACCTACCTGGATGTTAAAAGTACAATTGGGTACAGTTCTTCGCCTTTATTAATTGAATACGTAAAAAAATTAAAACCCTATAAAAACACAACCACTTTCAAATTATTGTGAGTTTCGGTACATTAATCGAACTAGAAGATATCACTAAAATTTCAAACATAAATTCAAAATGTCTCACTACACTTATGACGAATATGCAGATATTATGTACGTATATGGAGAGTGTCGGGGAAATTCAGAAGCGGCGCAATCTTTGTATCAACAGAGATATCCCCATCGACGGATTCCTGGACGGAGAGTGTTTCAACAACTATACACAAGGATTCGGGAAACTGGCAGCGTTAGCCGAGTAAACGCAAATCCTGCGCCTGCAATCGCTGTACGGGCCGATGAAGAAATACTGCTTGCAGTGTAAACTGACCCATCAATCAGTATTCGACGACATCCCTTCCATCACACACCAGTGCAGGAGCTGCAACCGATCGATTTGCCCAAAAGGATGGAATTCTGCAATTGGCTCCTTGAGAAACAATTAAACAACGAAAATTTTTTGAACACCATTCTCTGGACGGATGAGTCCTTATTTATGCCTAGTACTATACTCTTCGCGAAACGAATTCAACGGTCAAATCCCATACAAAAGAGCTTTACTGACGAATTGAAAAGCTCTTTTTGTATGGGATTTGACCGTTGAATTCGTTTCGCGAAGAGTATAAAACTAGGCATTACCAGGGACGGTATCACAAACTTCCACAAGTTACATACGTGGGCTAAGAGCCTAGACAGACAGCGCAGCCTTAATGATCATTTGCCGTAAATCATCATTTAAGTGCCGTGTGTCATATGGTAATTTGGACTAATCACCATTAAATTACCAAATTATCAATCATTTAGCAAATCGCTAATGATCATCAGACTTTCGTAATTTAATCTTTAATGAAGTAGAGTTGCCCGATATAATACAAATTTCCCTTTTAAAAAGTCGCTTTTCCCATTGAAAAATAATAAACCAACTTTTTTGAAACGTCAGGTCAAATACGGCCATACCACACTGGAACGACCGGTTCTCGTCAGATCACCGAAGTTAAGCAGTGTTTTGCGCGGTTAGTACTTAGATGGGGGACCGCTTGTCATTTTTGCTGTCGGATACCAACAAACTAGTTGTCTAGGAAACACTATACAAAAAATTTCAAAATATTTACACAATTTTACATGTAGTTTTTGCCGGTTTCTGTTTCAACTTTATTAATTTGCACATAAGACAGGCAACATACATTTAAAACTCCTTCAATTTCTCCATTTTACAAAAACTTGTTTCTTTGAGTGACAGATAGTTAGTGACAGTATTCATCATAAACGCAAAGGCTGTGTGTCAGGTACTTTTAAATTACTAATTTAGGTATAAATGATCATTAGTAAATTAGTAATTTAAGTGCCTGTGTGTCTAGGCTCTAAGAGCAATCCACACACGAGAAGGACTTCATCGTTTCAGCATAGGTTCAGCGTAAACTTATGGGTAGGAGTGATTGGTAACGATTTAATTGGACCTATTAGGCTCCCACCTACTTTAAATAATACCAATTACTTATATTTTTTAAGACATGATCTGCAAGATTTATTGAAGGATATTCCGCTGCAACAATTGGCTTCCATTTTTTACCAACAAGATGGTGATCCAGCTCACTATGGCCGACCAGTCAGAGATTGGTTGAATTCCAATTATACCAATCGCTGGATCGGTAGAAATGGACCAATACACTGGCCTGCGAGATCTCCTGATTTAAAAATTATGGATTTTATTGTATGAGGACGGAT
>OX376374.1:81883766-81901266 GCA_947369275.1 Nemotelus nigrinus
TTTGAGTTAAGGTCAGATATAGAAGAGCTATTATCTGAAGTGGATAAGCGAGCTAATGAAAGTGTAGTAAAACAACAAGTGCAGTCGGGGGGCTCTGAGGGTATAAATGACATAAAATTGCCACGAATATCAATGCCAACATTTAGCGGTCGTTATGAAGAATGGATGTCGTTTAAAGATTTATTCGTCTCGCTAATACACAGCAAAAGCTCTTTATCTTCTGTCAAAAGCTCCATTATTTGAAAGCTAGCCTGGCAGGTGAAGCTGAGCTTCTACTAAGACCGTACAGCATTACGAATGATAATTATGGAACGGCATGGAGGATTTTGAAGGAACGTTATTGCAATAAGCGAGCACTTCTGTATGCCCATTTCAAACGTCTCTTCTCTCAGCCATTAATCACGACCGAATCTTCTTGCTCTATTCGTAAACTAATAGATACTTCTTTTGAAAGCCTTAAAGCCATCGAAAATTTAAAGATTGCCGACTTATGGGCTGCAGTAGTTGCATATTTTTCAATACAAAAACTACCCAATGAAACACGCAGCATATGGGAATAAGAAACAGCTAATAAACGGGAAATACCAACTCTCGATGACTTGAATAAATTTTTAGATAACCGTTTCCGTGCTTTAGAAGCCATTGCTGATGACCGCATAAAACGTCGGCCTGTTGATTCATTCAACATTAGACAAACTCATGCCGTCCAAACCAATCTCAAAGTACCACAATGTAATATTTGTAATGGAACACATAGCTCCATGAAGTGCTCTGAGTTTTTGCATGCAACTCAACCACAAAGACTTGACCTAGCCAAACGAAAGGGGTTATGTTTAAATTGTTTGAAAAGGGGGATATTTAATCATGCAATGTCCGAGCAAATCAGCATGCATAAAATGCCATCGTCGTCACCACACATTATTACATAGGAAGAGTACATCAACTAGTAAAAATGCTCTCAACAGCTTTCCAAATAACACCAATGCGGTTAGCAACGGCATTAGTTACGCTCCAAACTCCAAATGGTCGTCTTGGATCTTACCGTGCTTTGTTGGATCAAGGTTCGCAAGCGTCGTTTATTTGTGAATCGGCAGTCCAACCATTGGGAATAATACGAGAAGCGACAGACATCAATGTTTTTGGATTTGGCGGCTCCGCTTCCGCTAAGGTTACTGGAAAGATTTGTGTCAATCTGTTAACTAGTAACGAAGAGTTAATACCAATCCAAGCTTTCATCGTAAATAAAATTACGAGAATTATACCATCAAACACCATAGAACCGACTATTTGAAATCAATTGGGTAATTTACGTTTGGCGGACCCGCAATTCGATCAACAAAGTTTGGATGGGTAATCTCTGGAGGAATCGAACCACATAAGCTAGATAACGTTCAAAATTTTAGTATCGCAATCGACCACAACAAAGAATTGAATCCGCAACTAAAAAAATTCTGGGAATTAGAAGAAATTCAAACCCAAAAGATAGTGAAGAAAGAGGATGAACAGTGTGAACAACATTATACAAATACTGTAGTCACAAACGCAAACGGTCAATATACCGTCAAATTACCCTTCAAAAATGAAAACAGCAAAAACACATTAGGAGAATCGAAGAAGATAGCCGTCACGAATTTGTTACATTTCAAAAGAAAATTGAGGAAGCATCCTGAACTGGCTGCACAATATAAACAGTGCATGCGAGAATACATCAAACTTGGTCATATGCATCGAGTAGAACCACGTAATGAACATACAATGGAGAATGGAGTCAAGGTTTGCACAACACATTACATTCCAGACCATGCTGCGTTCAAGGAAAGCACTTTGACTAAATTGCGTGTCGTTTTTGATGCATCTAGGAAAACCAGTTCCGGAGTAGCACTTAATGATATACTATTAACAGGGCCAACGATCCAAAATAAGATGATTTCAATATTGATGAATTGGAGATTGTTCAGATATGCCAGCAGACATTGAGAAGATGTACCGTCAAATACTCATACATCCAGTTGATGCAAACTATCAATGAATACTATGGAGGAGCGAAACAACTGAACCAATAGAAGAATATTGTCTGAATACAGTGACTTTCGGGTTAACTTGCGCACCATTTTTAGCTATACGCACAGTTCAACAACTAGCAATTGACGAAGGACAACATTTTCCTCACGCAAAACAGTCAGTGCACAATGAGATGTATGTGGATGACCTGCTTTCAGGAGGAATAACTATCGATGAAGCAATGCAAAAACGAAACGAAATTGATAAAATGATGCAGCTAGGAGGATTTAAGCTGCGGAAGTGGATAGCCAATGATAAACGTTTATTAGAAGATCTTCCTACCGAAGATATTGAAATGAAAGAAGCAATAGATTCGAAACTAGAACAAGGATACAAATCATAAGGGTTAATATGGTATCCGTTGTCAGACTTTTTTACCTATCGAATTCGACACTATGAATTAGAATCGCCAATCCCTAAACGGAATATTTTATCTAGAATTGCTCGACTATATGATCCTATGGGATGGCTTGCACCGATTATCATTGTTGGTAAAATTATTCTTCTGGCTACATGGTCAAACGTGGGACGAACCAGTTCCGATTGAAATTGCTCATCAGTGGTCTAAGTTACAAAATAATTTGAACGCTGTCAAATCAATTAAAGTAAGTAGATGGATGACTAATAGACCAGACTCCAAGCTTGAAATTCATGGGTTTTGTGATGCATCCAAACAAGCTTATGCAGCCGCCATATATCTAGTTGTTCGCAATACGGATCACACGCAAGTCAACCTAATCATGGCGAAAACGAAAGTAGCCCCTGTTCGACCCATCACGATTCCTCGCCTAGAACTGTGCGGTGCTGTTTTATTAGCAAAACTATTGAAAGAAGTGCTAGCAACTCTCAAACTATCGATTAATAACATTTCGCTCTGGACAGATTCAGAGATCGTCCTTTCGTGGCTGAAGGGACATCCGACTCGATGGACTACAAAACGTATCATGGCGATATGTCCCAACAAGTCATAATCCAGCAGACTTAGCTTCACGTGGCGTCTCTCCGCTTGAATAAGTGCACAACAAGCTATGGTGGAATGGGCCTATATGGCATGAAAAGGACACTGAATTCTGGCCGCCTCAGAAACTTATGGAAGTCACGAACTTAGAACGGAGAAATCAAATTTCAGTCAACTTACAAACTAAACATGTCGATTGGATGAATTTCATATTACAAAGATTTTCTATGTACACAAGACTGTTACGAGTTACAGCATATTGTTTCCGTTTTGCAGCTAACGCATTGAAAAGAGATATTAATCAGGGCCCTCTAACTGTTCAAGGACTTCAACGTGCAGAGTATTTTTTATGCATCAAATGCTTTCGAGCTATTGCAAAGGGCTCATCACAACTGATGGGCAGCCTACCCAAGCCACGAGTGTCAATTTCCCGACCATTTTTACACACCGGCGTAGATTATTGCGGGCCCTTTAATATAAGAGATAGGCGAGGGCGTGGTGCGAAAATATACAAAGGCTACGTTGCTGTTTTCATATGCCTATGCACAAAGGCAATTCATATAAAAGTTGTCACAGCCATGACAACTGAAGCCTTCATAGCTGCTCTCCGCCGATTTACTGGAAGAAGAGGGCTCTGTAGTCATATATATAGTGACTGTGGGACTACCTTTGACGGAGCTGCCTTTGAACTGGAAAGAATAAAGTCTACGCTGACTGCCGTTGCTGAAAGAATTGCTGTGGATGGTATAACATGGCACTTCAACCCCCCTGCATCACCACCTTTTGGAGGTCTTTGGGAGGCAGGAGTGAAGTCATTGAAACAACATTTACATCGAGTTCTATCAGATACTACTCTGACCAATGAAGAATTTACAACCGTACTAGTCAAGAAAGAAGTCTGTTTGAATTCTAGACCTTTATGTCCTTTAACACCCGCACATTTTTAAATTGGAGACACCCTTTTGGCCCCTCCCGAAGCGAACATTATGGACAATAATTTAAATCGATTAGATCGCTGGCAACTGACCGAAAAATTGACCCAAATATTTTGGAACAGATGGCATACAGAGTATTTGTCTAGATTACAATCAAGACCAAAATGGCTACACCAACAACGAAATCCAGAAATTGGAGACCTCTGCCGCATCAAAGATGAGAGATACCCATCGTATAAATGGGCATTAGCACGAATCACTAATACATACCCAGGCAAACACGGCAATGACCGAGTGGTATCAGTTAAGAATAAAAACAATGAATACAAACGACCCATTTCAAAAATACCATTATAACCAATCAATACTGTTTCAAATGAGGATTTATGCAAATAAAAGGCTTTTGGCAAAAATCATGGCAAATAAAGAATTCGAAATTAAATCAGCATGAATTTAACAATGCCAAGACACATTGATCACAATAGACATTAGTTAACTGACTACTATATGGAAAATGACGACAGACTCATGACAGAATATACGTTACTAAATTTAATAAAGTAAATCACCTTTTATTCAGCGAGTGTGACGCGCTGGAAAACGTCACCCGTTCCAGGATCAGAAGGCAGTCGGCATGGTGGAAATACCGTCGATAGCCTTTCTGATTGAAATTGAAAATTATATCCACGAGCGGCATCAGGCCAACGTCTGAACAGGGCCTAATAAAAACTTTTAAATTTATAACATACCTCCTTACTTAATACTATACTTCCAGATAGAAATACTGAATCCTGGCGTGCATCCTGGAACATCCGTCCCAGCCGGGGGAGAATTTTGAAAACGATCGACTTGCATAGATCGTGATGACCGAGAATTTTTACAATTTACTATTGACATTCAAGCAACTTGAGTGACAAACTGTCAGTTGTCACTTTTATCGGAAGTCCGGCCATTAGGCGCAAGGAGTCGCTCAAGGTGCTAATGAGTGGAAAAGGTCATTCCGGGCATTGGTGAAATCGACACAATACAATGACCCGGAGCAGTTCATGCACTTCATACAGCGGGATCATGTTTTTGAATTTACGATAAGTGGAAATGGCAGTGTAACAAGAAATGGAAATGAAAATGAGATCAGAAAGCTCGGACTATTCATCGCGGGCAGCTAAAATTTGAAATTTGAAATTTAAAGTGTTTTATAAAGTTTAGTATTTGGAAAAAATTAAAGTTGATTGAAGGTGACAATGTGTGTTTTTTTTTACTTTGACGGGGGCCGCCGATATTCGGTAGCATTTTTGATAGTGCTACGCTTACGTTTGCGGCTTTGTTGCAACACCTGCTCAACGTGGGCTTTGAAGCTCAACCTTGAGTCAATCATGACGCCCAAGTACCTGATTGAACCCTTGGATTTGATTGTCTGGTCTCCGACGGTGACTTCAAAGTACTCGGTTTTTCGCCGGCTGCTTATCAATACCGCCTCAGTCTTGTGCCCTGCGAGCTCTAGACCAGCACTTTCTAGCCATTCCCTGACTTGGTACACCGCTTCGTCCGCCAGCAGTTCAATTCCTTCCAAATTTGCATCAGATACTATGTCGTCCGCAAATCCGATTATTGTTACCCCTCTTGGTAATTTTAGGGTAAGCACGTCGTTGTACATAACGTTCCAGAGTAGAGGCCCCAAGACAGATCCCTGTGGGGCACCTGCTGTAATGCAGTGACGTTTCGGCCCATCATCGGAGTCATACCATAAAACTCGGTTCCGAAAATAGTCAGCGATTAACTCCGTCAGGTAGTAAGGAACTTTCAGCTTGAGTAACTTAGTTACTATTCGGTTCCAATTTGCCGAGTTGAACGCGTTTTTGATGTCGAGCGTGATAAGAGCACAGTAGTTTCGGGATGCTCTACGCGCTTCAAGCGTGGGCTTGGCCAGCTCGATTATCACACTGATAGCGTCAACCGTCGAACGTGCTTTGCGAAAACCGTATTGGCGATCAGATAGTCCTCCATTGTCTTCCACCGCCAGTAGAAGCCTGTTGTAGATGATCCGCTCCAGTGTTTTGCCTAGGACGTCCAGCAGGCAGATGGGGCGATAAGATGCCGGTTCTCCAACCGGTTTGTTTGGTTTTGGCAACAACACTAGGTTCTGCCTCTTCCAACATGCTGGGAAAGTTCGATCATTCAGGCATGTGTTGAAGACACTTACAAACATTTCCGGCCTCGACTTGATGGCTATCTTAAGCCACTTGTTTGTGATTCCATCCAGCCCAGGCACCTTTTTGTCCTTTAGTCCCTTGCACACCTCAAAAAGTTCTGCTTCGGTGACCGGGTGCACATCCTCCGCTGCATTCCCTGCTTCAGGTACGATGACACCACCCTGATGATGAGGAAACATCGTTTCAACTATCTTCCTGAGTAGTACGGGACAACTGGCCTGCGTTGAGCATGGGCCCTTTATGCGTGACGTGACTGCTCGGTACGCACCTCCCCATGGGTTGATACTTGCCTCTTCACACAGCTTTTTGAAGCAAGCCTTCTTGCTATTTCGAATAGCCAGTTGCAATTTTTTCCGTAACTCCTGGTATGATCGCTGCAGCTCCTCATGATTGGGCTGATTTACACCACGTTGGCACTGTCTTCTAGCTTTCAGACATAGTGCCCGGAGCTTCGCTAGTTCACCGGACCACCAGTAATTTGGTTTCCTATACGGTAACTGTTTTTGCCGTGGCATCGAGGCATCACATGCGCGCGATATCAATTCCACAACTTGTGCAGCCTTTTCCTCCGCGGTTCCTCGAGGCATTTCAGCTTGTCGTAGTGTTTCTACGAAGGCTCCTTCATCGAATTTCCGGGCTGCCCAGCCCTTGCCGACTTTTTCCTTGGCTAGTTGTTGTGATCGACTGCCCAACTTGTAGTGGGTCTCAAACATAATAGCTTGATGATCGCTATGGGTGTAATGCTCAGACACGTACTATGTTTTGTCTCTCGCCACCTTCGTACTAGCATATGTCAGGTCGATTACAGAGCTCATCCCTCTGTTACGGAAAGCAGGTACATTTCCGGAGTTTAACAGAACCACGTCCAGCTGGGAGAATGATTCCAAAAGACTGCGGCCTCGTACATTCGTTTTCCTACTGCCCCGTTCCGTGGACCACGGATTAAAGTCGCCGGCTATGATGTGTGGAGTGTGCTGTTTGGCATCCATAACCAACCTATCCAGAAATTGGGAAAACTCATCCTTCGTCGAGTTTGGGGAGATGTAACAACTGTACACATAACAGCCGCCTATTTTAGCCGAAACGAAACCGTCTACGCTCTCTTTCATGGCTTTTTCAAATGGGATATTTCCGCAAGCCCATATTGTCGCTCTGTTGGATTTTTCAGCAACCCAGGAGCCCTTGTTCGGTCTCCTATATTGCTGGCACAATATCGCTATATCGATTTTCATCTCGTAGACGTTTTGGGAGAGCAGATCTTGCGCTGCCACACAGTGTTTGAGATTCAACTGGATAAATCTCATTTTCTGTTGCTGAGAGCTCTTTTGAACACTGGACATCTAGCGCTGCCAGCAACATGATTTGTGTCGGCTCCCTTTGCCTGAGAGCAGAATAGACACTTTGGCTCTTTTACGCAATCCTTTGCAAAATGGCCTTTTTCTCCGCAGCGTCGACACATTTCCGACCTATCCTGGTCACCTTTACATGCCCTAGCGAAGTGCCCATATTCCAGGCACTTGAAGCATCTTTTCAGCTGGATTTGCTCTCTAAGCCGACAAACGACCCAACCGATTCGTATCTTTCCAGCTGCAATCACCATTTTTGCTTGTGCTGCTGGAATGCTCATCGTGGCCACCTGTGTTCCACCATGCAACTTCCTTAACGAAAGCACCGACTCTTCCTGCAGGCCATTCAGGTTGAAATGTTCCTGGAAAACTTTGCAGATGTCAGCTTTCAATGTGATTTCATCCAGATCCCTGATGTCAATCTTCGTCATATCACATCTGGATGTGACTTCGGCTTTCCTGTTTAATGCCTCCTCCATTTGCTTTTGGAGTTTGAGTACTAGGTCTGGAACAGATGATCTCATCTGTAGCAGCAATTCGCCCTTCTGCATTCTGCGGATGCGGGTCACGCTTTCGCATACTTCCTTCAGACTCGTGTCAGCCTTCATCTGGCGTAGGATGTCTGCATATGTCACGTCACCTTTCGTGGAAATAGTCATGACGTCCGAACGATTTCTCTTTACAGGGGGCATCTTTTTCCCTTTCTTAGTCACCTTAATCCATGGGTCCTGGGCCTTATCTAGCAAGCACTCCTTCTGCGCAGGGATTTTGGTTGGTGTCTTAACCATCTTCTTTTTGGGGGTCGGTCCAAAGGTTTGTACTTCGGTTTCCGCTTCTCTAGATCGCTTCTGCATTTTGACCTCGGATGGTCCTGGAGATTCGCCAGCTGCGTCGCAGCCCTTTGGTCTAAACCGGTCAGCATTTTCACATGTAACTAATGTTGGTGTGACCTGCGTTGCCACTTCCATTCGTCCAGGCTTGCGCCGTCCCCTTTCTACTTGAGCTTTATGATACGCCGCTCGGATGACCCTAACCTGATCCTTAATCGCATGGTGCAGATTGGTTTGCGATTCCGTAAAATCTGCTAGGGCTCTAATCATTTTGCCTAGTTTGGCAAAGGCATCGAGTTTTTGCTCCGTTGGTGCTACAATCATTTGCTGGATCGTGCTTCTGGAATTTCCCCTCGTTCAGTTGCTACTCTTCGTGGTGTTCGAGCCAGCAGCGATTTCCGAGTGAAAGGGTTTTCCATGCGTTGAAACGGATTCTCCATTTGAACACTGGTGTTTTGATTTGTAGTATTGAGCGTTGAAGAAGCCAAGCTACCCGCTCCTTTAACGTTAGGGTCCGCTGGCGACTCCCTTCCAGCTATGCTGGAATATAGCCCGCCGGAAGTCACGGTTCCTTCCGACGTTTGAACGTATATCCCCGTTCGAATTTTCTGCTCCTGTACTTCCATCGTTGGTTTATTATTCTGGGTTCCTTCCCATAGCCTTTAATACCTGCGGCCAGGTTAGACGCATAGTTGAAGGACGGCGCCAACTCGTCCTGTCATAGAGAGCTCATTGGGTTTCTAAGGCATTTCCGCCCCACCCTCCTTCTAGACCGCTCTCGGTCGGGGACTGCTTATTTGTTATTCGCACCTAACCTACATTACTGTAGGCCGTCCATGATCCGCCACCTATGACCCCCACAGTAGCTTGAGCTACGCCCTGTGATATATATATATATATATATATATATATATATATATATATATATATATATATATACATATATATATATATATATACATATGTGTATATATATATATATATATATATATATATATATATATATATATATATATATATACACATATATATACATATGGATATCTATATATATATATATATATATATATACATATATATATATATATATATATATATATATATATATATATATATATATATATATATATATATATATATATATATATATATATATATATATATATATATATATCGTCGCTGTTAAATCAAACCAGCATATCTGCAAAATTGAGTTTTTGAGTTTTTGGTATAAAAAAATTCCTTATTTTCCCGTCTATTTTTATGTCGCACCGGCATATCGTATAGTTGAATAAAAACGCGTCTAATGGTGTTGTGCCGCTTTGCATTCACATGGAAATAGCCCGCATGCGGAAACTTTAAAGCGCTCTGGTGAAAAATATGCATTTTGCAGATATGCCGGTTTGATTTCACAGCGACGATATATATATATATATACATATGTATGTATATATATATATATATATATATATATATATATATATATATATATATATATATATATATATATATATATATATATATATATATATATATATATATATATATATATATATATATATATATATATATATATATATATACAAATATACATACAAGGTAAATATACTAGTTAACGGAGAGTTAGGTAGTTAGTTAGTTATATTTCAAATATAGTTTGTTATTATTAAGAAGAAGCTTAATATTTGATTTATATGCAAGCTTTTTCATACATTGGGATTGATTCTAGGTTTCTTGTACCAATTTTGAATTCAGTAAATAAATTAGTATGCTAATATTCCAAGTAAATTAGCTTGAGTCAAATTGTGCGAGTCTCCGAACACCTTGAGTCAGTGTGTGGACAGTTTTGAGCTAGTCTCCGTACAGTCCACATTTAGTTTTCAATTTAGTTTTATGAATTAGAAACCTAAGCTTTGGTTTAAACATAAGCTTTTCCGTTTCAGTGATATACCTTAATCTACATATACGAAAAATTAAACACGCAAACGCACGTTAAAATTTAGCATGCTAACCTTTCATCTTATTAATTTCATCTTACGAACAATTAAATTGAAACATATTTCTTGGGCCGTAGTTTCTAAAATAATAACCGAGCAAAAAGGTCTGCATAAAGATTTTGATTATTTGTTTTTTTTATAGTGAAAAACTGAACGAATAAATATCACATGTTGTAGCAACACGTATACAACTAAAATTAAACGATTACTTCATTTAATGCCACAGACAATATTTTCGCGAAAATTGCTCAAAAGTTATTTGTTCAACTACATAGCGTTTAGCGTTTAGCAATTTGTCCATAGCAGAAAGTGTGTTTCAGAGCACCAAAACTTTTTGTGCACCAAAACTTTCAGTGCACCAAAACTTTAGACCGAAACTTTTGAAGTGATTCTCAACTAAATATAAAATATCCATGTAATACAATAGTATGATAATGAAACCATAAAGCTCGAGCCTCGCTAGACCGTTTTCAAACATAATTTTCCCACATACACCCAAATAAATTCGCAACCTCAAATCTTATCTAATCTGACTTTACAGCAATTATAAAGCACTAGAGCTGTTGATAATATTATTATATACTAGAAAAATCAAAAAACTAATTTAAATATTAAAAATTTGACATTTTAACGCTCATGTGAATCATGAAATGCATCGAAGAATTTTGAAGCCAATTCCAGAGTCAAGGTAAAACCCAGAAAAGACTGTCCGACCTTTCTATTCAGTTTATAGTAATCAGTAATGAAGTATGAATTTTTCGCCTGATTTTCCTTATGACGAATTTACACAAATGCTACTGTTGGCAAGCTGAGTGTGTAAACAATCACCTCGTATATTCACCCCTGTTTTTTGCTCATGCAAAAACACGGAGGGAAGTAATTTTACAAGTCGCTCGACGAAACGTTCGGGGAGAGTGTAATTGCGCCTTAACACTGAAAACTGTTTTGTCAAGTTGTCAAACAATTCAATTCATGAGGTCTGTTCGCGTACCTGAATCTATTATAATATATTAAAATAGATTCGCAGAAAGTCGTTTTTGTACTCTTGCTGCAAGCCAAATTTTGCAGCAAAAAGAAGCCAGCTGCCAAATTCTGTTACTGCTGCAGTTTTCTGAAGTACGTGAACAGACCTATGTTTATGCTTGGCATAAGGTCAAAGTAAGCGCATCTGATGCCGCGTTTACGCACATGGCAAATGTTGGTGAGCGGAGTGTGTAAATGGTCACCTTGTCTACTCTCGCCTGTTTTTTTTTCACAAACGAAAACATGGAGGGAAGTAATTTGCCAAGTTCCTCGACGAAACGTTCGCCATATGTGTAAACGCGGCATGACACAAGCTATAGTGCCGAATTTGCACACAAACAAATGTTGGCGAGCTGAGAGTGTAAATGGTCACCTCGTCTATTCACCCCTGCTTTTTTCACATGCGAAAACATGGAGGGAAGTAATTTTACAAGCCGCTCGACGAAACGTTCGTCCTGTGTATAATTTCGGCATAAAGGTCGAACGTCTTCTGTTTGACTGCACAGATCAATCAAATTTAAAATAAAACTCTAGCGCACCTGAACCGCTAGAAATACTAATGTTCGAAGAACAGTAGAAGAATCGTGCAGTTTTTGAGTGCATATTCCACCACATAAGCTGCTTATAACGGCCAAACTGTTTCAAATGCCACGTTTTACTTTGGTCTCAAGAATGCATTATAACTCATATGGTAGAAGGTTTCAGATATTACCACTGGCATAAATTTCAACGTTTATGAGAGCGAAACACGGGTTAATTATATTCGTTAGCAGTTGCTTGTTTCACAAAATTTTGAAAGCAGCATCTCATATAACATCAATGAAGAAAATGCTCAAAGCCTGCAGCACTGTAACTGATGTTGGTGTTTGGGGCTGCGATCCGAAAAATTTGCAGAACTTTGGGAATCGAAACATCGGTTATTTATTTTCATTGTAAATGTTTCCGGCATGAATACTAACTGTTAGCATTTATTGATACAAAAGTAGCACAACCGACTCGTGCTGGCAACCTTCTGCCAGTATCAAAGCCAAGAATACATCACATCTGCTTCACGTTGTTATATTACATTCGAAGTTATGGGAGTATAAAGAAATTTAAGGTAACCTGCAGCGAGGTTTTTCAAATAATCGAAAACTTAATATTTGCTGTTGATTGTCATTACAATATCATTACAAATTGAAAATGCTACGATAAAACCGCTTAATAAAGATATTGCAATTAAACACAAAACCAACAATAGCTGGCAACCCTATCGTGGCTTTTCAATCAAATTTGGCCTGAATAATGTTTATTATAGGTTCCATTAATTGTATGAAATTCGTATTGATTCCATGACTGCACTGGAAGGTATAGGGCAAAAAGTTTTATTTTTCTGAGCGAATTTTCAAAACCAAAGATACAAAAATTGCCATAACTGGCAGAACTAACTGAATTTTTCAACCAAATTTTTATCAAACAGAGTTTAAAGTAAGGTTCAGCTACTGTGTCAATTTCATGAAAATCTGTTAACTTATTCACATTTCATAGGGCAAAAAGCAGTTTTTTTTTCATTGGAATTTTTCAAGATGGCACCACTGGCACAGAGTTGACTACAATTCAAAATCGCTTCTATCAGACCTGGTCCTACCAAAATCCAATGCATTTTGTAAATTTCAATTGCATCTGATTATTGATTCGTGAGCTCCCGTGAACAGAAGTTTTTGATGCTAAAAATATAGGTTAACTGGAATAGGTTTACCGTTCTTGTCCGATATGAAATTTCCAAAGTTTTACTTTGAAAGTGTAGATAAAGCATAAGATTTGTATACAGATTGGTTTTATTGTAAGAAACGGACATTTTTAGGATATTCGATGGTTTGAATGTTTTCACTTCCAAATTTTGATTTTTTCAAATTTAATACACCAAAATTATCATAGCTGGCAGCTTCAGTCGAATTTTTCGACCAAATTTCTACCAAACGTGGTTTGAAGTAAGGTTCAGCTACTGTGTGAATTTCGTTAAAATCGAACGATTCAATCAGAATTTATAGGGCTAAAAGCAGCTAGCTTTTTTAGTGATTTTTCAAGATGGCACCACTGGCACAGAGTCGCCTGCATTTCAAAATCACTTCTATCAGACCTGATCCTATTTAAGACCAATACATTCTGCAAATTTCAATTAATTCTGCTTATCGGATCGTGAGTTTCCGTGAACAGAAGTTTTTGATGCTAAAAATATAGGTAAATTGGGCAAGGGTTACCAGGCGTGCCCGTTATACCATATCAAATTTTATGTTTTGTCTATGTAAAGAAAGCACAAGATTTACATATGAATGGCTTTTTTTTGAAGAAACGGCATTTTTTCAAGAGGGACGATGATTTGGAAGTTTTCACTTTCAGTACCTGCCCTAGCTGCAGGGTTGCCAGCACGCTCATTAAAACCTACACAAATCTACATTTAAACAATACCAATATGTCCTTAAATTTCGTAATGATTGAATAGCTCTGTCAAAAGTTATCGCAATTTAAAAATTTTCGAATTTTCCTGTTCTTTTTTTAGGCACCCAGCGCACACATGGGGTTAAAAAATTCCAAAACATTATCCGATTCACATGTAAAACACGTTCGAAATTCATTTCGTCAACTTTATTTTTGTAAAAATTATTTGTGTACGGAATAATAGGTATATTAAAAATATCAATAAAATGGCCGCCGGCGCCAAAGGGTTAAAAATTATTAACTTTTTATGAGACCTGGCACTATTCTGCATATACACCAATGTGTCCTGAAAATTTCAGTTCAATCGGATGGCGCGTTCTTGAAATTTTTTGATGATATATATATATATATATATATATATATATATATATATATATATATATATAGATATATATATATATATATATATATATATATATATATACATATATATATATATATATATATATATATATATATATATATATATATATATATATATATATATATATATATATATATATATATATATATATATATATAAATAGAAATATGAATTTTTGGCCAAAGTGATTTTAATACTAATGTTCTTCTTCGAACAGTAGTAACAAATCAATATACATATATGATGGTTATACATACGTATAAGTCATGAGACATTGATTCAAGGCATATTGATTCAAGGCATATGAACATGACAAAGGCAAAAGACACAACTCACTTGAAAAGCAGCTTAGTTTTCTAAATCCAATATTTGCACAGCTTGTTAATTAACTACAAAATTTCGAATCATTCTGAAAAGAAACACACCAATGAACCAATTATTTTCAAGGCAGAAACAACGCTTATCAGACATAACATTATCATTTGCAAACGTAATCGGCTCTGAATGTTCTCGTCAGAAAAACAAGCACATTATCAGAATGAGAGCAATTACTTCAAGTCTGCGGAAAATCCAGGAACATCCGATACGAGTGTTCAAATTTGATAAACCTTAAACTCACACATTTGCACTCACCGATGTCTGATTCTCGACGCTGCGTCGCAAGCAAGGACCGAAATTGAAGCGGCTACCAGTCACACAGAAGCAAAAAATCACGGTAGACTAGATCTAGATGAATTACTAAAATTACCGTAGAAATTTTACGACTACTGTATCATCCATATATTTGCGTGAAATGTACAGAACTAGTTTTGGGACATCGAGATTGATCGCTGGAACAGGCACCAGGTGTACATGCTTCTCTTATAGGCTCTTTACACTATCGAACATGTTCTATAACTTGGCTTGGTAAACACCCACCCTTTAACAACAACAAATGCCCTGGTTCGCAAGCCAAGTTGTAGAACATGTTCGATCGTGTAAAGAGCCTATTATGGGAAAACGTTAGAACATGAAACAGTGAAAGAATAATGTTCAGATTGAAATTTGAGTCTCATAGCATCTACAGACGACGAACATGTTCGTCAACTTGGCGAGCGCACACGTGCAATTGTTGTTGTACGCAGGTAAACACTTACCCTCATCACAGGTACGTAAGCATGTGCGCGAACATTGAAATTCAGTGCAAACTGATGCGCAATGTACTGATGTTCGGCATTTGGTGCGTACGTCTGTATCGAAGTTTTAAAACATGTTTTCGCACCAAGTTGACGAACATGTTCGTCGTCTGTAGATGCTATCAGCAATATTACAATAGGATTTGTGAACAATGAAAGAATTGAGGGATACTTGTGAAGTGAGAGGAAGACTGTGTAATCTGGCAAACAAATTCGAACGTTCAAATCGTGAGACAGGAGTTCGAATCAGTTTTTTGTCCAAGAGCTCACAGCGAGATACGAATAGCGAATGTTTCATGCCTCAAGTTACTCATGTTCTTGATCCGCGTGAACTTTTAGAACATTATATTGTGCACCCAGTATGGGCCGCGAGATATAGGGTGTTGAATGACAATAGCCTAGGGTGAATTCAAGTCGTTATGCAGAACGAAGACAGGAATGTCAATAGCACTAACTAGCACATTTTCACTGCTTTTATTACACTAATGTTTTCGGTAATAGCAGAACCGCGATTAGAGGCCCGCCGTTAGTCACAAGCTCACTGTATTCTTGAAGTTATCGACGCCGAACGCGACCGTCTCGAGAATTGATAAGAAAATGGGCCACTGATGAATAACTTGCAGCGGTTTTGTACTCACTGTGGTCAAATGAAGGACGAAAATCGTCTACGTTTACGATTCCTTTCAGACTCTGATGGCGGTGCAGCATCAGAACATAAGTAGAAACCATCCTATTCAGGGGGAAAAATATGGCGCATGCCTGTTCCAATTCATATAATTGAGTTTCACAATGTTCCTCTTACACATATTTTTTGCATGAAAAATGAATTATTCGGTGGGCTGTGGCATAAGAATCTGGAGTTTTCAAAATAAAATCACCCGTTTATCAAATTCGGCTAATACGAACAACGAAAAACAAAAGCTTCTTATACACGCATTGATTTGAACAAACTTCATTCTTATGTACATATGTATTGGTTTCAATTTCTTGGCAGATATCGATATTTCAAGGTATTAAGAGTGCAGATTACCCTCGAAATATAGATAACTGTCAAGAAGTTAAAATTTATTTTGGTTCTAAAGGAAAAATTGATTTCTGAATAAAATATTTTGCGTTGAAAGCTAAAAGAAATCAAACTATGTTAATTCTGTCGTCAGCAATTTTATTGAAAAAAACTTCAAATAAAAAAATTCTAGCGCATCAGAGCCGCTAGACAACTGATTTTCGAAGAAATTGTCTTTGCGTGGCCAAATATATGCAAAGACGTAATAAACTATTTTGTAGTATCATATCAGCCATTTCTTACCCAAAGCAACAAAAACCATTTTTTGACAGTGTCTACAGCAGGGGTGGGCAAACCTAATACTGGTATGATCGACATTTATTTTTTTAATTTATGCGCGATCGACTTCGAAAAATGGGTTGAATTAAAAACAAATAAAAATTTAATTAAGGTCTTTATTGATATTAATATATTAAATACATTGTATTACTACTTTGTGCAATATACTTTATTAATAAATATTTTGGATTAATTTTTGATGTATATGAGTGACTCTCCATTTTATCAAAAAGTATTGTAGAGTTAGACTTGTAAGCACTGAAGCACAATCGAATAGATGCCGTTAAGTGGTCATTAGTCAGAGAGCTCCTAAGTTGCGATCCGATTATTTTCATTTGAAAAAACGTTGCTTCACATCGATAAAAATGCAAATATCCTCATTGCCACCAATCTCAATAATGGATATTTTTTATGGTAATAATATAAAAAAATAATTTTCATTTGCGCGTGCTATGGTTAAAATTTCTAACTCTAGATTCGATGAATTCAATTGTAAAGTATGAGCTAGATTTGATGAAATATCCTCGTTATCGAATTCTCTAAAAGGAAATGAAATAAATTCAAAAATCGGTTGAAGGTTATTGATATTTGCAAATCGTCTCTCGAATTCTTGTTTGAAATTTTCCAGTTCAGGACAAAACATTTCAATATTACATTCACCAGTAGGTTAGGTTAGGTTGTAACCGGTTGGCACAAGGCCACACATAGACCTATTGGTCCACAGTGACACCAAATAAATCGGCCAGGAGAAACAAAGCGGCCATCGAAGGCCCCGGACTTT
>OX376374.1:81906266-81907770 GCA_947369275.1 Nemotelus nigrinus
AATTGTTTTAAAAAAGCAAGATTTGTAAAGGAATGTAACTTTGATATAGACGGCGAAGTAAATGAAGTGATTGATATTCCCATCGCAGAAGACGTTTTCACAGAATTTGTCGACTGTGATGAAAATGTGGAATGTTGTGGTGTTGCAACAGATGAAGAAATTGTTCAGGAAATTGTAGATGAGCCACGAAACGGTATACTGGAAGGTCAAAATACACATAATTCATTTGGCCAGGAAAGCAGTACCCCTACGAGAGTGGATGCAATTATGGCTCTTAGTACATTGAATAGATACGTGGATAGCCTGCAGCTTAATTTAAGTACTTTCGAGCAGATGGAGAATTATTTTTTAAAGACAACGAACACAAATTTCAAACAAACAAAAATTACCTCATTTTTTAAATAATCGTATGAATTCAGGTCTTTTTTGCTTTCAATCTAATTTACATATTTGTTAGCAATCTGTGAATTGAATATTTACCTTTATGTTTGCATATAAGTCTAAAGAAGCTTAATATAAATAAATAATGAAACTATACGTGCCTATTTAATTTTGTATCAACAATGGTTAGACCTATATCAGTAATCTGTTTAGTAAGTGGCATTGAAAATATCAAAAAAGAAGAGCTTTTAATAAGATTGTCAGCTCTATCACATCACTGCGAGTAACTAAATATGCAGCATTAAACAGTGTTACAGCACCTTCATACAAGCAAATTAGTTGACAATAATCGGGTTCCCTGATATAAGTATAAAAATTGCTTATAACCGGGCTCCCTCACACAAGCATCTGCACTGTTTATAACCGGGCTACCGGATAATAGCAAAACCGCATATAATCAAGGATTATACGTGCCCACTTATAGTCGCTTATAACCGGGGAATACTGTATATATATATATATATATATATATATATATATTATATATATATATATATATATATATATATATATATATATATATATATATATATATATATATATACAAAGAAATGTGAATTTGCGGCGACAGGAGTTAATTAATAATTTTCCTCATCAGTAAAAAGCGCAATTTAATCAAAGGGACTAGGCAATAAGTTTATTGCTTTTGAACATTAACATCGACTTTGAATATCGATGACAGCTTAATATTTTTGCATTATAGCACAAGTATTTATTTTTCATATTTTGCACAAGTATTTACTTTTCACAATCACTAGTCACGAGTGTAAACGCTGAGAAAATATTCAACTTTGATGAAAATAATGAAAATGAACACCAAAAAAGTATCAATGCCACTTAGCTGATGTCAAATTGTGCAAAACAAATTCTAAAGTTTGTTGGTTATTTAAAATTTCATATTCAAATGCGTGTTCATTATTCGAGTTCCTTTGATTGATGGCAGATTTTAAACTTGTGTTAATTGAAGAAACCTGGAAAAATGCAGCATTTGAATATTTTGAAGAATAATCTACTGCAGGGTGCGCGAAAATTACACAACAAGGACAATTTCTGATTTTATGAG
>OX376374.1:81907970-81971711 GCA_947369275.1 Nemotelus nigrinus
ATCAATTGTAAGAAGAGAGCACATGCAGATTTTAGACGACGAGCTGAAGAAGATCATCACAAACAATCAACACGCTTTGAGAGGCTTTCGACTGGCATGATCAAAGATTTCGTTGTAGCTGACTCCACATTTATGAATTTCGACATTCTATATTATTTGCTGTATTTACACATTACAACCTCTTATAATTTGCACCCCCGAAAAATATACATTTGATTCTAAATGGTAGGGGTCTTTTAGTTGAATGTAATTGTAGTATGCTCTTTGAGATACACCGCACTGTAACACCACTTGATTTTATAAAATTCTAGAAGTATGCCAAGTTTCGAACATTTTGAAAGCATATCGGTTTTATTATTCTTAAAGAATGTTTACCGAAAAGAATTTACAAGAATTTTCTTATTCTATCTTGTGTGGTTAGGATTCGTCAGAGTATTGCGTACTTTTCTTTTCTTAGTATAGCTAAAATATTGATTGAAGACTTTTTTTATTATACTGTATAAAGAAATTCATTTTTGGTCAGCATACAATAACAACTAATGTCTACAACCTTTGCCATCTAAGCGATCATGTCATTCGTTTTAGTCCTCTGCCAAACTTTTCTTCTTATAAAGCTGAGAACTAAGTTGGTTTTTCGAAAACGTTTTTAGGCACATTATGGGCACATCTCGATTCTATGTTACTTTGATGGCACTACCAAGTAACAATATTCCCAAACTAATACTTCATCAAAATCTACAGTGAGTGAACTATACTTTCGTATGTCTGAGGTACGTGCATTTAAAAGCCTGAGTTTTTGCATTCAGAATTCATACTGCAGTAGTGTGTTAAATAACAAGTAAAAGTGCAAAAAAAAACGAATAGTAAAATAGAAAATCCAGCGATGCTTAAACATTTTTTTTTTAAGATTTCGCTTTTATCCTTTGTATCGCATATTGACATTTTTCGGTCTTTTGAAGATAATATCCAACTCCTGCCAACTAGTATGTTGTACGATATATTTATACTTAAATTATTGTTAAAGAATAGCTTTCAATTAAATTTCATTATAATTGTCGCATTATTTTATACCTCTATCGAGAGCTGGCCACGACTGTAGTATTAAAATAAAAACAATACTGTTCCACTTGTTGCAGTTTCCAATGGTACTTTTCTAACCAGCTCTCGACGGAGGTGCAAAAAGCGCACCTAGCATTGGCCAAATTTATGTTAAACCAACTGTTTTACCTTGGGTTTCGAGCGCATTTCAGATTAGAAACTAAGTAGTAACGACGACTTCTAAAAACTACTATGAAGGTACGATATAGTCAAAACTACTATTCGGTAACATCCAAAGGCACAAAGTGTCGACAATGCCTTGAAATGACCGATATAGGCACTAACTGGGATTATTTCCTTCAAAGGACAATCATGGCGAACAAATTTGGGCAATCACGGCGGCTAAGAATTGCAAACTACTTTGAAGTTGAAAATATCCAAAATAGTAGTTTTGATTGATGTACTAAGCACAGATTTTTCATGTTTGAACATGCTATACTTGTTTGATAGTGCGAAACTTAGTTTTTGCACAAAGTATAGAATATTTTATGAAAGAAAAAAAGACCGATTTTAGCTAAAGCCTGATACAAACGCAGGCGCGTGGTAGTTTTAGGGAGTATCAACACTACCTTTGCAGTAACGTTTGAATCGTTCGTGTTTTATCACCTTAGGATTCAAAATTTTTAGAATATTAGAATAATAATTAAACATATGCTGAAATACAATATTATCTTCATCGTATAAACACTTAACACATACATAATTATTTTGCATAAACTCTTCGTATATCATACAGATAGCTATGAGCGTGATAGAGAAAGATATTGGGTATCGGCAAGAGGATTGTTTGTAAATTTGAAACAATTCCAAATGTAACGTCGCGATTACGAAACTTTTTGAAAATTGTGACTAAGATTTTACGTTGCTGTTACTCCACTGCGACTATAAGTGTCATATTTTTAGTCGCACGTTAGGTATAATGTTTCGAAACCATTACTAAAGGTGCCATTACACGGTTTGTAGGATCTACAAACGTTTGTAGATCTACAAACACCTACAAATTGTGTTCGCATCGCAGATGTTTGTAGCACGTTTGCAGGTAGGAAATTTCGTTATCAGACGATTTGTAGATTTCAGGTAGTGAGCGCATCTACAAATCCTTCTACAAACGATTTTTGGCATTCTTATCTACAAATGTTTGTAGCTAATAATTATAGCCATCAGACGATTAGTATATTAGTATACAAAGATGTTCAGTTGAAAATCAGGTATCGTCGGGTTTTAAAAAGGAAAAACTTTTTTCGATCAAGGGTTCAGTTGTCGGTGATAAAGTTAGTTTGGTGCTGTTCTGTCTCGTGATAGATTTTTACGAGTGTTTAGAGTTAAAGTTGGTAAGTGTAGTGTATAAAATTTATTTAGTGGATTGAATTGTTTAGCTTGGTTTTTGTTGTCATTTCCAGACTAAATGGATGCTTTGAATACCACCATTGGCGCAGATTTGGAGGTGAACATGGCACCAACAGCAAAAGCTGCTGAAACACGTGTTCATGGGAAACGAAAATCATCATACACAAAAAAAGTTGAAGGGGATTGGACGGATGAAGAATCTGTGAAATTAATCCAGCTAATCCAGCAACGGTCTATAATTTGGGATAATGGGTGCGCCGAATACAAGCTACCCAAAGAAGACGTCTGGAAGGAAATTGCTGCGAGTTTGAATGGCAAGAGTGTCAACAATTGCAAGGGTAAGTGGAACAACTTGCGCACTGGATTCAGGACCAACCTTGCGAAATATCGAGCGCGGAAGTCTGGTCAAGGAACTGACGAAAAAATTCCAATTGTGTGGAAGTTTTTTAAGGACATGATGTTCTTGGAGGCGCATAGTCTTCGCCAATCAACTCAGTCGACCACATCTATGCCAATGGTAATATTTTTTCTGGTAATATTTCAATATAATGATCATTGATAATATTATTTTACAGACCACCACCCACAGCGAAGAAAACATATTTGAAGACTTAGAAATGAGTGACATGTTGACGCAGGAGGCTATTGTTCAACCCACACAAGGTAGGAAGCGTCATTCAAGCGCCAGCGACACAAAACGATCGTCAACGCATCAGTCGCCGGACACTTTACCGTCCACTTCAAGCAACTTTAAAACAGAATTGCGGGAGATGACGGTGCGTGCACTAGGAAATATTTCAGCAAACGTTCGGTTTAACGATGAATTTAGCGCGTTTGGTGATTACATCGCTTCTGAACTCAGAAGCCTTAATGCAGACCAGGCAAAGTTTGCCAAAAGAAAGCTAGCCCGCGTCTTTAATGATGTTATAGACGAAGCGTTATCCATGGTACACTCCTTCACTTTATGCATCTTTACATAATAATTATTTTTCATTTCCTCTCTTTCGCAGCCTTCACATCAGGACACCGTAATTCATGTGATACCAAGTGAACTTTCTACCTCTGAGGATCTGAATTTTACCGAAGAGTTTTAAGTCGAGTAAATTGTTTTGCTAAGAAAATAAAAAACGCTTTGTTATTTGATCAATAGAAATATTTTTTATTCGATGACATACAATAACATACAAATAGCAGCTCATACTTCTTAAACTGTTAACTGTTAAACTTACTGGTTAAACTTAAACTATTACTACTTAAACTCACAAAGCATTCATATGTGTTTATATTGCCAATCTAATTCATCTTCTTCAACGAAGTATGTTTTAAATTCGTTTTGTATTTCATGCGCACTTGATGTCGCTTCTGTGCGTGATTGTTGACGTCGAAACATTGTTTCCACTGAAGTTTCCTCCACGCGCCAATTACCGGGAATAATTTCGCCAGTATCGCTGTATCGATCGAATGTTCTTGGCGGTGCATATCTGCTTTTATTAGTGCTCATTAAATAATTATGAAGCACACAACACGCTAGTACCACTTTCTTCGCCTTTTCGGCATTTAGTCTGATAGGCGTTCGCAACACTCCAAAACGAGCCCACATTATTCCAAACACATTTTCGATAATACGGCGACCACGACTAAGGCGATAATTATACACGCGCTGGACCATTGTCAGACCCCGCTGGCTGAACGGTTTCATAATATTTGGCTGCAAAGCAAATGCGTCGTCAGCTAAAAGTACATAAGGAACCGGAAGCTGTCTACCTGGCAATGGCTTTGGTGGAGGCAAACGCAGTAAACCATTATTTAATGCTTCCGAAAACGTGCACCGATTAAACACTCCTCCATCAGAAAATCTACCGTTCCGCCCAACGTCAATGTATAAAAGTTTATATTCGGCGTCAGCGATTCCCATCAAAATGATACTAAACGTGCCTTTGTAATTGTAGAACGTGCTGCCCGAATTCGCTTCCGCTATCATTGTGACATGTTTGCCATCTACGGCACTGATGCAGTTTGGGAACTTCCATAGATCGTTGAATTTTTGGGCAACCGACTCCCATTCCTCTTGATTTTTCGGTACCTGTACAGAAAAAAATTATCAATATAAATTTAAATTTTATGTAAAAATAATGTTTACTTGTAAATAATCACCCACAAGGACAGTATAGATAGCATCCAAAACTTCCGGAATGATGCTAGAGATCGTCGGCTGCGGAATGCGAAATAAATATTTCAACGATTCAAAACTTTCACCGGTGGCCAAGTATCGTAATGTTAACACAAGCCGTTCCTTCGCTGTAATACTTTCCCGCATATTAGTGTCTTTCTTTTTTATTAAAGGTGTCACTTTTCCCAATAAATAATTGAACTGGTCCAATGTCATTCGAACAAAATTATGAAAAAGTGACAAATCATTACTTTCCAATTCCTGAAGTAATTTTTGACAGAATCCTTCGGTTTTACGTCGAAGAATCCAATCTCTTGTCCAAAAGCGCCGTTTCCGCCTTGGCACCATTTCAATTTCTTCATCACTATCACTACTGTCCAGCAAATTCATTGCCACCACCAACGTCAATGCATCCTTTGGATCCATTTAATCGGTCTAAACAGTTATAATTATATCACCGAAAGATAGCACACAGTTAAAAACACACAAAATTTCCTCGAGTTCGCTCCCACCGTCCAACCGCTTAAATCAGATAATTTAAATGTCTACAAACAGTGGTAGTTTGTACATGTCAAAATTCATGCATCTACGAACTACAGATTGGTCTACAAATGTTTAAAATCTACAAATTCAAAATTCGTTTTCCTATCACACGAGTCGCATTTTCCACCTACAAACATTTGTAGACAATCATCTACGAACCGTCAACAAACTCTTTCTACAAATGTTTGTAGCTAAAAAATTTTGACATTACACGATTTGTAGACTATTTGTAGCGAAAAAACTCGATGAACCTACAAACATTTGTAGATGCTACAAACCGTGTAATGGCACCTTAAGCGGTGTCGCGGTAATGCCGTCACAAGGAAGTAACTACAACGTAGCCCTTTCCATGCAATGACTACTTTGTTTCGTTGTCATTACTGAACGACGTTGCTCCAAATTCGAACCTACGACGTAACCACAAAGTCGCTAATTCGAAACATTGGTTTCTTTGTAGGCGCAACCTTAGGAATGGAAACGTATCCACGCCCAAAATGTTCAACAAATTGTTAGTTGGGGGTATACGTAAAAAAATTAAGACCCTATAAAACAGAGCCACTTTCAAATTTTTGTCAGTTTCGGTATATTACTCAAACAAGAAGATATCACTAAAATTTCTAATATAAATTCAAAATGTCTCACTTCACTAATGAAGAATATGCAGACATTATGTACGTATATGGAGAGTGCCGGGGAAGTTCAAGAGCGGCGCAATCTTTGTATCAACAGAGATATCCCCATCGACGGAGCCAAGTAAACGCAAATTTCGCGCCTGCAATCGCTATATGGACCGATGAAAAAATACTGCATGCAGTGGAAACTGACCCATCAATCAGTATTCGACGATCGGCGTTGCAGTTAAATGTGTCTACGTGGAAAGTTTGGAGTATTTTAAAAGCAACCCGTTTACATCCCTACCATCACATACCAGTGCAGGAGCTGCTACCGATCGATTTGCCTAAAAGGATGGAATTCTGCAATTGGCTCCTTGAGAAATAATTAGACAACAAACATTTTTTGAACACCATTCTCTGGACGGATGAGTCCTTATTTACCATCCATCACAAACTTTCAAAATTAACATCCGTGGGCTGAGAGCAATTCACACACGAGAAGGACTTCATCGTTTCAGCATATGTACAGTATTAATTGATGGGCAGGAGTGATTGGTAACGATTTAATTAGACCTATTAGGCTCCCGGCTACTTTAAGTAGTACCAATTACTTACATTTTTTAAGACATGATCTGCAGGACTTATTGAAGGATATTCCGCTGCAACGATTAGCTTCCATGTTTTACCAACACGATGGTGCTCCAGCTCACTATGGCCGACCAGTCTGAGATTGGTTGAAGTCGAATTATACCAATCACTGGATCGGTAGAAATGGGCCAATACTGCGAGATCTCCTGATCTAACATTTATGGGATTTTATGTATGGGGACGGATAAAGGCCCTTGTCGACACAACGGAAGTATCGACAAGGCTGCAACAGAAGTGAGACAGCAGCTGAGAAGTGTGAATATGAAAAGAACGCTTGTGAAACGAGCTATAGCGTGTATTCTAAATGAAGGTGGTCATTTTGAACATTTTGAAATAATGATTTGAAATAAAAACCGTTAATAAATTCTTTCAGTTCAAGCTAAGAGTGTTGATCGAAAACAAGGGCCACTTTATGGCATATTCAGTTTTTAAGCGATATGTATTTTCGCTTACTACTCGCAAAATGCTAAAACCTAAGTTATAAACATGAATTCAAATTTCATAACCAATCATATGGCCTATAAAAATATAAAATTCAAATGGCATATTTTATTGAGGTTTTCTGAGAAAAACGACATTGAACACAAAATTTTCGGGGCAGAAGTGCCAAAATTTGGTGTTTTGGATTAAATATCTCAAAATCAGTAAGAGCTACCATTTAGGACGGTGCAGGTCGGAAAAACTTTTTTGACCACCCTGTAACTTCACAGATTTTGATAACCAGACCACCCTGTACAACGATTTTTTGCTCAAAATATATCAAGGAATGTTACAAAAGTGTCCACCGAGTACCAAACACCCGATATATATATATATATATATATATATATATATATATATATATATATATATATATATATATATATATATATATATATATATATATATATATATATATATTTATATATATATATATATATATATATATATATATATTTATATATATATATATATATATATATAAATAAATATATATATATATATATATATATATATATATATATATATATATATATATATATATATATATATATATATATATATATATATATATATATATATATATATATATATATATATATATATGATGAATTTTCGGCGAAACGAGTTTTATACTAATTTTCTTCGAAAATCAGTGAAAAAACGCTGGAACCTAATGAACTGTATTTGTTGCTGATGCTGAACTGCTCTTTAACTTCTGAATCAATAGTTTCTGGTCCTCCAAGTTTTTTTCCATACACAATTGTTGGTTACTTATAAGTTTTTCCAATGAACTTATATGAACTTATAAGTTTTTCCATTTTCTCGTCGCCAGTTTGTTATGTCTTCTTGATAGACCTTTAAATCAAACGCGGGATTAAAACCTAAGATTCGCGTTTTCATATTTCTTAAAAAAAAAACACGGGTTTATTATAAGATATAATCCAATATATAATCTTTATTACCCGGTAATGACTCAGTCGAGTTGACTTACTTAAGTCTAACTTAGAACTAACTACAAGTTTGTTGCTGATTGAAAATGAAACTTCGGTTTCCCGTGGGAATTGCAACCGTCGCGACATGAATTTGTAATTGGAGCAAAGTATATACAGACCTTTGAAATTTAGACAAATTAAATGTAGATAAATTGTTTCTAGCGGATGCGCGTGTGCAACTTGATCTTCGTTGCACAATTCAGTGTTGCACAATTCAGGTGAATTGCGCACGTTAATGCAAGAATGTATTAATGATAGCGTTTGAAAATAATGCTATATGATCTGTTTGGAATGTCTGGAAGATCTTGTAACTCCCCCATCGTTAGACCGAAGCTCCTGCGAGGTAGTATTTACATTTGTGTTTACTTTGTTTTGAACAATTTTTAGGTTTTCTTTTCTCTCTTTTTGATTCTTATAACAAATTTTCATACATAAGATTACTACTAAGAAAATAATTAAAACTATGTTGATACTGTAGTTGGATATAATGTGTGTATGATTTGTATGTTTCGATTTATCTAAATATTTTCTGTTGTTAATGCTTTCCAATTTTAGGTCATTAAGGACAAGTTTTCGATGGTCATATGTTCTTTGATTTTTGTTAAAAAAATCGGAAGTAAAATTTTATCATAAATTGTTTTTTCTACATTTGCGAAAGTAATATTATTGATTTCAATTACACATCCTTTAAATTTAATTAGACAATTTCCAACTACGTTAATATTTGTTTGACTACAATTATGAGCAATGTACGTTTCGGGAAAATCTTTGATTAGGACGATGCCATCGGCTATTTGCTTCATTTCTTTTAAACTATTTGTTTTATTACAGAGCACTTCTTTCGAATTCATTATATTAGCAATGGATTGATTTCTTTCAGTGATAAGTTTTTTCACTAAATTATCTGTTACCGGATATACGTAAACTGTATTGAATTTGTCGACAAGTATTTCGTTCTTGTCTAGGAGTAACGATTTCTTTCGAGGATCAGGTATTGGTTCGATATGTACTTTAGAATAGTTTAGGCTAGAGAAATTTGCGATAAAGAGAATAATAACGATGGTAGTTTTGTAAGACATTACTGAAGTTTTTATGTTTTGGTAGGTTTCTGAATTAGGAACAGATTTAAGTTCTTCAGTGCTAAGAATATTTTTTGATAATATGCCTAATTTACTGGTGAGGAGTACCTGCTCAATATCATCTATGTGATTTGATAACAATGTTATATGATTGTTCAACTGATAGGCATATTACATAATTGTCATTTCTTCTTCTAGTGTTGTGATTCTATTCGAGAAATCAATTGTAAGATTGTCAATGTATTTTTTGATTGTTAGTTGTTGATTATTAATATGATTTGTAAGGTTCAATACCTGCGTATAGATTTTTTTATTAATTACTACTTGATTATTGTTTTGCTCGGTTAGCTTATTCTCTTGATCATATAACTGTTCCAGTTTGGTTTTTATTTCTGCCTCATCGTCGTCATCCATGGTTCCTGCTATGAACTTTGGGCCTTTACCAATTACATTAGCAAGTCCTCGTTTACGCCTATAATGCGGCTTTATGTTTTCAATTTTTTCTTCCAAAATTTTTAGGCTCTGATTTAAGGTATTATAGATAGTGTGATATAAATCGTTTTGACCTAATAATTTAGATTTAGGATTAAGGAAAATCAAGTTAGATTTAATTAAATTTTTAGAATTTTCAAATTCAGTTATGTTAATGACGTGCAATATTTTACTGTTATTTTCAATAAGACGAATTTGTTCAAGTTCTATCGTTAAGTATCCGTTATTGCTATTAAGATCATGCACTTGTATTTCTTGATTGGATGTCTTCGTCGTCCTTGTGATCAGTATAATCATACATAGCAAGGAGTGTAACATTTTTATGCCCTGTAATATTTTACTATAGTTAATATTAATTTTTCTTTTTATATTAGTTTTTGATTGGAGATAGAGCTAACGTAGTATATTATCCATGTTTAGTAATTTAATTTATACAGTTTATGCTAGTTGTTAGTTATGTGTTATGTGTATAGAAATCACTATATATATATATATATATATATATATATATATATATATATATATATATATATATATATATATATATATATATATATATATATATATATATATATATATATATATATATATATATATATATATATATATATATATATATATGTTATAAGTATGTATTATTTATATATAAAAGGTTTTATGGCTGTGTTATACGTATATATAGTCTATATGTCTAGGAATTATATTAAACCAAATTTTGTGGATCATTCAAGATTTGCCCTTGTACTATCTCGAGTAATATTTTGTCAAGAAAATATGGAATATTTTCCTGAGAGAAAGTTAATTTGCAGTTTCGCGAGATATAATCTGCTATTACGCAGACGAATACTCCACAATCGTTGCTGTTTGTTTGTCTCGGAGTATCTGAGATATTTTGTTTAGCGTTATTTGAAGTATCAAGATTTTCTCCTAATTTATCTAAAGCTTCCCTTTTTAGATAGTCTTTTAAGATATCTAGTAGCTTAGGGTTAGGTTTACCTAAAGAGTCGTAATATTTAATTGACTTTTCTCTGAAGTCAATGATTGCTAGGCACCAATGTGACTGGTCGACATGTACGGGGATTAGTATTAATTTATAAGAGAATATATTAATTTTTTGTGTCCAAGTTCTGATAGAATCATAGCCTGATTGGAGTAGTTTTGGTATGAAAAATGTATTCATGGCGTAAACTTTTGTACCATGTTGTTGTTTGTTTCGCTCTACTACAAGCTCTAGATAAAAATTTAATATTTTGTCATTAAGCCACTTATCTCCTATTAATGTATTCAAATCTGCTCTGGTTATACCAATATTAAAATTAGATATCATAATTGCATTTGATGGTCCACATTCTTTTATTTTCTTTATAACAGATAATTGATTGGCATTGAATTTTGGAAGTTTTGTTGTTGGTGATAAATTCTGTTTCTCTGGCGCTTTATCATGTTGTTCGTCTCCTAAAGGAGGAAGGATATGTACTTTTGGTTTCTTAATTTTCTTTGGATATTTTATTGCAATACTGGGGTTGTTCGGGTCTTGGTGTTTCTTTATTCGTTTAATGTGTGCTTTATAATATTTATGGCCTGTTTCGGTAACGACATGATCCTCGTCTAATTTTTTCACATTGATTTTTCAAAATTTCGAATGGTTTTTTTCCACCTCTTGTTTCCTTTAAAAATATGGGTCCTTCTCTAACGCTTACAGCTTCTCTATTTGCATTGAGCTTATTAATTACTCGCTCTTTGAGTTTCACAATTCTCTCCTTAATTTTTGGATAATTAGCACGATCTATGTTTCCAAGTTGAAAGTCTATTGGTTTGATTCCAGTGGTAGAATGAAATGAATTATTGTGATAGTGTATTGCTTTCAGGACTTTTTCTTCTACAGTATCGGTATCTTTATTTTCGTCATGTCTAAGTAGTCTTAAATGTCCATTGAGTGTGCTATGTAGTCTGTTAATGTCAGCATTTGAATTGCTATGGTTATTGGATGTATAGTGTACCTCAATATTCTGTTGGGAGAAAAATTCAATTAATGGAATCGCTTTAAAACCTAACTCATTATCCATAATCATTTTCTTAAAGCTTCCTATAATACATAGGTATTGCAAGATGCCTCTCTTGCATTCTGTCCAAGTTCTTGAAGTAATTTTAATGGCTTGCGCAAATTTTGTAAATTTGTCTATGAAGGTTAAAAATAAGGTGTTATTTAGACTATAAAATATATCAACTTGTATTATTTCTCTTGGTCCATCAGGAGTTTCCGTTATTTTGAACTGTTGCTTAATTGGTCGTCTGTCATACTTCTCAGCGTTACATAAATCGCAATTGTTTATAAATTTTGTTATTCGTTCTTTCATTTTTGGGTTGTAGTATCTGATTTTCAATTCTTTGTATACCTCTTCGATCCCCCTGTGATTTTTTCTCAAATGCTCATGATGGATTATTTCCGCCAATTTTTCTTCGTCAACGATGTCTTCTACCATAGATTCACATTTGATTATTTTGAATTTATTATTATTGGAAAAATGTTGTAGGAATACGTTTTTGATAGTTTCGAAAAATTCAGAGTCTTTTACTAATATTGCATTGAGTCCGCTTGGATTGAAATGATTTTTTAAGAGTACTATGGCTGTCTGTTCGTCTAGTGTTTTGACTGAGACCGTGATTCTGTTCTTACTGAAAATATTTTGTCTTTTTATCCTAAACGAGCCTGAATTTGCTTTATTAATTATGATCTGTGTTTGGAATACGTTGATGCACGCGGTACTAGTTGGAATTGAGTTTGATTGTTCAACTACGAACACTTTTGCTGCTGATTCTATACGCGATAATGCATCAGCGTTAGCATTTTTAATCCCTTTTTTGTATTTGACGGTAAAATCAAACTCTGATAATCTTAAACGCCATCTCACCAATTTTGAGCTTGGTTCGTTTATTGAAAATAGCCAGCGTAAAGCCTGATGATCTGTCTCGATGACAAATTTTCGTCCGTAAAGATATGGCCTGAAATATTTTGTACTCCAAACAATAGCTAAAAGTTATTTTTCCATTGTACTGTAATTGACTTCCGTATCATTTAAAGTGCGACTCGCGTAACATATCGGATGGTTTTCTTGTGATAAAATAGCTCCAAGTACATATTGGCTTGCATCGGTAGAAAGAGTAAACGGTTTCTCAAAATCTGGGTATTTCAAAATTGGGTCATTTATCAACAATCTTTTTAGGGTTTCAAAACTCTCGATGTATTCTGGATCTGACGGGTTTAGTACAGATCCCTTTTTCAAATTTTGGGTCGTCGGCTTTGCTACTTTTGAATAATCCTGGATGAATTTCCTTTAGTAGCCGCAGAGCCCGAAAAACTGCTTTATTTGTTTCTGAGTGATGGGTATCGGAAAATTTTTAACACATTCTATTTTTTTGGAGTTTGGGCTCATTCCTTCTGTGGAAATTATATGCCCTAGAAACTCTGTTTCTCTTTTGAGGAATTCGGACTTTTCCAGTTGGACTTTAAGGTTTACTTCTTGTAGTCGTTTAAATATTTTACTCAAGGAATCCATATGCTCTTGCAATGACGTCGAAAAGATAATGATATCATCTAAGTACACTAGGCATATTTTGTTCGTATATTCTTGTAGAACATGATTCATTAAGCGTTGAAAGGTAGCTGGAGCCGTTTTTAACCCAAATGGCATACGGAGATATTCGTAATGTCCATCTTCAACACTAAATGCTGTTTTTTGAATATCGGGTTCATCGATTTCGATCTGGTGAAACCCTTTAGCTAGATCAAGCGTTGTAAAATATTGGCAGTTGCCTAAGTTTCCAAGAATTTCATCGATATTTGGTATTGGATACTTATCATCGATTGTGACTTCATTTAGTCGTCTGTAATCGATGACAAGTCTCCATTTCTTTGTACCACTGGCGTCTAGCTTTTTTGGTACGATCCAGGCTGGTGCAGAGTATGGAGAATAGCAATGTCGAATAATGCCTTTGTCAAGCATATCCTTGATTTGGATATCAACTTCCTTTTTTAATGCATAAGGATACCTATAATTTTTGCACTGTATGGGCACGTTGTCGATTGTGCGAATTTGGTGCTTAATAACATTCGTCAAAGTGAGGTCTGATTTCTCATCATAAAAAATAGAATTATATCTTTTTAACAATTTAAGAAGTGCCTTACGCTCTTCGGAATTCAAGTGTTCAGTTCTAAGATTTTCAAAGGGTGATATTTTATCCTGGCTGCCAATAATGTTGAAATTTTCTTCGTTTACATCTTCTATCTGTAGAGGTGTAACTGATTTCTCTAAAATAGGCATACCTAAGGGTTTTTTATACTAACATTAATTTGAAAGTTTTGTATATTATATATTCCCTCTTCAATTGTATAAGAGTCGTCACTGGCTTTTTGTTCCTTAACATAGCCTAGTCCGTCCCTTTTGGTAGCTGGTAAATTCATCTCTACTATTTCATATTCTTGAGATACTAGAAAATTTTCGCTAGTATTCTCATTCAAATCAAAATGTAGTTTGACAATTTTCGCGCCACATATGAGTTGGTTATCCCTATAATCAACTACGGCTTTCAAGTCCAATAAAATATTGCTCCCAATTAATCCATCAAACTCATGGTGGAATTGGCAAACAAGAAAGTCATACATATCGGATGTGGAGCTTAATTCATCAAAAATGGGAATATTTACTTTTTCCTCAATTTTAACGGTATTGTTCAAGGTTTTAATTTTTATTGGGTTTACAAGCTGTGTTTTCCATTTAGGATGGCATAAATTTGGATTGATGACTGAGTGTGTTGCACCCGTATCAATTATTAACTTTAATGGTTTGGTATTTGATTTAACTATTATATGGGGAAGGTTTTGTTTGAGGCCTGATACTGAAAATTTTCAGATATTATATTTTTAGTTTGATCGTTGACTTGAGCTAGGTCAACTTCCATTGGTTCGGGTTTGGGATTTGGAAAATTTTGTCTACTATTATTATCGAATGGATTATCGTTATTATTATAATGGTAGAAATCGCGTCTACTTCCTGATGATTTCTGATTATTGTAGTGGTTGTTGTGTTTTTTATTAAAGTGATTATAGTTTGTATCTTGATTTCGTTTATTATAATTACAATCGTGATTTTTATTATTTCGATTATTGGATGTGTAGCTATTATTATACGATGATTGATTCTGGTTATGTTGTTTATGATTTTGATTATATTTGCGATTGTTATTGTGACCATTATTGTTATAATTATATTTTTTCGAACGTTTGGTTTGAGGTTTATCTCCACTTCGAGGTTTTGAAAAATTATTACTCGGGTTTGGATTGAGAAAAGCATATCCGCATTCGTGAAGGATATTCATACTTTCCTCTAGATTTCTGGGTTTCCTACAATATAGAAGAGAACGCATTGGCTCTGGCAGCTTGTTTTTAAATATTGTTAAAGCAGAATTTTTATTTGCTTGCACAATATCCCCGATTTGAGTTTCTTCACTAACGATTTGCTTAGTTTTGGTATTCAATCTTCGAAGAACATTTTTATTTCCGAATAAAACTCTACACTATTCGTTCGAAATTTCACTGAACGTAATTCGTCAAAGAGCTCTTCTAACAATAATCTATCACCAAAATTATTAACCAATGTCGACTTTATGTCGGCCCACGTTGTTAAATGGGAATTAATATCGATGACTTCTCTCGCCTTTCCTTTCAGTTTGGCCTTAATTTGGTCTGAAAAGATTGCTTGAGATGTTTCATCATATCTCAGAAGTAAGGGATGGATTTTGTCGATTAAATCGACGAAATTTTGGAGCTCTTTAAATGCTTCATGGAATTCTGGAAGGCGAGCAATATACTTTAAAGGGTCAATTGAAAGAGATAATATTGTGGTTTCTTCCAGTTCGGGATTGAAGAAATTATTACAAATCCGCGATATTTCGTTTGATTGTTCCCGAGCTACTTATATTTGTTCAATTAGTGAACTAATATCGGAATTAGACATAGGAGACTAACGACAAATAGTCTCTATAGCACGCTTAATTTATTCACAAAAAGAAACCAATACATTGAAAATAATTTTTTTACACTTTCACTTTTATAATTTTCACTTCTATATTTTTCACTTCTATATTTTCACTTCTATAATTTCACTCGTATACTTCCTCGCGAAAACGAATTTTGTTCAAAATTTATGTACTTAAAATAGCTTAATATATTATAATAAGAAAACTACAATATGAGTTTGTATATTCATATACATATGGAGAAATATTTTTTTGTTATTTTTATAATAATAATCCAACGAAAAATGGCTTGGAATTAGGTTGCTTGAATTGAATTTACCATTCGTAGCTTTCGTACATATGGATATAATCCAACGAAATATATTACACGTAATTCAAATACAATTTATGATATAGAAATACGTATGCACATAAGTATACAATAGTTTGATTCATTTAGAAATAGTGATGCTGGATAAAAAACGTCTGACCTTGAACTTCCTTTACTTGAGCTTTCTCCTGGCGAGTCCTTCGAGTCTCCACGGTCTTCAATTCCAAGCTATAATTGAGTGCTGGTTACGACTGGTGTTTCAGGTTCCTTGTTGTTTCAATTTAATTAATTGTTGATGTCAACTGGTGCTTCGGGCTTCATAAAAAAAATGTAATTAACTGCTGGTTCTTCGGGCTCCATAAAAAAAAATGTAATCTTTGCTGCTTGCTTCACTGTTATATTATACACTTTTTTTTTTTTTGTAGTTGGATAAACCCTTCCAGTCTAAGAAGGGGTTTTAAAAGGTCTTTTAAGACTTGAGTCGGCCCTTCCAACGATTTTGTTGAATTAATAACTTTTATTAATTTTTTCTTTTCCGTAACTTTACGACTTTTTGATCGACACGCACGATATTACTTCGCGATAGTGTTTGCAGTATCCTACCGACTGCGCCACTTAAGATTCGCGTTTTAACATTTCTTAAAAAAAAATATTGTAACGATTAAAACACAGGTTTATTATAATATATAATCTAATATATAATCTTTATTCCCCGGTAATGATTCAGTCGAGTTGATTTACTTAAGTCTAACTTAGAACTAACTACAAGTTTGTTGCTGATTGAAAATGAAACTTCGGTTTCCCGTGGGAATTGCAACCGTCGCGACATGAATTTGTAATTGGAGCAAAGTACTCCAATGCAGACCTTTGAAATTTAGACAAATTAAATGTAGATAAATTGTTTCTAGCGGATGCGCGTGTGCAACTTGATCTTCGTTGCACAATTCAGTGTTGCACAATTCAGGTGAATTGTGCACGTTAATGCAAGAATGTATTAATGATAGCATTTGAAAATAATGCTATATGATCTGTTTGGAATGTTTGGAAGATCTTGTTACTATTAAACGTATATTTTAATTTTTTTTTCTTTTTAATTTATTATTGTTTCATGCTCTGGGCTATTTGCTATTGAACCGGAAAAGAGGGAGGGAGAGAGCGGTGTAATTCAAGTACAATCAATATAAATATATGGGAAGCTAGTTACAATTAAATTCATGTTCAATGGATTATACGTTCAATATTTTAGTAGTTCAATGGATTATACGTAAAATGTTTTAGAACATGCATAAGTAGTTAATATCCATTAATGATATTCGTCAATTTCTAAATGGTATGCCATTTTCCAAGTTTGTTGTTCAGTTGTCTGTAAAGAGTATCATTATAAAATGTAGATAAACAAAACACGAGCGTATGTCTGATTTGAGTCCTCCAAGGAGTTCACTTCCCATTATCTGGAGGTTAGTGTGGTAAATGTTTTTCAACGGCTAACTCTGCAAACTAAATGGCAATGCAATAGAAATTCGTTTTCAGTAGACATGCTTTCTTCATTAGCCTTGCAATAAAGATTATCTATTGAAATAGACAATTATTTGTAATCAAAAATGCAATAAAATTTCAACTTAACATATGTACTAATTTTTAGTGCTGTAATATGGTTACATCACCTGTAACCAAATTGATTCGTATTTTTGTTTTTCTTAACTCCAAGGTGCATTGCATTAAATATACTATGCTTCTAAGTGTACATTCCAGAATAAATCTTAATATTCACCTACAATTCAGATCCTTAAAATGCTTCAACTCCAGCTCGATATAAGGGCAATCAGGCATTCTAAGTTATGGTGAACAGCTATTAGCTATAACTACAGAAAGAGCTGTGCCACATAGTTGTGACTGTTTGGTAGAGTTGAATATTATTCAAATATTTTGCCGACTGACTGTAAATTGCATCTCTTCGGCTGACAAGGAGAGTGGCACTAGATCCATAGCAAAGCAGACTGATCGAAAGGGAAATTGCTCACGTGGTGACGAGCTAATCCGATGACGCTTCGTATTCAAACAGTTCCTCGAAGTCTCGGTTGGATTTTACAAGCAGCCCCAAATACCTGTTTATTTCATTCAGAGTGGTTAACGTCGATTCTGTGGACTAGAAGCTCTAACCACTGCCGCACTTGCGATCTTGGACTGTATTAATTCGAATTAATGAATGGACTGGAAGGCACGATGTCTGTATTACGAATTTTCTATTCTGCTTTCAGTCGCAGTTACATAGGCGTTTAGCTACGGTCAGTTGATGAGCAGCTTTCGGTAGTAATCGTATCAAACCCAGCACAGTTTATTTCCTTCAGTAATTTAAAACGGACTAATAACACTTCCCAAAATCGGGCAAAAGTGCCGTTGTGATACGTCGTAGCTTATATGTATCTAAAAAGTGTATCTATAACATATATTGGAAAGATAATGAGAGGTGAGATCCCAAGAATCGGTTGATCGTGTTTCGGAGCAGTTTTTCCCCTCACGTCCCATCGACGACATCAACGAAGGTAAGTTATTCCTCGAAATTGTCGTTGTAATTTTTGACAATCACAGACAATAAATCTAGAAAGTGAAAATCATATTCATCAGCGGAAACCGCTTATTTAAGTCCGAAATCGTGGCACTTAAGTATTTGTGTAGTTCTTGTTCAATAATTTCCAGAGAATAGAAGTAAAGAGTTGCGTTGGCGTTGCGTAAATATCGTGACTGTTGAGTTTAAGTAGTGCTAGCTACAAAAATTTAGATACGTTCAATATAAAGTACTTGATTATTACATGGATTATCTTTGCCTCTCATATCACTTGAATTTGTTTGCTTATGTTGTGGTAGTGAGAAATTCAGCTCCATATTCCTCAATAATAGTGGTTGATTTGTGTCAAATGTGAAATCACAGTTGAATGTTCATGTCAATATGGGAATGAAGATAAGCCTAGAACAAATAATAAGTCCAGGACAAATAAACGATGCAAAATATAAAAAACACGCCAATGTAGAAACAACCACTTTAAAATATCAACAAAATAACACGTCTTGCGCTCTCGATTGGTTTGTCCATTTCGTTTTGATTTATAAATGATATGGTACTGCTACTGTTACTGAGTGGATATAAATGTATACATACATGAAATGGGAGTTTAGTCCCGGAAAATTTGACATGATGCTTTGCAAAAATTAGAGGAAAGCTGGATTTTGATGTGAACCATGGTACTGGCGTGCTGAACAAAATGCCCAAAGTCAAAAATTCGATAGCATTTAACTTAAACGTGCTGATAGAGTACTTCCTCTTTTAACAGTGTCCAGTTCTATTCAAATTCATAATGACCAAGTACCTATTGATCTCTCATTACTTTTTCAACGCATAAGCGTTACAAAAAGATTTGACAACCAACTTCAATAATTTTTGGAGTATGAACTAGCTCCATACCTGTTGCTATTTAAAGACGAGAATGGAATGCGTGATAACCAAAAGACGGCTATTTATAAATGCTTTGAATCGGTGAATGTTGAATTAGATACCACAAATGTAACATATATTATTGACGGAAGGATTCTTTTACATCGTGCTATATAGAATGAAGAGGAAATATCTGATACAAGTTTTGACACTTATGTCCATTTTGTACTAAGCAGGGGCGGATTTGCCACTAGGCCCGGTAGGCCCGGGCCTAGGGCGGCAAATTTTCGATTTTTTTTGGGGTGGTCACTTTTCGATTCTCCTTTTTTGGGGCGGCATTTGTCGTATATTTACATATATCTGAGTTGAATGAGCCTAACACCTCAAGCCAACCGAATTCTCTAAAAAAATTAATGCACGCAAAAATTCACCTCTGATGATTTTTTTTGGACTTTAAAAAGTTTGACTTATAATAAATATCGAAATGCGATCACGGTAAAGGACTAAAGAAACTCAAAAATACCTAAAAAAGTACCTAGAAAGTATCTGAAAATACCTAAAAAGAGCCTAAAAAGAACCCAAATTATACCTCTTAAATTTAGGAAAAGCTTATCAGAGGTAAATATTTGCGTGCATTGATTTTTCAGAGAGTTTCTTTTTATTATTATGGTACAGGGTATATCAACTACATGCAAATCGCTTTATTTTTGACGTGTTTTTTAAATTGTACTTCATTACAGAAATTAATTTCTATAAAAAAATGTCTATAAAATGAAATCTAGAACATCATAGGTCAAAATATTTCGGGTTCATCCTTAACTAATTACATATCGAACATTAATTTACAGTAGTCGAGCTTATAGTTGATCTCCAGTTAAGTGCGGAAGCAAACTTTGAACGGAATAGTAAGCTTACTTATAAAAATATGAGCGAAGACGTTGGAATTATAAGCGATGTAAAGGTGTATACGGTTTTGGACTGTTAAAAATTTGTATTTTTGGATTATTTTTTTTTAGGACTTTGAGGTTCTTTACCGTGTGTGTATTTTAATAATTATTTGTGTAGCAAGGGCGCAATAATAGGGAATTTTTACGAACAAACCGGTGCCGGTTTTGCTCTGATATTCCTTTTTTGTAGCCTCGGGCGCAACGAAAAACGGCGAAGTATTCTAGGGAATCGAAAAAAACCGCGCATTGTTACATGTAATATAAATCACGAAAAGGGCGGCAAATATTTCTGAGGCCTAGGGCGGCGAAATGGTCAAATCCGCCACTGGTACTAAGGCATTAGTATTAGTAAAATTTGAAGCTGCTAACATCAGTGCAAAATAAGCTCAAAATAATGCTGACGTTCTCTTCATTGAAACAGCAATCGAAGGATCCGTTAAAAGAACTTGTATTGTTGTGGGCGAAGAAATAGACTTGTTAACAATATTGATTGCACAAGCTCCTCTTGTTAAAATCCTCTATGTATTTTTTGAAACATGGAAAATTAAAAATAGAAACAACACTGTGTTCATAAAGGTTCTTATTTGTGATCACGGTTCCCATCTTGTCTTTAGATCAGCAAATCGTATATCGTCTCTAAAGCTTATCAAAGCTGAGAATAATTGATCCGGGAAACTCGATCGTTTTGCGGAATAAGCCTCCGAACGCAGAATCAAAGTGACATTGTTTTTGTGGGATGATTAAAATTTAAATATTTTTAACTAAGTGATTTTGAAATTATGAACTGATTCTCATTAGACATAAGTTCATAGTGCATACCTGACTGATGTGACCACTTGCAATGGGAGATCATTGATTTCTATTTACGTTGCCGATCTCAAGAAGCCTGATGACCGACACACATAGGCAAAGGAGAGGCCCGTTGTCATGTTTATTTACGTTAGTTGTTATCAATTTTAACATCCTTGACTTATATTCATCGATATTATTTACTCATAAATGTTATTAATTTGTGATCAGGGTTCCCTTCTTGTCTATAAATTAGTATAGACAACGTATATCGTCTCTAAAGCTTATCAAAGCAGAGAATAATTTTTGTATTTATATAGTGCTATATTTCTCTATCATGACAGTAAATTACAGAATAATAATTCAATTTGAATACAGAGAGAAAGAGAGAGAACGAATTTATTTTTAACTCCCGTAATATAGTTCTTTCAGTTTTTTTTGAACATTTCTAAATTATTAGCTCTCTTGATGGGCATTGGTAAGTTATTTAAAAATGTTATTCCCATATACATATGTCTAATGGCTCTGACCAAGTTGCGGCATACGGTTGAGAAGTAACTATCACCTCTCGTTCTATTTGTATTAGTTTGGATTTTACCGGCTGCAAATTTTTGAGAGGTTTGTGTCACCGTACATAATTGATTGACTTGCTTCACTGGTAAAACATTCATTGTACTAACACTAACACACGATCGTCTGGGCTTGTGTAATAAGATTTTGAGTATAGACTTCTGCACAACTTCCAGTGGGAGTAAAGCGTTTTGTGATGCACAGCCCCATGCAACAATTTCATATTCAATAATAGAATGTATCAAAGCTAAGTAAAACATTCTAATTGTTTGCTTGTTCAGAAAAGGACGAACCTTGAAGCATATAGGAATAATTTTTCCTAATTTATTTACGACATTTTCAATATGATGATCCCACCTTAAATGTTGGTCTACAATTACGCCCAGATATTTAGTTTTGGTAACTCTCTGCAACTGAGGGCAGAGGCAGCCAGCTGCACAGTTCATCGAATGAATCGTTGCATTAAGTCTTTCTGGTAGCCCACGTTGAGTAGAAGCAAAAGCTATGTACTGTGTTTTTTGTACATTTAAGGTAAGGGAATTATTAGTTAACAACTCATTCAGCAAACAAAGGCTATATTCAGTATTAACTTTTACCTCATTCCAGCTATTTTCTTCTATCAACAGCACTGTACCATCAGCAAAAGATATTAAATGCCCTTTGATATGCTGCGCAAAGATATCATTTGCCTAGATGAGAAGTTACATAGTCTTCAATGCAGATAATCCATTTAAAATCAAAATTATATTTGTAAAGTTTGGCAACAATCATTTGGTGGGGAATTGAATTAAAAGCTTGTGCTAAATCTTAAAATACAACTAATGGTTTGCGCCTTTTGTCCAAAGCTTCTTCAACCAAACCAGTTTATATTGCCAGCGCCTCTTGGGTACTAAATGTAGGTCTGAAACCAAATTGATTCTCATTTATGATACTATGCATATATAAAAATGTCATTAAACGTTTTTTTGTAAGTTTTTCAATAATTTTGCATAATTTAGAGAAGAAAAAAATTGGGCGGTAGTTATTAACATCTAATTTTCTATTACCATTGAGAATTGAGTGAGGCAAGATGGGCTAGAGGTTTTCTAATAAAAGTTTTAATTTCCTTGAGGCATTCTATTATAATGTTATTAAATCCTGGGGTCGAGTTTCCTTTCATATTTTCAGTGATTGAAAAGACTTCATCTTTAGAAACAGAGTTAATCATTCCTGACGATGCAGAATGCACTGATTTGCTAGTTGTGATACGATTATTTGAATTGGCAATTTTTTGAGCCAAGCTTTCCCGATGTTGCAAAAGTGCTGCTTGAAAGCATTTGCCATTTGTTCTGCACTATCCTTTACTGATATAAATTCAGTTTCCGTTTTTTATTGGCTATGTGGCCTAATGACTTTTTTCACCCTGTTGCTAAATTTATAGCTTTCCATACTTCCATCCCATCGTTTTCGAACTTTTGTAAAAAAAAAAGTTTAAAATAATTAGCCTTCGTTATATGAATGAGGTAATTTATTTTTTTCTATAATTTTTTAAATATAGCTTTAAACTATTGTTATTGGGATTTTTTTCGCAGAGCTACTCTTAGCTTATTACGCGTTCTTATAAAATTTACAAGTCCGGCTGTTATCCATGGTTTAAGCTGACTTTTTTTTTACTTTCAGGATTTTCTGTCAATAGCGGTATAGAGGGTGTTGTAAAAAGCTTGGGCAGACTCATCTACGTTACCACCAAACAAATCCTTGGCTAAAATGTCAATCAATTGAGGAAAACTGATTTTTCTGGTGATCATTGGCTCTTCAGCTGCTGGAGTTTTTCGCTTGATCTGTATATCAGAAGTAGAACGGTACTCTTGTGATCAGTGATTTCCGTGTCAACCACTGCACACTCGATGAAACCAAAAAACACAGGTCTTATGTTAGAAAATATGTGATCTAAACAAATTTCCCCTCTAGTGCTTGGTTCACATATGAACGAAACCCTAATTCATTTTTTTCCCTAGTGTAGATGGCAAAAAAAAATCTGCTTACCAGATCCCCGGGTGACCTATCACCTCGAGGTATGTGAGGTTTGACTCACTAAAAAAAAGGACCATCTACAAGCCCACGCCAACCCGCCTAAGCACTGCTTCGACCTGGTTGTGCTGACTCACCCATCGGTAACCGCGGACTTCAGAAACTACCATAGTTCATGCGTCGGTAAGGCCACCCTCCTCCCGCTATATGCGGAGCACTTTCTCAACATATGTTGAGACTCCGCGCCAGTTCTCCTCGTTTCGCAGCATTCGTGGACTCAATGGTGCGCCTCAAACTTACGAAGCGACTGCACATAAAGAATGTGTGCTGAGCATCATCGAGCTCAGTCACACCATTCCTTGACCACCTTACCCATTCTGTTCAGGTATTTCCGGCAGTAACCATGCCCTGTCTCCCGATACCAACACTACAGCCTCTTCTGAGACTGTGCGGTAGGTACAGGCAATACGCAGGGCACTCCTGCGCTGGATACTGGCAATGCGCTCCCGGAACTTCCCAGCTCGGAGCGTATCTCCCCAGATTTCGGCTCCATATAGCAAGATGGAATCGGTCGTTACCATCAGCAGCCTCCATCGCGTCTCACTGGGTCCATCGACGTTGATCATTAGCCTACTCAGCGAAGTGACGACTACTAGAGCCCTGTCACATGCTCTGCGGATATGATCCCAATACGTCAGCTTGGCGTTCAGGGTCACTCCCAGATACCGACTTGCTGGTCTGGACCTCGACGGAGCCAACTGTCATGGGTATGACAGTTTGTATCCTCCGCTTCGTCAGCATAACAATCTCTGTTTTAGAGATTGCCAGCTGGAGGCCGTGTTCGGTCATCCACCGATCCACCCTCTTCATGACTTGGTTAAGTCTGAATTGAGCGAATTTGGCAGATCTGGAAGTGATTACCGCTGCGACGTCATCAGCGTAACCTACCAGAAACACATCCGCAGGCATTTCCAGGCGCAGCAGATCATCGTACATGACGTTCCAGAGGTCAGGTCCTAAGATCGAACCCTGTGCCACACCTGAAGTGACAGGCCTCCTTTTGACTCCTTTGTCGGTGTCGTAGAGCAACCACCGATCCCTGAGGTAGTCCCGCATCATGGCTAACAAGTAGTCAGGGATATTAAACGTCTACTCAAGGGCCCGCAGGATGTCTGTCCACCTCGCCGAGTTAAAGGCATTTTGTACGTCCAGCGTTACCAGCAGGACGACCGGTCTGGCTTGATGGCATGCCTGTTCCGCTCTTGCTACAGCCCCAACAACCTGTGAGATGGCATCGATTGTTGAATGCCCTTTTCGGAAGCCGTGCTGCCTGGCAGAGAGATCACCAGCAGATCTCACTGCCGATAGCAGCCTAGGCTTGAGCAACCCCTCGAGAAGCTTCTCCGCCGTGTCCAGCATGCACAGTGGGCGGTATGCTGATGGATTGCCCAGGTTACCTTTACCCTTGTCTACAAGTACCAGTCGAGCTACTTTCCACCGCGACGGAAAGACCCCCGCGACTAGACATGAATTATACAAGTGCAATAATAGACGCAGTTGGCTCTCCGCCACGACTTTAAGCGCCTCGACCGGTACCCCATCAGGACCCAGAGGCTTCCGGTTCTTCATCCTGGATACTGCACTGTTCAGCTCCTCGTCCGTAAAGAGAGGAACATCCACCTAGTTAACGATGATGGGACTGTCAGCCCTTGACGGATGCACCGGGAACAGCAAACCAACGATACGTTCCATGAATATCACATCCATGAGATTGTTAGGCCGCATGCAGTCAAGTCTACGAGTGACCAATTCGTAGCCATCTCCCCAGTGGTCTGGGTTGACCTCCTCACAAAGAGCCTGCCATTTGGCACGTTTGCTCCTCGTGATGGTCTTGGTCAGCTCCCTCTTTGCCGCAATGTAAGCAGCAGATAGCTCAGCCGCTCCCGGCCTATTTCTGGCTCGCTGTGCTCTGCGTCTGCACGCCAAAGCGATGCGACTCAGTTCGGCGATTTCATAGTTCCACCAGTATGTATGTTGCCCCCTACGGAAGGGTTTACGTTTGGGCATTGAAGCCGCATACGCCTGCGAATCCACCCCATGGTTCTGTCCGCAGCGGTCTCTGCTGCTGCACGGGTCACTGGGGTCCCAGATGCTAGAGGCTCCCCTTCCAAGCTCGAAGCGGGCGATGCGGTCATCGCGTTTCTGTGAAGTTTAGCGGCATTCCAGCCTAGCCACTTACAGGGAGAGTGGCGGTGTCTTTGCCTGCCCTCAACAATTTTGAAAGTGATGTAATTATGATCACTCGCAGTGTAATCCTCCATCACCCTCCAATCGCTTACGAGTGCCGCTAGTCTCTCCGATACCATAGTGACATCGGGAATAGATTCGCCAAATCCGGGCCTTCTGAATGTTGGCGTTGAACCCGTATTCAGCACCAACAAACCAAACCTCAATGCCATCTCGACTATGCGCCACCCGCGAGTGTTTTTGGTGCTCATGCCCTACTCCAACGCCCTTGCATTGAAGTCACCCCTTACAATGACGTTGCCGACGATGCCGCGAAGAGAGTCCTCCAGTGAACTAAGCTTGTCTCCAAATTCCTGCATTGAGCCGTTCGGGGAATTCATTTAGCGAGTTTATGTACTCACTAAGTGAAAGATTTAGCAAATTGATATTAATATCCCCGATCATAACAACGTTTTCATGCTTGATTTTGTGTAGCAAGTCAACAAGCTCTAAACAAAAAGTGTTTTCACAGTGGCTTGGTGATCTATATATGGCTAATATCTTTATGGGAGCTTTATTAAATAATGTTATATCCACCGATATTGCAGTTGCCCCAGAAAGATTAAGTTCCTCAAAGTTATTCGCGATATGTAGGTTTTTAATATAAATCACAACGCCGCTGTTTTGATTTAAATTTTTTCTGACTTGAAGCCCGTGTAACCATTTATTTGAAAGCATTGAAGATTTGATATATTTCAGCACTCAAAGCTAATACGTCGAATTTATTTCCAATGTCGTAAAGTGTCAAAATAAGCTCATTGAAATGTTTGTTAAGGCTCTTAATGTTAGTGTGGAATATACTATCTAGATCTGCTTGTTTTGCGAAATCATTGAAACCACCGCCTGTCCATTCCGTGAATGTTTTGAATTCATCTATATAGTTCATTATATCATTAGCCATTTGCATATGACGCAAGAATATTTAATGCAGTGACTTATCTGATCTTTGCCCTCAATGAGAGAAAACAAGTTGACACGTATAAAAAATTAAGCTATTAAGCTATTCTTTGGTTCGCATTAATCTAGAATGTGTTTTTTGCAACGAAGAGATGTGTGTGTATATATGAAAATATGAAAGTCATCGGAAATAAAAGAAATAAAAAAAGGAATAAAAAAAATAAAAAAACAAATAAAAAAATTGACAATATATGAAAAAGAAATTGTTATTAGCTGTGAGAAAATAATTGTATAGTTTAATAAGAAAAAAATGAAACCTTTTTGCATAACAGCGGTAATAATAAACTAAAAAATCCAAATCGGCTTCAGATTTAATGACTATGATGCGGTCTCCACTAATTTTTCGGCATCGGATTACTCCATCTCGGAACCATATGTATTTGTAATTAGCTTCCTTAGCATTAGACTTAGCCATCCGCAATAACTTTCTCAATACTGGAGTAAAATGTGGATTAATGTAGTTAATTTTATCCTGCAGAAAGTTTCTACCTTTATGCTTCATCAAAAATTGTGCTGCAGCGAGTGACGTTCCAAATTGAATTACTAACGGAGGAAAATTGTCCGCTTTAGAGCGTCGTATGTACGCATTGATGATAGTATCTTCACTTATGTAAAAAATTTTTTTGCAGAATTGTTGGGCCGTGTGCAGAATGTCCTTTTGGTGCTCGATCTTTAATCCGGACAATTCGACCTTATCCAGATTTGCCTCCTGCTTAAGCCTACCAATTATCATTTTATTTATTTCCTGGCCTTTCAAAGCGTTTGTTAACTCTAGTGCTTTGATCCTGCTATGTAGCTGCTTGATTTCCCCTGTTTTAATCTGAAGTTGCTTTATTTAATCTTCCTGTTGCCTAGCCACGAAATTGTTGCTTTCAATAAGTTGGTCGATTTTACGTAGAAGGTCTTGGTATTCGGAGGACCGTTCGTTCGAAAGCGAAGCTCCACTACTTTTGACTGGGGTATCATCAGAGCGTGATAAGTTACGTTGTTTCATCGAGCATTTTTTACATTTCCACTGATTAGCCTTTAAAACGAAACATCTGATGAAATAAAGCCCGCACATTTGAAGTGGATTAGAGAATTGCAATTTGAACATGTAATAGAGTGTAAAACAACTCGTTGGGTAGCTTCGCTACACAATCCACAAATTCATTTTATCAAATTCGTCTAATCCAGACTATACCCATCCAATAAAAATTAATTATTCTTATACAGAATTCGTTTAAGTGATGCTGTAGATAAATGAAAATCAAACATATGGTAAGCTTCGTTAAAGCATTTACTCATTACAGTGACTGGTTCATTGCAACCATAATTGGTCCGATGTTGAGGAATCGACAAAAAGTTCACCCGCCTGACACGTTTGTTATTAGTGTTAAAATTAAGCTGGCTTAATAAGTAGTTTGAGTCAATGGTGCCTCCCAAAATTTTCGCAACAAATAAGATTTTGGAATTTTGACGTCGAGAGTTCAAGGTATCCAATCTTAAAAGATTTAAGTAGTCTTGACAAGGAGGTTGATGTAAAGGGTTATACCACGGAAGACTGCGGAGGCAGAAACGTAAGCACCTCTTTTGGGTGGACTCGATTTGGTCAATTTGGTGATATGGCGCCCATAAAGTACTTGCATATTCGACAAAAGGTCCGACTAAGCTGCAAAAGAGGGTCTTAGTTAGAAAAATGTAGTTGAACTTCCTCGAACGTCTTCTGCTTTCGTCGTCATTCGAATGCAGCATTCGAATTTTTTGACAGCACTTCCTACAGCTCACTGCGTTTGCCGCAGCAAAAAACGTTGTATTGTGATTAACCTAATATGTATATGGCATGATCAGTCACCTTTAAAAGCCTGGAGTTCAATAGACTTGACAAAGGAAACAAAAACCTGAACTGAGTCTATGAACTTGAAAGCAGTCCAACGGAGCCGGTTGATGAAATCCTTTCAATTAACACTGTCGTCGTTGAAAATATAAATGACACAACCGAATTTGCAAAAACAAAAATACTATCAATATCAATTGCGCTCAATCGCACTGCTTAAGGTTTCGCTACTGCTGAACACTGTTTATGATTTTGCTACTGTTGACAACTGATACGGAAAACTCGATCGTTTTGCAGAATAAGCCTCCGAAAGTAGAATCAAAATCAAATTGTTTTTGTGGGATGATTAAAACTGAAAATATTTTAACCAAGTGATTTCGAAAGTATGCACTGATTCCCATCAGACATCAGCTCATAGTGCTTATCTGACTGATGTGACCACTTGCAATGGGAGATCATTAATTTTTATTTACGTTAGCTGCTATCAATTTAAACATCGTCGACACATATCCATTTATATCATTTACACGTAAAGCTTATTAATTTGTGTTCACGGTTCCCTTCTTGTCTATAAATCAGCATAGACACCATATATTGTCTCTAAAGGCTATCAAGCTGAGAATAATTGACACGGGAAACGTGATCGTTTTGCGGAATAAGTCTCAAAAAGCAAAGCCTCCAAAAGAAAAGCATCCGATCGTTTTTGCGGAATAAGTCTCCAAAAGAATTGATGAGTTTCCCGTATCAATTTCATAAGAACCTCCCCAGTCAAAAATAATAGGACTAAATAGAACTCCAGTACTTGGAAACCACAAACTGGTACAACTTATCTTAAATATACCCTTACACCCTTAAACTAGACACAATAGGTAGTATAAAGTTAAGCATAAATAGACTCCAAATTGATAAAATCTGGAATATTATTAAGAAATTAATTGATTTAATTTTCATAAATTCATTCTTTTGATTTAAATATTACGTATATCAACAAAACTTTCTACACACTTGGCATTTTGGCCGTATCATTTGGAATATCTTAACTTACTCTATCACCTCCTACATTCGCAATATCATACTTAATGACAAACGTAATTTTTAACCACATACTCGTAGATCAAGATAGCATCATTTGTTATGCTGAGCCCAGATATATTCTTGCAATGACATTTTACATCAACAAAATCACACAGAACATTAAAAACAAAGAATTCAAATTTGAATTAGCTAAACCATTAGAAAAAATATATAAGAAAACTAACTAATTAACTATCTAACTTTTTTTCTTTGAAATAACATGATTTGTCAATATCTGAAATCAGTCTTTTGTTTTAACTCGATGATGGAGTAAGGCTTCTTTCACATTATACGGTTCCGACCGTACGGCAAAAAACCGTACGGTGAAAATTCGAATGAGCAACATGTTCACACTATACGGTTTATGCGCGGTTTTTTTTTCGTCACAAGCTCAATTTGTGATTAAATGGTGTGCTGTTTAATGCTCAAATATTTTTTTTTTATAAATATTATAATTAATGTGCAACCAGACTATGCTGTCATTATTGTAAATGCTTGTATTGTATTACATAATTATGTGCTTCAAAGAGACGGATATAGCGATGTAGATACAATGTCGATCACAGGTTTGGAAGAGTTACCACAAGACGCAACCATAAGAGGAGGACTGACTGCAAACAATATTAGAAATGTACTTTGTAATTATTTCGTTTCTAATGCCGGAAGTGTGCCATGGCAAATGGCAAAAATACAAACTGTACAAAATAAACTGTAAATTAAACACGGAAAAGGGTATTTCTACATTAATTCTATCTTTCAAGGAAATAAGTGCGAACCTATGTAAGAAAAGAAGGTAAAATTTAATTTATTTACCAAACGCATTTTTATCTATGGCATTAAGAGCACCAAAATCTGGGTGCATTTCTATGCAGACTTCATGCCAGGCATCTTTCGTTGCATTTCTGTCTTTGTAGGTGTCCAGAAATTTATCCCACAGCTCAGGTCTGGCCTCCACAAGTGTAATCAAAACTTCTGCATCTATATCTGTCATTATTCTTTTGTCACTTTACATTTTACACTTTGCTAAACTGCAACTAAATTGACTCGAGATTGATTGACCGTACGGTTTGAAACCGTTTAATGTGAAAGCATGCACTTGGTCGCGTGCACCACTGAGTGTCCGGTCGCCGTTCGGGCACCGTGGATTGCAGTGGCAGTGTACGGCTGCTACACGGTACGGCCACGGCATTTTGCCGTAACCGTAAAATGTGAAAGAGGCTATACTCTTCTTCACACCACTAGAAAAATAACGCCGTACGGTTTTTTGCCGTACGGTCGGAACCGGATAATGTGAAAGGAGCCTAAGAGATAAGTAAGAACGAAGAGTCTGTCCAGTCAACCTCGACATCAACGATGATGACCCTCCTTTTTTTTGTTTTTTTTTTTTCATGGTTAGTATGGTCTATGTTGATGTAATTTTGCGTGCTTCTAGCAGAAAGTTGTACTCTGCCCAAACCCCACGGCCGACGCAGCTGAGCTAGCTGGCAAGGGTAGCACGCAGGGCATTTAACTGAGTAGAACTTAATTAATGTTGCATTGACGGTAGTTTGCCAATTTCGTAACAAATGAACAGTCAGTTCAGCTAAGGTCTTCATCTAGACCAGTGCGAAAATTTCGACCGAGTCCAATTAACATTTCAGTTAGTTTGCATTTTTCGATATGTTATTTTATCTAATTAATTATTTGGAAAATGGTGATGTGCGGTTTTTGTAATGACACTGCCCAGAGAGGCAACAAAGACACGATAATATGTGGTGCGTGCAATACGGTGATCCACTCAAAATGTGCGGGACTTGGGCCCTCAGACATTGCTTTTCTAAAAGACACGAACAATACAAAGCAATGGAAATGCAAAAGGTGCACATCCAAACCAACCACGGACAGATGTGTCGCCTACTAAGCTCAACGCATCAAATTTCGATTACCAACAATTGATGCGTAAGATCAACGATTTAATCGAAAGTAACAACTTTCTCGCGCAAAGCCAGCAAGACACAACCAATCAGTTAAAGGAAATGACGGCAAATGTACTTATGCTGCAAAGTAAAATCTCCGAGCTAGAGCAGGCAAATGCTAAGAAATGCAAACGCATAACTGAGCTGGAAGTGCGTATCAGTCAAATGGAGCAAGTGTCAAATAGATGTAAAGCTGAATTCACCGGTCAACAAATCAGTCAAACTGGAAAGTTATCAGAAACCATGAAACTGTTCTGTGAGGAGCATCATGGAATCAAAAATGAACAAATCAGTGATGTGCTCATACGTAAAACTCGGGGCGACACAAATACAAACTCAAAAGTGGTCGTAAAGTTTACGTCAGACGCAGTGAATTTTAAATAGAAGCCGTGGCGCAAACCACATTAATGGTACTACAAACTATGTAAATGAACATCTAACTCAGTACTATCGGAAGTTGCTGTGGGCAACTAAGAAGAGAGCAAAAGAGGCGAATATAAAATATACATGGGGCAGATGGGGAAAAATTATGTGTAGGAAATCTGAAGGAGAGAAAATTATAGTCATAAAATCAGAAGATGACTTAGATTTTTTACTGTAAAAGAGATAATAATGGTAAAACAATACAGAATACTGCCTTATTTTATATGCTTTTTTAATATGAGTATCATTACAATCGAAACATCAGTAACAGATCATATTTCAGAAACTATCCTTGCAAAAAATCTACTAAATTTTTACACTCAATATTTATCTACTTCGAAATATTCATCTACTTCTTATTTTATTTGCTTTTTTAGTATTAGTATCTTTTCTGTCAAAACATTAGTAAATTTACCATACGGGCAATTTTTATCCAGAGCAGCCATGAAACTTTGCATGTATTTCATACAGAAAATTGTTAGCTTCAAATCTAATTTAAAAATTTTAGTATTGGTAATGTATTTGAAATTCTATTCCCTGCTAAAAATACTAATCATGGTTACAACAGCAACATTTCTGAACAAATCACCTTTAAAATGTACAAATGGTCATTGCATTTTTAGACTGCCTGGATAATGCAGTACGAGGGGCCAATGAAATTGTAATGATTTCAACGATCTCATAGCAAAAGTTGATTTCGTTGAAAGCAGTTTCAGTATTTTTCATTCGAACAATCGTAGCATGAGGAAAAACTTTGATAGTCTCATTTTGAGCTTATCTTCTATAGAGCATTGCTTTGATGTGGTCGCTTTGAGTGAATGCTGGAACATCACAAGTCTACAATCCCTTCAAATAGAAGGCTATTCACGTTTCATGACTGAACGTGTGATAAACCAGAATAGTGGAGTTGTTGTATACATTAAAAACCAATATAATGTTACAAATGTCGAAGAGTTGGTCTTCACTGGTGCAACTGCCTTAGCACTTGATATCAATATAGCAAACAATGTATTCATTAAAATAGTAACTATATATAGATCACCAAATCACTGCAGCATAACCTTTTGTTCAGAACTAGAGAGCTATCTGCAACATTATAAACGGGCTGGTACTATTATTTTGGGAGATATCAATATCAACTTGCTAAATGATATCAATATTGAATATATCAATATTTTAAATGAGTTTGGCTTCACTTCGCATATTAAACAAAAGCAGTTTGACGAAATTAAATCAGCGGTCATTAACTCCGATATCTCTGATCATAAGAGCACAGGTTTGTTTAAAAAGCTTCCTCAACCATCAAGTTCCAAGGACATACCCAGAACTAAACAAAAAATCAACTACGAACTCCTGCAAGATAAAGTAGCTAATAGATCATTGAATGACGTTCTGGCCAGTGATAATGTTAACACCTGTGCAAATTTAATTCACGAAGCTATATACAGCAGCATTCAAGACAGTTTATACCCAATACGGAATGCTACTTCAAAATGTCGTAAACTGAAACCGTGGATAACCTTAGGATTGGTTAATTCGATAAAAAGAAGAAACAAGTTGGCAATTGCATCAAGGAGAAGTCCGCACAATGAGCAACTAAAACATTATTATAAAAAATATCGAAATAAGCTAAATAATCTTATCTCAATAACAAAAAAATAATGCAGGAAAGTGGTGGAAATGGAATAAAAATTTGGAAGGTAATTAATCTAGCTAGAGGAAAAAAGCACGCTTTTACTCCAATAAACTTATTATTACATGACTCTAACCTCTCAACTGTTAGTGAAAATGCCGAGCAAATAACAAATGTTTTTAATATCCATTTCTGCAGTGTTGGAAAATGTATGGCCCAACAATTAAGTATAAACGTTGATCAACATGCATCAGATAACCAGGCTGTAAATTTCATTACGTCCAACTCTATAAACCCTGTTACTGAAAAGAAAATTATACAAATAATAGATGAGATGCAAGGAGGATCAAGCCCAGGTTTCGATGGCATTACAGTCGAATGTCTAAAAAGAATAAAAGCATACTTAAGCAAACCCTTAGCATATTTATCTAACTTGAGTTTTGAAACCTGCACTTTCCCACAAATATATAAAAAAAAACTGTTGTTACGCCTATCTACAAAAATAAAAACAAATTAGATATCAATAACTATCGTCCGATATCATTTACTTCAAATGTCTCAAAAAAATAGAAAAAATTGCTAAAAGGCGGTTAGTCGCATATTTGGACATGCGTCACTTCATCAATGAGAACCAATTTGGTTTCAGAGCAGAGCGTAGTACGCAAGATGCAATTGGTCAATTGTCTACCTTAATCCCAGATTCACTAGATAAGGGATACAAGTCTCTAGCAGTTTTCTTAGATCTTGCTAAAGCATTTGATTCTATTCCACACGCACTTATGATACGTAAATTAGGTAACGCAAATTTCAGTCCAAGGTGGATAAAATAGATCCAAAGCTATTTGATAGATCCAAAGCAAAGAGTGAAAATAGTAGAAACAAAAAGTACTGAGCTCTCTTTTGAGTACGGTATTCCACAAGGAACAGTTCTTGGGCCTATCCTCTTCCTTATTTACGTAAATGATATTTTCTCACAGCACATAAAAGGCCAGCTAATATCATTCGCTGATGACACGGTTTTGTTGGTGAAAGATAATGATTGGAAAGGAGTGAAGTTAAAAGCAGAATATAGTCTTGCATTGCTAAAAGATTGGATGAGCAGTAACTGTCTCACTTTAAACATTCTGAAAACTAATTACATAACTTTTGCTATGACGCGGCGAGGCTTACCTCAAAATCTTGACATAAGCATTCACTCAACTAGTTGTGGGTCATTTTGTCATTGTATGCCAATCAAAAATGTTTCTCATACTAAATATTTAGGAGTCACAATTTACCAACACTTGAAATGGGACCACCAAGTACAAACCTCGATAAATAAGTTAAGAAAGTTGATACCGCTTTGCTTCGTAGTTCAATCTTTTCTAAATATAAAAGCCTTAAGATCATTTTATTTTGTTTTAATCCACTCAGTGCTGCAATATTCAATCATCGCTTGGAGCGGAGCATCGCAAAGTGCTCTTAATCCTCTAAAAAAATTTCAAAAGACATTGATAAAAATATTATTAAAGAAACCTCGCCACTATAGCTCGGAACAATTGTTTCTCTGCTTAAATGTTCGTCCAATAGACAGAATTTTCAAATTAAACATCTTGATACAGACCTTCAAGGATCTAGTAGCTAACAAAATGCAAATGAATACCAATGCAACTAGAAGTGGTACCGATGATACACTCATGCTCCCAAATCGTGCAACCCATATGGGTCAAAACCATTTCACGTATGTGGGAATTAAATTATTCAATACATTGCCAAGGGAAATAAAAACTATACGAGATGTGAAAAAATTTAAGAGCGAAATTAAAAAAAATTATTGAACTAATATATCTGTTAAATCTATGCCTATTTCTTTTTCTTTTTTTATTTATCTCTATATTGTTAAATTTATGCGTCTAATATTATATTTTTTCTATTTATTTTTGGACTATTTAGCTATTATTAATTATTTTTTATGTTAATAAGTCAGTAAGAATATCTAGTTATTTTTGTATTACTTTACTTTTTTATTGTCATATTTTGTGTTTATGAATTTAAAATTGTTAGCTGACTCCTCACCCCTAACACAAGCTTTAAACCTTTACAGGGGGAGTAGTGCAATGGATTTTGTATGATATCTAAATTATGACAATAAACGCACTATTTATGAAAAAAAAAAATATATTGACACCACAAAAATATAAATAATATAAAATAGCCGATCTCATCATAAATAAATACATACACAAACATATGTCTAACAACCACTACTCACTGAAAGAAGATTTTAACTACACTCTAAACAATATTGATACAATAGTCTAAAACTTAACTGGTGAAGAACCTCATAACAAATCTAAATTTAACTAATATTGTATTAAATCAAAGAAGATAACTTCCATACCAAAAGCATGGACAGTGGGATCGTAAAATCCTTAACTATTCAGACCATCTCAATTACACCAACAACAGCAACAAAAAAGGAAGAAACAGAGAAAACAGATAAAACATACAGCAGAAATCAAAATCAAAGCGAAAAGAAAGAAAAATAATTTTCGAAGAAACTGTCTTTGATTGACAAAAAATGTGGAAAGACGTAAAACATTTTTTGTAGAATCATATCAACCATTCCTTATCCAAAGCAACAAAACTCAACTATAACATGAATGATGAAAATGTCCAGTGCTGGCAACACTCTCCCAACGAAGCAGCAACAAGTTTACCTCAACAAGCTCATACTTAAATCAACTTATCCTTTGAATTTCGTTCTCGTCGCAGGATTTCATCGAAACTTTCAGCGGTTAAACGTTGTTGAGGCTGCCATCCGAAAAATTTTTAAATCTCGGAAAATTTAAAAATTGGTTTCTTATTTTTATCGCAAATGCTTTGCATATGAGTACGTAATTTGAAGCATTTGTTGGTGCAATATTTACGAAAATGGCTAATGCTGGCCCTGTGTCAGCAGCAGAGCAAAATATATACCAAATCCAAAGCTAAAACCAACCAGTAAATTTCGTTTCGATTGAATCACTCCGTTGGAAGTTATATGGGTGAAAAGAATTTTAGGGTAACCACCTTCCAAACTTTTCACATTTTCAAAGCGTTAATATTTGTTGTTAATTTTCATTGCAGGATCATTCCCATTTGCAAATCTAATGACATAACCGCTCAGTAAATAAATTCCACAAAATTACAAAAATGGTCAAGCATTTTCATGATTTTTGAACGAAATTCCCACGACATTTAGCTGACATTAAGGTCCATTTAATGCATCAACTTCGTCTTGATTTCTGCACTGGACCGGACGTTATAGGGAAAAAAGCTTTATTTTGCTGAGCAAATTAGCAAGATCTATGAGACAAAAATCACCATAGCTGGCAACGCTTTTCTAATTTTTCTGCCAAATTTTCACCAAATGTTATATGAATAAAGATACAAGTACTGTGTGAAGTTTTTTGAAATGTAATGGCTAGATCAGAAGTTATAGGCCAAAAAGCTGTTTTTCTTCTCAGTGATTTTTCAAGATGGTACCACTGCCGTAGGGTTGCCTGTATTTCAAAATCATTTCTACCAGACCTGGCCGTAGCTAATATCAACATGTCCTGTAAATTTTATTATGATCGGATAATCTGGTCGTCAGCACTTGTGAACAGAACTTTCGAGTGCTGAAAATAGAGGTAATTTGGTGATTGACTGCCGTTCTAGTGCAAATCGGAATTTTCAAAATTTCAATTTGACATGATGGACAAAGGTCAAAATTTAACAATGATTTGAATTTTTTATCAAAAATAAAAAATTTTTGAGGAGGGTCAATGATTTGAAGGATTTTTTTCAGGTGCCTGCCGTAGCTACAGCGTTACCCGCACCATCTTAAAAATCCATGTTTGCTAAATCTTAGTCAACGATGATCATATGTTTTTGCCAGAAGTAATGACAAAGCAAAATCTGAAAAAAAAATCCTTGCCTATTTTAGTTTCACGATGATCAAATGTTTTTGTCAGCAGTAATGACAAATCAAAATTTGAAAAAAAAATCCTTGCCTATTTTTAGGCACGCTGCTCCCACACACGGCTCTAAACTTCCAACTTTCTAACATAGGCGAGCCTTAAACATAATAAATTTTCATTTCCAAATATTTGTTTTAACAAAAATTTACACTGCTTCGAAATTATGAGTACCTCAAAAGTCACTAAAACGCTCGCCACCGCCAAAAGGTTTAGGATATCTTAATTTCAGAAGTCATGGACCTATTTACTATATACATCTACGTTCTCCGAAAATTTCAGCTCAATCGGATCGGCCACTCTAGATATTATCTCCCTTAATCATTTTGCTGATATATATGTATATATATATATATATATATATATATATATATATATATATATATATATATATATATATATATATATATATATATATATATATATATATATATATATATATATATATATATATATATATATATATATATATATATATATATATATATATATATATATATATATATATATATATATATATATATATATATATATATATATATATATATATATATATATATATATATATATATATATATATATCAGTGGCGTGCATAAGCTCTTCACGCAGGGTAGGCAGTCACATACTCTTAGAAGTAAACATTACAGCCAAACGAAAAATCAGGATTCAATTGAAAATATTTTTATTATAGGTTAGTCTAACTTAATGTTTAATAAACAAAGAAAGTTTAAAGTCTAGCGGCTTTACTATTTGTGCCTGCTGGCTCTTTTGGTTTTATTTTTATTATATTTTTTGCTAAAATGTTTATTCCTTACACGCTAATGATATTACCTAGCCTGTACAGCAGCTTCGTCAATTTTTCATGTATATTAATTTCTTTCCGGATATTGATATTTCGAATATAATCTGCCTTCTTCTTCAATGTCTATCGGTATTGGGGAAATCTACATATTCAGTGTCATTGCACACATTTTTTGTACTGGCGAATATGATACATGGTAAACAAAAAAAACCGCTTAGTGCGCTTTCAGCCAAATAAATTTGGCAAGCGATGGGTAGCATTCCCTTTTTTTTAAGTTAAATCTAATTCTTGTGTCATTTTGTCTGCTGAGATAATTTTTTGGCAAACATTGAATTTTCCTATAGAAATTCTAAGTCTATTTTTAATCAAGAATATTATAATTTTTAAAATTTCCTATCTGAGACACTAACATACAAAAATAACACTTAGGTTTGACATCAAAGTTATATATTTATACACGTACAACTATTTGCTCTGGCAACTCCCTTGCATAGTAAAAACTCAACTATGGGTTTGCCCGAGCCACTGAGATAGTATATAATGGAGTCGACATTCACTGTATCACTTTCCACCAATAGCCCCCACGACCGACGGCAAATCGACAATCCAAAGGCGTATGCAATTTCAATTTTTCATTTTTTCGTAGGGGTCGCGAAAAACATGTGGCATATGAAAATGCAAAGTACTTTACTTGAAGTCGCAATCTATGTGTATGTAAAATTTCTAGTGAAATATAATTATTATTACGATAAAATGCAAAAATACAAAAATACCTTAGTGTTTGACATTGAATATATAATTCAGTTTACGCACATGCCTATGAAAAATTATACTATGAATTTCGAAATTATGGCTTTAGTGAAATTAATTCATTTATAATAATAACGATGAATATAACTTACTGAGGAAGAACAAAACCATATGCTGTTCGATAATAATGTAAGCTTCTACTTTTAGTAAAATTAAAAAGTGTTCTGTCTTTGGTGAATGAGTTGATTAACTTTAAATATGATGTATTATAATGTGTTTGTAACATGAACTCATTGAAAAATATGAAATGTTAAGCATTAATTTATTAAAAAATATGAAATTTTCTATAAAGTCCAATATATATGGAAATGTACAATTTGGTTTTCTTTTGAGATTTTTCTAATTTCTTGTTCCTTCCTTAATTTTGCAGTATATACCATCTTCAATTATTGTGTCCACAATTCAAGTTCTATAATCCATTTTCTCTTGAATAAGATAAGAATCTATAAATCATATATTGAAATAAAGCTGCCGATCACAGCCGGTAAAAGATATTATACGTGGAATTTAATATAAAACGCGAAAACATAATAAGGCATTTTAAGAGGAGTTTTAAAATTAAATCTCAAAATTGGAAATGGACAAGAGCCTCCCTCTTTCTTTTTCAACCGGACTTGGGACACGGCTTTGGCGAAATTATGGCTTTCGTTCAACTTCGTAGCAGAAATTAAATAAATAAACCTATGCATGAGTATTATTCCAAAAGAACACTAAATCCAAAATCATGATCTACTGACCAATTCAGAAAAACCATTTTGACTGGAACCTTAGCTTTCGAAAGAACCTTCGCATGCCGAAATAAATTAAATTACAACTCACTATGGTCACAAATTCCTTGGCGCTCATATTTGTACTGCCACCCTTAACCGCCATATTTACAATATGTTTCTAAAAATAAAAATATGTAAGTAATTTTTAAAATTATATAAAGCAAGCTTACTTTTTTACGAAAAAGCTGCCACAATCCATTTTTTCAACTCTACAGATTACCTATTAAAAACAATTATGGATTATGAAACTATAACTGCAATGAAATTAATGCATTTTATAAAAATAATGATGTGCATGACTTACGAGGGAAGGATCAACGCTGATGCTATTCGTTACTGATGTAAGCTCGAGGCTTGTACTATAGTTCTGTGAAAATTTAAAATATGGTGCTATGTGTGAATAAGATAATATATTTTGAATATCACAATTTATAATATTTAATATATATATATATATATATATATATATATATATATATATATATATATGTATATATATATAATGTATATATATATACATTTGTATATATATAAACATATATATATATATATATATATATATATATATATATATATATATATATATATATATATATATATATGTATATATATATATATATATATATATATATATATATATATATATATATATATATATATATATATATATATATATATAGATATATATATATATATATATATAATGTATATATATATACATTTGTATATATATAAACATATATGTATATGTATATATATATATATATATATATATATATATATATATATATATATATATATATATATATATATATATATATATATATATATATATATATATATATATATATATATATATATATATATATATATATATATATATATATATATATATATATATATATATATATATATATATATATATATATATATATATACAAACCTTACCGTGTCCATCCAATTATCCACATTTTCCACACACGAGTTAACTATCATAGGATTATTCTGAAAGTGGAATATATTGTGTTTCAACTCTTTGCGAACGTTCAAATTGCCTACAAATGAATTAATTGGATGCTCTTTATTAACTTCTGGAATCGCAAGGGCAGTAAGTCTTGTTGCCCGGCCGGTTTTAATTAAATGCTGCTCAGCAAAATGTTTCGAATAAATACGAGTAAGTTTCGTTATTGCAACTTCCGGCATATTTTTAGCAGTTTCTCATACAATTTGTTCCAATTCGTTTTCAGGAAATCTAAAAAAAATTAACCCATATTACTATTCCATAAACTGCCCCCAAGCTTACAATGAACGCCACTACTTTGACTATTCAAAACACTAAATGTCATGATGGCAAACAAAATGTAAACAATTATTTTATGGCTTTTAAAATCACATATTTTTTTAATGAAACACCAATTACATTGTAATATTTTTTGTAAATTACGACAGTAGACTGTTGTTAATGTTTTATTTTGACCACTTACTTGTGAAATGAAAGTCCAGGTTGTCGGTTCTTCATCCTATTCGCACAGGTCGGCACTATGCACTTCATTTTGCTTTCCTGCTTTCGCACTAAATTGTCACAAAAAAGAACTATACGCTTTCGCTTGAGCTTTGTAATTCACACGCGTTTCAGCTATTTGTACTGTATCAATTAAGTTTATTACTTCAAAAAAGGCAAATTACTTTTGCACTTGCAGGGCACTCGCGACGCGTTTGATTGTCAGGTTGACACTGTTGTAGTCCTGCAGGGAAATTGACATTATAATAGAAAAATTTTGATACCTTCCCCTCCAGTGTGTTTCGTATGGGCATGTCAACTCCATTCATATACTATCTCTGTGGCCCGAGCCTGTGCACCGTCGTGCACTTGTGATGTATACCTGCAAGCTACTTCCCCTTGCACAGCGAGCATTGACGTCATGCAGCGGCGTATCGTATCATTTCTCATTCATGAAGGCAAGCATGCCTTTGGCTGATATAAAATCTTGCACATACTGTTGAAGCTGAGAGCAGTTGGCCGTAGTGTATCGATACGAAATTCATTTGAAGGTGTGCGTAAGGTAAAGGCACTGAGGTTGCATGCCTTTCAACGTTCATATTTGGTTTTTTTTTACTTACTTTGCTGGACTATGCATGCGAAATCGGAAATAAGGAAATTAGAGTATGAAATATAGGTAGTTGCCAGATGCGTGTAATTCATATCGATTTATTTGTCAATTTAAAATCAAATTGTTTGAATTGTAGATAGATATATATTAGTAAAATAAATATAAAGAAACAGATAAGCAACACAGCAGGGTAGGCAGTGCTTTTGTGCCTATATGAAATGCACGCCCCTGATATATATATATATATATATATATATATATATATATATATATATATATATATATATATATATATATATATATATACAATAATTCAATTGTATATGACTTTCTTAATGCTAATTATGAAAGCATTCACCATTACCTTGACGCGATAGATTGGACGAATACTCTTTCAACGTTAGATTTTGAGGAAGCCATTTCCACTTTTTATAACAAAATCTTGAAAGATATGTACCTAAGATAAAAAAAAAGAAAAAGTTGTCTGAGCCATGGCTTGATAGGGACCTTAGGCATTTGCGAAATCGTCGGAACAAACTTTATAAGCGAATTAAAAACAATATCGACGTTAGTTCTGCTATTCAGGATGAATATAACGAAGTTGCTAAGCAGTTTTCAGCAAAGTCTCACGAGGCTTATGACAATTACATTAAGACAACGGGCGAAAATATAATCTGCGACCCGAAAAAAATTTATGATTTTGTAAATGTGAAGCGAAATACTACTGGTCGATGTTCTTTAATGATATCACTTCTTCCTCTCCTAATGAGATTTGTGATTTATTCGCAGATAGTTTCCAGAATTATTTTAATGCACCAGACCCATCAAACTCACACCTCTCTTTCTCTCATCCTACTCCTACAGATTTTGTCGGCCAATTTGAAATTACACGTGACGAAATACGTAAAGCTATTTCGGAACTTGACTGCAACAAAGGCCCTGGGCCCGATCTTCTTCCTCCAACTTTCTTGCGCAAGTGTGTAGAGCCTTTTATAACTCCCTTTCATATTTTTTTCAACAGATCACTTTCGTCTGTAGTTTTCCCATCTTGCTGGAAACGTTCATATGTCACACCCATATTAAAAAATGGTGATAGACTCTGTATCGGAAATTATAGGGGTATTGCCATCTTATCTTCAATTCCGAAACTTTTTGAAAAGATTGTGTACGATAAAATTTCTCCACTTGTTGACTCCCGTCTGAACGAGCAACAACATGGTTTTAGAAAAGGTCGCTCAACTACCACAAATTTGACAGTCCTAATCTCAGACGTGCTGTGTAAAATGGAAAAAAAATCTCCTTTCTCCATTTTACACAGAACGTCTGAGATTAGGACTGTCAAATTCGTGGTAGTTGAGCGACCTTTTCTAAAACCATGTTGTTGCTCGTTCAGACGGGAGTCAACAAGTGGAGAAATTTTATCGTACACAATCTTTTCAAAAAGTTTCGGAATTGAAGATAAAATGGCAATGCCCTATAATTCCTGATACAGCGTCTATCACAATTTTTGAAAATGGGTGTGACATACGAAAGTTTCCAACAGGATGGAAAAACTCCAGACGAAAGTGATCTGTTGAAAAAAATAGGCAAAGGAGTTACAAGCTGCTCTACACACTTGCGCAAGAAAGTTGGAGGAATTAGATCGGGTCCAGGGCCCTTGTTGCAGTTAAGTTCCAAAATAGCTTTCTGTATTTCATCACGTGAAATTTCTAAGTGGCTGACCAAAGCTGTTGGAGCGGAATGAGAGTAAAAAATGTGTGAGTTTGGTGGGTTTGATGCATTAAAACCAGTCTGAAAGCTATCTGCAAATAAATCACAAATCTCATTGGGAGAGGAAGAAGTGATATTATTAAAGAACATCGACGACGGATAACCAGTAGTTTTTCGCTTCACATTTACAAAATCATAAATTTTTTTCGGGTCGCGGATTATATTTTCGCTGGTAGTCTTAATGTAGTTGTCATAAGCCTCGTGGGACTTTGTTAAAAACTGCTAAGCAATTACATTATACTCTTCTTGAATAGCCGAACTAACGTCAATATTGTTTTTAATCCGCTTATAAAGTTTGTTCCTACGATTTCGCAAATGCCTAAGGTCCCTATCAAGCCATGGCTCAGAGAGTTTATTCTTTTTCATTATCTTTGGTACATATCTCTCAACAGCGTCAAATATTTTGTTGTAAAAAGTAGAAATGGCTTCCTCAAGGTCTAACGTTGAAAGAATATTCGTCCAGTCTGTAGAGTCAAGAAAATGGTGAATGCTTTCATAATTAGCACTACGAAAGTCATATACAATTGAATTATTGAACGTTCTTAAGTAAGTAGAATCAGGAGTGGCAAGTTCAACTGAGAGTGCTGTATGGTGCGAACTATTACAAAAAAGATGTTCTATATTATTAGTTGGACTTACCGCTACTTCGTCATAAGCGTTAGTGAACACAAGATCTAACCAATTACCGTTCTAGTTGGGAGCTGGAAAAACTTGCTGCAAATCGTTGCCATAGAAGGTACTCATAAGGTTAAAGTCTATGCGATCTGAAAGGTTTACAGGGAGCAGGTAAGTGTCATTTTCATCGGGAATGAAACATAGATTAGGGTGATTGAAATCTCCCAGGAATATAACTTTGTCTTTTTCGTTTAGGGAGGATTTCGTTTAGGGAGATTCGCATAAATGGTCGTATACCGATTCGTCGGATCTGGGGGGAATATAAACTTCACCAATGTAAATCGATGTATTATTCAAAGAGATTTGAACAATCAAGTGCTGGAACATTACGTTTGGTGTGGTATCGATGCGTTTGCTTGGAAAGTTGTTGCTCACAGCAATAAAGACGCCACCTCCTCGCGTTTGGCCTGTAGAGCAGTAGTCGCGATCATCTCTGTAAATGGTCGAGCTACTGCCAAGAATTTCTTCGTTTTTATGTGAATCATTAAGCCAAGTTTCCGTGAAGGCAAATAAATGAAAACGGCATGATTAGGCGTCAAGAAAAAGTTTAGATAATTTACCTCTCATAGCACCAAAATTGTGTTAAAACAGTCAAACTGTTGTGTGTGTTTTGTTAGGAAAAATTCCCAACAGGGTGGTCTGGTCGTTGAGGAGATGCAGACGTCGTCAAGTTATTATTTGATATTGAAGTTCCCGTAGCCGCAGTGGATGCAAGATTTGCAGTCCCTTTGTTATGGTTTTTCAATGGGCATATATTCGCCGCGCTGTAACAAGCTTTTAGAGAAGAGAAAAAGGAAATACTAGAATCAGGTGATTTCAGCATCTTGGTACGGTTAGTAGTAACATTGAACGGACCGCTAAATAGGCGGTCACGTGAAGTTGTAGGAGGCAGAGGATCAGTATCTTTGGGAAGAGGAGTTTTAGGAGAAGATAAAGAGTAAGGTTTGTGATTGAAGAGGACATCGCAGGCTAGGACATTTGGATGTATACATTTTTTCTGTACAATATTCTTTTTTGGCTTGCTGCTAATTTTGTTGCTGACTTTCTTCCAAGGGCTGAACGTGATTCCTTTCCAGTCGAACCTGCCGCTGTTTCCATTGAGATCAATAAAGAGCCAGGCATATTTAGTTGGTATAAAAACCTTGTACCGCTTAGGTGATTTACATTTCCGCTGGGGTAGTTGTTCGATATTGTAATCGGTGATGCAGAAATCAGCTTCAAGAAGTCTTCCCAGCCATCCATCATCAGCATTGTGAGGAACTTTATTTACGTAGAATGCCATTCGGTTTACTTTGATAGGCAATTTGGAGCATACTTTCTCAACATGATTGTGCGTGTTATCTGTCTTAAGTTTTTGTAAGCGAGTGGCCCAGTCGTGCTTGGACCAAAAGGTACCGAATTTGTAGATCAATGCAGCATCGGGGTCTGAGGGCAAATTGATGCTGTCCCCAAAAAGGGCCATTTCGATTATATAAAAACAAGTTGATAGCCCATTTTGCTGACAGCCAACAACGCCGACTCAATAGGCTTCTCTCCGATATGCCCCTACGTGATTTACGTCCCAGTCAACTTTATCACGAGATGAAGCGCACTGCCGGTGATACTATCGGAGAAGCTGTAGTTCGTGATCTCTGGATTTCGCGCTTGCCAAATTCCGCACAAGCTGCAGTAATTGCATCCAGTGGGTCAGTAGGAGAAGTAACGCGCATAGCCGACGCTATTACCGAATCGATAGGCTTGAAATCCACCCATGCCGTTTCCTCTTCACTGACTTGCATGCTCACTATAGATCAATGTACTTCCCGCGCTTCGCGTCCGTCTACCAGGACTCAAGTCTGCTACGACGACCTTCAATCAATTCGCAACGACAATTCTGTCATTCCGCCTCCGAAAACACGACGTGTACTTCAACCAACAGTAATGAAGCTGTTCCCTGCAAATGGAACACCTACCTAGTTTTTCGGTAGCACACCTGTCAAACTTGATCTTGGCCTGAGACGAGAATTTTTGTGGACGTTTACCATCGCCGACGTAATCAAACCGATAATCGGGGCAAATTTTATACGCCATTTCGATTTGTTGATTGATCTCAAGCACAACCGGCTCATCGATAATAAAACAAAACTAAAAACATTATGTTCTATTGCATTATGGAACTCTTCACTCACGATTAAAACATTGGACAAAACAAATACATTTGCGGATTTACTGGAGCAGTTCGTTGAAATAACTCGACTACCACCACCCGGTACGCCAACTGCGTCAGGTGTCACTCATCGAATCAAAACAACTGGACAACCGGTTTTCGCTCGCCCGAGGCGCCTCCCACCTGGCAAGCTAGCAGCAGCTCGAACCGAATTTGAACACCTCATGAAGCAAGACATCTGTCGACCGTCTTCAAGTAATTGAGCAAGTCCTCTTCATATGGCTAAGAAGCAAGAAGGATTGTGGCGTCCATGTGGAGATTTTTGGGCACTAAACGCAAAAACAGTTCCGGATCGTTATCCGCTACCTTACTTGCAAGATTTCGCATGTATCCTATGAGGTAAGAAAGTCTTTTCCGAAATTGACCTGCAGCGTGCCTTTCATCAGGTGCCTATACACCCCGCCGATATACCGAAAACGGCAATAACAACTCCCTTCGGGTTGTTTGAATTTAATTTCATGACCTCCGGGTCTCGCAACGCGGCACAGACATTGCAGCGTCTCATCCACGAAGTGCTGCGTGGCTTAGATTTCGTTTTTTCGTACATGGATGACTTATGTACAGCATCGAATTCGCACAAAGAGCATCGCGAGCATTTTAAATAAGTTTTTCAAAGGCTGAAGGCAAATAATCTTCCTATAAATGTAGCTAAGTGCAAATTCGGCGAAAGGAGACTTGAGTTTCTCTGTCACCTTATCACACCAGAAGGCATCTCCCCACTTCCTGACAAAGTTGATGTTATTCGAAACGTAAAATTGCCAGTAGTCGTGGGAGAATTAAAAAGCTTTTTGGCCATGCTAAACTTCTACCGAAAGTTTATTCCCAATACAATTAAGTTTCAAGCACCGCTACTTGATATGATTCAAGGAAATATCAAAAACGACCGGACGCCACTTATGTGGAGCAATGCCAGGATCAAGGCATTCGAATCATGCAAGAAAACATTAGCAGAGGTGACAATGCTAGCGCATCCGGCTCACAACGCAGAGTTAACGCTGTACGTTGACGCTTCTGACACTGCAGTTGGTGCGGCATTGCATCAAATCGTTGATGGGGAAATCGAGCCGCCGGCATTTTACTCAAAGAAGCTCACTTCTACTCAGCAGCGTTATAGTACGTACGATAGGGAACTGTTAGCTATGTTTCTTGGGGTAAAGCAATTTCGGTACATGCTAGAAGGTCACAGTGCCACATATACACTGATCACAAACCGCTGACGTTTGCAATCATGCAGAAAGGGGATAAGGCTGCACCTCGAAAAGCTCAGTAGCTGGATTTTATTAGTCAGTTCACCACGGACATACCGCACCTACGCGGAGCAGCTAATGCCACAGCTGACTTGCTTTCACGAATTCAATCGATTGGCACACCTTTGGATTTTAAGAAGCTGGCGGATGATCAAAAATCCGACGAAGAGCTTCAACTTGCTTTGTCCAAGACGACTAGTGGAACCAGCTGCTTAGTGCTTAAGAATATACTCGTTCCTGGTACAAAAAAAACATGGATATTGTAGGACCTTTTCCTCTATGTCATGGCTTTGATTTGGTCACTTGTAACAAAAACATGTGTGCACGAAAGCAGCGATTTATGGACGAAAGCTGCTCGTTACGAGTGCCAAGCATTATCGGTTGGTCGCAGTTTTCGCATTGTTTGTCGCAATTGATTGATCAGCTCGTTTTGTGTGTGTTTGTTATTGTTGTCATCATCACTGAAAAATTCTCCAGGAATTCGAAGAGTTGAACCATAAATGAGCTTAGCAGCTGATGCGTTCAAGTCTTCTTTAAGTGCAGTTCGGATGCCAAGCAAAATTGTAGGCAGGTATTGGACCCAGTGCTCCGGCTCATGACAAAGAATGGCTGCCTTTATCGTGCGATGGAATCGCTCAATCATGCCGTTCGATTGGGGATGATACGGTGTTGTGCGGAGATGAGTCGTCCCAAGCATGCGGAGCATTTCGTTGAACAACATCGACTCGAACTGCCTGCCCTGGTTGGTGGTTATACGATTTGGCACGCCAAACCGAGAGACCCATTCTGCAATGAAAACTTTGGCTACGATTGACGCCAACATATCCGGCATCGGTGGCGCTTCTAGCCATCGGGTGAAGCGATCGATAATGGTGAGGCAATACGTCACCATTATCGATCGTAACCATGAAAAAATCAGTGAAAAAATCTTAGGAACGCGCCATCCTATTGAACTGAAATTTTCAGGGTATATTGGCGTATATGCAGATGAGTGCGAGTTTTCGCAAAAAGTCAAGAGTCTTTAACCCTTTGGCGCCTGCGGCCATTTTAGTTATATTTTAAATATACCTATTGGTCTGCTAAAAAATAACTTTAGCAAAAACAAAGTCTATGTAATAAATTCTTAATGTTTTTCTAATGTGAATGTGATGTTTTTGAAATTTTGAACCCTATGTGTGCGCTAGGCGCCCAAAATGAGATTAGAAAAATTTGAAAATTTTTGAATTGCGATAACTTTTTACTTGATTATCAAATCGTTATGAAACTTACAAGACATGTTAGCGCTATTAGGTTGGACTTTTAAATAATTTTTGATGAACGTGCTGCCAACCCTGTACCTACCGCAGGCACTGAAAGTGAAAACAATCAAACCATCGAAACTCCTACAAAATGTCCGTTTCTTACAATAAAAACCAACTTGTGTAAAATCTTATGCTTTATCTACACAGTCAAAGTAAAACTTTGGAAATTTCATGTTGGACAAGAACGGTAAGCCTCTCCCAATTTACCTATATTTTGAGCATCAAAAACTTCTATTCACTGGAACTCACGAACCAATAATCAGATACAGTTGAAATTTGCAGACAACATTGGACTTAAGTAGGACCAGAAGCGATTTTGAATTGTGGGCAACTCTGTGCCAGTGGTGCCATCTTGAAAAATTACAAAGAAAAAAACTGCTATTTGCCCTATGAAGTCTGATTCATTTACCAGATTTTCATTAAATTGACACAGTAGCTGAACCTTACTTTAAGCCATGTTTGATAGAAATTTGATAGAAAAATTCGGTTGGTACTGCCAGCTATGGTAGTTTTTATGTCTTTGTTTTTGAAAATTCGCTTAGGAAAATAAAGTGTTTTGCCCTATAACTTCCAGTGCAGTCATGAAATCAATACGAATTTCATACAAAAGCCACGATAGGGTTGCCAGCTATTGTTGGTTCTGTGTTTATTTGCAATATCTTTATTAAGCGATTTTATCGTAAAATTTTCAAATGGTAATGAAATTGTAGTGACAATAAACAGCAAATATCAAGTTTTCGATTGTATGAAAAATTTCGCGGCTGGTAGCCCTAAATGTCTTTATACTCCTATAACTTTGAATGCAGTCATCGGATCGATACAAAATTCGCAGGGTAGGTTTATTTTGACGTGAAGCAAATGTGATAAATTTTTGGCTTTTAACTTAAATTACAGTGCTGCAGGCACTGAGCATTTTCTTCATTGATATGAGGTGCTGCTTTCACAGTTTTGTGAACTAAGCAACTGATAACGAGTATAATTAACAAATGTTTTGCTGTCATAAACTTTGAAATTCATGCCAGTGGTAATATCTGAAACCTTTCCACCTTATGAGTTATAATGCATTCTTCTAGCGGTTCAGGTGCGCCAGAGTTTTTTTATTTCACAATTTATTTCAAAACTTATTTAACAATTTACTTCTGAGCTTCAACTTTAAAACTGAAACTTACAAGTGGCCGAGGGCTTGCTTTTATATGGTCGGAGAACAAAAACTGAAAATTTCCTTATGTTGCATAAATTACAGAATGCAATTTCTGTAATTTGATCCATGTGAGATCTGCTTTGGTCTTTCGTTTGACTTATCATTTGATCGACTAGAACTTTTGGATTTTATTGGTTAAGTAAATTCAAATTTCTAAGTTATGTTGATTCATGTCAACTTAGTTTCTGTTTTTAAGTAAACAGTTCTGAATTTGATTAAACATGGTTTGGTGATAATGAATTACATTTATTTGATGAGTCATGGTTCTAGAAGAATCTCAAATGGTTATACGAATTTGAACTATGAGCAATTGGATCTATTGTTACATGTCTATGTTTATTGGTATGGGTAACTCGCGCGCGGAGAACTCGTTGTTTCTATAGAGATTTTCACCTGCTTTCCCAAAAACAAAAAAAAACTGAAGCTTTAATTCCTAAACTTCAAATGGATGCTCAGTAGCATGCCAGAGCACGAATTTGAAATGCTGCTCCAGCCTGTCTTAAAGCCAATCTGGACATATGGCCTACAAATCTGGGGAGCAGCTTACCTATCAAACATCAACATCATCTAGAGGACTCTATCAAAAATACTTCGATCTATCAGCGGAACTATGTGTTACTTCCGCAACGCTAATCTCCACAAAGACCTGCGGATCGAGAGGATTGCCGATGAAATTAAGAACCACAGTTTAAACTTAACCTATTGCAGCTTTCACTCACGACCCCAAAATGCTGGCAAAAAAATACTAACTCATCGTGAATTTCAGCGATTGAAAAGAACTGATCTGTTGCATCCTCCATATCTAACGTAGTAAAAAACAACTTACGTAGCCACTTCTTTTGGTTTTAGAACTCTGTTAAATTATGAAAATTGTACTTTTAGAACACTAACTTTGTTCTTTGCTCTCTGACTCTAAGTCAATCATGTAACTTGCGTCCAAAATATACACGTCCTCAACTGTGAAGCGTGTACATCAGTTGCTTTAGCTTGTAAGATTTGAAAACAAATTGAAGTTTCTTATACGAAGATAGCAGTTTAATAAAGTTATTAAAAAAAGTTCAATCAAACTTCTACCAAAACTGTGTGAACTTTTTTTAAATCTAGTGACTGGAACAGAATTTATAAGGCAAAATTTAAGTTCTTCATATTCATTTTTCACCATTGCCACAGAGCTACCCATATTTCAAAATCACTTCTATCAGACCTGCTTCTTCTTAAGAGAAATACAGCCTGTGGGTTTCGTATTGATCCGAATTTCCGATTGTTACTTCTTGCACAGAAGCGTCGAAAACACAAAATAAAGGTAATTTAGGTATAGTTTACCATTTTTGTGCAACAAGGAATATTGAAAATGTTGATTAGGTTAGGTGAAAAAAGGATAACATTTATCAAAAGTTTGAATTTTTCGTCAAAAAGCAAACACTTTTCAGTAGCATTGATGGTTTTAAGGGTTTTTTGCTTTAGGAGGCTGAAAGATTGCCCGCACACTCATGGCTTGCTTTCAATCATGAGCAGTTTGGGCTAACATCGATACGTCCTGCAACTTTCGTGATTATCTGATTGGGAAAAAAAACTTTTCGGCAAAACAAAATTATTAATAATGTTCCTCGAATATAAGTAAAAAAACCAAAACAGGAGAAATAAAACTTAACTACTTCTATAAACTGTATGATTAAGAAAAACAAGGATTGGTATTTTTACTTTAATAACATCTGCCAATATAAATAAAGAAATAAATATTATACATAGATTGGACACAGAATAATACAAAACCAAAAATACTAACGCATCAGAGCCACCAAAAAACTTGTTTTCAAAAAAACTGTTTTATAGGGCTTGATGTAATTTTTGAATAAATTGTTTTTGATCCGATGAATGCATCAAAACTCAAAGGGTAAAAATGTTTCCATAAAACCATTTTTATAAATTCCAATATTTAAGAAAGAGAAAAACTTCATTATAGGATGCCTATCATATAACACATTTATGACAGCATATTCTGTAGTATATATGATGAAAATGTTCAGTGCTGTCTACACTTTTCCAATGCAACAGCTTTAAGTTTACCGTAATAGGCTCATGCAAAAATCAACCTATCCTTAAAATTTCTTTTTTATCTGAGGATTCCATCGAAAGTTTTAGTGATGAAACGATGTCTGGGGCTACCATCTGAAAAATTTCGGAAACTCGGAAAATCTAAACATTGGTTGCTCACTTATATTGCAAATGTCTTGCGTATATCTGTTGTTTGGTAATATCTGGTGCTGGCAGCACTGTGTTAGCCGAGCAGCCCAATATATACCAAACCTGCTTCAGGTTGAGCATAACCTGTGAATTTCGTTTCGATTAAATGACTGCGCTGGTAGTTAGTGGTCTGAAAAAAATGTTAGGGCTGTCACCCACAATCTTCAAATTTCCGAATATTTGTTATAAATTGTCATTCTAGGATCATTCCCATTCGAAAATTTAATGGCGAAATCGCTTAGTAAAGAAATGCCAAAAAACAACAAAAATTACTATAGCTAGCAGCCCCTTTTTTAATGAAATTGCTACGAAATTGGGCTTACAAAAAAGACCATTGACTGCATGAATTGAATTTTGCTTTCAGTATTTCAGTGCTTGCAGTAAGTAACAGGGGAAAAAATTGGTTTTGCTGTGAAATTTGCAAAATCTAGGCAACAATAATTACCATAGTAGCCCAACATAACCATGTTTATTAAAACTGTTACTTAATTTGGCTTAGAGTAAGGTCACACTACTGTGTGAATTTCGTTAAAATCTGTTCGGAAGTTATTGGCCAAAAAGCAGTTTTTTTCACTTATTTTTCAAGATGGCACCACTGCCACAGGGTGGCTTGCATTTGTAACTCACTTCTATCAGACACTGTCCTTGTTAATACTAACTTACTCTGTAAATTTTATATTGTTCGAATTATCCGGTAGTCAGTTCTCGTTAACAGAACTTTCGATTGCTGAAAAATGAGGTAATTTAGTGATGGCTTGCCGTTGTTGTGCAGCGCAAAATTTAGCAAATTTCAATTTGACGTGGTGGATGAAACTTCATAATTTATCAATTATTTCAATTTCATCTAAAATATCAAACATTTTTGAGGAGATTTGATGATTTGAGGGATCTTTTTTCACATGGCTGCTGTAGCTACAGGTTTATAAGTCCATGTAAGGAATTTCGTAGAAATATAATGAAAGGGGTGCCAACAATGGTAAATTTTGTAATTTGTTTACTAAGTGATGTTGTCATTCAATTTTTGAATGGGAATGATCCTCCAATGATGATTAACAACGAATATCAAAGTTTGGAAAATTTGAAAAGTTTTGCGGATGGTAGCCGTAAATTTCTTTTCAGTCCTTAATTCCAGCGCAGTCATTCAATTGAAACGATATTCATAGGGCCTTTTTCACTTAACCTGACGCAGATTCGGTATATTAACTGGTAACTGTGGTGCAAATACATGGTTACCAGCACCAGAAATAATCGTAAATATTGCATCAAAAGATGCTTCCAATATATCCTCACAAGCAAAGCATTTACAATAATAATAAGCAATATTAAATTTTTCCGAGTCTTGAAAATTTTTCGTATGGCAAACCCAAACATCGTTTTATCGCTGAAACTTTCGATGAAATTATGGGATGAAGAGGAAATTCAAAGGATATATTCAGCCATAAAACAGTGTTTCTCATCTATTCATCTTGTGTAAGAAATGGCTGATACAATTCTACAAGAAAAAGTATTACCTCTTCCCGTATGTTTTAGTCACTCAAAGATAATTCTAGAGTTTTTGATGCGCTAGAGTTTTTTATGTTATGACTGGCCTTTTCCGAAATTTGCTTCTGTGCCAGTGGATGTCTGGCAAAAGGCTTTTAGATTTCTTTTCTTCACCTTTCGTTTCACTGAACGAAACATCTTAACACTTTTTTGGTTTCCTCGCAAAGTATTTTGAAATGCCAACCGTAATTCGTCGTATGGAAAAAAAAATTTTGAAATATATTTACCTGTGATTTCCTATACTATGATATATTGTCAAAAGTTTCATGCTTTTTCTTTAACTTTTCAGATACCTGAAACTTTTAAAGCAATATCTTAAATATCAAAATGGAAGAGCAAACGTTAACCAAAAAATCATCCTTACAAAAGAGCTCTGTTAGTACTGCCGAAGTAGACAATGAAATCGGGCTTAAAGCCAAAATGACTTTGGTGAATGGCATAACTGTAATTGTTGGTTCAATTATTGGCTCAGGAATCTTTGTTTCACCAACGGGGGTTCTGATGAACACCGGAAGCGTTAATTTGGCGCTAGTTGTGTGGATCATATCTGGACTTTTTTCAATGGTGAGTGTTTGATATTTCTATTCATTCTGAATAATACATATATTTTAATACCATTCCTTCTATACCCGCTATGGAAAACTATCCACATAGAATATAACGTCTTTAGTTGTAATATATATACAAGAATTTATTAACTTTCCATATCATTTACAACAATATTGCTTGAACGAATTTAGTTGGAAATACAACGACTTATTTCGCACATTAATACACGATCTTATTAGTTTAACCTGAATCCTAATCTCCCTAATTTCGAACATCACAGCTATTTTAATTTCGAACATCCCAGCTATTCATTTTATGAATTATTGTATCAAAATTACAATAATCCCCATCGATTGCGCTAGTCAGGACAGAAATTGCTGCACATGGAATACAAAACCGAATGCACTGAGGTTTGATTTGACCCATTCTTCGAATTAAAATATATATCATGTACTTTGTAGTTGATCGCAGGGTACTTTTCTGTTTTTCCCCCCCATTTTTTCACATTTGGTTGTTGCAATGCTTCTAAAATTGATTAGAAAGTAGTAATTAACCAAAATTATGATGGAAAAACACGTTTAAAAGAAAAGAAATTTTTTTTTGTAAATTTTTTTTATATTGATTTTTTAATTTAAAAATTAATTAAATTAATTTAAATTTTAAATTAATGTCACATAACAGTGAGAATAAATTTTGCTCTATTTTTGACGTCTTACCTTTCCGAAGCTTCAACGCAATTTACAATTAAGCAATTATTTTACAATTTATTTTACAATTATTTTACAATTTATTTTACAATTATTTTACAGCAGGCCTCCCCATAACACATTAACTTTTGAAAAACTCATTCTGCCACATAAAAATGGAAAAAAAATTTAAAATCGGAAAAAAAATTTTTTTTAAATGCATTTTCCCATCTCAATTTGTGTGGAGTAATACTTTTTAACCCATTTCGAGCAGTTTTCATTAAAAAAATTAAAAAAAAGGAGGGAAAAAACAGGAAAGTACCAAAATTTATTCTCACTGTTATGTGACATTTATTCCAAATTTAAATTAATTTAATCAATTCTTAAATTAAAAAATTAATTTAAAAAATTAAGAAATTTTCTTGTTTTAAACGTGTTTTTCCATCATAATTTTGGTTAATTACTACTTTCTAATCAATTTTAGAAGCATTGTAACAACAAAAACTGAAAAAAAAATTGGGGGGGGGGGAAACAGAAAAGTACCGATCGAAGTTGATGAAAAGTGCATTGAAATACAATTTGAACTGTTTGCAAAAAATGTTGATTATATATCACCTTGAATTCAATCTCTCTTTTTAAACAACCTCCGCGCGAAAAATTGAAGAGAGCGTACACAACAAGACGAGAAATTGGATAGTTTTTCTAATTGTTTTTTTTTTTTCAAGTTCTACTTTACGTATTATATTTTTCCGAAAACTGTATAAAGCGGTAGATTTAAGAAAACATTTTTGATTGTTTGGCTGCTTATTTGAAGTTTTGGTGAATCTGAACCTAGAAAATACGCGTATGAAAACCTGTCAGAAGTGAGCTGACTGCCTAGTCGTTTGTCGTCTGTCAAAAGATGTTCTGTGGGTCGTTTTCGTCCCAGAATCATGTCATACGATAACAAACGTACTGGCGAGAAATAAGAAAACTGATTTGCGAAGGAAATATCTTTATGAGACTAAAAATCAAACGCGATATAGCTTTCTGTGATGCCATTTTAATCGTTTCTCTTAAAAAAATTGCCTGATTGTGGCAACCTTTTGCTTATACCGAAATTTGCTTCACATTAAGCTCGTTTCACACACATGAGATTCCTTTCGGTTCGTTTTCGGTCGCTGCCGACAAGTGTGAAACGGTGCTTTGATCTCTATTCGGTACCTAAAAGAAACCGTATAACACCGAACACTCCCTGGAGACGAACAGGTTTCATCAGGTTTCTATTAAGTGTCAATTCGTGTCCAGGGAACAGAAAATAATCAAGGCGTTCACACCTGCACGGTTAAGTTTCGGTTTTAACCTGATTGGATCATGTGAATTTTTTTAAAAATTTATGAATTATTAGTTTGGATCTCTTAATTTGAAATATTTAGACGTTTTACCTAGTTAGTTTAGTTAGTTTTATCTCGTTTTTTTTCGAAATAATCACTCGGAGTTTTTCTGATAAAATGAGCGATTTATAAGATGTTGATGTGAATCCGCTGATTTCTGCTGTGCAATCTAAAGTAGCGCTGGAGGACAAAGCTTGTGCAAAATATGAAATTAAATTTAAGACGCAAAAGGCATGGAAAAACGATTGTGTGGAAATTTTTTAAATCTTTCATGAATTTGACGTCACTACGCAAAGTTGAGGAAGAAAACACAAAACCTAATATGAACCGTGTATGTGTGAAGGGGTTTCTTTCGGTTCGGTTTGTTTTCGGTTACAACCGAAAACGAACTGAACCGAATGGAACCTCGTACGTGTGCAACAAGTTTCAAGTTCAACCCATCTTGAGAATCTGATCTGATTTCTACGACTGCGTTGAAATTTATAGTGGCAAAAAGAATTTTTAGATAACCGCTAGATAAAACTTTAGAAATTGTAACATTTGGTGGTAATCATCACTAAAAGCTCATTATATGTAGTTTTCAACACGCTCATTATAGTTTGAAAATTTAGCACCAACACTTTGGCAGCACTAATACTTTGCCAGCACTAACACTTTGCCAGCAATGCAAATAAAAGTCTTCTAGAACTGCTTTCGGTCATAATCTACTTCCCTAAGAATTCCGTTTTCATCCGATAACTTCGGAAAAATTTACAGGGATAGAAAGATGGTTGGGGCTACTATCCGAAATATTTCTAGAAATTGGAAAATATAACATTAGTAACTTATTTTCTTTGTGAAATTTCATCATCTGAATAATTAACGTTAGTATATATTGATTTGAAAAGTAAAACATTTTCCTGGCCATGTAGCTGTACCACTCTCGAAAAATTTCAAATTTTCGAAATCTTAACGTGTGTTGTTGATTTTCACTGTAAGATAATAGCCATTTGAAAAGTTTTTTTAGCAAGTTGCTCATTAAATATATGGCAAAAAATATCCATAGCTGGAATTTCTATTCAGGTCCAGATTCTGACTGCAAACAATAAGGCTTGTTTCACACATATGAGGCTCCATTCGGTTCGGTTCGTTTTCGGTTGTAACCGAAAACAAACCGAATATAAGTGAATTGAGGAAGAGCTACCGTTCTTGCCCGATATAGAAATTCAATTGTTTTACTTTGGATATGCTGACAAAATATAAGATTTATATACGAGCTGCTTTTTTCTACACAGTTTCTTGCAATATATCAGGAGAATCAATGGTGTGAAGGTTTTCACTTGCTCATGAAATATGCTCATAAAAAACAAAATAAATTAACAGCATAGTAAAATCAGTATGTCCTGTAAATTTATATATATATATATATATATATATATATATATATATATATATATATATATATATATATATATATATATATATATATATATATATATATATATATATATATATATATATATATATATATATATATATATATATATATATATATATATATATGTATATATATATATATATATATATATATATATATATGTTTCGATTTGCTATTCGACCGAATTAACTAACTGACCAACTGCTTCGACTGTTAATAGACCGACTTAACTGATGTTTCGAATTTGAAAAAGAAATCAAAATCACTGGTTAATTTTCGTTTAATTCTATTTATTCAACAAATTGTTCAATAACACAAATTCCAATCGCTCCGTCCGCTCCGTTTCGAATACAATTAACTAATGCCGATAACAAAGAAATTTTCACACGATGAAAATTTCGGTAAATTTACCGCTTTCATTGGTATAACGTATAATTCCAATACAATTATTCCTCTTTAAAACAACGATTTGATTTAGCATACAGCATTAATATTCCAATAATCAGCCAATTGGAATACAATTGGAAGTTACTACAGCTGATATGATTTGTCATTCGTCAGTGACAGTTTAAAAGTAAGTTTGATATATATTATTTATCGAATTTTAATATTTTTCTAATTTTTTTTAGACTTAATCCGAACATTCTCCCCCCGCTGAATCGGTAGAGTCAGAATAAGGCATGACATCAGATGACCAGTTTCGACCCGGGAGTCTTGACATCTGGCTTCCTTCTGCAAATCCGAAGTTCGCTTCACTGGAATTGATACCATTGAATCTGCATCTTTCGTAAGACTTTTAAAGTCTGCAAATAGGGTATGATTATTCATTATTTAATGTATAATACAATATAATACATACAATCCTATCTCATCTGTTCGTCGCCTTCTCGTTCTCCTTTGATGCAATTCGGATCGGTAGTGCAAATAAGGCGGAGGCCAGCCAACTATGTTGGCGATCCCCTTAATTGCGTCAGTAACTGTGTTGTGCAGGGTGGTAATGTGTCAGCTGGGAGGGATGGGACTAAGGACTTCAAACGAACACAAAGTCTCACGTATTGGATATTATGTGTAACATGGCTTGAGCCTTGATTCATTATCGTTAATTTGTTTGTTTGTCTATTATCATTAATTTATATTATTCACTATCTGTTATGATTATTTGTACTATGTTAATTTGTCATTTAACTTGAAGATAATTTTGTTTATGCCGATTATTTAATTTGATAATAAGAGATTCGATTTGAAATTTTCACTTCTTTAATTTGTGTCTGAGTTATTATTGGGTATAGGTAACAACGCGGTTTTTGAAATCGGACGTTTGTAAGTTCTACCGTTTGAAAGCACTGACACGACCCGCACTAACTTGTCTTTACCGGCATGCAGTTCAGTTATTCTTGCCAAAGGCCATTTATACGATATAACTTTCTCGTCTTTTAAAATGCAAATATCTCCGACGCGAGCACTCTTTTCTTTGCTGAGCCATTGAGGGCGGGATTGTAATCGGTTTAAATATTCGACCTTCCATTTATTCCAGAAGGTTTGTGTTATTCGTTGCACTAATTGCCATCTGTTCAGATAGTTAATATTGACGTCCAGAAGATTGTGTTCCGGTGGCGAAAGCATTGCTCCTCCGATGAGAAAGTGTGCAGGGGTTAGCACTTCTGTATCCGTTGGATCATCTGACCTGGGGCATAGTGGTCGCGAATTAAGACATGCTTCGATTCTCACTAATACGGTCGACATTTCTTCGAATGTAAGTGCTGCTCCTCTGACCACATGACGTAAATGTTGTTTTGTTGATTTCACTCTTGCCTCCCAGAGACCACCAAAATGTGGTGAAGCAGGAGGGTTGAAGTGCCAAACAATGTTCTCATTGGCCAAAAGTTCCGCAGCAACTTCATTATTTGGTTTTATCAATCGGCGAAGTTCCATGCTAGCTCCAACAAAGTTTGTTCCACAGTCACTGTAAATGTGACTGCAGAGCCCTCGACGACCCATGAAACGACGTAATGCTGCCAAAAAAGCTGCTGTTGACATATCACTCACAAATTCAAGATGAATAGCCTTGATTGCCAAGCATATAAAAATTGCTACATAGCCCTTGTGCACTCTGCTACCTCGCCAACGTCGATCACGGTATTCAACTGGTCCGCAGTAATCTATCCCTGTATGAGTGAAAGGTCTTGAAGTGGTGACTCTTGGCCTAGGTAAACTCCCCATTAGTTGCTGCAATATTTGTGGCTTCGCCCTGACACATTTGATACACTTGCGGACTTCTTGTTTGATTGTATTTCGAATATCGATTATCCAATAACGTTTCCGTAAAATGTTGGTCATTAGCTGAGTCTGCCCGTGTAACGTGTTGTGATGTATTTGATGTATCAGCAGTTTCGTCAATTTGCCTTGTTTTGGTAAGATGATTTGATATCTGGCATCATAAGGCAGTTTGGCGTTTGTCAGCCGTCCACCTACTCTTAATACTCCGTTGCCATCTACGAAGGGATTTAAATTTTTAAGGCTACTGCCACTGATGTCTTTTCCATTTTGTAAGTCTAATATTTCCTTTGCGAATTTCGTTTGTTGCGTGTATCTAATCCAAAAATCTAAAGCCCTTTGTAGTTCTATTGTCTTCAAATATCCTTTAGAGACGGATTGTTTTGAGAGGAGCGCAAAAAATCGAAAACAGTATGCTGTTACCCGGATCAAGCGCGACAAAGTTGAGTATTTACGTAACATATATTCTAGCTCCTCATTGTTTTTCTGCATGATATTGAGGAGAACTAACTTTCTACTTTCCAACGTAGTCGTAATAGAATTTTTCGTGTTAGGCCATTTGCAGGGCTCATTTAATAACCAGATAGGTCCACACCACCACAGCGAATTTTCGAAAATTTCTTCTACATCTATTCCTCGAGAAGCTAAATCGGCGGGGTTTTGATTCGATGGGACGTGTCGCCGTGGAGTGTTACCGACATGATTTAAGATTTCCGTAGTTCAATTGGCGATAAATGCTGTCCAACGGGTCGGATGACTTTTCAACCAGGCCAACACGATCTCGGAATCGGTCCATAGGAAAGTATTAATATCTGCGATATTTAATGAATCTTTGATTTTTGCTACTAATTTTGCCAATAATACTGCTCCGCATAACTCCAGACGTGGTATTGACACAGTCCGTATTGGTGCGACTTTTGTTTTTGCTAGAATAAGATGTGAGTGGGTTTCGTCTTCACGTCGATCAACTAAGTAAATTGCCGCTGCATAAGCTTTTAATGACGCATCACTGAATCCATGAAGTTCTAATTTCGAATTTTTAGTATAATGTATCCACCTAGGTATTCGTAAGCTTTCAATTTTCAATAATTTAGTTCTGAATTGAATCCATTTTTTGTGTATATCAGCTGACAACGGTTCATCCCAACAAAGCCCTTGTAACCACAAAGATTGTAAAAGTATTTTTGCATTAATCATAATTTGAGAAATCCAGCCCAAAGGATCATAAAGACGCGCGATGTCTGACAACATTTGACGTTTCGAGTATAGCTTGCTCTCTTCATTTAATTTGATACGATAGCTAAATTGGTCTGTTACTGGATGCCAAATAATTCCTAAGGATTTGTATCCCTGGTCTAAGTTCAAGTCTAATGGTTCTTGCATTTCAATATCTTCCACAGGTACGTCTTTTAAAATTCTAAAGTCGTTGCTAATCCATTTCCGAAGAGGAAATCCTCCAGCTTGCAGCACTTCAAATATTTCCTTTCGCCTACTGGTTGCTTCTAAGATATCGTCACCTCCAGACAGCACATCATCTACGTAAAATTCAGTTAATATAGAGTTGAATGCATTGGGAAACTTCTCTTTTTCATCTTCCGCCAATTTATGTAACGTCCTAATTGCCAAGAATGGTGCACAGCTTGTTCCAAATGTTACTGTATTAAGTACGTAATCCTTGATTTCTTCTGCACAAAATTCTTTGATATTGGGTATCTTCTGGATGGACTTTTATCTGGCGGTACATATTTGTGATGTCGCCTACGAAAGCAAACCGATAATTCCTCCAACCCATTAATATTGTCGTCAAGTCATTCTGGATTGCGGGGCCGGTAAATAAAATGTCGTTCAGCGATACGCCAGAGCTAGTCTTCCTAGAAGCGTCGAAAACTACTCTGCAACTGGTTGTGCTGCTTTCTTTTCGAACTGCGTGATGAGGTAGATAATGTGCTACACAGTACCGTTGGTCTCCCCTTAATACGTGCTCCTCTTGGTTCTTGGCTATTTCCATATGTCCTAAGTTCAAATATTCTTGAATACAGTTTACATATTCTTTCCTTAAATTGTCATCCTTTTAGAAGCGTCTTTCTAAAGACATGAAACTTGCAAGTGCTATGTTTCTTGAACATCCTAATGAATTTTTATCTTCGACACTGTTAAAAGGTAATTTCACCGAAAATCGGGCTGTATTGTCACGACTTGTCGTTTCCAAAAAGAAGGATTCGCAGAATTTATCATCTGGTGATGGTATTTTCTGTGGCTGGATATCCTCTAACTCCCAAAATCTTTTCAATTGATCATTAATTTCAACATCCATTATTCACTTCAATTTTCAAACATTTCAGATTTTCCACGCACTGGGTGTCTACTTGACCCGAAATTATCCAACCCAGCTTTGTATCTTGAACAATTGGTCCCGCTTCCAAATATTTAATATCACCCAACAACAGTTTCCCGACTACATCAGCTCCCAATAATATGTCAGTGCGAGCGGGACGATCGAAGAATGGATCTGCGAGTTGAAGGTCCTCCAGTTGTTTCCATTCAGAAGTTGTGATGGTTCGAGCGGGTATCAAAGTGGGTAATTTATCCATAATTAACGCTTCAAAATTTAGTGTAGCTCCCTTTCGAAGGCACATGCTAAGGATGACCATTCCGTTTACGTCAGTTTTATTCGATTTCCCAAATTCCAACAACACTTATTCTTGTTGATGTCCTTTTTACCCCAATTTGTTGAACTGCCGACTCTGTGATCAGAGATGTTTGCGAACCTTGATCCAAAAGCGCTCGTAAGGTAACTAGTCCAGATGGTGTATTTAATATAATGCGAGCTGTTGCTAACAGTACTTCCCGTCTTGTTGTTGTTTTGATGGAATTACCGCTCGCGGGTTCAATTTCTGAAGTCGATGAAAGTGGGTTCGAAATGTTTGAAGCATTTTTATGCACTAATGTGTGGTGAGCCTTCTGACATTTCATGCACCTAAATTTGCTGGGGCAATTAGCTATCAAATGACCCTTTTCCAAACAGTTTAAACATAAGCCATTTCTTTTTACGATTTCAAATTTATTCGCGTGTAGCAGCT
>OX376374.1:81971911-82022999 GCA_947369275.1 Nemotelus nigrinus
TTTGTGTGCGATCCGCATCAAAGCAAAATTTTTCAAATATGGCTGATAAATGTCCACGCCCCGACAGAAGAAAAAGAAGAAGAAACGAAGGACGCATTCTATAACCACTTGGAAAGGCTATTCGACTCATTGCCCTCAAATGACGTCAAAATAATACTCGGCGACTTCAACGCTAAAGTCGGGAATGAAGAAGTATATCGGGGAACAACTGGAGGGCACAGTCTCCACGATACAACTAACGACAACGGCCAACGCCTGATTGACTTTGCATGTAGTAGGAATATAGTCATAAGTTCGACATGCTTCCCACATCGACGCATCCACAAAAGAACATGGGCATCACCAGATGGCAATACCTTCAACCAAATTGATCATGTCCTTATTCAGCGGAGATGGCCTTCCACCATACTTGACGTTCGGACGTTTCGAGGAGCAAATTGTGACTCGGACCACTACTTGGTCAAATCCAAATATCGATGTCGCATGTTAAAGGCGTACGTGACGAAGATGAGTCCTCTGCGTAAGTTTGACATCGGAAAGCTCCAAACGGCGTCAGTAGCAGAAAACTCCTCAAAAACTCTTGACACTAAGCTTACCCCCATCCTACAAGATAACACAGTGAGGCCGGTTGACGAGGTCTGGATGGAGATGAAGACAGCAATCAAAGCCGCTGCAGAACAAGTGGTTGGGTATGAAGCTCGGCGCAAAAGAAACAACTGGTTCGACAACGAATACCAGGATGCGCTGAACAAGAAAAATCAGGCATATAAACAGTTCCTTGAAAGGAACACCAGGACGAAGAGAGAAAAATATGAAAACCTCCGACGAGTAGCAAATAAGATCATTAGATGTAAGAAACGAAAATATTATGACGAGCAATTAAAGAGCATTGCCGAAAATCTGGCGAGCAATAAAACTAGGCAAGCTTACAAAGTAGTGAAATGTTTAAGACGCGGATATCAGCCCAAGACGACACTCTGTAAAGACGAAATCAGCAACATCATTGCCGAAGATAGCCAGATTAATGAGAGATGGGCCTGCTATTTCAAAGAACTCCTTAATCCTGCACATGGCTCAATAATATCAGAGCCGATAGACATCTCTGACGAAGTCCCGATCGCAGCTCCAACGCTGGAAGAAGTCAAGTCTGCCATAAAAAGCCAGAAAAACAACAAAGCGCCGGGCATTGACGAGATTCCGGTCGAACTAATTAAATATGGTGGAAGCTGCCCTATAAAAGCCATCCACAAATTGATCCAAAACATCTGGGGTCAAGAAAAAATACCGCAGGAGTAATGCAAATCCATCATATGCCCTATCCACAAAAAAGCAGACAAACTTCGGTGCGAAAACTACAGAGGCATATCGCTACTTTGTACATCCTATAAGATACTGACGAAAATATTAAAGGATAATATAAATGTATACGCTGAAAAGGTCTTTGGGGAGTACCAAGGAGGCTTTAGATCTGGTAGATCAACTACGGATCAACTCTTCACAGTCAAACAAGTGCTTGAAAAATGCTGGGAATTTAACATCGACGTCCACCAGATTTTCGTGGATTTTAAACAAGCATATGACAGTATTGACCGAAACATACTGTACAAAATAATGCTATACTTCGGCATCCCGGCAAAACTAGTTCGGCTGACCAAAATGACGATGACGTCGACAGCATCACAAGTCAGAATTATCAACAGTCTGACTGACGCCTTTGACACAAATGTCGGACTAAAGCAAGGGGATGGGTTGGCCCCTCTGCTGTTCAACCTAGCACTTGAATACGTGATAAGGAAGATTCCTGTCGACACAGGGGGTACGCTTCTGTATAAGTCGAACCAGTTAGTGGCCTACGCGGATGACATTAACACCTTGTCCCGTTCCTTCACATCCGCCAAAGAGCTCCTGTTGAAACTTGACCAGGAAGCCAAGGAAGTAGGCCTGAAGATCAATCAGACGTAAACAAAAATCATGACGCAAACAAGAAAGAAGACCTCCATTAGACAAAATATAATTCTTGACGAATATAATTTAGAGAATGTGGACGAATTTATATACTAAGGCCCGAAATTGACAACGAAAGGCAGTGAAACTGAAGAATTTAAACGGAGAATACAGCTCGCTAATAAAACTCTCTACTCCGTTCTGACCCTACTGAAGACCAGCTGCATACACAGGAAAACGAAGCTCCAAGTCTACAAAGCAATCATCAGACCTGTGTTGTGCTACGGATATGAAACTTGGACCCTTACCCAAGTATCCGCAAATATGTTGAACGCCTTCGAAAGACGGGTCCTCAGGCGTATAATTGGAGCTAAACAAGAGTGCGGCCAATGGCGGATAAGATACAAACACGAGTTGTTCGAGGTTTTTGACGAGCCGGAGGTTGCTACAATCGTGAAACTGCTGAAGCTGCAATGAGCTGGTCACATGCAGCAAATGGACGAGCATCGAGTACCTAAGAAGGTATTCGACGGAAGGGCCGAGAGTCGAAGACCAGTGGGAAAACCCAGAAAACGCTGGTCTGACTCTGTCGACGAAGACTGCGCAAAGCTGCTCGGATTTCGGAATTGGAGGACGCGGTCATTGGACCGAGACAACTGGAGGCGTCACCTACGAGAAGCCAAGGCCCGAGAGGGGCTGTAGTGCTTTCAATAAACTGGTTATGGCCAGTGTAAATAACTGCCGGATAAATTAAACACTAGCTAATTTTTTGTACTCTTTTCTTTATTTCTACAACACACGCTTAGCACACGCTTCGCTTGGATATTTCTAGAACACACGTTTTGCTTGGATATTCTCACGCTTCGGCCTTCGACTCGTCAGTGCTCAACACACGCCAAACTGGTTTTCTCTGATCTTCGCTTGTGTCTTCTTCTTATGGTCGTTGCCCAGCCAGACAGCCTTTATTAGTTGTTGGGTTGCCGGTTTGTACTTTCGCTAATTGCTTTGGACATGCTGCCCCCCAGTACTGACTTCCTCGTCAGTACGAATGTTGAGCCTGTGAACTTTATTTGCCGCTCTTCGATAGGTTCCGGATGTAGTCTTGACGTCCACAACTCGAACGATGTTATCTTCACCTGGATATAGTTGAGTGATTACACCCATTGGTCACTGTCCTCGTGGGAGATCATATTCGTTCAGGACTACTATTTCGCCCTGCTCTAGATTTTTATCACCTTCTCGCCACTTGCTTCTATTGATGAGTGTTGGAATGTATTCTCGCAGCCATCGTTTCCAGAATATATTGGCGAGGTATTGGGTGGTGCGCCACTGCCGCTTGTGAAAAATGTCATGTTTCGAAAAGTTGCCTGGAATATAAATATTGCCCGCTCCAACGTTAAGAATATCATTGCAAATGTTCGCGATAGAAATACTTAATCCAAGCATTTATTAGTATGGAAATAGTCAAAACGCCTCGTGCTGGCAATCCTTTGCTAGCACCGAAGCAACATATAAGTCGTAGCTGTCTCACGTTGAAGTCAACCTGCTCAGCGAATTTGGTATTGATCCGATGGCTGCATTGGAAGTAATAGGAAAACAAAGAACTTTAAGGTTACCTTTCGCAAAAGTTTTTAAATTTTCTAGATGTTAGTATTTGGTGTTTTTATTCCACTAAAAGATCACTACGATTTTGAAATGCTATGATAAAATCGTTAACTAAAGATTCGCCTAAAAAATACACAAACAACCATTGCCGGCAACCTTTTCATTGTTTTCTTACTCAATTCATTCGGAGTATTGCCTACAATAAGTTTAATTTGCCATGTAGATTTCATTATGATTCTATGATTTAAATGGAAGCTAAACGGGAATGAGCTTTATTTTCAGAATTAAAGACACCAAAATTATCAAAGTTGGCAGCTCTAACCGAATTTTTCAGCCAAATTTCCACCAAATGTGACCTAAAGTACGGTTCAGCTACTGTATGAATTTCGCCAAATTTACGTGATTTTTCAAGAAAGCACCACTGGCACAAAACTGCCCATATTTCAAAATCACTCAAATGTGAATATGATAGTTTTTTGAAATTTTTAACCGTTTGTGTGCGCTAGGCGCCTTAAATGATATTGGGAAAATTTGAAAACTTTTGAATTGCAATAACTTTTGACGAAATTATCACATCATTATGAAACTTAAATTATTATGATTTGATTTTTGTGAATCATTAATCACCTCTCAAAAACAATTCCAATTTGATTCTACCTCGGAGGCTTATTCCGCAAAACGACCGAGTTTCCCGTATCAATCATTCTCTGCTTAGATAAGCTTTAGAAACGATATACGTTGTCTATGCTGATTTATAGCCAAGAAATGAACCATGATCACAATTCAATATCCTTTAGAAGTAAATTATTTCGCAGTCTCGCTCGCTCTGTCACAGTGTTTACACGTGATCAATAGTGCTCGTTGCTTATCAGCTAAAGTTTGTATCCCTATATAAATTATAAATTGAACGAATAATCTCCGGTCCCAATTCAAGTGCAAAATCTTTAACTAGAAGTGTTCTTCTCGAGAAAGCGAAGTAGGGAGGTATCACCTCCCGAAATACTTCTCCGTGACAAATTAAAAACCCGTCGTAATGACAACATGGAAACCACCAGCAACAGGTTTGACATCCTCTCTGACATAGAAAACGATGAACCGTCATCACATAATGAAGACCAGCAAAAAACACAAAAAGTGAAAGTTCCCCCTATAGTGTTTCCTAGCTTGACGAGAAGCCAAATCACAGTGCTACTAAGCGAAAATCACGTCGAGAGCTTCGACATAAAGGACATGTCAATAGGGAAAAGACTTCACTTAAACAGTGTTACAGAGTATGAAAACTTTAAGCAATATCTTGCTACAAAACAGATTAACTTTTTTACTTACCGCCCAAACCATCAAAGATGCGTTAAAATCACTTTATCTGGTCTTGATGAAATGCCGTGTGACATACTGAAGAATCTGCTAAAAACCGAACACAGCGTTGAATGTGTCGATATAAAAAAAAACTCTAGCGCACCTGAACCGCTAGAAACACTAATGTTCGAAGAACAGTAGAAGAATCGTGCAGGTTTTGAGTGCATATTCCACCACATGTGCTGCTTATTACGGCCAAACTGTTTCAAATGCCACGTTTTACTTTCGTCTTAAGAATGCATTATAACTCATATGGTGCAAGGTTTCAGATATTACCACTGGCATGAATTTCAACGTTTATGAGAGCAAAACACGGGTTAATTATATTCGTTATCAGTTGCTTATTTCACATAATTTTGAAAGCAGCATCTCATATAACATCAATGAAGAAAATGCTCAGTGCCTGCAGCACTGTAACTGAAGTTGGTGTTTGGGGCTGCGATCCGAAAAATTTGCAGAACTTTACGAATTGTAACATCGGTTATTTATTTTCATTGTAAATGTTTCCGGTATGTATACTAACTGTAAGCATTTATTGATACAAAAGTAGCACAACCGACTCGTGCTGGCAACCTTTCGCCAGTATCAAATCCAAGAATATATCAAATCTGCTTCACGTTGTTTAATTACATTCGAAGTTATAGGAGTATAAAGAAATTTAGGGTTACCTGCAGCGAGTTTTTTCAAATGATCGAAAGCTTAATATTTGCTGTTTATTGTCACTACAATATCATTACCATTTGAAAATTCTACGATAAAACCGCTTAATAAAGATATTGCAATTAAACACAAAACCAACAATAGCTGGCAACCCTATCGTGTCTTTTCAACCAAATTTGGCCTGAATAATGTTTATGACAGGTTTCATTAATTGCATAAAATTCGTATTGATTTCATGACTGCACTGGAAGTTATAGTGCAAAAAGTTTTATTTTCCTGAGCGAATTTTCAAAACCAAAGACACAAAAATTACCATAGCTGGTAGCACCAATCAAATTTTTCAACCAAATTTCCACCAAACAGAGACTAGAGTTAGGTTTAGCTTCTGTGTCAATTTCATGAAAATCTGGTAACTTATTCACATTTCATAGGGCAAAAAGCAGTTTTTTTTCTTTGTAATTTTTCAAGATGGCACCACTGGCACAGAGTTGCCCACAATTCAAAATCGCTTCTATCAAATCTGGTCTTACTTAAGTCCAATGCATTCTGTAAATTTTAGCTGTATCTGATTATTGGTTCGTGAGTTTCCGTGAACAGAAGTTTTTGATGCTAAAAATATAGGTTAACTGGGAGAGGGTTACCGTTCTTGTCCGACATGAAATTCCCAAAGTTTTATTTTGAACGTGTAGATAAAACATAAGATTTATATACAGATTGGTTTTATTGTAAGAAACGGACATTTTTTTTAATATTCGAAGGTTTGAATGTTTTCACTTCCAAATTTTTTTTTTCAAAATGAAGACACCAAAATTATCATAGCTGGCAGCTCCAACCGAATTTTTCAACTAAATTTCTACCAAACGTGGCTTAAAGTAAGGTCCAGCAATTGTGTAAGTTTCGTCAAAATCGAACGATTCAATCAGAATTTATAGGGCTAAAAACAGTTATCTTTTTTAGTGGTTTTTCAAGATGGCACCACTGGCACAGAATCGCCCGCATTTCAAAATCACTTCTATCAGATCTGGTCCTATTTAAGGTCAATACATGCTGTGAATTTCAAATAATTCTGCCCATTGGATCGTGAGTTTCCGTGAACAGAAGATTTTGATGCTAAAAATATAGGTAAATTGGGCAAGGGTTGCTAGGCGTGCCCGTTATACCATATCTTTTTTTTTTTTTTGGTTATGTAAACAAAGCACAAGATTTACATATGAAAGGCTTATTTTTGAAGAAACGGCATTTTTTCAAGAGAGACGATGATTTGGAGGTTTTCACTTTCAGTGCCTGTCCTAGCTACAGGGTTGCCAGCACGCTCATTAAAAGCCACACAAATCTACAACTAAATAATATCAATATGTCCTGAAAATTTGGTAATGATTGAATAGCTCTGTCAAAAGTTATCGAAATTTAAAAATTTTCAAATTTTCCCGTCCTCTTTTTAGGCACCCAGCGCACACATAGGGTTAAAAAATTCCAAAGCATTATCCGATTCATATGTAAAACACGTTAGAAATTTATTTTATTAACTTTATTTTTGCGAAAATCATTTGTGCACGAAATAATAGGTATATTAAAAATATCACTTAACTGCCCGCCGGCGCGAAAAGGTTTACAATAACTGACATTTAAAGAGACCTGGACCTATTCTGCATATACATCAATGTATCCTGAAAGTTTCAGCTCAATCGAATGGCGCGTTCCCGAGATTATCTCACTGAAATTTTTTGTACATATATATATATATATATATATATATATATATATATATAGAAATATGAATTTTTGGCCGAATCGATTTTAATACTAATGTTCTTCGAACATTAGTAAAAATCACACCAGCAAATAGACGATATGCCGAACAAACGACATACATATTCTATTTCAATCGCGGCACAGTGAAATTGGCAGACTTGAAGAAAGTTAAATCTATCGAACACCAAATTGTTCAATGGAGTTATTATTCTCGTGCAAAAAGCGGTCCGACACAATGCAGAAACTGCCAATTATACGGCCACGGATCAAGTTTCTGCAATCTTCCTCCTAAGTGCATGATTTGTGGAGGAGAACATAATCATGCAAGTTGCACTGCGGTACGAGAAAATGAAATTGTTTGTGCCAATTGCAAAAAACAGCACATGTCGAATGACAAATCTTGTGAAAAGCGGCAAGAATACATCACTATTCGTAAAAAATTATCACGAAATCGCGCCCTAAATACTACTCTTGGTAAAAACAATGGTAAAACCTTTTCGCTCAATGCGCAATCTTTTCCACTCTTGCCGACAGCGCGAAACAAACAAAATTACTCATACACAGCCAATGTACTGTATTCGGATACTAATGTCACGGCGACTCCACGGCAGCTCCGTACATCATATGCCGAATTTATACACTGGGACGAGCGTCTCGGGTACAAGAGTAAACAAGACTCAACAAGACATTGGACGAGACTCAACAAGACATAGGGTGAATTGTTTACTTAGGATATTGCACCATACAACACGGACCATACACCATGCACCTTTCATAGGGTGAATTGTTTACTTAGGATATTGCACTATGCATCTTTCGACAGTTGTGAGCTGTTTTGTTCAGTTCAGTGAACGATGACTGAGGTACGGGCTGTGGCTATTGCAACTGCCTGGTGTGCGTTGAGTTATTTCAATCTGGGACACGCAAACACATGTTTGAAGTCCCGGCGAAAAATTCGAAAATTTAAATGAGCACATGCTACCCTCGCGAATCCCTTTGACTTGATGCATAAAACCGACTTCGCTTCCAGCGGCTTCGAGCTCGGACGAGACGGTCATAAACACTCAGGCACAGCAATAAAAGGATCATTATCCCTTCATAAAACAAACAAGAGCCGACGAGCAAACCATTTACACACGCGTGCTTGCCATGAAAAAAACAGCCGAGAATAGACAAGGAGACCATTTACACACAGTACTTGTCGTCATTTGGCATTACTCGGCCAGAATGTAATTCCGGCAATACAGCAATGCACTGCGATCGAATGACAACAACCTGTTCTCCCCCGATCAACTAATAGAACTATCAGCAGAACTCATAGAAAAGCTGGCGATATGCGTAAACAGACAGCAACAGTTCAACGTCATCGTTAGCGTTGCAACCAGGTTTTTGTATCGATAAATCACCTTTAAATATTATTCTTTGGAACGCACAAAGCATACGTAGGAAGAGCGTCGAGCTCTTCGATTTCGCTCTGCGTAATAATGTGAAATTAATTGTGCTGACAGAAACCTGGCTGAAACCTAGAGATAAACTCTCGCACCCATTGTATTATATCTATAGGAAAGATAGGGAAAACGCAAGAGGTGGTGGTGTAGCCTTTTGCGTACATAAAAGCGTTAGCCATGCAGTCCTAACTAGCATTGAGGCCAAAATCGTAGAAAATCTCGTCATATATTTACCAAATTCGAAAACTCATATAGTTGCAGCATATTTTCCAGGCACGAAATTGAATAAGACTAAATTAGACTTTTTTGCTGAAGACATGAAGAAACTTACAAGAAAATTTGAGACCGTCATAATCTGTGGTGATCTTAACTCGCGTCATAGACAATGGAATTGTGCAAAGGCAAATTCGGCGGGTAAGATACTACTCGACCTAACCTGCACAAAAAATTTATATATTCATTCTCCCTCTGAGCCAAACTACTACCCTTCTTGTGGTAGACCATCTACACTTGACCTTGTCATCAGCAATGGCAAAGTACCAATAACTGACCCTTTAACTATCAATGACTTGAGCTCCCCTCACCTTCCCGTACTATTCTCTTTAGCTAATAAAGAAACTAGGTCCCCCGTCCAGAAGTCCATATATTCCTTCAAAAAAACTAATTGGAGCAAATTCAAAATAAGCTTAAACTCTTCAATGGATGTGAGCAAACTCAACCTGAGTGAAATAAATCATGTTGCCCAGATTGAGACCAGTGTAAGGGAGCTTCACAATAATATCTGGTCGGCGATAGAAGTCAGCACTCCAAAAATCACACCTGAGCCATACCCCACTGTTCAAATTGACGATATGACGAGATTGCTTATTGCACAAAGAAACAGAGTTCGACGCTTATGGCAGCGCACAAGGGACAGAAGCGCTAAGAAGTCAGTAAACTACTTTAATAATTTAATCAAAGATCGTTTATTTGCAATAAAGAATTTATTCTGGAATAGGAAGCTATCCTCCATAAGCAAGAATTCCAACCAATTATGGAGATTCAATAAAGTTTTCAGACGAAACAAACCCCTTCCCCCGCTTAAACTGGTTGACGGAAAGATGACGTATGGTGACAAAGAAAGGGCGGAGTTGATTTCCAATCACTTCCAAGCAGCACATTCTGTTTCCGATCATCTAGGTAGTTTGGCGACTCGCCATGCAGTTAACACCTTTATTCACGATCTAAATAACATTCCAAATGATTTAAGTTGGACAGCAGCCTGCAAGGCCAAGGAAATTAAATTGATCCTACGATCCTTGAAAAATAAAAAAGCTCCTGGCAGCGATAATATCCCCGGTATTATTTTAAAACAACTTCCCACCAAACCGATAATTCTGCTCACCTTCATCATAAATAGCTGCTTTAAGCTGTCTTACTTTCCGCCTGTTTGGAAAAAAGCTATTGTGGTCCCCATTCCCAAGGCAGGCAAAGATCATAGCTCCCCAAAAAGCTATCGTCCAATTAGTCTTTTATGCATAATCAGTAAGATATTCGAGAAGGTGATACTTTCACGTGTACGCGAGGTTATAAGTAATGTGAATCTAATTCCCAAATTTCAAACTGGATTTTGTCCAGGATACTCAACGACCCATCAACTAATTCGAGTATGCAATCATATCAAACAATCTTTTCAGAGAAAATGGTCCACGGGATTCGTCGCACTTGATATTGAAAAAGCGTTTGATTCAGTTTGGCATGATGGTTTAGTTTACAAAATGAACCAATTCGGATTTCCTACTTACATTACTAAAATAATCGCGTCTTTTTTACTTGAGCGCTCGTTCGTCATGAAAGTTAATTCATCCTTTTTGTCTGAACATCTAATTTCTGCCGGAGTTCCCCAGGGCTCTTGTCTGAGTCCGACATTATTTAATATCTATCTGTCAGACATTCCTAAAACCGCACACTGCAAGCTTGCGATGTATGCGGATGATACTGGAATATATAGCAGCTCGAAAGATCCCCAAATAATAATTGCAAATTAAAGTGAACACTACGAAATCCCAAGCTATCTATTTTTCATTGAAAAGACGCAGGTCGAAACTTCCCAATAGAAACATCAACTTTGTCGGGCAAAACATTCCTTGGATGGACTCAATCACCTATCTAGGCGTAAGTCTCGATAAGAAACTAACCTTCAAGTATCACACTGACCTTGTATGTTCTCAAGCAAACAAGAGTATTTGCGCTCTTTACCCTCTTATAAATAAACGTTCTAAGCTGTCAATTGAGAATAAATTACTAATTTGGAAAATGATTATCCAACCAATCATCACCTACGGTGCTCCTGCCTGGAAAAACTGCGCAATCTCCCATAAAAGAAAATTGCAAGTTATCCAAAACAAAGCACTTAAAATTATACTCAATAAACCATTCCACTACTCTACCAATCTTTTGCATAAAGAATCAAATATCCCTCTCGTAAGTTCACTCATTGCTAAAGTAGCCTCAAATTTCATAGCAAAATGTCAGCACTTAAGTGAATAATCTTTAAGAATCCATCTCCAAGCCTCCATGCTAGTTAGCTGACCTCTAGGTTGGTTAGTTAGTTTTTAATTATATTTAGTTATCCGAGCAAGGTTTTTTGAAATAATTTTCCTTGTGTATAAATAAATAATTGTAAACGTTCTACATTTTCTATTGCACTGTCTACAATATAAGACACACCATAGATGTAAAGACAGTAGTCTAAACTCTAAATTAAGTTCCACCTTACCATGTAAAACAATATATATACTGAATAAAATTTAACTTGAACTTGAACTAAATTATTTCGATGGATATAAGCCGGAGATGTAAAAATGTGTCACAATTAGCATAAATTAAAAAAACTCTAGCTCACCTGAACCGCTAGAAACACTAATGTTCGAAGAACAGTAGAAGAATTGTGCAGGTTTTGAGTGCATATTCCACCACATGAGCTGCTTATTACGGCCAAACTGTTTCAAATGCCACGTTTTACTTTGGTCTCAAGAACGCATTATCACTCATATGGTGGAAAGGTTTCAGATATTACCACTGGCATGAATATCGACGTTTATGAGAGCCAAACACGGGTTAATTATATTCGTTATCAGTTGCTTATTTCACAAAATTTTGAAAGCACCACGTCATATAACATCAATGAAGAAAATGCTCAGTGCCTGCAGCACTGTAACTGAAGTTGGTGTTTGGGGATGCGATCCAAAAATTTGCAGAACTTTGGGAATTGAAACATTGGTTATTTATTTTCATTGTAAATGTTTCCGGTATGAATACTAACTGTAAGCATTTATTGATACAAACGTAGCACAACCGACTCGTGCTGGCAACCTTTTGCCAGTAGTAAAGCCAAGAATATATCACATCTGCTTGACCTTGTTATATTACATTTGAAGTTATAGGAGTATAAAGAAATTTAGGGTTACCTGCAGCGAGTTTTTTCAAATAATCGAAAACTTAATATTTGCTGTTTATTGTCACTACAATATCATTACCTTTTGAAAATTCTACGATAAAATCGCTTAAGAAAGATATCGGAAATGAACACAAAACCAACAATAGCTGGCATCTCTATCGTGGCTTTTCAACTAAATTTGTTTTATAATAGGCTCCATTAATTGTATGAAATTTGAATTTATTTCATGACTACACTGGAAGTTATAGTGCAAAAAGTTCTATTATCCTGAGCGAATTTTCAAAACCAAAGGCACAATATTTACCAAAGCTTGCAGCACCAATCGAATTTTCCAACCGAATTTCAATCAAACAGGGTTTAGCTACTGTGCTAGCTAAATCGACACAGTAGCTTAGCTACTGTGTCGATTTAATGCAAATCTGGTAACTAATTCACGTTTCATAGGGCAAGAAGCAGTTTTTTTCTTTGTAATTTTTCAAGATGGCACGACTGGCACAGAGTTGCCCACAATTTGAAATTACTTCTATCAGACCTGGTCCTACTTAAGTCCAATGCATTCTGTAAATTTCAGCTGTATCTGATTATTGGTTCGCGAAAGGGTTGTCGTAAAGCATAAGATTGAATCAGAATTTATAGGGCTAGGAGGGTCCGCGCGCCAAGCTTTGAGTTCACCTAGCTCTGATTAGGTACCTGATATAAATCAGGGGTGAAGTGAGTCGTGGAACTAATCACTCCACACTCGTATTCACATGATTAAAAAAATTGTAATGAAGCTCTCTACCAACTTCAACCCCTAGACCCGTACGAAGGTTGTCGTGGGATTACTTTACTTTTTACCTATTTGTTGGCTCGTTCGCTGCATATTTTCGTATTCAATATGCAATTGCCGAAATCTGGAGACTCTAAAAGACTGATTGAGCACACACTTGTTTTTTCAAGTAGTCGACAACGACGTCTCGGATAACATCAAAGCTGAAGCCAGCAGACAGCAGGAATCTTCTCGACGCAAGTGGTAACAAGTTAAGAAATTTAAAGCGATATTCGTATGGTGGTAGATTGTTGAAATTATAAAGTTTGAAAAGATCTCTCACAGCGGAAAGTAAGCACTACTTCTGAATAGACTCGACTCAAATCTTTGGCTGTGAGTTTTGAAGGCTCGGTTGCAGGTCGTGCATACGCACATTCAAAAAGGAGGCAAACGAGTGAAATGCGGAAGAATTTGGTAGCACAGAGATTATGAAACTCTTTTGCTCGTTACTTAATTTACTCGAAAAAGCAATCTACCGTAATGTAAAATGAAGGAGAGATTTTCATCCTCGGTAAAACTGAATGTTAAGCACCTGCAATAAGAGTAGATTTGCACACCAGTAGTAAGTTCAGTTTTGACTGAAAAAAAGGAAGTGTTAGATGTTGACTTGACATGATAAACTTTGAGATCGTCCGGATATCGTTCATGGGGAATGTTAGATAAAGCCTCCGATTGGTCTGATATAAAAATATTAAGAGATAGCTTCCTTTTGGTACGAGTTTACACTGTGGCATCGACGCCTCGATGCCACAGTGGAGACAACCTCCTGGGAAGCAACAGTTTTACTGGTGGACCGAATAGATAGCGGAACTGAGGCGAAGAGCTCTAGCGTGCAGGCGCAGTGCTCACTGATCTATCGGTCAATATTCATCAATAGAAGCAAGTGGCGAAAAGGTGATAAAAATTGGACGCAGATTGCGTGTCAGAGACAAACGCTACTGTCCTCGCGAAAAGTGTAGTGGAAAAAATATTTGTGATGTTCCCCTACAAGGCGAAAAGTGACAGTGAAAAGCGGGAGAATTGCGAGATCACCAGGACTGTATTTTATATTTTTTTCTTTGAATAAACTGGTTATGGCCAGTGTAAATAACTGCCGGATAAATTAAACACTAGCTAATTTTTTGTAACTCTTTTCTTTATTTCTACAACACACGCTTAGCACACGCTTTGCTTGGATATTTCTAGAACACACGTTTCGCTTGGATATTCTCACGCTTCGGCCTTCGATTCGTCAGTGCTCAACACACGCCAAACTGGTTTTTTCTGATCTTCGCTTGTGTCTTCTTCTTATGGTCGTTGCCCAGCCAGACAGCCTTTATTAGTTGTTGGGCTGCCGGTTTGTACTTTCGCTAATTGCTTTGGACATGCTGCCCCCCAGTACTGACTTCCTCGTCAGTACGAATGTTGAGCCTGTGAACTTTATTTGCCGCTCTTCGGTAGGTTCCGGATGTTGTCTTAACGTCCACAACTCGAACGATGTTATCTTCACCTGGATATAGTTGAGTGATTACACCCATTGGCCACTGTCCTCGTGGGAGATCATATTCGTTCAGGACTACTATTTCGCCCTGCTCTAAATTTTTATCACCTTTTCGCCACTTGCTCTATTGATGAGTGTTGGAATGTATTCTCGCAGTCATCGTTTCCAGAATATATTGGCGAGGTATTGGGTGGTGCGCCACTGCCGCTTGTGAAAAATGTCATGTTTCGAAAAGTTGCCTGGAATATAAATGTTGTCCGCTCCAACGTTAAGAATATCATTCGGAGTAATGCTACACAAGTCTTCTGGGTCGTTTGACACGTACGTTAACGGGCGAATGTTTATTATATGTTCTGCCTCAGTAAACAATGAAGCAAGCACTTCTTCGGTTGGATGTTGCTCTTTCATTATTGTGTACAGCGCACGTTTAAAGCATCCTATAAGTCTTTCCCAGGCACCTCCCATATGCGGTGCACCGGGGGGAATAAACTTCCAGTTTATTCCTTGTTTTGAACATTCGTCTTCAATGATCTTATCATTTATCTCTTCGAAAGCATTTAGTAGTTCGCGATTTGCTCCTCGAAGATTGGTTCCGTTGTCCGACCAAAATGTGTTGACTACTCCGCGTCTAGCCAGAAATCTTTTAATTGCCCTTATACACGAGTCAGTGCTCAAAGAATGAGCTATTTCAACATGTATGGCGCGAGTGGTCATACAGCAAAACAATACGCCGTATCGTTTTTCAAGTTTTCTGCCACATTTTATATATAAAGGCCCAAAATAGTCGACTCCTGTTGTTGTAAATGGTTTCTCATATATTGAGAAACGTTGATTGGGTATTGCTTTAGTTGATCGTTTTCGGCTGTATTTCGGCTGTATTTTGGCTGTATTTCGGCTGTATTGCTTTAGATGATCGTTTTTTACACTGAAGACAGCTTCTAATAACATTTTTTACGATGCTATGTATTTTTGGAATGTAATATTTTCGTTTTAATTCATTGATAATTGTTTGTGTACCTTGATGACCAAACTTCCGATGCAGCTCCTCTATTTCAAGGTGGACATATGGATGCTTGCCGTCTAATACTACAGGTTGTTTTTCAATTATCTCAATATTGTCAAGAGTTTTGATTCTGGTATCAACTCGTAAAATATTGTTTTCATCTATGTATAAGCGTATCCTACTAAGCCTTCCAGTCTTATTTGATCGACTTTCTTTAATATTACGTAAGTCTGTTGAAAAACATTTCGATTGTACTTCTTTCCACTATTGCATTTTGCTCCATTTTAGCTCATCTGTTGTTAAAGCTCCGAACGTTCTACTTTGCCTTATCTTCCTGGAATTATCAATGAATCTTTTGACCCATGCAGTTGTTCTGAGAAGTTTAGTTAATCTATGCATCCCTTTAATCACAGGAAGAGGTATTTCCGTACTATCGGTATTTTCTATATGAGTCAAACATAGAATTTCTTCGCTAATAGCTATAGTTTTATCGTTTGCAAGTTTAGGCCATTGTTGGTAGTCTTTATATAGGGAATCGGGTCCTTTGAACCATGAACTGTTTAAATTAAAGTTGGTGAGCGGTTTCCTTCTCGTACACACATCGGCGACATTGTGTTCTGTTGGCACCCAGTGCCATTGTTTGGCTTCAGTAAGCTGTAAAATTTCACCAACTCTGGATGCAACAAATGACTGCAATTTTTTCTCGGTGTTTATCCATTTGAGAACTGTTTGAGAGTCAGTCCAATAGAATACCCGATACTTGTCCGTATTTAAGTACTTTTGAACTTCAAGTGACAGTCTGTATCCCATTACTGCAGCTAGTAATTCTAATTTCGGAATTGTAATTGTTTTCAAAGGGGCGACTCGTGCCTTCGCAGCTACTAGATATAGTTGAACTTCCTTTTCCTGTTCCACTCGCAAATATATGCATGTAGCATATGCTTCTTCACTTGCATCGTTGAAAATATGAAGTTCAGCTGATTCATCGGAGAGGATGAATCGAGGGATGTTAATGGACATGGACAATCGCAATTCACGTAACCACATTTTCCATTGTTGGTATTTCGTTTCTCCAATATAATGTCCCAACCAATTTTCGAACGCCATATTTGTTGCAGAAGTATTCTTACTTTAATGGAAATTGGAGTAAGTAATCCGATGGGATCAAACACTGACATTGCTGTTTTTAGAACTTGACGTTTCGTCGGTTCTTTTGTTCCGTTGATAATTTCGGCATCAATTTTATGGAATTTAAAATCAAAGATGAATGTATCCGTGCATGCATTCCACGTCATGCCTAAAACTCGTTGAACGTCCACTGCCTTTGCATCGAATTCAGTACTATGAGTTTTCGCCACCAATTGTTCAGGAATTTGTTGTAACACTTCTGATGAATTGCACACGAAATTAGTAATTTTGAAACCACCTTGATTATGAACGAAAATAACTTCATTTATCCGTTTCACATCGTTTCGCATCGGCAATATTCATGGCACGATCCAAGTAGTCGTCGACGTAATGTTTTTCGATAATCGCTTGACATGCTTCTGGAAAATTTATTTTGTGCTGATTCGCATTGTAATTTTTGACAAATTGTGCTAAGAATGGAGACGACTTTGTTCCAAACAGCATTGCTTTCATTCTATAAATATTTGGTTTCTTGTATGTTTGCAAATCTCTCCAGAGAAAACATTGTGCAAAACTATCTTCGTCCGAAATGTTAATTCGATTGAACATTTCTTTTATATCTCCAACAAAGGCGATTTTGTTTTGCAGGAATCGAGTGATGACTCCAAATAGTGGTGCTACGTAATCTGGTCCTGAAAGCAGGAAATCATTCAAACATTTTCCTTCTACCTTACAAGCAGCGTCGAATACAACTCGCACTTTATTGGGTTTGTTTGCATTTTTAACGGCGAAATGAGAAAGAAACCAAATGGTTTTCGCTTGAGATATTTCAGCATTTGTTGTTAAAATTGCATATTGTTTGTCAATTAATTTTTTGATTTCATTTCGATATGCATTTGCCTGTTGTTGGTCGTGAAGCAGTCGCTTTTCAAGAGAGATGAGTCGATGAATAGCAACATTTTTTGTTCCAGGAAAGTTTGGTGGGTCTTCCTTCCAAGGTAATGCAACTTCATATATCTCGTTTACCTTTTTCATACTCTCCTTTGCTATTTGTAGAGCTCGATCATCGCTTGCTGACATGTTTAGTGATTGTGGCTTACATACTCCGAAATTTTCCAATGTGAAATATCGTTTGACTTCTTCGTGAGTTTGATCGTCGCAAATCTCGCAAGCCAAAATATGTTCCGTTTTTTTGTTAGATAAAATGGAACTTGATACAGGCCCGTGAACTACCCAACCAAGAGAAGTTTTCGAAATAATTGGTTCCTCGTATGATGGCTGTATTATTTGACGGGACACAATCAAATTCGCGTTGTTTTGGCCTATGAATAAGAGTGGATCAGCATCATCTTCCCAGGCAGAAAAGTTAATAATTTTGATGTACGGAAACAATTCTTTTAATTTGTGTATATTGCACCTTTGTGATGGAAGCTTTAAATCTTTCACGGTGCGTACACCTGCCAAATCGAAAAATTTGCCTTGGTTCTCTGCACCAATTCGGACTTCAACTTTTTTTTTATGTTTCATCAGTTTTGAATACATCTCCAGTCCAGCGACAACATAGAGGAATTTTCGGGCCTTCTAATCCGAGTTGCGATGCCAATTCTGCATCTATTAAGGTAGTTGTGCTACCTTCATCGAATATTTCCTTGATCTTCATCTTTCCTTTAGGACCAATCAAATAAACATGCTGTATTTTAAGCATTGCGCTGTTACTTGTATGATCGCTAGTAGCAAGCTGTATTTCTGATGACTGGTCAGAAGTATTCTTATGCAACAAATGGTGATGAAACCGCTGACAATTGTTGACGATACATTGCTTTCTGTTAGCACAGCTACCTTTATGCACGTCAAGGCAGCAGTAGCAGGCATTTATTTTTTGAGCAAACTTCCATCTTGTCTTTATATCAGCGCCTAGAAATTTTTCACATTTTGTGAGCTTATGTAAGGACATTTTACATATGCCACAAGTTTTTAAATTCATCGCAGGTTTTAAGTACTGCGTAGTGGCTCGTGTATTTTCAACACAATGGCTTCTGTCTCTGGAAGTTGATGGCAAGTTTATTCGGAATGCGATGTTGGCCATTCTTTGGATCCAGATTGAAAAATCATGGAGAGTTTCTCTATTTTTGTCAATATGGTTGTTTACCAAATATTCACCCCACTGTATTAACAAATGTGAAGGCAACTTACCACAGAATTCTTTTAGCAGATCTTTGTGCTGTGTGAAATCTTCCAGATTTCCTGCCGCAGCCGCAATGTTACGCACAACTATGTTCAACTCCATTAATTGTTGACTATTACTTGCCATAGGTGCTGTTTATGCTTTTTCTAGCAACTCTGCGATCAAATCGTCCTCGCTTCCATATTTCTGAGACAGTATGTCAATGATTATCTCTGGATCCTGTGCTGATATTAGCAACATGTCGACGGCTGCTCGTGCGTCACCTAGCAAACACTTCTCTAGTCGCAAAACACTTTCCGCGTCAGAGAAACCACACAATCTACTCGACATCCTGTATTCCGACAGAAAAGATGGCCATTTTAAGCACGATGTGCCATCAAACGGTTTTAAATTGTTCCCGACCACTTGACGCGAAAGCACTTTTTCAATCGAGTTCATTAGTTTCGCGAAATCATTTGCTTGTTCCTGTTGCCAGGTCACTGCACTGCTTATATCAGATACATCTGTCACTGCATCTTCACTTCCGATCGTTTGTATTTCCGAATGCGTATCCAATTTTATTTCCAATAAATCTTCTTTATTTTTAACGCGTGTTTCGAGTAGACTTATGTATTCTTTTGCTCTCTCAATTTTAGCACTATTTTCGGGAGATTCTTCGATTTCGAGCAAATCACATTGTTTTCTCAAAATGGCGTATCTTAGTTCTATTATCTCGGCTTTTATCTCCCGGGACTTTTGCGACACTACACTAACATTCGCATTATTGGTTGTTTTTTGCGATGATATATTGGACGCTAACTCGCACTTCTCCCGCTTTTCACTGTCACTTTTCGCCTTGTAGGGGAACATCACAAATATTTTTTCCACTACACTTTTCGCGAGGACAGTAGCGTTTGTCTTTGACACGTAATCTGCGTCCAAACAATCACACAACCGCTTTAAGTCCACTACACTTAGCTGCTCACTCACTATTTTTAGGTGATTTTTCGCCGATTCCGAATCGATTTCGAAATTAAACCCGGTAAATGCCCGAATGTTTCTTCTTGCGGAAGTGGGTTTCACGAATTTCCCGAAGAGAGCAAAATGGAGGCTTTGCATTGTTTCTTTTGGGCACGCGGCTAGTTTTTCTTCGAAACTGATAATTTCTTCTGCCATTTCTATATAAACTATTCACCATGGACTAATTTATCCGGCTCGACGGACCATGTAAATAACTGCCGGATAAATTAAACACGCTTTGCTTGGATATTTCTAGAACATACGTTTCGCTTGGATATTCTCACGCTTCGGTCTTCGATTTGTCAGTGCTTAACACACGCCAAACTGGTTTTTTCTGATCTTCGCTTGTGTCTTCTTCTTATGGTCGTTGCCCAGCCAGACAGCCTTTATTAGTTGTTGGGCTGCCGGTTTGTACTTTCGCTAATTGCTTTGGACAGAAAGTAAGTAAAAAATGTTTAAATTTTCTTACATCTGCATGTTTTTTGGATGGCAATCCCAAGCATCTTTCTATCGCTTTCGATGAAGTCACTGAAATTAAAATAAACTAAGATTCTTTTATTACTTAGGGTGTATTAGTTTTAAGTAGAAAAAGTAAGTAGTGGTAGAACACACACTCAAAGTCTACACAAATCCTCTACTGGTTTTCGAACATTAGTGTTTTTAGCGGTTTTGATGCGCTAGGGTTTTTCACATATCATTTTTGATTCCTTCGAATAAACCTTCGGAAAAACTATTGTGGGTTGGGGTGCACTGCATGGACTTTCTACGTTTATTGTATCATATGCTCTGTAAACACCAGTATAGGCAAACGATATTTATTATGAGCTCTTTTGTGAAATTTGCCAGCCTCATATCTCAAAATGAATTTAATTTATGAAGTTTTTGTGCAAATTTTAATGCTGAGCAAATTTGATGTTCAAATAAATTTACGATAAGTCAATAATTAACGAGTCATTTAAGAAAAACTGATTTTCGTGACTTTTGACCTTTGATATCTTTTGTTGCGCATACGACTTTGTTATGGACTTACCATATTATGGTTTTTATCTTACATGTTTGTCATCTTGCTGGTGGTCGTAGCATTCTGGCCCTAGTCGTCCGCAGGCGCGGTTGCGGCGGAGTGAAATCCGCTTTGTGAACGACTCCGGGTTGAAACCCTGTCAGGCTTCTTAGTACATTCTCTTGCCTCGTGACTACTTCTCCCCATAAGGGCTTGTGGCCACCCTCGCGTGGCCTCCCTGCTTGCACTAGATAGCCGTGATATCATTAAGGTGACTACACATTCAGACTTGAGACAGCGGCTTTGAGTGGAGACCTGTTACGCATGAAAAAAAAAATTATAAACTAAAACTTGTCAGGCAAAAGCCTGGAAGTAAATCAAATCTTTGCTCTAATGTGAAGGGAGGGACTAAAATTGCTATGCCATTGATTGCAGCTAAAGTCCCAGGAACTGGAGATATGGCGAATAAGCCAGCTCTGCGGACTGAGATTAAGGCTGCTGTAGTCCGTGGAGACATGACAAATGAGTCAGCTCCACTGGCTACCGGCACACCGGTTAAACTTGCAGAATGTTGTGGAGACATGACAAATGAGTCAGCTCCACGGAATCTTTGCTCTTTTTCAACCCCTGTTTTCGAAGTTTCCGGGGCTTTGGTCCTCAAGCTTGGCCTTGCGAATGCCATGGGGCCCGTTTGTAGACAGTGTGACAGGAAGGTAGGATGAATAATAAAACGTCTCTCCTGACACAATGTCTGACAAGGAAAAAAAGTCCTTTTAATTGGCAAAACAACACACGGGAGAGCACCCGCTCCCTATAAATCCTGAAGGTACATCTCAAAAACGACAGAGGTTGGCTGAGCACAAGTACCAGGATAGGCAGGACTGCGAAAAGAAGAAGACAATGATAAACCCTTGAGGGATAATTTTCATATGGGATAGTTTTCATATGAAGGTTTATTTTTCCTTTTTTAAACAGCGCAGAAGTTGTATCTTATCCACTGAATGCATGTAAAAATAAAACATGTTTTTTAGAAATGGGATATTTGTCAAATTTTGTTGAAGAATATATTTGTATTTTGACATTGCCTTTGCCAACTTTTTTAAAGAAAATGTCTTCTTGATGTAATTGGGTGCGTCCAATTAAAATAACTAGAAAATCAATGTCTTCTCCTATAATGATGGCAGTCTTTTCATGTTTGGATTCTTCATTAACATTATTTTTGCAAAAGTTATTTTTTGACAGAAAAATAGGTATATATCAAATATCAATAAAATGGCCGCCAGCGCCAAAGGGTTAAAGATTATTAGCTTTTTCTGAAACCCGGCACTATTCTGCATAGACACCAATGTATTCTTAAAATTTCAGTTAAATCACATGGCGCGTTCCTGAGATTTTTTGACTGAAATTTTTTCGTGATATATACATATATGTATACATAAAAATATGAATTTTTAGCCGAATCGATTTTAATACTAATGTTCTTCGTGGCTCCACTGAACCTAAAGGCTTGTCAAATTCAGCGACATATCTCTAGTATTCAGAAATAAATGAAACACAAATATTTAACGAAATAAGAAATAACTCATATAATATAGAAAATTCAAATAAAAATATAAAAAAAATTCATAATTAAAACAAAAAATATGCAAAAGTTAATAATTAATTGATTACGAAATACAAACACATATAAATACATAAAACTTCAAACTCAAATTATAATTAAATAACTAAGTAAATAATTTATACTTATTGAATGGAAAATAAATTAGATAATATATTCTTTAAAAAAACAACGAAAACCAATATTCAAATGGTAAGAGAAAAATATTCACTTAAAACAAAATGCATAAAAACTTAACCTTGTAAATACAATAATAACAAATTATTATCACTTGTTGTAATTTCAACTTCAAATATATTATAACATCTGCCTTACAGGTATACATGTGTAAATATATCACAAAATTTAAACTATTATTTTCTTATCAACAAAAAAACTGAATTAGCTTAGGTTTTTTTTAATGGATTTACACGTTCTTTTCACTAATGTTCGAAGAACATTAGTATTACATTCGATTCGGCCAAAAATTCATATTTTCATATATATATATATATATATATATATATATATATATATATATATATATATATATATATATATATATATATATATATATATATATATATATATATATATATATATATATATATATATATATATATATATATATATATATATATATATATATATATATATATATATATATATATATATATATATATATATATATATATATATATATATATATATATATATATATATATATATATACAAATATATATATATATATATATATATATATATATATATATATATATATATATATATATATATATATATATATATATGTTGGATATTGCCAGATCCATTGTAAAATGGCATTTGAATCGTCATATAAATTGTGAATTGTCATATCAATTGTAACCTAGCAGATGACATATCAATTTAATAAATGTAGGTGTCGGTCTCTTCCACCACCAACCATCGAGTTGACAACACGTCTTTTTCTTCGCTTCGAATACACTACAAATTGGCGACGAGGATATATCACAGCATTTCAACAAAATCGATAATATCGGTAAGAATTAAAAATGCCAGAAGACACTTTAAACGTGAGCCAAATAATCAATCCGGTGGTACAGGCATCAAATATGCCAGAATTTTCTGTAAACGAAAACTTCGAATTGTGGAACGAGCGATTGGAGATGCATTTTGTTGAAGTTGGGTGTACTACACCAGAAGGAAAAGTTTCAACATTGTTGAAAATGATTGGTTCGGAGGCATATGGAATCATTCACAGCATTTGCAGCCCGACATTGCCGAGTGAAAAGACTTATGATCAATTAGTGGAACTTTTGAAACAACATTACATGCCGCCAGTGATTGTTTATCGCGAAAGAAAAAACTTTTATAGTGCCAAAAAAATGGAAAATGAGACAGTAGCCGCATGGTTTGCAAAAGTTAAAAAGTTATCAGTGAACTGTAAATTCGGTAATAGTATGGAACAAAAGGTGCTCGATAAATTTATAACGGAACTACCAGCAAACATTTTTGAGAAATTTTGTGAAGAAGACGAAACATTATCGCTTACTTCTGCATTCAAGAAAGCATTGAACTTCGAGTCAAAATATGCCGTTCAACACTCCAGTGATGTAAATTTCATCAACCGACGAGCGAAACAGAAGAACAAGCCGAAGCCTAACGCGAGAAACAACAACAGCAATGCCAGCAGTGAAGCCAAAACGAGGAAACCATGTACTCATTGCGGTTGGAAAAATCACGGGTCAGAGAAGTGCAAATTCCGTACATCCAAGTGCCATTCGTGCGGAAAACAAGGACATTTGGCAAACATTTGCCGTAACAAAGGAAATCAAAGGGAAGATCATGAAGTAAAATATATACTGAGTGATGATTTTTCTAATAATTTTTCAATTTACAGTGTTGTTGAAGAAAGCAATTCGGACTTCTCGGTTTTTGCCATCGACGATCGGAGTAGGCTGTCTAACTGTTATGAGCTTCCAGTGGAAATCGAAGGCAAGCCAATTTTGGCCATGTGTGATACGGGACCACCCTGTTCTCTAATGTCTATAGATGTTTTTTCTCATAATTTTGATAGAAGGATTCTTCGATCGTGCACGGCATCTTTTACTGGTTATGGTGGTGAAACTTTAAAATTGTTAGGCGAATTTGAAGCAAATGTGAAATTTAACGACAGCAAAATCAAAGGTAAAATTATCGTTACTGATTCTGATAGACCAACATTGTTGGGTAGGGATTTTCTCCGTGGTTTTGGTTTTGAATTAATTCAAAAAACATCTAAAGAAATCAATTTGATAAAAGAGGAAATTTTCCCAAATGCTGATGTATACAATGAAATCATTGAGTCAATTAAGAGCGAATTTTCTGATGTTTTCAAGAGCGGTTTAGGTCGATATAAATTATCAGAGATCAATCTACCTATTTTGCCTGATTCTCAACCTATTTTTTGCAAGCCACGTCCAATTCCTCTTGCATGGAAAAATGAATTGAAAATCAATTAAATCAATTGGTTGATTCGAGAATGCTTGTCCCAACTAACAATTCTGAATGGGGTGCCCCTCTAGTTCCCATTCTGAAACCAAATGGCAAGCTTCGTATTTGTGGTGATTACAAGACAACCATTAACAAGTTTTTAAAAGACTTCAAATATCCATTACCACGAATTGATCAAATATTTGCCTCAATGCAAGGAGGCAAACTTTTTACAAAATTAGATATGTCGAACGCATACAATCAACTTGTTTTGAATAAGGAAACTCAGAAACTGTGTACTTGGAGCACTCATAAAGGCATATTTTCAATGACCAGACTTCCTTTTGGAGTCAAAACAGCTGCAGCTATTTTCCAAAAGACAATTGAAGGTCTTTTATCTCAATTTGAAAATGTATTTTGTTACCAGGATGACATTGTCATTACTGGGCCGAATCTTTCCGTTCATCTGAAAACTTTAAAAGAGGTTCTAGAGCGCCTTAGAACAGCTGGTTTGAGGTTGAACTCCGATAAATGTGAATTTTTTAAATCGAAAATCTCGTATTTGGGTTTCGATATTGATTCAACAGGACTATCTAGCAACAAGGAGCGCGTTAAGGTTGTACTAAACGCACCAAAACCTTCAAATATTTCGGAATTGAGAGCTTTCATTGGTTTGGTCAACCATCATTCAAATTTCATTGAAAATTTTGCAAATAAAATGACGCCTCTGTACTACTTATTAAAAAAAGGTGTTGAGTTCAATTGGACCAACGAATGTCAGCGGGCTTATGAATTGATGAAGACGGAAATCTGTTCAAGCAAAACGCTAGTTCATTTTGATCCGAAATTACCAATAAGTTTGTCGACTGACGCATCTAATTCGGCTATTGCCGGAGTCTTATCTCATGTTTTCGACGGTGGAAGTGAAAAACATATCACGTATGTCTCAAGAGCGTTGAACAGCGCCGAAAGAAATTACAGTACGATAGAAAAAGAAGCCCTCGCAATTATCTTCAGCGTAACTAAATTAAAGCAATATTTATTGGGTATTCATTTCGTCTTGAAAATAGATCACAGACCACTTTTGGCTATTTTTGGCCAATACAAAGGCATCCCAGTGATAGCCGCATCACGAATGCAACGATGGGCCTTCACACTTTCGGGATTTGACTATGAAATCAAATATGTAAAGGGCACTTTAAATCGAGCAGACAGTTTGTCTAGGATGGCTCAATTGGAAATTTCTGAGGTGAAGCAAGAACCGAATTATATAGATTATGTTGGATTTATTAATCCTTTAAATTTAAATTATAAAACAATTGGAATTGAAACGAAAAGAGATCAAATTTTGTCTAAAGTATTAAGTTGCATTCAGGAGGGAACTTTAGAAAAAATGGACAGAAAAGACTTCGAACAATTCAGGACAAGGCATTCTGAGCTTACAGTCGAAAGAGATTGCATATTATGGGGCTATCGCACCGTGATACCAGCAAATTGAGGAAGGCTGTGTTGGATTTATTACACCAATCACACTTTGGTATAGTAAAGACCAAATCACTAGCCCGCTCATATATTTGGTGGCCAAGAATGGACCACGATATTGAAAATATGATCAAGAATTGCAATTCGTGTCAGAAAATACAAGCTAGCCCGGAAAAGGCTTCTTTAATTCCTTGGGCGCCTACCGACTCAGCATGGCAAAGAATTCATGTTGATTATGCCGGTCCAGTCAGAGGTTATTATCTTTTGTTGATTGTGGACTCCTTTTCAAAATGGGTTGAAGTCTTCAAGACGAAAGACATAACGTCCTCTTTCACTATTGATAAGCTTCGTGAAGTATTTTGTCGATTTGGTTTGGTCGAAATATTGGTTAGTGATAATGGCAGGCAGTTCACCTCACAAGAGTTCAAAAAATTTATTGATATGAATGGAATTAGACACATTTTCACAGCTCCTGGTCATCCCGCTACCAATGGCCAAGCCGAAAATTTCGTAAAAACTCTAAAAAAATCTTTACAAGCAACTTTACAGAACGATCACTCTGATTTTGAAGCGATTTTAAATAGATTTCTATTTGATTATCGCACAACGAAGCATTGTGCAACTGGGGAATCGCCAGCAAAATTATTATTTAATAGAGAACTTAGATCTCGTTTTAGTTTATTGAAACCGCCGCTCATAAAAGAAAATATCGAAAGAGCTCAAGAAATGGCCATAAAAAATTTTCGAGGTAATCGAGACTTAGATTTTTCAGTTGATCAAAAAGTTTACGTGAGAAATTATAGCGATCCTAACAAGCCGCGTTGGTCGCCCGCCGTGATAAAAAATAAAATTGGCCCGAGAAATTACACTTGCTTATTAACTCATAACAATCGAGACATAAAAAGACATCTGGATCAGATTCGCCCCGCCGCCAGTCAGAATGAAATGCCGATTGACGAATCGAATAATACTTTGGAACCCACAATTTTACCAATATTTCTGAATTTTCAACCGATCAGTCCCAGCGGCCGGTGCATTGACTCGATGGCAACAGCCGAATCCGAAGTAAATTTAAGAGAGAGAGTTGGTAGGGCTCCTAGAGTAGCATCAATTAAAGCCATGCATTGGTGTCTATGCAGAATAGTGCCGGGTTTCAGAAAAAGCTAATAATCTTTAACCCTTTGGCGCCGGCGGCCATTTTATTGATATTTTAAATATACTCATTTTCCTGTCAACATATAACTTTTGCAAAAATAAAGTTTACGGAATGAATTTCGAACGTGATCTTAATAAGATATGATAATGTTTTTGAAATTTTTAGCCCTATGTGTGCGCTAGGCACCTGAAATGAGATTGAGAAAATTTGAAAATTTTTGAATTGTGATAACTTTTGACCAAATTAGTAAATCGTTATCAAACTGACAGATGAAACTGGTGTCACTAAGTTTAAGACACTTGTGGTTTTTTATGAACGCGCTGGTAATCCTGCAGCTACGGCAGACGTTGAAAGTTAAAACCTTCAAACCATCGACTCTAATGAAAAATTTTCGTCTTTTACAGTGAAAACCAACTCATATTAAAATCTTAGGCATGCCTTTACCACAAATGGAAAACTTTTGAAATTTCACATCGGATAAGAGATTACTCCAATTTACCTAAATTTACCTATATTTGAAGCCCCAAAAACTTATATTCACGAGAACTCACGACGCAATTATCAAATTCAGCTGAAAGTCACAGAATGTATCGGTATTAAGTAGGGCCAGGTCTGATAGAAGCAATTTGGAAATGCGGGCAACTCAGTGCCAGTGGTACCATCTTGAATAACTAAAAAAACTGCTTTTTACCCCTTGAATTCTGATTCAGTTTCGACTTTCATGAAATTACCACAGTAGCTGAACCTTACCCTAAGCCAAGTTTGGTCGAAATTTGGTTGAAAAATTCAGTTGGTGCTACCAGCTATGGTAATTTTTGTGTCTTGGGTTTTGCGAATTCGCTCAGGAAAATAAAGCTTTTTGCCCTATAGCTTCCAGTGCAGTCATGAAATCAGAACGAATTTAATATGATATGTGGAACTTGATAAAGCCATTCCTCAGAAGGAATTTGATGAAAAAAATTATTATAGGGTTGCCAGCTATTGTTAGCTTTGTTATTATTTCCAATATTTTTATGAAGCGATTTTCCCGTAAAATTTTCAAATGATAATAGTCTTGTAGTAACAATGAATAACAAATATTAAGTTTTCGAAAATTTGAAAACTTTTGCCACTGGAAGCCCTAAATTTCTTTGTCCCCCTATTACTTCCACTGCATTCATTGGATAAAGACGGAATTCGCAGATTAGGTTAATTTCAATGTGAAGCAGGTGTGATATATTTTTGGCTTTGGTGCCAGCAAAGAGTTGCCAGTGCGAAGGGTTTTTTTGCTGTATTCGTATCAATTAATGCTTACATTAAGTATTCATATCGTGAACATTTACAATGAAAATAAGTTACAAATATTTAAATTTTCTGAATTCTAGAAAATTTTTGGTTCCAAACATCTTTTGTTTTTTGACCCTAGACATATTTCTGTCCCTGTAACTTTCAACGAATTCATCGGATCGAATCAAAATCGGTAGAGTTATTTGATTTAAACGTGAGGCAATTGTCGGAGACTTTAAGTTGCAGCGATGGTAAAGTGCTGCAAGCACTAAGCATTTCCTTTTTTATCTTATGTTATGCTGCTTTCAAAGTTTTGCCGTTGTTGGCTTTCCTAATTGTTCAAAGTGATTTTGCAATCCAAACAGGTTGGAACACGTGTGGTAGACTATGCACTCTAAATCTGCATGATTCTTCTACTGTTCATCGAACATTTGTGTTTCAAGCGGTTCAGGTGCGCTTCAGTTTTTACTAATTTTTGAAGCAAATTAGTATTAAACTCGTTTCGCCGAAAATTCATATTTCTATATATACATATATATATATATTTATATATATATATATATATATATATATATATATATATATATATATATATATATATATATATATATATATATATATATATATATATGATATATATATATATATATATATATATATATATATATATATATATATATATATATATATATATATATAATGTATATATATAATTTATATATATATATATTTATATATATATATATATATACATATATATTTATATATATATATATATATATATATATATATATATATATATATATATATATATATATATATATATACATATTTATGTATATATTTATATATATATATATATATATATATATATATATATATATATATATATATATATATATATATATATATATATATATATATATATATATATACATATATATATATATATATATATATATATATATATATATATATATATATATATATATATATATATATATATATATATATATATATATATATATATATATATATATATATATATATATATATATATATATATCAGCAAAATGATTAAGGGAGATAATCTCTGGAGTGGCTGATCCAATTAAGCTGAAATTTTCGAAGAACGTAGTATATAAAGTAGGTAGGTCCATGACTTTCTCAAATTCAGATATCTTAAACTTTTTGGCGGTGGCGAGCGTTTTAGTGAATTTTGAGGTACTCCTATATTTCCAAGCAGTGTAAATGTTTGTTACACAAAGTATTGGGAATAAAAACTAATTATGTTCTTAGCTTGTCTATGATAAAGAATTGAAAATTTTGAACCGTGTGTGGGTGCTAAGTTCCTAAAAGTAGGCTAGGATTTTTTTTTCAAATTTTGATTTGTCATTACTTCTGACAAAAACATTTTATCATCGTAAAAATTCGGAGAGCGTATTGACGTTTATTAAGATTCAACACACATGGATTTTCAAGATAGTGCAGGTAACTCTGTAGCTACGGCAGGCTCCTGAAAAAAAATCCTTCAAATCATTGACTCTCCTCAAAAATTTTTGATTTTTAACAAAGCATTCAAATCATTGATAAATCTTAACCTTTGTGCATCATGTCAAAGTAAAATTTTTAAAATTCTGATTTGCACAAGAACGGCACCCCATCACCAAATTACCTCTATTTTCAGCACTCGAAAGTTCTGTTCACGAGAACTGACGACGGGATCATTCGATCATAATGAAATTTACAGGAGATATTGGTACTAGCAAGGACCAGGTCTAACAGAAGTGATTTTGAAATGCGGGCAACCCTGTGGTAGTGGTATCGTCTTGAAAAATCACTGAGAAAAAAAACAGCTTTTTGGCCTATAACTTCCGATTCAGCCATCAGATTGTAAATTCACATTGTACTTTGATCTTACCCTATGTAACATTTGGTGAAATTTTGGTTGAAAAATTAGAATAGAGCTGCCAGCTATGGTGATTTTTGTCTCATAAATCTTGCAAATTTGGTCAGCAAAATAAAATATAATAATAACTGGTCAGCGGTCCAGTGTAGAAATCAAAACGAAGTTCATGGAGTAAATGGACCTTAATGTGAAGTAAATGTCGTAGGAATTTCGTACAAAAATCATGAAAGATCTGCCAGCTATAACCATTTTTGTAATTTTGTGGAATCTTTTTACTGAGCGATTTTGTCATTAGATTTGCAAATGGGAATGATCTTGCAATGCAGATTAACAACAAATATCAACGCTTTAAAAATTTGAAAAATTTTGAGGGTGGTAACTCTAAAATTCTTTTCACCCGTATACCTTCCAGCGCAGTGATTCAAATTACGCTTCAAATGCATATTTTCATCATTTGTGTTATAGTTGAGTTTTGTTGCTTCGGATAAGGAATGGTTGATATGATTCTACAAAAAAGTGTATTGCGTCTTTCCACATTTTTTTGTCACTCAAAGACAATTTCTTCGAAAATTAGTTTTCTAGCGGTTCTGATTCGCTAGACTTTTTTCATTCATTTAACTTACCCGTGATGATTTGAAATTTTCCGAAATACTCATTTTTTCGTTTTATACAGGGTGATTTATTATAAGGTGTGGTTTTAAATCTGTAATAAAAGATATAAAAGTGAGTTCGATTGTAAAAATTGTATTGCGAGTCGAAAGAACAATCTATGATGTTTACTTTTTTAAGATGATCTTATGTTAATGTTGACCGCGAATCACCTCAATGAAAATCCGCTGTTGTATCGCGAAATTTTGTTCAGTGCGGAGATGCATTTTTGGCCAATGGATACATCAATAAGCAGAATTACCGTATTTGGGCCAATGATCTACCTGAAGAGCTTCAACAACTACTACTACAGACGCAGAAATGCACAGTTTGGTATGGTTTATGGACCGGTGGAATCATCGGTCCATATTTCTTTCAAAATCAGTCCGGTCAGAATGTAACCGTCAATGGCGACCGCTATCGCACCAGGATAACGGATTTTTTGCTACCTGAAATTTAAGCCCATGGTATCGGTGAACTTTGGTTTCAACAAGACGGCGCACCTTTGCATACAGCTAGAAAAACATTGGACTTATTGAGAAACAATTTTGGTGAGAACCTGATTTCACGTTTTGGACCAGTAAGCTGTCGTGTAGATCGTTTTATATCACACTTTTAGATTATTTTCTTTGGGGTTGCACAAAATCTCTGGTCTGCAGGGATAAGCCAGCTTCAACCGATGCTTTAGAGGCCAACATAACTCGTATCATTCGCGAGATACAAATCGCTTTGATGGATTGAATCGTTTAAACTTGAACCCTCATGATGAAGCATTTACGGCGTAGTCGCGGTCAACATTTAAATTAGATAACCTTAAAAATAGACGGTTTTTACTATAAAATCCTAATGTATGCAAACCTCATAATGAATTACCCTGTATAGCACAAGTCATGTCTAAGATGAAACATTAACACCACAACAATTATCACACGGTGATGTGCAACATTAGATCATTTCTTGAGTCAGGTAAAACATGTAAGATGAAGATCGGAATGCTAGTTCAGTTTTGGTGGGATCGCTGAGTAGATTAGGTTTGGGAGGATTTAAGCCTTTTTACATCCTTCAACGTCGGCTGAGGCTGTTTGGCGCCCCAAACATACAAAGAAAGTAATAAAAAGTGAATGAGTGACAATAAGTGACATTCGTGAAAATTTGCTTGAAGCCGTTTCAACAGTGAAGGGAGAAGCCGTGAATGACGGAGAGGAAAATTAAACGTGACAGGTACAACTGCTCAAACAGAAATCTAGTTTCAAGTAACATGGAAGACCAGGTTCGACAGCACCAGCAGCAACTGCAGTAGCGAGAAAACGAGATGCCCCAATCAGCAGCAGCTGTGCAGGAAACACTAGCAAACAGGAACCCAGACGATTATATTGGGCAATAAGCGGCATCGATACAACAATTAGCAGGCAACAGATTCCAATCGGAGCAAATCCCCAGGGAAATTAAGCACATGGCGAATTTCACTGACACTGGCGACATGTCATTAAACTCTTTTATTAGTAGCATCGAGTACTACCTCAGCAACATCCAAAATCCCAATGTAAGAAAAGCAGCAACTCGTATGGTGTACTACAAAAAAATCCAGGGACCCACCAAAGATGCAATTATGAGCTAGAATCCAACAGATGACTGGGAAGTGATAAAAGCAAACCTGAAGCTACGATTCAAACCCGATACGGAACCGGGAGACATTTACAGAAAAATCAGCAACCTTCGAGTTAACACGGTAAGTGAATTATCGATTGAAGCACAAAAAATTAAAGATAAAGTCGATGAGTTAATAATTTTTTAAAAAGATAGATTTGAGTAAAGTAGAATCTTTGCTAATTAGTACTATAAAAGAAATGACACTAGGTGTCCTTCTGCATAAAATGTACGAGCTAAGAAATTTGAATGAAATAATTAATATTATGCAGTGCAGAAGCTATAAAAATTCGTGCATTAGCCCAGAATTTCAAAAATATAAAATATCAAATTCAGTGGGAAGTTGGGTGTTTCCCAAAAATAAGAACTTCTCGCGACATTCAGGTAAAAATCAAAATAGTCAACCAGATTTGGGGCAAATAAGACAACCGACGCTACGAAATACAGCTGACAATGACAGACAAAGCAACAAATACAACAACTCTGACCTATATAGGAGACAAACCAAAACAACCCCGACCAATATAGGAGACGGTACTACAATAACGAAAATTCGGATCAAACCAGAAGGAACAATTGACAAAATCACCCTGATAGGAATAACTACCAGCCCGCAAATAACCCGAGCAGATCCAGGCAATTTAGGCAAAGTTCTCAGAATTCTATATTTAGTTCACGATTTCATAGGGATGAACAAGAGGTGACTCCCATGGAAATCGACAATGTCGAGCCAATACAGAACAAAACATTCAAGAAAGACAGGGACCCAGTGATCAACCTAAATTAAATCAAATCAGCTCTAACGATGGCCAACAGTTTTTTTTACAACTAGCCTCGGATGATTTACCCTTAATAAAAATTAGCTTAAGTCAAGTAGAGTACGTGGCATTGATCGACACAGGCTCATCGTTCAGCATATTTGACGATGGTATAAACGATTCTCCAAATGTGCGAATAAAACCATTGCAGTTTACTACCATCACGGGCAAAGACTCTTTATATTTTGAAATACATACTCCCGCCCCAGCAGAGCTTAAGTCTCCGCCCCAGGCTCAAATTAGGTGGAAAGTTCGAGAACTGAAAAACAGAAAATATCAATTTATCATTGGTGTTGACCTGTTAGACAGGTTAAATACAATAATGGACATGGAACAACAAGTCATTATACTCAATGGCGAATCTATTCCTTTTATAAATAACCCATATCCAAATTAACAGTCTTGCGCAATTGAACAAATTGAAAAGGACTATATTGCGAGACTAAAGCTAGACCATTTAAACTCTGAAAAATGTAAAGAAATAATTAAACTTGTAAAACGTTTTGAAAATACATTCTATAAGGAAGGAGATAAGCTGACAAGCACTACAACAATAGTGCATGAAATAAAAACAACCACGGACCAGCAAATTAACGCCAAACTGCACCTGTTTTCACCTTGTCATGAACAAGAAGTGAGAAAACAGATAGCATAAATGGAGAAACAGGGAATCATTCAGAAAAGCTATTCAAAGTCACAAAAAAAGCGATAATTCCAAAGAAAATAAGTTTGGGATAATCATTGACTACAGAAAACTTAACGACATAACGGTGGATGATAAATTTCTTCTCCCAAACATAGACTCGTTATCAGTGGCGGCTCGTCACAGTGGGCAAAGTGGGCCGGGCCCACCCTCCAAAACACATAAATAATAATTTCAAATAAAAGTTTGAGTCATCATTTACATATTAATTTATATACGTTTAACATAATAAATCCTTCTATAATTTTAATCCAGCAACAGCACATTTCTATATCATTCATTCATACCATGCAATGACGTAAAATCACATAGTGCCATGCAAACATTGAATGTCCATCGCACAATGTATCAACATATTTTCATACATATAAAACAATTACTACAATAAGCTACAAGCATAAACTATACGATACAATATACACCTGCATCTTGTACACATAAATGTATGTTCCTCTTCTCAGTCCCATACACGCCACGACGGGCAGACGCATCACTAGACCATTCATAATTCTTCTACATCATCTACACTATGCTACAAACATAAGTATAAGCGAAGGTATAAGTTCGCGTTTGTGTGTTTATCGATTTCTGTTCATCAATGTGGCTCGGTGGGCCCAAGCATCACTGGCCCACTATGCGTTGTTACCAGTCCAAGCTGCGATCTATGAGCATTGACGCTTTCAATCGCAAAAAACTTGATTTTGTATATTGGGCCGGCTCTTCATCTACGAAAAATTGACGTATGCAATCGCATCAAAATCTATGTTGCATATTGGGCCAGCCCATCATGCGTTTACATGCGTAGCTTGAATCAAAGAACTACAAGATCATGACGCGCGCAAATCTCTCTCAGCTATATGCTTGTGCGTGCGTCACCAGGAGAGTTCGGTTTATGAATGAATGAATGAAAAATTGTTTGTGGTATTTTGTTCAGCATTTTTTGTCAAATTATAAACTATAAATGAGCTTAGTTAGATCATAGTAGATTTTATTAATGGGAGTATTTTTGTGAAAAATATTATGAAAAAATGTAATGCGACGTGTGTTAATATTGTACTGAATATCAAAAGAAGAATAATGTGGCGGAAGACAAATCTATGTACACCTGCATGTATCCAAAAGATGCAAATTTTTCTGATGTGAAAAATTAGCGAATAGGTATGGGAATTTACCTATTGCATGATTGTTTTTGAAATACATCCCAAAAGAAAATTAATTTCAGGATTTGAAGCATGAAATGCTTATTTGTCTTCTCAGGATAAATTTGAAACAAAGGTTAGGTTAGATCCTGGGTGTAAAATGCAAAGTGTAAAAATTCCAAGAAGAAAAATGCACCTCTCATCTTTCATATAAAATAAAAAAAAAGACAATTCTTTTATAAAATGGAAATAAATCAGCTAGCATAAATTTAGTCCATAAACTGTGCTAACAGATTTTCCAAATTCTTCAATAACAGCTCTTGCAGATGGCGTTAGAAAGACTAAATACAATCAAGGTTTCTTATTACGGTTTCAAAAATTATGTGGAGGTCTGAGCTCAGCTGCATTCTGAAGGCATCTGTTTTTTTCCATTCAATGAGATGGAAAATGACTCCATCTTAAAATTATGTGATTCGGTGCTTGCTTGGGACTTGGGGCTTACTTTTGGCTTGGGGCTTGCTTGTATCATGCATGCGTAGGAAAGAAACTAGTAAAGTGAAGACGGCACAGAGAACGTTAATATAAGCAAAGCGCTAAACACTTACACGATTTAAACTTTTTCTGGATGAGTCTTCCGTTTTCAGTGGTACTTTTAAAACTATTCAAAACGATCTCATCATTAGTAAATGTACTATATTAAAAAAACTTTATATTTATACTACATTAAAAAGCTTTATACTTGCTGAGATTCATAACGCTCCCTGTTATTCCTGGCAAATCGATGAGTCCACTGACACCAAGTGTTTGTCTCAACTATCAGTGATTTGTCGATAAGTTTCAGAACAAGGCATTACAGTAGAGAGATTCATTGTTTTTTTATGTAAGTCAAGGCAAAAAAGCTGGAGATCTCTATAATTTACTAACTAAACATTTAAGCATTTCGATATTGCCAGCATATTAGTGGGACAAACCTATGATGGTGCTTTTGTGATATCGGGGACTTGCAAAATAAAAGAATGCCGTATCTTTTTCGTGAAATTGACTGGGTTATTAGCATTTTTTTCCAACTCGACGAAGCGAACTAGTGAAGTTGATAAAGTTAATCGTAGGTGGCTACCTGATTGCAGCAATACACAATGGAACTATAAGTCTCGAAAAATTTAAGTTCTTTCAAATAGTACAAATGAGTTACTGGAAGTCTTCGAAATATTTTTAAATGATGAAGCCTTTGTCTAACATAGAGAAACGATTAAAAAGTATGTGGGCTTCAGGCATATTTTGTCGGTCTTCTCGTTTTTATTTTTGCTAAAAACGATCAACCTTATGTGTCAACAAACAGGTGTTCTATTTGAAATATTAATTATTGTAAAGTTAAGTGCAGATATTAACTATTGCAAAGAGCGAGTCAGTAACTTACTACTAACATTAGAATCATATAGAGGAGACGATACATATTTTGAAAAAAAATTTAACGATGTTTGCAATAATTTTGGGCAACCTGTTAAAAGATGTAAAATAGATTACGGTAGCATTTCAGATGCGAAAACTTATTTTAAAAGACTTCATGCGTTAAATTTAGACTAATCTAACTAAACCTTTCGGATATGAAAAAAATAGATTTTATCAGTTTCATTAATAGTAGTAATCTCAAATCATTTGCGAAGGCTTTTCTTAAAAATCTACTAGACTCTATTATCGACAGCTACCCCTAAATGTTTGAAAAAAATAAGCAACGAAACGAACTTTGTGTGTAGTAATCTGATCATAACAAATTTGGAATCACGCAGAGTTTATCGGACCTTTCAATTTTTATATCTGATAATAAGTTACAAACGGAAGTATTGGATATTTATAAATTGCTAAGTCAAATTGCTTCTCTGGTATCTGCTTCCACTCCAGTTGAACGAAGTTTTTCAGCTCTTAAGAGGGTAAAAACTTTTTTACGGAATTCAATTTGTCAGACAAGGCTTTCCGATTTAAGTACAATGGAATTCGAAAGGGATTTAGTTAAAATGTTGCGAGAAGGTTACAATTTCAAATATCACAACCAAATAATTGATCTCTTTGCTTCATCAAAGAGTAGACGTAACCAAATAATTTACAAGCATGTGTAGTAAATTATATAGTGCATCACGCTTTATTCTTTATTTTTAAATACGTTTGAAAAATGTTAAATTTGATGTAGAATATTTTGAATGTAGATATGTATATTAAACCACTTGAAACAAGTGTTTTAGTTTCATATATTTTATACTGAGGAGCATTGAATTTGAATATTTCTCGGAAGTCTATCTACTGCGTAAACGTAGTAGATAACTAACTGGGCCAAAAAGAATGGTTGGATCGATTGAAAGGTGTGCATATAGGTGTTATATAAATAGCGACCAAAACACTAAATTTTATTTATTTGAAAAAACTGACCAGCATGCAACGTAATCAACGAAAATTTGTTCGGATAATAATAAAAAACTGGGCCCACCCAATCTCAACAAGCACGAGCCGCCACTGCTCGATATTGGATAAACTCGGCAAAGGCCAATATTTTTCCACACTCGATTTAGCAAAAAAAAACCACCACATCCTCGTTGGAAAACCAAAGGCCCATGAAAGCCATTTTTAGAGACTACATGAACCAAACTTGTGTGTAAGAAAAAGCTATGCCTCATGCGCCATGATGCATTTTGCCCATCTCTAAACTGCACTGGAAGTTATAAAGCAAAAAGTTTTATTTTCCTGAGCGAATTTTCATAACCAAAGACACAAAAATTACCATAGCTGGCAGCACCAATCGAATTTTGCAACCAAATTTCTATCAAACAGAGTTTAGAGTAAGGTTCAGCTACTGTGTCAATTTCATGAAAATCTGGTTACTTATTCACATTTCCTAGGGCAAAAAGCAGTTTTTTTTCTTTGTAATTTTTCAAGATGGCACCACTGGCACAAAGTTGCCCACAATTCTAAATCGCTTCTATCAGACCTGGTCCTACTTAAGTCCAATGCATTCTGTAAATTTCAATTGTATCTGATTATTGATTCGTGAGTTCCCATGAACAGAAGTTTTTGATGCTAAAATATAGGTGGTTAACTGGGAAAGGGCTACCGTTCTTGTCCGACATGAAATTTCCAAAGTTTTACTTTGAACGTGTAGATAAAGCATAAGATTTGTATACGAATTGGTTTTATTGCAAGAAACGGACATTTTTTAGGATATTCGATGGTTTGAATGTTTTTTTTTTTTTTTTTTTTTTTTTATCGAATTCGTCGTCGACAATCAAACATATATATGTAAATGTATAAATACACATATATATCCGATTTCGTGACACACTTCTGCAGCTCAGCAAACTAGAATTTACTGAAGTGAAGAAAATTTCACCATTTCAACATACTCATGCATGAATGCTGAAAGAGGGCTCTGTTGAGAAAAGAATATATATATATATATATATATGCATGCACTTTATTATCCACCACCAACTGTAAAGTATTTCCTACTAACTATAGACAAAAAATGGGGTTAGTTTGAATTCCGCTGTTAGTAATAAATTGACCATTCCCGAGTAGGGAATGAAGGATCTGTGGAAGGGTCCGAACCACACTCTCATCGCAATTTTTTCTTTCTTTACAAAATGAGGATACATTAGGAGTGGCATAAATGGCTAATTAGTTGTGGTATGGTCGTTAGTTTCTCACTTGTATTCACCAACACCCATAACAAAGTATTTCATATTGCATGCAATCGAATAACTTCATTTGTCACAAACTTTCCCCTCAGGCAGTGTCAAGCACTGGTATGAGAGAGGACAAGAATTCACAAATCAAACTATTCTTTGTAAAACTGTTTTAATTAAATTCTCTGCTTTTTCAATTTGATTTTTTATGGTGTGAAAAGGAAATAAATACTAGCATGTATTGGTTAGAATTAATATATAAATAAGAGAAGAACTAAAGTTAGATAATAAAATAAAGAAAAATATTTACATTCGCTTTTAAAATAGGCTTACAACATACTGATTCAGCTTCCTTTTAGTAACGAAATACGAAAGGTTGTTTTTTAAATCATCAGGCATATCATTATACAACAATATAGCAAAAAGAATCTGGTCATTAAGGGCTCTATTGGTTCTGACTGAAGGCAATCTATAAGAATTCGCGGATCTTGTTTCATAGTTATGTGTTTCTCTGGTCGTTGTCAGAGAAATAGCAGATTTATTCTTTCCGTGCACAATTTTCCATATTGTTATTAGCTTTTGAAATGCTAATAGTTGAAAAAAATCTTCCCAGTTATGATATGTAGCAGATTAGTGGGTGTCCGTGGACTCAGATTGTGAACTGCCTTAATTGCCTTATTTAGAGTTCTGCTCAGGATGGCCAGGTATGTTGAAGAAGATTGGCTCCAGTTAAGCATGGCATAACTAATATATGGAATTATAAAAGCATGATAAATCATGTTTTTTAAAACAGTGTTCAAGTAGCATCGTCTTCTTAAGAAACCTACAATGGGACAAATCTTGGCTCTGATTTTTCTAATTTGATCTGACCATGACAATTTGTCATCAATTATTATTCCTAAATATTTAGTTTTTTCTAGTCTATCAATGGGTTGGTTGTTAATCAAGATGTTTAGTGATATGTCTTCCTTATTTTTCTGTTTGAAAATCAAGTAATGCGTTTTATTTACATTTATTTTTAATTTATTAGTAATTAGCCAATTGAAATATCTACCTAAATCATCATTGATCATCTGCTCTAGTTCAATAGGATCCCTATTTGAGTTTAATAAAAGGGTGCCATCCGCATAAATGACATATTTAGAGATTAAGATTATTCAGACTCTGGACATAAAGCAAATAAAGGGTTGGTCCCAAAATGGATCCTTGAGGAATACCTATATTTATCACCCTCCTATCACTAGTTTCACCTTTGAACTGCGTACTTATGGTCCGATTGGATAAATAATTTTTTATTAGCTCATTTCCCTTTCCTCGAATACCCAGTTCGTTTAAAATATGGCCTAAAATGGTATGGTCAACTGTGTCAAATGCCTTTTTAAGGTCAACAAATATTGCTGATACATATAAACCCTTGTCTAGTTGGCTGTTAATATAATGTTGCGCATCTATGAGGGCTGCACTTGTATTGCTGCCATTAAGGAAACCATATTGATTTTGATCGAAGCCTATAGTGTTGTTAATAAAGTGAACTAGCCTAGAATTTATAACTCTCTCAAAAATTTTACTGAAGGCGCTTGTTAATGAAATTGGTCTATAGTTATTTGGATCATCAATATCACGACTCTTAAAAATGGGGGTGATAAGAGAGTTTTTCAGAATATTAGGAAAGGTACCTTTATCCAAGTGCTTATTAACAATAGAAGTAAGAAGTGGAGTAAGAAGATCCTTGATGCATTTTAAATCATCTGCCCTAATCGAGTCTATTCCAGGAGCTACATTTTTAAGGTTTGATATAATCTCATTTATTTCTTCAATAGTAGTTGGTCTTAAGAAGAGGGTCTGATGATTGATTCTATTGCTAATTCTTTCCGCAGAGTTTGCGCGAAATTCATCATTTATTCACTTCCGAATTTTTATTTTTTCAAATTTAAGACACCAAAATTATCATAGCTGGCAGCTCCAACAAAATTTTTCAACCAAACTTCTAATAAATGTGGTTTAAAGTAAGGTCCAGTTACTGTGTGAATTTTGTCAACATCTAACGATTGAATCAGAATTTATAGGGCTAAAAGCAGTTATCTGTTTTAGTAATTTTTCAAGATGGCACCACTGGCACAGAATCGCCCGCATTTCAAAACCACGTCTATCAGATTTGGTCCTATTTAAGACCAAAACATTCTGCAAATTTCAATGAATTCTGCTCATCGGATCGTGAATTTTTTGAACAGAAGTTTTAGATGCTAAAAATATAGGTCAATTGGGCAAGGGTTACCAGGCGTGCCCGTTATACCATATCAAATTTTTTTTTTGTCTATGTAAACAAAGCACAAGATTTACATATGAGTGACTTTTTTTGAAGAAGCGGCATTTGTTCAAGAGAGACGATGATTTGGAGGTTTTCACTTTCAGTGCCTGTTTTAGCTACAAAGTTGCCAGCACGCTCCTTAGAAGCTACACAAATCTATAACTAAATAATACCAATATGTCCCTAAAATTTCGTAATAATTGAATTGCTAAGTCAAAAGTTATCGCAATTTAAAAACTTTCCAATTTTCCCGTTCTCTTTTTAGGCACCCAGCGCACACATTGGGCTAAAAAATTCCAAAACATTATCCGATTCACATGTAAAACACGTTCGAAATTTATTTCGTCAACTTTATTTTTGCAAAAACTATTTGTGTACGTAATAATAGGTAATAATAAAAATATCACTAAAATGGCCGCCGGTGCCAAAGGGTTAAAGATTATTAAATTTTTGGGAGACCTGGGAGACTATTCTGCATATACACCAATGTGTCCTGAAAATTTCAGTTCAATCGGATGGCGCGCTCTTGAGATTTTTTCGCTGAAACTTTTTGATGATATATATATATATATATATATATATATATATATATGTGTGTTTTTATATATATATATATATATATATATATATATATATATATATATATATATAACACTTGTCACCGAGCAACTGCAACACTCATCACGCTCGAGTATTCATATTGAGCCTAATATGTGCACTTCAATTCACTTGCGTCCCACGGGTCCTGTTGAAATATCTGAAATAATCGAAAATCACTGCAATCTTCAAAGGTGGTGGTCCAGCAGATCCATCAAATTATCGCCCAATAGCAGTCACAAGTGTCCTAAGTAAAATATTTGAAAGAGCCATTCAAAAGCAATTGCTTCAATTCATTAAGTCTAACTCCATTTTGATGCCAATTCAATAAAGCTTTCAAGAAAACAGTAGCACACTAGCGGCAACATTAGATGCAGTACACTTCATCAACAATGGATAGGATAAGGGCGACTATGTAGCGGCAATCTTCGTGGATCTGAAAAAAGTCTTCGACACCATTAACCACGAAATCCTGCTTCAGAGGCTCGAAATATACGGAATCCATCACAACTTCAAGCTGTTAATAAAGGATTATCTGTTCAACAGACGTATTATTACAACTAACAATATGTATAAAAGTCAGGAATGCACTATAAACATTGGCGTTCCTCAAGGATCAATCCTTGGGCCATTACTGTTTTTACTGTACATCAACAGCGTACAGGACATTTATCTGTTGGGAAAAATAGTATTATTTGCTGATGACACACTACTGCTGTATTCCGGTAAAAACGAATTAATTCTCCAGCAAAATATAAATGATGACCTAGGAAAATATTGGAATTGGCTCGAACAAAGTAAATTAATAATAAACACCCAAAAGACTAAATATTTAGTATTCCAACAAAAAAACAAGCAGCAAATTAATCCGTCACTACAAATCAATGAAATACAGTTGGAAAAGGTCAAGTCAATTAGATACTTAGGACTAACTTTAGATGAGAAAATGTCTTGGCTACAACATATCAATAACATCAGACTTAAAGTAGCGCCTATGATAGGAATCCTAACAAAATATGATTTTTTATCTCTCAACATCAAACTTGACATATTCAATGCTTTTATTTTGTCGAACATCTCGTCGCTGTGAAATCAAAACGGCATATCTGCAAAATACACATTCTTCACTAGAGCGCTTTAAAGTTTTCGCATGTGGGCTATTTCCACGTGAATGCAAAGCGGCAAAACACCATTAGACGGGTTTTTATTCAACTTTACGATATGCTGGTGCGACATAAAAATAGAGGGGAAAATAAGGAATTTTTTGATACCAAAAACTCAAAAACTCAATTTTTGCAGATATGCCGGTTTGATTTCACAGCGACGATCTGTTATGGAGCAGTTTTGTGGAAGCAAACATCGAATCAAAACATCGATTTGATCGGAAGACTAATCACTAAGGCAATTAAGACTATATACAAAATGCCAACTTTGACTCCAAGCTTACGTGTGTATCGTGAAACAGGACTACTAAGCATATAACAAATAATGTGTCTTGAACAAGGAAACCTAATATTCAAGATACTTAACAAAAAACTCAAATGGCCATATGTTATAAGAAATGTTGGAGAAATAACTCAGACAGCCACAAGATCGGCAAATAATCTTGCTATTAAAAAAGCTAGGACAGATCGTTTGAAAATGGATCCAGTGCAACAGTCTTTGGCTTATTACAATACCTTACCTGAGGATATAAGAAAATCGGCGAATTTGGTTAAATTTAAGGAAAAACTACGATCATTCCTTTTACAAAGATAAAGAAGACGCCAACCAGAGTTTTTTCTAAACTTTTCTCTGGGCATAAGTCTTGACGACAAGAAACAGGCGATATAATCTGAAGACGATAGTTTATAATGAAGTGCTTTCCCTTACACCAATATTTTATTGTCTGGAAAGTACGAAGTTAACATATATTGAAGAGAATTGATGCACACGGACCGTGCATTTTGATTGAGTGATGGAAAAAGTAGAAGGAAGGAGGTAAAAAAAATAGATATATATGAATTTTTGGCCAAAGTGATTTTATTACTAATGTTCTTTTTCGAACATTAGTAAAAATCAATCAAAGCTGTAATTCACGACAACTGATTCTAACTGGAAATATATTAATCCAGTTCAATAATTGCGAAGTTAAAATACTTGATCACTTTTTCTTAAATACAGAAGAAGAAGTACATGACCTTTTTTCTACCCCAATAATCAACAGTATGAAAACTTTACAAGTAAACTTACCTTTGATGATATCATCTTTACTAACATTAACAACATCAGTAAAATTAAACACCTTCAAACTCATAGAAATTTATCATACGGAATTAATATTTGTTTAATCATATCCATTTTATTCGTAATTTGTGGATTCGTTTTTTATCAGAAAAAGGAAAAATTTTTTTGGAAATTTCATATCAGTAATCGAATTCAGGAGAATTCAAAGAGTACGGAGGGGTAAGACATGTATAAGATGAAACATGAACACCATAACAATTATCACATGGTGATGTGCAACATTAGATCATTTCTTGAGTCAGGTAAAACTCCAGACATCGAGTCAGCAGAAAATAGATAATGTCACCATGAACAGAATTAACATGTAATATGAAGATCGGAATGCTAGTTCAGTTGTTGTGGGATCACTGAGTAGATTAGATCGAAGATAAATATTCCCAAAATAAAGTTTATAGTTGGTGTTGTATTAAATTGTTTTTTTTTTAAAAGGTAGTTTGGCCGATAGACTACCTTAGTCACATTTCCTGTAACCAATCTATGCTGGACTTAAATCGTGAACTTTTTGGAAAACCACTTACATCTGCATTGCTGAGATTGTTTGCTTCATGTACGCTGCAGGAATGCGTTACAGCGATTTCTATTGGGTATTAACGAAGGGCCAATTAAGAAAAACAAGTAATAAGTAAGAAGCAAAGAAAATTTTAAACAATTCAAAGCTTAGTAATAAGTTTAAAATTAAATCAAATTTGTTGTGCAGTGAAAAAATTTATTGTTAAAATTAACTTTATTGTGAAGTGACTGATTTGTATAGTTCGTAATTCGGAGTTTCAAAACAATCATATAATACTTAACGTCAAGTTAAAACTATAGCTTTGAATACGCATTGATCATGTTGAAATAACGCTGGCCAAAGGTAGGCTTTTACTATGTCTGACTGTTTATCGGCCAATGGATGCCTTTGGTGTTTTTCAGCACGCAGAGAGCCTAAAAGTAATAAATTACAGTAGATATAAATAACAAAATTACGATATTTGAGCATTGAGTTTAAATTTCCTTCAACATATTTATACACTTATAAAAAAATTCAGGCTTCATAGTATATTTTTTGTGTGCAGGCTTTTATCTAACATTGCGCAAACCTATGGGGCATTTCACGTGAAGCGGACAACGAAAAAAAGTCCAGGCTCTGGCTTTCGTTCAAAATGTGCATAATGGTACTTCTAGAGATTATGAACGTGGGTATGCAATTTTTCTTTTCTATGAGGTTTAGTTGCCGAGCTATGGGCTTTTGAATAATTGACAAATTGATGAAAGGTTTTTTTGGAAGCCGATTCTGAGATTCGAAAAAAAATCGGAAAAACATAAATTATAATGAACGGTATAGAAAATTAACTGTTGTTTTTAATGTAGAAATTCGATTTGAAAAACACATTTTTTTTCCTGTGTAAAACCGGAAGTAAACACTTCAACTCGTTATTTGAATAGTTTGGACCAAGTTAATTTTGTTTATTATTATATCAAAACAAAGTTTAAAGTGTACTTATTTTATGATAAAATTCAGAATGAGATGGACAGTAGTTTAGGAGGTAGGTGAATTTCAATTCATAAAAGTCGTATAAGGCGTGGTACCGAGAGCTTCCTTGCTCAGAACCGGCTTCCGAAAAAACCTTTCATCAATTTCGTCAATTATTCAAAAGCCCATAGCTCGGCAACTAAACCTCATAGAAAAAAAATATTGCATACCCACGTTCATATTCTCTAGAAGTACCATTATACACAATTTGAACGAAATCCAGAGCCTTGACTTTTTATCGTTGTCCGCTTCATGTGAAATGCACCCTATATTTCATTTGATCATTGTTAGTCTCATGTTATTGTTGATATATTGTCGATTGTCTATGTTTTTATCGATGCCAACATTGCTTGTTGAGTCGGATCGTACTAGAATTTTAACATACTAGGTATACCTAGTAAGAGTACAAAATTCTTAAAACCTATTCCAAATAAGATTAAAATTAAAAATTAACAATATTAATGCTAAGAAAATAAAAATTAAAAACTATTAAAAAACATTAAAATTGTAATAAACAATTGTAATAAAATTGTAAAACAGTAAAATTGTAAAAAAAAAACAAACCTTTAAAGTAAAATTTGAAAAAAAAATTTATATCATTATAACATAAACCATACCATAGAATCTCACATTCCTGCTATAGCCAAAACTAGGAAACAAGAAATTAATGGTGAAGAAAATTACGAAACACCCATTTTTGTCATATAATTTAATTTTTATCGGGCAAACAAAAGCTGTTGCAGTTTTCTAGCACGCCTGACACCAAAAAAAACTAGCAGCTGGAAAAACATTTATGCATCGCATGCTTCTGTCAAGTGCATTTATCTTGGAGACGGCAAGTTTACCCATTTATGATTGAACTTATTGGTGATCTTTTCACCAAATTAACGTAGATATAACATATTCTCATTCAGCAGAATAACCAAATCATCCAACTCCAGAGAATTCCTTCCAAAGAACAACCTTTTGACACCAAATATAGTGCAAAAATTAATTGCACCTTGTGGACGAAATTTTGCGTCTACTAGGAATAGTGTTGACAAAAACATGAAATTGTTGTTGTTTGCATCCTGCTGCAATTCGAGCTCAGTTCTGCCCATTTGGCTTATTGATAAGATAGCAAAGATGGTTATGTGATTTTTAGCGAATCTGTAATAATCACATTTTTGAAATCTAATTTTAAATGTTCTTCTGGAAGCAACGTTTTCCGAAATTCATCAACAATAAGAAATGTTCTAAAAATCCTCAATAAAATCTTAATACTTTATACTTTTCTTGTTATAAGATTGATCAAACATCTGCAGACTTATTTCTGACCACTTTTTGACTCCGGAAATGCCTGCGAATCTTCCATTTATAATTTGATAGAAATAAATTCATTTTAAGATGGAACAATTCACTTTTTCCTCCATCTCTAAAACAAGCTGCGAATTAACAATGTGGAATCCCATTATAATTAATTTTATAATTATTCATGGCACTTGTTTAGTTTTTTCCAAGGTATATTTGGCTGCTCAATCTCACCATTAGGATGTTAGCGTTAACTCAGCTACCAAATTAAGCATACAACCATGATCTTTTCGCCAAATACTTTTCAATTGCTTTTTAATAATGTTTGAAGAACATTAATATTAAAATCATTTTTCCTATATATATATATATATATATATATATATATATATATATATATATATATATATATATATATATATATATATATATATATATATATATATATATATATATATATATATACAGTGCCGTGCAAAACATTAGCAACGCATGGTGTGAGATAATATAAAATGCAAAAAAATTAAAAAAACTCTTTATTAGCAGATTTTTTTCTCTTATTTTTTATTAAGTACAGTAACGTTAAATAAATAAAATCCAAAAGAATTTTTTGATATTACCAAAACTCGAAATTTTTTCAAATTTCAATATTCCATTCATTTTACGCACGTGCAAAACAATAGCAACGTTCCAAAAAAAAATTTAATATTTTAATTATTTGTGTAATATCTATTACATATAATAACTTCAGCGCAACGGTCCGACATAGATTTAATTAATCTGTCAATTATGTTAGAGGAAATACTTTCCAAATCACTTTTAAGGACTTTCATTAATGACGCCTTATTACAAAACTTCCTTCCACTAATTTTTCTCTTCAAAATACCCCAGAGATTTTCAATACGGTTCAAATCAAGCGATTGGGCCGGGCAAACCATGACTTGAATCCCATTTACCTGGAACCATTCTTTTACCATCATCGAAGTGTGTTTCGGATCGTTATCCTGTTGAAACACCCATCGAAGTGGCATTTCTTCCTCCGCCTTTGGTAACATAATCGTCTCTAGAATATTTTTATATTTGAAACGATCCATTATACCGTTGATTTCATTAAGAGGACCAACTCCACTAGCCGAAAAGCAACCTCACTCCATAACGCTGCCCCACCGTGTATAACTGTAGGTATGCAATGTCGTCGGTCAAGCCGTTTTCCTTTTGGTCTTCAAATAAAACGAATTCCATCGCAATTGAACAGGTTAAATTTGCTCTCGTCACTAAACCTTCTTCGCAATCGACCAATTAATGTGATCCAAAGAAAATTTTAATCTAAAAAATCGATGTCTCATAATAGCATAGGTCATTAAATAAGCTGGTAAATTTACCTGTTTTTGGCATGTGTCTTTGTCAAAAAAGGCTTTTTTCAGGACGATAGCCACGTAAATTACTCTGTATAGCTCGCCCTCGTACAGGGCTGGGATCAACTGTTAGATTCAATATCCTGATAATTTCCAGTGCGGGTGTGAATGGGTCATTCCTGATTATGGAAAGTATTTTCCGATCTTCCCTTTCTGTTGTTGCTCTCGGTCGCCCACCAATATGTATCGTCTCTGTGTGCTCTGTTTCTCGAAATTTCGCAAGTATTCGACTTACAATTGATCTGTTAATGCCATATTTTTATGCAACGCTAAATTGCGCATTTCGAGCCTTTACTTGTTAATTTAAACTTAATTTAAACTCACTACTATATTTCGTAGATTCCATATTTTAAACGATTTGCAAAATCTGACCAATTACTTACGAGCGGTACCAAACTAAACTAATTTGGTTAGTTATCACTGCAGACTACCATGTAAACTTAACAAATTTGATCCAACTTGAAATTACCGTTATTTTAGCAAAGTTGACACAAGCGTTGCTAATGTTTTGCACGCGCGCAAAATGAATGGAGTATACAATTTTGAAAAAAATTATAGTTTTGGTAGTAGAAAAAAACTTCTTTCGTTTTTATTTACTTAATCTCACTGTACTTGACTAGAATAAAGAAAAAGAAAATCTGAAAATAAATAGTTTCTTCGATATTTTTGCATTTTCATTATCTCACACCATGCGTTGCTAATGTTTTGCACGGCACTGTATGTATATATATATATATATATATATATATATATATATATATATATATATATATATATATATATATATATATATATATATATATATATATATATATATATATATATATATATATATATATATATATATATATATATATATATATATATATATATATATATATATATATATATATATATATATATATATATATATATATATATATGTATATCAGCAAAATGATTAGGAGAGAAAATCTCTGGAGTGGCCAATCCGATGGAGCTGAATATTTCGGAGAACGTAGATGTATATGGTAGGTAGGCCCATATTTTGCTAGAATTCAGAAATCCTAAACCTTTTGGCAGCGGCGAGCGGTTTACTGAATTTTTAGGTACTCCCTTATTTCCAAGCAGTGTAAATTTTTGTTGAAATAAATGCTTGAAAATGTTCTAAGCTTGTCTGTGCTAAAAATTTGGAAATGTTGGGCCGCGTGTCGGTGCAGCATGCCTAAAAGTAGGCAATGTTTATTTCAAAATTTTGATTTGTCATTAGTTCTGACAAAAACATTGGATAATCGTGAAATTTGCAGAGAATATTGATGTGGAGAAAGATTTAACACACATGGAATTTTAAGATAGTGCGGGTAACCCTATAGTTATCTTGAAAAATCCATCTTGAAAAAAAGCCATCTTGAAAAATCACTGAGAAAAAAATTGGATTTTTTCTCACAAATTCACACAGTCTTTGGACCTTACTTGCGGAAATATTTGGTGAAATTTTGGCTGAAAAATTAGAATAGAGTTGCCAGCTATGATGATTTTTGTCTCCTAAATCTTGCAAATTTGCTCAGCAAAATAAAGTTTTTTTCCTTATAGCTTCCGATCCAGTGTTGAAATCAGAATAAAGTTCGCGTAGTAAATGGACATTAATTGGAGCCGAATGTCGTAGGTATTTCGTAAAAAAAAACGTAAAAGGGCTGCAAGCTATGATCATTTTTGTAATTTTGTGGAATTTCTTTTCTGAGCAATTATGCTATTAGATTTGCAACTGGCAATAATCCTGCAATAAAAATTAACAACAAATATTAACGCTTAAAAAATTTGAAAAGTTTTGACTACCAATTTCCATTCAATTGTATATGACTTTCGGGATGCTTATTATGAAAGCATTTACCATCTTCAGGACTCTATTGAGTGGACGAATATTTTTTCAACGTTAGACCTGGAGGAAGCCATTTCCACTTTTAACAACAAAATATTTGACGCCGTTCAAAGATATGTACCAAAGTTATACAAAGGATTAAACTGTCTGAGCCATGTCTTAATAGGTATCTTAGGCATCTACGAACTCGCAGGAACAAACTTTATAAGCGGATTCAAAACAATATTGACCTTAGTTCAGCAATTCAGGAAGATTATAATGAAATTACTAAGCAGTTTTGAACAAAGTCCCACGAGGCTTATGACAACTACATTAAGACTACCGTGTCACGATTTGTAAAACTTTTGTTAACTCAAACGAACATTGAACACAATATAAACATAAAAAATCTCCATCGTCCTCTAATGAGAGAACGATGGAGATTGGGCATCAAGCACAATTCATGAGTTAGTTTAGGTTAATAGCTCAGATTGTTATTAGTTTAGTTTGTTAGTTTCGCTGTT
>OX376374.1:82025699-82050249 GCA_947369275.1 Nemotelus nigrinus
TTTTGGAAATTTTTTCGGATGGCAGCCCCAGACATATTTTTAGTCGCTGAAACTTTCGATTGACATCTTCGGATGAAAATGAAATTCAAAGGATAGTTTTATTCAGCACGAGCATGTTATGGTAGATTTATTGTTTGCTGTGTTGGGACAAATGTTGCCAGCACTGAAACATTTTCATCATTTGTGTCATAGAAAAATGCTGTCAGAAAAATGATGTTTGTTCCTTTGAGTAAGAAATGGTTGATATGATACTACAAAGAAGTGCATAACGTCTTCACACAATTTTAAATCCCTCAAAGATTATTTGTTCGTAAATTAGTTTTCTAGCGGTTCTGATGCGCTAGGACTTTTTTGAATTGTACTATCTCCTTTGAAACGAGAGAGAAAAAATGTGTTTTTCTCAGTTTAGTCAGAGACAAAAACAGGTTTAATAAGCTTTTAGATTTTAAGGGAATGTTAAATCTTTTTCCGAGTTTTAGGGAGGGACTATTATCGTGGCTTGTTTTCCAACAATTTGGTTATTTTTTTTTAGAAGGAAAATGCAGTTTTGTGATAATTACTATGTTTCTGCAAGATGAAATCGGGTAAGTGACTGAGGTAGAGTTTGATGATTTTATCGGGGCCGGGGGCTTTGCGCTTCTTGATAAAGCGTGCCGAAGTTTTTGACCCTCCTCTATATTGGCGAGAGGAATTGGAGTCTTTGCGTTAGGTCCTTGAATTTAGTATTGGACAATTTGAACTTCGTTTTTCTAGATCGTCGTCTGAAGAATACTTTTTGTTGAAATTGTAACTCAAGGGTATCGGCTTTGGCTGAATTTGCTGAATTTCAGACCAGTAGTTCAATGGGACGGTAGGCATGTTAGGTTTTTTTTTGCCCTGAAATATTTTATTTTCTCCAGAATAAGTCACTTCCGGGCTCGATAGTTTTTCATGAAGAGCTTTCAATGTTCACGTTAAAAATCGGTTGATTTGATTGCGAACAACGTTTGTTTAAACGGTTTTACCTCTTTGCGTAATCCTGGGTCTCACGTACTTCTGGCGCGTCTCTTTATCTGATTTTTTCCTTATAATGAGAATTTCGATAGAGTGCGGGAGCTCCTTAGGATCTTTTTTATCGTCAATTGGGATTGTGGACGTATACTGGGCTTTTGCTTGAGAAATGCTCATGGTATGGGTTCCTATTGATTTATTTAGGTTCAGAATTGTTTCAGGTATAGTGGAAGCTGTTATCATTAGCCAGGGAGGACACAGAATGCTTGCCAATTGGTGCAATTTTTTTTCTGTTTTCGGAGGGACAATAAAAAACGTCCCTTCATTTGAAAGAGTACGGGCTTGTGATCCGATGGCAGTTCATCGAGAACACTGATCTGGGACATTTTTGGGGGATGTTTTTTAGGTATTCCGATATTTTTATATGTGACTGTGCAGTGGATTAAATTGGGTGGGGCTCCTCAGGGATGTAAAAGGTTTCAATGCAGACCCTGCCTGCAAATCTGTATCCACAGTGGCGATTGTGTGCTTTGAATTCTCCACCTAGGAAGATAGGGCCTTCAAGAACGAAAATGATCTGAGGCTTTCTGCATTGGGAGGAGGTCTATATGCGGCGATAGCAGTAATATCAAGAAAGCTTAATTGCAATTGATTTTAATCGCAGTAGCTTCCCCAATTCTTACGGGGTGAGAAGTTTTAAAAACATTTAGATGATTGAGAGAAACGCTGGGGATTTTTTGAGTATTAAACATGCCAAGAATTATTTTTTCTAATAAGTTCTTCATCAGAAAACTTGCATGACCTCCACAATTCTTCTGGAGAAATTGTGGTTTTGATTTGAGGTTTCAGGATATTATTAAAAAACTGCCGCTGGTTGGGCTGTGCTAGAATTTGCTCGGGCTATTTGAACAAATGTCTTTTTTGATGTTTTTTGGGGTTTCAAGGACAACTACTATAGCTTGCGGGATGCTTTCATGCCACAGTTAACACATTTTGGTTTCTGATCTGGGTGCTTATTACAGTACGTGTGGTGATAAGACCATCACACTTTACGCAACTGGATTGTGCGTGGCAATTGTTGGAGAAAATGGGCAAAATTGCTGGCATCTGTGGCATTGACCTTGGCCGGCTCTAGGTTTCTGGGCCTCAATTTTGGCAGGACTAGGTGGCAAATGGCCTGATTATTGTAAATGTGTTTTTTTCCCTTGCTATAAAAAACTTTGATAAGCTGGTGGCTCCAGGTTTTGAGATAAAAATACCTCTATTGGATTGAAGCCCTACCTTTGTAGGTCTAATTCAATCTCTTCCGTGGTGAGTCCGTATGGGATTCCGTCCGTTTTAGTAGTCCGTATAGTAAGTGTGCACTGCACTTTTAGTTCCGTGAAGATCTAAATAATCTTCTTGAAGTCGAAAGAAGTTTTTGGCATGATTAGAACGCCCGAAATAAACCATCTTTGCTGGAACAAAACTCGGCATTATGTGGTTTTCAAGACTTGTGCTAGTCCTGTCCATTGTTTAGTCTGGCAAAGAATAATAAAAGCCAGGTTGTTTTTCTAGTTGGGTTGGGGTTGGCTGTGGGGAGGTTCAACAGTTGATTCCTGGCTTTCCAAAAAACATCGGCATATCAGAAAAAACTGTCTTCTGAACTGGAAATATCTTCCGTGCCCAAAGAGTTGGATTTTCTCCGTGTTGGAGGATGAGGTTGCCTCAGAAGATGATGTTTAAAGCTTTCTTTTTTGAGAAGCTCATTATTTTGTTTATGACATCAGCATTGAGACGGCACTGCTCAGCTAGTTCTTCCTGCGTTTTTCTTAAGCTCATTTGGTAGTGTATTCAATTTCATTGATATTTTCAGATTGCAATTGAAATTGCGCTGAATTAATATGGAGCAGTCCGTGCTGTGTGTCAGAAGCGACGAGGGGTGTATCCATATATATATTGGTCACTTTGGTAAACATGCTAGTCTACCGCGTGTGCCTATAAAATGTTAGCCTAGCCTTTGGCCAACCCAAAGATTGCGTTTACCTCGCAATGTTGGAAAAATTATTTGTTATTATGAAACAAGAAAAAAATGAAATCAAAAGATAATAAAAACACTAACACAGCAAACGGAAAGCACATGTGTTTTCAAAACTAACTCTTACTCTGATTTGGTTTTCACAAAAACTGCCCTTCCTTTTTTCTCTTCGATGCTGTCGCCCCACGAATAATCTATCTGTGTCGTAGAAAAACGGGCCTATTCTCCGCTAATTGCAAGCTAATTATAAGCTTGGCGTCGTAGCAATTAATAATGCTGTTTTGTTACACTGTCCTTCTACGTGTGCTCATCGCGGTGGCTCACGACAAACGGAAAAAAAATATCTGCGACAATTTTTAAGTAATGTGAAGAAACACATGCTAAATAATTACGTCCTCCTTTCAACCAGCACTTAGCTAGTTAAGTGAATTAGGAACACTAAATTGTGTATATGCGTATATTTTACTTGGTGTAAATACTATTTTTATCATGATGTAGGTCTTCTTACCTAAAGTGAAGTCATTGTCCATATAATAAGGGTTGCCCGCATTTTACTGTTTTCCATGACACCCGTACACTGTCCGCTAATGAAACGTTGCAAAGCAGAAACAAGTATCTAGTTGCGGATACTCATGTAGCGTTGACAATAGCTGAAATATCAAAATAAAATTGAATGAAAATCATTTCGTGCAACATAATTTTCTACCTGACTGGTCACATGGTCTTCGATTTCCTCAAGTCGAAAGCTGCCAGCTGTCTCACTCAAATAGTGCTTAACGGACCTGTCCAATATCTGCGTAAATTTTTCGCTAGTAGACATTAACACTTGGCGTACCTCTGCTAGTTTTGCGACTGAGCAGAGTAATACAGGCGCGGAATGAAAAGCTGCAATGAAGATCAAACATAATTTCCTATCGAAAATCATTTTCACCATTAATTTCTTTTAAAAAACTATAAAAATACATCTAGGAAAAGATGCAGAGACCCATCGCCGCAATGCGTGGTAAATGCTGGCATCTTTATTTCATAGAGAATGCCGCAATCATAGTTTTTTCACGTAAAAGTAAACAGCAAATTCGAAATCATTTGACCTACTGATAGGCGGCAAAACTTGGGAGCAGTTTCACGGCTCATACCATTTTCTACAGGTTTTGAATCCGAAACAGGTTTTTTTCTCAGAACAACCAAAGATAATATGGTACGAGCACACACAAGATGGTGAAAGGTACTTACCACAATAATCGAAAACAAAATTTTCTCTTTCAGGTTCCGTACAAGTATCAGTTGGGGCAATTTATTCAACGCATCCAAAGTATCAGCTCTTTTTACGATAGTAAAGATCGCGATATAGTTGCAGAATCTCGTTGCTAAAAAACAACGTTAAGCATTTAACATTATGAATTGCAAGTGAATATATTATGATATCTTTAGTTGAATTAAACTAAAGTGAATATTAAAAAAAGGAGTTCGAATTCGTGTTAAATATAGCTTAAGTATTAGAATTCATATAAGAACATTCACTTCGAACCTAAAAGCGCTGTTTAGTAAATAATCTTTTTCTCGCTACAATATGTTTTGCAATATGCAAAGACAGTGAAATAAAGCCGAAGACTTTATGACCGAATTTTACAATTGATATACCCGATTCAGGAGAATGAAAACAAGGTTTCGTAATTTAATAAAGCCATGTGTGCATTTTATTCACAGCAAATTATCTTAAGATGACGACTGATATTGCTTTGATTGAATACCAATGAAGATATTTTATCGCTATATTTGAAAAACTCGTTTCTTTTATTCGAACCTTCAAGTTACAGTAAATGTGTTAACTGTAATTTGGATATTTGCTAGATCTATACTTCACCATAATTTAAGAGCTAGGTATTATTATATATATACCAACATACCTTGCATCATCGGTAATCTGTTCAAAGTCCGAATGATATCCATCACTGCAAACTACTATCACTACATGGACTGGATGGTAATCCAGATCCCATCAGTTTCATTACTGTATCGCAGCCTCTGGAAAAAGTTCATCAAAAGACCAGCCGCAGGCCGTTTTGTCAATATTTGAAAGAGGTTCTAACCTCCTGATCTGACCAACGCTCTGTAGTACTGCTTTATCATTTTCCACTCGCTCATTCAGGTTTTCAATCAAAGTTTGAAGTTTGCTTCGTCGACGGTTTTGTCCAAAATGGTGAGGCAAGGATTTGTTATCGATCAGTCGTTGCTGAATATCCTCATAAAGTGATTGCAAGGAGGCGTTGATGCGAAGAGTGCGCTGGGTCAGGGCTCACTGTTATTTGACTTAGCTCATCTAGCTTATGCATAGCAGTCTTAAAGATATCTATATGATTTTTGGATCTCATTTTTTCAAAGCTACATGTAACGAAATAAGTGTTTCCTGTTTCGATCGGCTGTAAGACCATGTGATTCCCAGTCCCTTGAAACTGCCAAATCTAGATCTTTTCGTCGATCAAGTAATATATTACGTAGCTGTGGCCTGCCACTGGGCGATAGCCTGGAGCAGTTTTTGAGCATCGTTTGCCGCAAAACCACATTCATGCGGGGCTACTAAATAATCGCACCAAGTGCCAAAATTATGGTTTTCTGTAGATATAGATGGCCGGGGGATCAGGCTCAGAGCATTTAACCTAAAATGTTTTAGCAAAATTATTTCAAAACAGATTTCAAGTACATCAAACGCTTTTCACCTGAAAATATATTGATTCCAGTAAGTAGGCGCTGTGAGGCAATCCTTCAATTAGTAAGTCAATAGGAAGCTCGGAAAACAGAAGATCTTAGAAGTGACGGGCCTAACCGCCCCAATAATAACAGCTGCTTCCCGATATTGACGAACCTTCGCATAAAAGTACCAGTCGTCTGAGAACCTGGCGAGGACTGCTCAGCCCTTCTCGCCCGTCACGAGAGGGTGCACGTATGCGCTCGCGACTATCAACCATTGCATATCATAGAAAACCCCTGTTACCTTCGAAGCAACTGCTTTTGTGATAGAAATTGATGTTCTCAAAATCTAGAATAAGAAACACCAATATTTAATGCATGCAAAATATACTCATAATAGTCAATTTTTTGTTTATTGAATTGACTATAATGTTCGACCGAATACCCAAAAAGATAAATTAGATATTTCTTCTAAATTGATATCTGCGCACTAATTTGATATAAATTACTTTTTACTAATGTTCGAAGAATAATAGCATTAAAAATAACTTTATATACATCCAAAAAAAAATCAGTGCTTATTTTTTCGGAAACGCGCCATCAAATCAAACTGAAACTTTCAAGATAATATTTGTGTATATGCAGAATAGGTCCCAAGTCTCTTTAACCTTTTTTGCGACAGTGGTGATTTCAGTGATATTCTAAATATCCCTATTATACTATCACCAAACTGTGTTTTGCAAAATAAATCAAAGATGTGTTTTTCAATGTTAACATGATAAAATTTTGGAAATTTTTAACCCTATGTGTGCGCTAGGTGCTTAAAAAAAAATCAGGAAAATTTTGAAAATTTTTTGAATTGCGATAACGTTTGACGGAGCTATCAGATCAATATAAAACCTGCTGGTCGTATTGATATTACCAACTTGTAAATTAAGGTTTGTTTTTTAATGAGCATGTTTGGACACCCTGTAACTACGGCAGGCAATAAAAAAATTTAACATTCAAAATCATCGACTTTCCTGAAAGATTTTTCTCTTGTAAGAAAAAAAGTATCTCATATATAAATCTTATGATTTGTTTTGCAAAGCCAAAGTAGAAACTTTTTGGAATTCTATATCGGGCCAGAAACGCTTACCATTCCCCCATTTGTCCTATGTTTTTGAGCATCAGAAAACTTCTGTTCAAGGGAACTCACGACCCGATAATCAGATTCCAGCTCATGTGCACAAAAATGTATTGGTTTTTAGATATGACCAGGTCTGATAGAAGCAATTTTGAACTGTAAGCAACTTGGTGCCAGTGGTACCATCTTGAAAAATCACTAAGAAAAAAAACTGCTTTTTTGCCCTATGAATTCTGACTCAACCACCAGATTTTAGTGGAATTTACACAGTAGCTCTAGATCATGTTTGGAAGAAATTTGGTTTTTCAAATTAGGCTGGAGCTGCCAGTTATGATTGTTTTGTGTGTCCTTGAATTTTTGAAAATTCCGCTCAGAAAATAAAGCTTTTTTCAACTTTAACTTTCAGTACAGACAAGAAATCGAAACACAATTCGTATAGTAAGTGGAACTTATTATAGCCGAAATTCGGAGGATTTTTGGTTGAAATTTTATGTTCGGAGGAATTTTGTTGTTTTTTGTATTATTTTGTCATGTCTTGAGCAAGCAATTTTCTCATACATTTTTCAAATGACAATGATCTTGTAGTGACAAAAAAACAACAAATATTAAGAATTCGTTTAAATTTGAAAATTTTTGTAAGTGAAAAACCTTAATTCCTTTGCACCGCAACAACCGCCAATGCTGCCATTGGATCGAAACGATACCTGCAGAGTAAGTTGACTTCACCGTGAGACAGCTGCTATATATTTTTTTGCAATGTCATCATTTTTTACTTCATTTAGTAAAATGCTTACATAAGGCATTTATATCGCGAACATTTACAATGAAAATAAGTAATTAATGTTTTAAAACTTTCCAAGTTCTTTATATTTGTTGGATAGCAGCCTCAAAGACCTTTTCTTTCTATGTTATTTCAAATGAAAATCATCAGATGAGGACAAGATTGATCGATACCTTGATTTTGAGGATAACTAGCTGTGGTAGACTTTCAATGACAGTGATGGTAACGTGGTTGAAAGTAGTGAGAATTTTCTTCGTTTGTACATATCACAGAGGATGCTGTTCTCAAAGTTTTGAAAGAGAAGCAACCGATAGTAAATAATAGTAACAAGTGTTTTGGACTTTCCTAAATTTTGAAGTTCCATATGTGTGGCAACTCTGGAATCATTTCCCACTACTTTGAAATCAAAGCAATACATTGGCCCTCGAAAACAGGTTGGGACAACGTGTGGTTAAATATGCACTCAATATCTGCACAATTTTTTTTACTGGCCATCGAAACACTGATGTTTTTTACTAATTTTTCGAACAAAATTAGTATTAAACTTGTTTCGCCGAAAATTCATATTTCTTTTATATATATATATATATATATATATATATATATATATATATATATATATATATATATATATATATATATATATATATATATACATATATATATATATATATATATATATATATATATATATATATATATATATATATATGTATATATATATATATATATATATATATATATATATATATCTATATATATATATATATATATATATATATATATATATATATATATATATATCTTATATCTACATATATATATACATATATATATATATATATATATATATATATATATATATATATATATATATATATCAGTGGCGAAGCGTTCATACCGATTCCTTCCGGCTTCCCTTTCGAAAATATCGACCCCATATAGAATTTATTAAAGCATGTACGAGTATGTTGTCCACGGCGTTTTACTATTTTTTCATAATAATAAAAAAAAAAAAAAAGAAATCTCCACCGTCCTCTAAAAGAGAACGATGGAGATTGGATAATATTCGCAATTTACGATTTTAATGTTAAAATAGGATTAGGTTAATTAATTAGATATTGCAGTCACGAATTTAATTCAAGTTAGATTAAGTTAGTTCACAGTTCCCGATTGTAACTTAATTAAGATTCAGTTAGTTGAGTAACACAAGTCATGCCGACGGAGCATACGACGAACGACACATAATTGAAACAAACGTTTAACTGACGCACAACGCAGTTGAACATCGACACATTGAACAGTAGAACAACACGACTAAATTGAATGCATAAACAACACCATAGCCATCAACGGCAATGACCAAATCGCGATGCTAATTAAAAACGCCAGAATATCGACGAGATATCGCGATCCGCACCATTATGCCCACAAACTCATACACTCGGCAGAGCAATGTATGGGCTGAGTCCGTACATACTGACGACACCAGACCTAGGCCAACAATTGACCTACATACGACTGGTTACCGAGTGTATCCCCGAGGTTGCCTGATTCCCGAACGCAAAGCCACTGATCGAATGGCGAATGGAGTTAATGCGAAAGATTAACATAATCGACCCGAGGCGCGAAGGATAGTCGCCATACGCGTAGGGAAAACTGGGATCAGGAGGGACATCAACATACGGGTCGGGGCACTTTACACATCCGAAAACTTGCGGCACGCACGGAATTTGCATATGGAAGGTCGGCACAAATTATCGCTGTAACGCGACTGGATTCTCATCTGATAGCGATCAGATGGAAGGAAACTGGGGAGGATTGCGGAAGCTGTTTTTTGTCGAAGCCGAGGAAAATAAATACAAAGCTCTTACTCACCTGAAAAACGTATCGAAAGGCTGCGAGCACTACCAGTTTTAACAAAATTGAAGTAAACAAATGTTCACAAGTCGGAATGTCACGAAGGGGAAAACGTCAGTTTAAGATGTTCGAAAATCGGACCGTCCCGAATTGGATCGCGTGGTGAAATGGAAATTCAACACCCGGTTAGAGGAGAATGAAACTCTGTTTGAGTCCGATCAACGGAATTTGAAAATCCCGCTGCCGCCAAAAGTCTTCCTGGGCACCGGGAAAGCGCGAAATTGGCCCTTTTTTCTGATTGAGCTGGGTGAGTGTACGGAAGTATCAAGTTTGCCGGAACGAAAATTTACACACTTTATTTCCTTTGTTTTTCGATTGTGGCTACCTGTTTTTGAATTCGGATTTGGACTCGAATTTGCGTCAACGACGGGGCGGTTTTCAAGTCTGGGAGGCGGCAACAGCATGGAAAAAACATATAATTTTTGTCCTGGCCCGTAACTGATGTGCCGGAAAGACGACGAGTGCGGATATTTTTGTGAGGAATAATAAAAAGTAGCTGTGAAGAGCAAATTGGTCGAGGTGGACGAATTGCGGAGGTCATACGGAGGTTCGAGTGCTTTTGTCGCAGCATCAAACAGCGGAAAAAGGGCCCCCATCGAGGGAGAAAATCTCATCTTCGCGATCCAGAACCTACATTTTCCAGATCAAACAGGTTAGATAGTACATAGAGCTCAACTTTGTTATACTAAAATTAGTTAAAAATTCGAATGCAAATAAGCTAAGTGAGTTTTACCATTGAATGGTAACGCGGTAGAGATAATAGTGACGAATTTTATAGTACACGTTAAGTGCAAATAAAGTTTTGTAATTATAAAATTGCGCCGGGGTAATTTTGAATTTCGGGTCGTGCGTTTTTTTGCAACAAACCGTCTACCTCTTCTCGCTTCAGGGCGACGGTAGCGAGGCAGTTTCCCGAAATAGAAGTGAGTGGGCGCCCACCCGCGACCTTTTTTCTTCGCGAGCAAAGCCGCCCGGAAACTGCCGCCCTTGTATCTCAGTTGGAGATAGAGGGTTTTTAGTGCGCATTAGAGATAAGGGTGACAATGTATTTTTACTATGCAGGTAACACTTCATTTGACAAAAGAAACATGCCCCTGCATGGCTACAATAATGGCCCAGTCATTTTAGCATAAAAAAGGGTTTCAACCTCAGAATGGGAGATAATAAGCTGCATTTTTTGTATATACCTTCACTTTGGGGTCCTCAACGTTTGCCTCAAAAGTCCTCATAAAATCTCGTGTCTGCGTCCGAAAGTTATTCAAGGTCAAAGGTGAGAAAAAACAGTTTTTTTGCGATTATCTTGGTTTCTATTGCTCCAATGATGTTAACACTTAGGATCGCAATTGTAGAGCATAAAAATTTGCGACACATTTTTACTTGAAGCATTTTTTTTCCCTGCGCTCAACCGTTTTTTCCGATAGAGGGCGGTAAGCGCGCAGCACTCAGCTATATGTACTGTAATGCAAGGTCAACCGTGAATATCTGTGAATACTACCTTCAGTTTTGGAATTATTTGTATTATTTATCACTAAATACATTGTATTTAATAGCATTTTAACCTATTTTTAACATTTTCATTTAATTATATTTACCTTCTTTGTGTGATTAAAAACTAATTAAATGAAATACTATTTGTATATGTAAGTTTATTGAAAGTAGATTTTAAGTAGTAAAATAATTATGTATTTTATATTTAAAATGTGGGAATTTTTTAAATATTTAAATACTTATCATAATTATAACTGGGAAGACGGTTTTTTTACGACCTTTTTATATCATCGATGGCGGATTTTTCTGCATCGCGTCGTTTGGAGTAAAGACGATGCTTTTTCTGTTGTTTTTAGATAAATACGTTAAGTATTTAGAAAAACATTATGCATCAAAAACTGTTGTTTGTGTTAGACGGATACTCAGGCTACACTAAAAACATAAAAAACATAGAAGAAATGCTGCTTTTTTCGAAATGTTATGAAGTTTGTTTCGACAAAAACAATGATTGTGCCAATTAGCCCAGAAAAGTTTTTTGCCAAATCGATGTAATAAGAAGAAACTTATTGGTATGCTCATTGAAAAGTTTGAGAGTGTAAATATCACAGCAAAGCAAGCAAGAGATGATGCTGATGTTTCTACTTATAGAAACAGCAATCGAAGAATCCAAACATGAAAGGACTGCCATCATTATCGGAGAAGACATAGATTTACTAGTTATTTTAATTGGACGCACCCAATTACATAAAAAAAAGTTGGCAAATGTAATGTCAAAACACAAATATATTCTTCAACAAGTTTTGACAAATATCCCATTTTCTTTCCCATTTCTTTCTATCCCATTTCAAACATGTTTTTATTTTTACATGCATTCAGTAGATGTGATACAACTTCTGCGCTGTTTTAAAAAAGGAAAAAAAAAACTTTCATAAAAGCACTAGAACAACTTGCCAATTTCGACGAACTAGCTCAAGTTTTTCTAGAAGAAAACTGCCATGTCCAACAATTATACGATAATGGCATTCGGATCTTACTAGCGATATACAATGCTCCAAAATCTGAGGATAATATCGATCATCTTCGATATACTCAGTTCATTAAATGAACAAAACTTAATAAACCTGTCCAATTATCTAATCTTCCGCCGAAAAAATGCTGTTTTCATTACAAAGTGACTGTGAGCAAGAGAGTGCTCTTGACCATGAAATTCAGGAAAGTCTGGTCTGGAAACACCAATTCAAGGCAACAAAGATGATGACAATGATACAGAAATTCCCGAACGTCCAGAAGATTACGATGAAGAAGAAGAAAAGTAATACTTTTGTTATTAAAATTTTTAAAGAATGGTAGATTAAAAATATGTAATTTATAAGTATATACATATTAAAATAAATTAAAAATATGTAAAATGTTATTAAATACAATGTATTTACTGATAAATAACTCAAAACTGAAGGTTTCACGGTTGACCTTGCATTACAGTACATATGGCTGAGTGCTGCGCGCTTATCGCTCTCTATCGGAAAAACGGTTGAGCGCAGGAAAAAATGCTTCAAATAAAACGTGTCGCAAATTTTATGCTCTACAATTTCGATCCTAAGTGTTAACATCATTGAAGCAATAGAAACCAAGATAATCGCAAAAAAACTGTTTTTTCTCACCTTTGACCTTGAATAACTTTCGACGCAGACACGAGATTTTATGAGACTTTTGAGGCAGCGTTGAGGACCCCAAAGTGAACGTATATACAAAAATTCAGCTTATTATCTGTCATTCCGAGGTTTTATGCTAAAATGACTGGGCTATAACGTGAAAATTCCCATTCATAAGCCGAAATTTTACGGCTTGCAAATTCTTATTTGCAAGTTACTAGAGCCTTTCACCAAATGTGCGGTGACTGTGCTCTGTCTCTTTTCATTCCTTGCTGAAATGTTAGCAGCGTCTCGCTTTAATATGTGAAAAATAAGCCGGGATGGATCGGCTTGCGAATGGATCGAGAATCGAAGAGGTTCCGATCGGTCCCAGTATTACCGTTGTGCTATTTTCATGTTGCTTATTTTCAATAGCCGAACGTAGCATAAACATCTGTATTTTAGTAATTGTTGAGTTAATTGAAGCTTTGTGTTTTTCTAAATGCTGCAGATATGAAAATTTAAACACGGAAACAAATACATTGATTTGAAGTTACAGCTAAAGTAAAATTTTTCACGTTAAAAGTACAAAATGTAATGAAATGATAAGATCTTTCTTGTGCCGGCATGCAGATAGGGCGTTTATGCTAAGTAATGGAGGCGTGTTTTGTAGATAGGGCATTTTTCACGATGAATTTAAACATACTTGCGCAAACCACAGGTTTTTCATATTAATTAGGTTGATGTAATAGATTACAAAATTTTTAAATCTGGCCTATGCTAGTTTCTAGAAATTATAGATGTTTATTCGGCTTCCCTTCATAATCACTTCACCCCTCGCCACTGATATATATATATATATATATATATATATATATATATATATATATATATATATATATATATATATATATATATATATATATATATATATATATATGTATATATATCACCCAAATGATTAAGAGAGAAAATCTCTGGAGTGGGCGAAATTTTCGGATGACCTAGATGTATAAAGTGGGTAGGTCCATGACTTGCTTAAATTCAGATATCTTAAACCTTTTGGCGGCGGCGAGCGTTTTAGTGAAATTTTATGTACTCTTATATTTCCAAGCAGCGTAAATTTATGTTAAAATCAAGTATTGGGAATAAAAACTTATTATATTTTTAGCTTGTGTATGATAATGAATTGGAAATTTTGAGCCGTGTGTAGGTGCAGAGTGCCTAAAAGTAGGCAAGGATTTCTTTTCAAATTTTAATTGGTCTTTACTTTTGACGAAAACATTGGATCATCGTGCAATTTGCAGAGCGTATTGATGTTGGCTAAAATTTAATACAAATGGATTTCCAAAGAAGTGCGGGTAACCCTGTAGCTGCGACAGGCTCCTGGAAAAAAAAATTTTTCAAATCATTGACCCTCCTGAAAAAATTTTGATTTTTGACAAAAAAACCAATCATTGATAAATTTTAACCAGTGTGCATCATGTTATATTAGAATTTTCGAGATTTCGATTTGCACAAGAACGGCAACCCATCACCAAATTACCTCTATTTTCAGCACTTGAAAGTTCTGTTCACGAGAACTGACGACCGGATTATCCGATCATAATGAAATTTAAGAACATGTTGGTATTAACTAGGACCAGGTCTTATAGAAGTGATTTTGAAATGCGGGCTCCCCTGTGGTAGTGGTACCATCTTGAAAAATCACTGAGAAAAAAAAACAGCTTTTTGGCCTAGAACTTCCGATCCAGCCATCACATTTAAAGGAAATTCACACCATATTTGGATCTTACTTAAGATAACATTTGGTGAAAATTTGGCTGAAAAATTAGAATAGAGTTGCCAGCTATGGTGATTTTTGTCTACTAAATCTTGCGAATTTGCGCAGCAAAATAAAGCTTTTTTGCCTATAACTTTCGGTTCACTCATGAAATCAAAACAAAATCCAGGCAGTAAATAGACTTTGATGTGGACCAAATGTCGTAGGAATTTTGTACACAAATCATGAAAGAGCTGCCAGCTATGACCATTTTTGTAATTTTTAGGAATTTCTTTACTGAACGATTATGTCATTGGATTTGCAAATCAGAATGATCCTTCACTGAAAATTAACAACAAATATTAACGCTTTAAAAATTTGAAAAGTTTTGAGGGTGGTTGCCCTAAAATTCTTTTCACTCGTATAACTTCCAGCGCAGTGATTCAATCGAAACGAAATTTACTGGTTGGGTTTAACTTAACGTGAAGCAGATTTGGTATATACTCGTATTTTGCTTTGCCGCTGACACAGGGTATCCAGTTTAAGCCATTTTCGTAAATATCGCACCAGCAGATGCTTCAAATTGCATGCTCATATGCTAAGCATTTGCAAGAAATATAAGAAACCAATTTTGAAATTTTCCGAGTTCTGAACATTTGCCGGATAGAAGCCTCAAATAACGTTTAACAGCTGAAACTTTCGATAAAATCCTCCGACTAGAACGAAATGCAAAAAATTAGTCGATTTAAGTATGAGCTTGTTAGAGTAAACTTATTGCTGCTTCGTTGGGAAAGTGCTTCCAGCACTGAACATTTTCATCATTTGTGTTATAGTTGACTTTTGTTGCTTTGGATAAAGAATGGTTGATATGATTCTACAAAAAAGTGTATAGCGTCTTTCCACATTGTCATTCAAAGACAATTTCTTTGAAAATTAGTTTCCTAGCGGTTCTGATGCGCAAGACTTTTTTTTATAGATATAAACCTCTTCTATGTCATAAAATTTTCATAGAAAAAGGTAACTCTGGACCAATTTATTATTGAAGGCTTGTTGCGGTACAATTTAAGAATTTTAATATGAAAATAATTACAGGCAAACTGACATGCAATACGAATTTTTCACAACTTTTGGGGTGGGAGTAATCAAGTGCTGCGAATTGTATATTTATATATCAATAAAGGTATATATATATATATATATATATATATATATATATATATATATATATATATATATATATATATATATATATATATATATATATATATATATATATATATATATATATATATATATTTATATATATATATATATATATATATATATATATATATATATATATATATATATATATATATATATATATATATATATATATATATATATATATATATTGTTTAATATGAATCTGGAAACCAAAGAAATTAATAGTAAACACCAAACAATATTCAATCCACTTACCTGTATGACAGTCGACGGATCGATTGTCAGTTTTGACGTCGCGCGACCAGAGATAATATCAGCTGATTTATAATTTTAAGGATGTGTCTTAAATTGTAGAATACTGGAAAACAATTTTTCAACAATATAGATGTAGCATTATTGGAAATGTTAACAATGTTAAATTTAACGGAATTTTCACTTAGAAATTTTTCGAGCCCATTGTTATGGTACAGTTGATTTTGAATTGAACTTTGAATCGGTCGAATAGTGTTGAGCAGTTATTTTCATAGAATTTTTCTTTTGAACTTGAATTAGTTGAATTGATTAAATTGAAATAAACCTAAATAAAGTATCTTGAATCGATTATAAAAGTGAGTTTTTGATTTGAAGTAATATCGAACATAATGTTGGTCCTTCGAACCGGATTCATCGCGTTCATAGCTAAGTGAAGTGGTGAATAAAGATATTGAAATATCAAATTTTAAAAAAATTGATTGGACTCTTGAAGTTCTTGAACTTTTGAAATACGTTTATATTAGTGAACATTTGTGGCTGAATATTTTTCGGGATTAGTGGCGTGCAAAATCACTGTTTGCTGGTAGTGATATGCACATATGGTGTGGTATGTAGAAATCATATTATCCTACATTGCATTACAACATTTTATCCTACATTATATTGCATGTTGATTTCCAATATATTTCCTTTTCGTATTTGTCCATCAAATTTGAATTTACTAGTGCTGATCAAATTGCTACTTTAAACTCGAAAGTAGTATATTTAGAAAATTGAACAGAAAATCAGTTCATTAGAAAACGTATAAAGTTAATTTGAGCTTGTGAGAACAAGTTAGACGTGAACAGAAAATCAGTTCATTAGAAAGTGAAACTTTAATTTGAATTTGTGAGACCAAGTTAGGCGTGAAAGTAGATAACGTGTATGTACGTGAATTGAAAATAGAATTGATTAGAAGTAGTCGAAATTGAATTTGATTGAATAGTTGAAAGATCATGGCGACGATTACTAAGTTGATCTCGCAGCAAGGTCTGAACTATGATCAGTTGGTGCGAATGCACTCTAATTACAAAAAAAAACCCTAGCGCATCAGAACCGCTAGAAATACTAATGTTCGAAGAACAGTAGAAGATTTGTGCAGATTTTGAGTGTATTGTTACATATTGTTGTTATACTGTTGTAATTGTCTTATATATTATATATTGTACGTATTGTCATATAAATTGTTATATATTGTATATTCGCGATGTGAATACTTAATGCAAGCATTTATTGGTACCAAAATAACAAAAACACCTCCTGCTAGCAGTCCTATCTGCCTCACGTTGAATTCAACCTGCTCTGCGAATTTCATGTTGATCCGATCACTGCATTGGAAGTAATAGGGATACAAAGAAATTTAGGGTTACCATTCGCAAGAGCTTTCAAATTTTCTAAATCTTAGTATTTGGTGTGTATTTTCACTACAAGACCACTACGATTTGAAAACTTTATGATAAAATCGCTTACTAAAGCTATTTCAAAAAATACAAAAAGAATCATAGCTGGCAACCCTATCATTGTTTTTCAAAATAGATTCCTACTGAATATTGTCTACAATAATTTAAATTTGTCATATGAATTTCGTTATGATACTATGACTATACTGGAGGGCAAAGAGCTTTATTCAAATAAAATAAAATTACATAAACAACTTGGTGCAGTTGCACCAATTTTTGACGATTCTAAAAGCATATAAATATATAACTTAGATGCTTTACTTTTATATAATCTTTTAGTGCTTTTATATAATCGAAGTCGTTTGTCATAAATTATGCTTACCATAGAAGGGGGAAGATACAGATGAATAAGCTAATAAACTCGGTTATAGGTTCAAGTAACAAACAATAAAATTTCCAAAGCTCGGAATATTTAAATATCGGTTGCTTATTTCATTGTACATATTTTGCTTATGAATAGGCAATGGAAGCATCTGTTGGTGCGATATTTACGAAATTATCCGGTGCTGGCAATCATGTTGTGTTAAACCCACCCTATGAATTTCGTTTCGATTGAATGTCTGCGCTGTAAGTTATAGGAGTGAATTACATTTTAGGGTTATCATCGTCCAAACTTTTTAAATTTTCGAAACGTAAATATTTTATGTTATTTGTCATTGCAGGATCATTCCCACTTGGAAATTTTATGACAACATCGCTCGATAAAGAAATGTCAATAAATTACAAAATTCATCATAGCTGGCAACCCTTTCACGGTTTTTCAACAAAATTCCTACAGAATTAGAAACGCAATAAGATATGCTTTTCACATGAATTTCGTTTTGATTTCATCACTGCATCGGAAGTTATAGGGAAAAACCTTTATTTTCCTGAGCAAATTTACAATATTTAAGAGACAAAAATTGCCGTAGCTAGCGTCCATATACTAATTTTTCAACCAAATTTCTATGAAATCTATCTTAGAGTAAGGTTCACCTACTGCGTGAATTTTGTTAAAACCTGGTGGCTAAATCGGAAGCTATAGGCCAAAAACCAGTTTTTTTTCTCAGTGATTTTTCCAAATGGCACCACTACCACAGTATTGCCCGTATTTAAAAATCGCTTCTATCAGACCTGATCCTAGTTGATGCCAACATGTTCTGTAAATTTCATATTGATCGCATTATCCGATTGTCAGTTCTCGTGAACAGAACTTTTGGGTGCTGAAAATAGAGGTAATTTGATCACGGGTTGCCGTTGTTGTTTACTGCGGAATTTTTGAAATTTTTATTTGACTTGGTGGACAAAAGTCAAAATTTATCAATAGTTTGAATTTATTTTCAAAAATCAAAAATTTTTCAGGAGACTCGATGATTTGAAGGATTTGTTTTCAGGAGCCCGCTGTAGCTACAGAGTTGCCCGCAAAGTCTTCAAAGTCCATGTGTGTTAAATTCTAGTTTACATCAATACGCTCTGCGAATTTCACGACGATCCATTGTTTTTCTTAGAAGTTATGACAAATCAAAATTTGAAAATAAATCCTTGCCTACTTTTAGGCACTCAGCGCCTACACCTGGCTCAAAATTTTCAATTCTTTATCATAAACAAACTACAAACATAATAAGTTTTCATTCCTAGTACTTTTTTTTAACAAAAATTTACACTGCTTGGAAATATAGGTGTACCTGAAAATTCACTTAAATGCCCGCCGCCGCCAAAATGTTTAAGATATCTGAATTTTAGCAAGTCATGGACCTACCTGTTATATACATCTATGTTCTCCGAGTTTCAGCTCAATCCGATCGGCCACTCTAGAGATTATCTCTATTAACCGTTTTGCTGATATATATATATATATATATATATATATATATATATATATATATATATATATATATATATATATATATATATATATATATATATATATATATATATATATATATATATATATATATATATATATATATATATATATATATATATATATATATATATATATATATATATATATATATATATATATATATATATATGACGATTTTCGGCGAAGCGATTTTTATACTAATGTTCTTCGAACATTAGTAAAAAGATCCGAAGGCACGAAAAACCGTCACTTATTTTACAAAATTATTAGAAAGACTCGAAGCTATTCAAAAATCGTTTGAGAAAACTCATGAATCAATTCTCGACTCATTGACCGGCAGTGAGTCTGAACTAGGTAATCCATATTTTAATGACGGAAAATATAGTTTGTTTGAAGAACTATATGTAACATTATATTCGGAACTCACAGAGTCTTTGATCGAGGTACAAAGGGTCTCGAATACAGATTGTTCCGAAATTACCAATCGGCCACAGAATTCGGAAGAAAATGAAATCAAACTTCCAAGAATATCGTTGCCAAAATTTTCGGGAGATTACGAATCGTGGATCTCATTTCGAGATCTCTTTGAGAGTTTGATCCACGAAAAAGCTTCATTAAGAAATGTTGAAAAACTTTATTACTTAAAGTGTAGTCTTTCGGGTGAAGCAGAAAGTCTGTTAAAACAATTCCAGATAACAGATACGAATTATCAAGTGGCATGGAAGGTTTTGGTTGAACGTTACGACAATAAAGCAACGTTAATGAACACACAATTGAAACGATTATTTAGTTTAGGGGTCGCAAATGAGTCAGCGGCATCAATAAAATTGTTATTAGATAGAACGGTCCAGGCAGTGCAAGTGTTGGAGAACATGGATATCAAAGACATGTGGCAAGCAGTAGTTGTATACATGACAACACAACGGTTACCTTCGGAGACGAGACAATTATGGGAGCAGCAGCAAGCGGCTACTGGAGAGTTGCCGACTTTCATTGAGTTGAAAGCCTTTTTGCAAAATCGATTTCGCGCCTTGGAGGCTTCTGGAGTGATTCATATTAGAGGAAGTTCACAAAGGAGGATTACAGCGTCTCACACCGGTAATGTACAATCGTAGCACAGTGACGTACAACAGTCGTGCACCATCTGCAAGGAAAAACATGGTATTCAGCATTGTATCCAGTTTTCGAGAGCCAATCACGGTACAAGGTTGCAATTAGTAAAACGCAATGGCCTTTGCATCAATTGTTTAAAAAAGGGCCATATGATGAGCAGTTGTCCAAGTACGTCACGATGCTTTAAGTGCAAGGGCATGCATCATACACTGCTGCATAGAGAAAATGTTGACACAGCATTACCAACGGGTCCTGAATTGAGGCAGCAACCGGGTCCATCGAATGCTGGTCTTAATATTAATTCACTAAACGTTACCGCCAGCAAAGAAGTCTTATTGGCTACGGCATTAGTTACCATCAAGTCACCTACTGGTCACATCCCACTTCGAGCATTACTTGACCAGGGCTCACAAGCGTCGTTTATCTCAGAATCTGCAGTGCAACTATTGAAATTAAAAAGAGAATCTTTGAAAGTTAATGTCACAAGAATCGGTTCAAACACTGCTACAAAAATTAAAGGGGTTGTTCGAGTAAATTTAATAATACCACAACAGGATACGATCGAATTAGATGCTTTAATTTTAGAACAGATAACAAATCTTTTGCCACCACGAAACATTACACCAACAGTGTGGAAGGAATTAGGAAATTTAACATTAGCAGATCCAAGCTTCGACAAACCTGGTAAAATCGATCTACTACTCGGTGCTGATGCCTATGCAAAGGTGATACTTGGCGATATGCAGAAACTTAATATTGGTCCAATACTTCAAAACTCTAGGCTAGGCTGGATTATTTCTGGTGGCGTTCACCAAACAAATTCAAAAAAGGGCTATCAAAGTTTCAAAGTTGAAGTTACAGATTACATGAATATTAGTGATCAGCTCAAAAGGTTTTGGGAGCTTGAGGAACTTCAACCCAAAAGGGTTTTAACCAAGGAAGAGGAATTTTGTGAAAACCACTTTGTGAAAAATGTTACGAAGAATAATGATGGAAGGTATACGGTGCGACTACCATTTAAAGATGAAGCGTACAAAAATAATCTCGGAGAATCGAAAAACGCAGCAATACTCAGCTTCAAAGCGTTAGAAAAACGTTTCGAAAAACAACCCGACCTGAAACTGGAGTACCAAAAATGCATTCAATCATATGCAATTAGTACACTCTAATCATATGCAATTAGTAAAAGAACCTACGACTAATAATGAACACACTGAAGATAATAGAATGAATTATTATTATTTACCTCACCATGCAGTCTTCAAAGAAAGAAGTACGACAAAATTGCGAGTCGTATTCGATGCATCTCGGAAAACGAACAAAGGATTATCACTAAATGATATATTGTTGACTGGACCATCCATTCAGAATCAAATTATTTCGGTTGTCATGAGGTGGAGGCTCTTCCAGTATGCTTTCATGGCCGATATAGCAAGAAAGTATCGCCAAATTAAGGTGCACCGCGACGACGTTGACTATCAACGAATAGTATGGAGATCGAACCCCAATGACGCACTTGATCACTATCGCCTAACTACGGTAACATTTGGCACAACGTGTGCACCTTTTCTCGCTATACGAACTCTGCACAAATTAGCACAAGATGAGATGAATAATTATCCTTCGGCATTTGCTGCTATCAAGAATGATTTTTATGTCGAAGATTTACTCTCAGGGGGCCAAGAATTACAAGAAACTATCGACAAACGTGATGCGATTTCTGCTGCCTTAAAATCTGGTGGGTTTATTCTGAGAAAATGGATTGCGAATGATCAACGGATCTTGCAAGGAATTCCCAAAGAAGATATTGAAATAAAAAACTGTTTTGAAATGAATTAAGACCAAGGATTCAAATCCTTAGGAATTGTGTGGTATCCTATGAATGATTATTTCAGTTTTCGTCTGCAATTGAAAGGTTCAAATTTACCTTATTCAAAGAGACAACTGCTTTCAGAAATCGCTCAACTATTCGACCCAATGGGATGGCTTGCTCCAATTATTGTCAAAGCGAAAGTCCTTCTCCAAACTTTATGGCTTCAGGGGCTCACCTGAGATGAACCTGCCCCTGATGAAATCATACAACAATGGTTGAGATTTAAAAATAATTTAAAAATGATTAGTGAAATTAAAATACCGCGATATATTAGAAACTCGTCATCATCTCAATTTGAGATCCATGGATTTAGTGACGCGTGAAAGGAAGCTTATGCGGCTGCTGTGTACCTAGTCAGCAGAAATATTGAACAAACTCACGTTTATCTTGTGATGGCGAAGACGAAAGTTGCTCCGATTTGAACAGTGTCAATACTACGTTTGGAACTATGTGGCGCTGTGCTACTTTCCAAATTAGTACATCAAATAAAAGAAACTTTAAATTTCCAACACGTTCAAACATGGTTATGGACCGACTCGGAAATTGTCCTCTCCTGGATTAAGGGACATCAATGCTCAGTTTTTGTAGCCAACCGTGTTACCGAAATTCACAATACTAGCGGGAATACACCTTGGCGTCACGTGCCCTCGAAGGAGAATCCTGCTGATTTGGCAACTCGTGGTTTGGATGACAACGACACAATCAACAATAAGTCTTTGTGGTGGACAGGCTCATCTTGGTTGCAGAAAAACCCTGAACATTGGCCTAAAATGAAAACTGTAGAAATTACTAATTTGGAAAAACGGAAACATTTGAATATTCACCTCTGCCTGGATTTATCTTCGGATACAAACGATATAATAAATAGATTTTCCTCACTAAGTCGATAGATTCGAGTTACCGCGTACTGCTACCGATTCTCCAAGTTAGCCAAAAAAAAAGACAACTGATAAAGGATACTTAACAACGGAAGAATTACAACAATCTCGAAAATGTTGGATTATAAACGTCCAACAAAAGGCTTTTAAAGAAGATATTAACAAATTACGAAAGGGCGAACAATTATCGAAAAGAAGTCAGTTAATCAATCTTGTTCCATTTCTTGACGGGGACGGGATTCTGCAAATCGGAGGGCGTCTGGAAAATGCAGATTTAACCTTCTCACAAAGACATCCGATCATCATTCCGAAAGCAGGGAAATTTACTGAACTGCTAGTACGACATATACACAACATCACGTTACATGGAGAAACGCAATTGATGCTCGCTACACTGAGACGAAACTATTGGGTTTTGGATGCAAGAAATGTTATTCGACATTCTTATCATAAATGTTTAATTTGCTTTCGAACCAAAGCCAAAATATCATCACAATTAATGGGAAATTTACCGAAGCCGAGAGTCACAGTTTCACGTCCATTCACCCATACTGGAGTGGATTACTGCGGGCCAGTTACAGTCAAAGATAGGAATGGACGCGGAAGTAAAACCCATAAGGGATACATTGCTATTTTCATCTGCTTGGCGTTGAAGGCAATTCACATCGAGTTCGTCAATGATCTCACAACGACCACATTCCTCGCCGCGCTCAAACGTTTCATTGGAAGACGAGGTCTATGTCAGCACATTTACAGCGATTGTGGCACGAATTTTGTAGGAGCTGAATCAGAATTGAGAAAAATAGCGACAAGAAATCGAGAAGCTGTAGGATCCCAAAGTGGTATTTAAATGAGATGGCATTTCAACCCACCAGCATCACCACATTTTGGAGGTTTATGGGAAGCTGGTGTGAAGTCTATCAAACTACATTTACGCCGTATATTACGACATGCCACTCTAACTTACGAAGAATTTTCAACAACTTTAGTCCAAATCGAAGCCTGCCTGAACTCGCGACTTTTGTGCCCTCTCACAGATGACCCTATGGACACCAAAGTATTGACTCCAGCTCATTTTCTGATCGGAGATGCTCTAATTATGCCAGTAGAAGACGATCTGTCTGAAATAAACTTATCACGGCTAGACAGATGGCAGTTTTGCCAAAGATTAATGCAAACATTTTGAAAACGCTGGACAAATGAATATCTCGCAAGATTGCAACAAAGGCCTAAATGGCTCAAACAAGAAATCCAGCCTAAAATAGGAGATTTATGTTTGCTGAAAGAAGAGAACATACATACTAGTAAATGGCCTCTCGCAAGGATCACTAACGTTCATACTGGAAAAGATATGATAACACTAGTGGTCACGTTATTTTCAAAAGGTAACTACTACAAACGTGCAATAACAAAAATTGTTCTGCTTCCTACGCAATAACCGAACCTATAATATACACATAATTTAATAAAAAAATGAAGC
>OX376374.1:82050449-82114598 GCA_947369275.1 Nemotelus nigrinus
CTATCGGCTTAAACAATCATAATGAAATTCACAAGACGTATTGTTATTAGCTAGGATCAGGTCTGTTAGAAGTGATTTTGAAATGCAGGCAACACTGTGGCAGTGGCACAACCTTGAAAAATCACTGAGAAAAAAAAACAGCTTTTTGGCCTATAACTTCCGATTCAGCAGCCAAATTTCAACAAAATTCACACAATATTTGGACCTTACTTTTAACAACATTTGATGAAAATTTGGTTGGAAAGTTAGAATAGGGTTGCCAGCTATGGTGATTTTTGTCTCCTTAATCTTGCAAATTCGCTCAGCAAAATAATGCTTTTTTCCCTATAACTTCCGGTCCAGTCATGAAATCAAAACGAAGTTCATGCAGTAAGTGTATCTTAATAAAAGCCAAATGTTGTAGGAATTTCGTAACATAATCATGAAAGGGCTGCCAGCTATGACTATTTTTGTAACCAAGCGATTATGCCATTAGATTTGCAAATGAGAATGATCCTGGAAAGAAAATTAACAACATATATTAACGTTTTGAAAATTTGAAGTGTTGAGGGTGGTAGCCCTTAAATTCTATACATCCGTATAACTTCCAGCGCAGTGCTCCCATCGAAACGAAATTCACAGCGTGGGTTTAACTTAACGTGAAGCAGATTTGGTATAAACGAGTATTATTCTTTGCTGCTAACACAGGGTAACCAGCATCGGACATTTTCGTAAATATTGCACGAGCAGATGCTTCAAGTTACATACTCAAACGTAAAGCATTTGGAATAAAAATAAGGAATCAATTTCTAAATTTTCCGAGTTTTGTAAATTTTTCGGATGGCAGCCTTCAACAACGTTTAACCGCTTGGTATGGTAGATTTATTGCTGCTTCGTTGGAAAAATGTTGCTAGCACTGAACATTTTCATCATTTGTGTTATAATTGATGTTGTTGCTTTGGATAAGGAATGGTTGCTGTGACACTACAAAAAAGTGTATAAAGTCTTTCCAAATTTGTTGGTCACTCAAAGACAATTTCTTCGAAATTCAGTTTTCTAGCGGTTCTGATGCGCTAGACTGTTTTATCCTTCGTTTTATTTTCCATGCCCCTTGTAATTGCTAAAAGTTTACGTTTTGCGGTTTCATCTATAACTGGGGGTATCATTGCCTTCAAAGAGTCTGAATCCAATTCAATTCTTGACAAGGCGTCAGCATTTGTATTCATGCTGCCTTTTTTGTATATTAACGTGAAATCATAATCCACCAATTCAACTCAAATCCTGGCGAGTTTAAATAAAGGATTTTTTGAGTCAATAAAGATACTAGTGGTCTATGGTCTGTGACAACTACAAATTTCCTTCCGCAGAGATAAGGTCTAAAAAAATGTATTCCCCAATGTATGGCCTATTACTTTTTTCTATAACTGGTTTGTTAATGTCATGTTTAGCTAGTGATTTGCTTGCATACGAAACAGGTTAATCATATCTAATTTCACTTTGTGATAATACAGCGCCTAAAGCGTAGTTAGATGCATCAGTAGTAAGAATAAATGGTTTTTCGAAATTCGGATACTGTAAAATTGGTGGTTGTATCAGTTTACTTTTAAATGTTTCATACGCTTGCTGACATTCTTCTGTCCATTCAAAAGTTACATCTTTCTTTAAAAAAGAGTTCAAACTTTTGGCGAGTGCGGCAAAATTCGGAATAAAACGCCTATAGTAATTGCAGAACGCAACAAATCTACGTACCTCATCTGCATTCTGTGGAACCGGGTAGTGTTTTATTGTTTTAAATTTAGATGGATCGGTCTGAATACCCTCACAGGTTACCAAATGACCTAAATATACTACCTCCGATTTCAAAAAGTGACACACACTTGCTATGGTTCAATTAAAAATTGTACCGTCTCATTTGCTGTAACACTATGCGAAGATTGTCATTGTGGTGGATCCAAAGACTATGACGTCATCTACATATATTTTATATTTTATTTTATTTTATTTATCAACCAAGCAAGGTACAAGTAACATAAACAGTAAAAAAAACAAAACTGGAAATTACGAGTACATAGAAATAAAACGAAAAATTAAATAAAATAATTAACAAGATAAATCAATAACAAATTAATAAATAACAAATAAATATAACATTTAACATATAGTTTAGGATAAAGGGTTGCGGATGGCTTGGAAGAGGGAGGATTTGAAGGATAATTTTGAGATTGTTGGAGAATACAGATTACTTATGCTATTGAATATCCTGCAGCATCTGTTAATCGGCTCATTTGCTGCGTAAGTAGTGGAGTGTGGATATTCCAAGTAAACGAGAGGACCTGGTGTTTCTTACAGGGTTATTCAAAACTATTTTGCTATTCAGGAATTCAACTTTGATGACGCCTCTAATGACGTCGAATGTGAAGCAGGCCGAAAGCATCTTTCTTCTGGATGCAACTGTTAATAAGTTAAGATGACCGAGTCGAAACTCATAAGGAGGAAGGGTATTAAAATCGTAAGGGCTGTATAGTTTTCTCAATGCGAAAAGTAAGAACTGCTTCTGTGTGGACTCGAGTCTGCTACTGTGGGTTTCAAAAGCCGGATTCCAGCAAATGGAAGCATATTCGAGAATGGGGCATACAAGTGAGATGTATAAGGATCTTATGACCCACAGGTTACGAAATTCTTTGGCACGTCTTTTGATGAAGCCTAGCTGTTTGTTTGGACGGGAAAGTATTTTATCATAATGCAAGGTGAAGCGGAGTCGCTCATTCAAGACAACACCAAGGTCGACAACGTTATCAACTCGAGCTAACAAATTATTCCCGAGGAAGTATGTGTTATGTGAGACGGTTCATTTTCGGGAGAAACCTATAACTTGGCACTGAGCAATGTTGAGAGAGAGCTTGTTTTCATTGCACCAATGATCAAGTGAATCAAGTTTGGATTGGAGAAAGAGCGCATCGGATTTAGATTAAATGATATGATAGACTTTGAGATCGTCGGCATAAAGTAGATGAGGTATATTTGATAGGACGTCAGATAGGTCAGAAATAAATATATTAAAGAGAAGTGGGCCAAGATGACTACCTTGTGGTACACCAGACGTAGCAGAAATGTTTTTCGATAAAAGTCCTTGAAATTTTACCAGCTAAGTTCGATTTCCAAGGTAAGATGTCAGCCAGCTAAACAAAGATCCACCAAGTCCGAATTTCAGTAGCTTTAGAATTAAGGTAGGGTGGTCAACTGTGCATAGACAACGTCAATTTGGTATCCTTTCTCCATTTTACACAGGACGTCTGAGATAAGGACTGTCAAATTTGTGGTAGTTGAGCGACCTTTTCTAAAACCATGTTGTTGCTCGTTCAGACGGGTGTCAACAAGTGTAGAAAGTTTATCGTAGACAATCTTTTCAAAAAGTTTCGGAATTGAAGATAAGATGGCAATACCTCTATAATTTCCGATACAGCGTCTATCGCCATTTTTGAAGATGGGTGTGACATATGAAAGTTTCCAACAGGATGGGAAAACTCCAGACGAAAGTGATCTGTTGAAAAAAATATAAAAGGGAGTTATAAGCTAGTCTACACATATGCGCAAGAAAGTTGGAGGAAGAAGATCTGGCCCTGGACCTTTGTTGCAGTCAAGTTCCGAAATAGCTTTACGTATTTCGTCACGTGTAATTTCTAAGTGGCTAACAAAAGCTGTAGGTGTAGAATGAGATGAAGGGAGATGTGAGTTTGATGAGTCGGGAGCAATAAAAATATTCTGGAAATTATGCAAAAAAATCACAAATCTCATTAGGAGACGAAGAAGTGATATCATTAAAGAACATCGACGATGGATAACCAGTAGTTTTTTGCTTCACATTTACAAAATCATAAAAATTTTTCGGGTCGCGGATTATATTTTCACCTGTTGTCCTAATGTAGTTGTCATAAGCCTCGTGAGACTTAGCCAAAAATTGCTTAGCTGTTTCATTATATTCATCCTGAATAGCAGAACTAACGTCGATATTGTTTTTAATCAGCTTATAAAGTTTATTCCTTTGATTTCGCAAATGCACTAGGTCCCTATCAATTCAGACAATTTTTTCTTTTTTTTATCGTAGGTACATATCTTTCAACGGCGTCAAATATTTTGTTATAAAAAGTGGAAATGGCTTCCTCAAGATCTAACGTTGAAAGAGTATTCGTCCAATCTATAGAGTCAAGGTGATGGTGAATGCTTTCATAATTAGCATTAAGAAAGTCATATACAATTGAATTATTGTACGCTCTAAAATAAATGGAATCAGAAGTGGGAAGTTCAACTGATAGTGCAGTATGGTGTAAACTATTTGAAAAAAGATGCTCTGCATCATTAGTTGGACTTACCACTACTTCGTCATAGGCGTTTGTAAATACAAGATCCAACCAATGACCGTTTTGGTTGGGAGTTGGAGAGACTTGCTGAAAATCGTTGCCATAAAAAGTACTCGCAAGGTTGAAATCATTGGAATCTGAGAGGTTAACAGGGAGAAGAAATGCGTCGTTTTCATCGGGGATAAAACATAAGCTCGGACGATTGAAATCCCCTAAGAATATTATTTTGTCTTTTTCATTCAGAGACGTTTTAATGGAAGATATTAATTCAAAGAAATGGTTGTAAACTGATTCGTCCGATCTGGGTGGGATATAGGCCAAACTAATGTAAAGGAAATTGTTATTCAAAGAAACACGAATAACAAGGTGTTGGAACAATACATTGGGGGTGATGTCAATAATCTCACTTGAAAGTGTGATGCTAATCGCCAGTAAAACCCCAACGCCTCGCGATTGACCTGTGGAACAATAATCGCGATCATTTCTGTAAGTTGTCCAACTGCTATCAAGGATATCTTCATTCTTATGGGACTCATTTAGCCAAGTTTCTGTGAAGGCGAGTACATTAAAGTGGCAGGATTTTGCGTCAAGATATAATTAATTAATTTGCCTCTCATGCCACTACAATTGTGATAAAAGAGTCTGAGTCCATTGAAAGAAGGGGTTATGTTAGGACAAATGCTTAACAGAGTTGACTGCTTTTCGACGAGAAGCAGTTGTCATTAAATTGTCAAGGGTGGCAGTATTCGTAGTTGCCTCGGTAGAGGGGACATAAGAAGTTAGATGGCTAGAGGATAAAGAAGAGCTAACATTGTTTGCATTTTGTTGATACGAAACGGAAGCATCAGTAGGACGTGGAATTGATGAGTTCTTACGAGTAGAAGCAATGTTAAAAGTACCATCCAACGATAAATTGTTTGTTACTACCGTAGACTGGGAGGGGTTTTTAGAAGGGATATTCGTCAAGTTGGATCGAATTTGAGGATTTTGAAAGGATGGAGATTTGCAGGTAATAGAAACATTATGCGAAATACAATTTTTTTCTTACAGAATTAGTTTTAGTTTCTTTCTTACGGCTATTGTTGGTGACTCGATTCTTCCACGGAGAAAATGTAACGCTACTCCAGTTGAAGTTGCTTCAGTAGGAATGCTTCATCGCTCAAATCACTCAAAGCTATTGTCAACATTCGTTGGAAGCAGTCGGATGATATCTTTAACCCAAATGGTAGTCTCTTAAATTGATAGTGACCATCATTAGTCGAAAACGCGGTTACAGGTCTAGATTCTTTCTCAAATTTGATCTGGTGGAATGAGCTTGTCATATCCAATGTTGAGAAATAGTAATCTAGAACGCCTTCCTATCTTGTCAATAGGAACTTATCATTGATGATTTTGTCGTTTAGCCTACGAAAATCCACTACAAGTCTCCACTTAGCTTTACCATCTGAGGTCGTCTTCGGTACAAACAGAAGTGGTGAATTGTACGAGCTTACTGATGGTTCAATAATATCATTATCCTCCAAATCTTTGACCTGTTGTAGGATTTCCTCATTTTGTGCCTGAAGTAGCCTATAATTCTTAATATAGACTGGATTTTTATCTACCATATGCAGCTTATATTTATAAAAGTTGCTTGTTGCCAACTTCTCTTCTTCCATATGAAAAACATCTTGATACTCCTTGATTGTCTCAAGCAAGCTATCCATAGGCCTTTTGTCTAAGTTGTCTTCATCTAATACTTCCAGTAGTTTTTCGAATCGCTTTTGATCACATCTTTTCTTTGTTCTCCTCCATAAACCTTGTAGTTCCTCAATGGTTCTACCTCTACGTCAAATTTGTTTATGACCACATCCCTATCAGTCGTGTTAAGAACTTTTACGTGTCGAACGCCTTTGGCTGGTATAATTGTGATTCCTACAAAAACACCTTTCTCAATCTCTGCATCCAGCACAATGCTATCTTCATCGATGCTTACATCTACCGGAACTATCGCTTCAGTTCTCGCGGATATATTGATTTCTGAATGACTCTGACGTTTTGTGTCCATAGGTAACACAATTTCCTCGTCTGGCACACTAAAAAATATGGTGAATGTTTCATAATCTATCTTACTCATGAAACTAACCAACAGATCTCGACCGATAATCCCATCAGTACTAATCGGAAAATTATCGTCCACAATATGAAATATCTCTGTTATTTGTTTATTCCCAACTAATAAATCTTAACTCGAAGTACCTAAAGACGTGGTTGCTTCTTTAGTAATCCCAGTAAGCTTAAATTTATCCTTGTCATCTACTCTATGTTCTAAAGCCTTAAACACACCTACCTTACAGATTAATATGTCTGCACCCATATCTATTAAAAATAGTAGCTGTCTATTTGCTTCGCAGCTGTAAATTCTTACGAAATTTCTTACTAAAAATTCTTACAAATTCTTAAAAATTTTACTAAAAATTCTACTTCTCTTATTCACGTTATTTATTCCGGGAGGTTCCTTTTACCCTCTCCGGAACATAGGACGTTTCTCTGGTCCGACACAATGTGTACGCTTCTAGCATTGTCATTGCGGTTGCTACTATGATTGTTACCATAACCGTTACTCTTACGATAATTACGTCTGTTTCCAGTGTTATCATCATTACTCCTATGATGATTTGGTCTGCCACCTGTATTTCTATTATTATTAAAATTCCTACGGTTATCGTATCTATTATTTCTAACATCTCTTCGACTATCTTGATTCCTATAACCATTGTTGGTTCTTCCCTTATTATTATTTCTATGTCTTTGCACATTGTTATCTCTATTATTACTATGAATATATATTACGCTATTCGTGGTTGGCGATTCTGGAGTCTCAATCTCTTGCGCTAAAGATACTGCCTCAGCAAAAGTGTTGGGCCAAGCAGAAAATAGTGTTCCTTTCAGTTGGTCATTGAGTCCACTTTTAAAAATGGTTAATGCGTACGTATCATTAATTTGTGCAATTACCTTTTTCTCTGGTTCTGTGGCTTGGTTACCCAGTTCTTGTGTTTGTAACTGGTTTAGCTCATCTACCAAAGATAAAATTTTATCCTTATATGTAGTAACACTACTACTGAGCATTGAATGTATCTGTGGAACCGTCTTATTATTCCTAAATCTGCTAGACAGTTCAGCTTTCAAAGAATCAAAGGTGCTGATTGAGGTGTTAACTAAAGATAATCTCACATTCGCGGTAAGCTTGACTTTGATGACGAAACCTATGAGTTGACCAGTTAGCAACTCTACTACTTTCAAGAGAGATTCTAATTCCTTATACTTTCCCTCGAAAATAGGAATTATTTTCAGAGCAGTCTCCAGATTGAAATCAGACATCGTGGCTTTGCTTTCTAAAACCTGTAAACTAGTCTATAATTCCTTGGTGATGTCGCACTCTTGTTGGACGTCTTCCGCAGAATATCCTTGTTCACCAAGCTGTAGCTAGATTTCTCCCTAAAATAAAGCTGATATCGCTTTAAATCTTAGCTTGGTATTTAGAACTTCAGAGTTTTCATCACTGAAATCACCAATTATTTTTCTAAATCTTTCCTTACGCGCCTTTAGATCATTCAATTTTTCCAATAACGTTTCAAATTTATACAAATTCTTTGAAATTTTCTTCAAATTTCTTAAAGCCTGGTCATTTTTCAAAATCAAATCTCCTAAGGTGTCCATACGATCAAAAATTCTTACCACAAGGAACCATAAATTTCACAAAAGTTTTTGTATTTAAGTATTATATTTATATATTCTTTTTTTGAATATATTCTTAGCACTACATTCTATGAAACATCAATAATCCTATTCAAGCGTTTAGTCACATATTGCTTATTATGTTTATTATAAAAATAAAATCTGCCAATTACTATTATAATAATCGCTGTCGTTGTTAATGATTGCTGATACTCCTGTATTACTGTCACCTCCTCCGTAGAGCAGTTATTCTCCATCTTTCAGCTCACGTAGCTTCCTCTTGAAATACTTTTTCTGTTCTCCAACGGAGATTCTCAGTAGCCGATGCAGTTTAGCCCTTTCTGCCTTCAACCTTGTCTTCCGTCCTCCACGGGGTCGTCTTTGTTTGGGGATGCTAATCAGAGCGTCTATCTCCATGCTCTGTCACTTAAATTCTTCTATTCTCCTCGGTGTGGGTCCGGCTTGGACCATCGTCGTTGGCAGATATAGCGGTGATACACCAGTTTCATCAGTTTCTCGAACGTCGTCCCAATCTCCTATGTCGATTCCAAGATTCGACTTTTTAGGATCGCCAAGAAATGAAGTTAGTTCTTCATGTAATGAAAGATGATCATCGGGAGACTCAATTGTTGTTTTGCTAAGAGTAAGGCCAAATATATAGCCTCATAGCAAATTCTACTTTAAATCTTGAAAACATACCAAAGCGGCGAGGCTGCAGTTATTGTTGGCACCATGTCGAAGCTAGCCTTGGACATTTGCCGTGCTTGTTCCCTAATCTTTGCAAGTAATACCTCGCAAAGTTTCTTGTTGGTTCAAGTGTATATCTATACAGTGATAACACCTTGCTTTCTGAATATCAACGATATTTTTCCATCGTTCATTCCTTTCTTATATACTATTTCGACAAAACATACTTAATTGCTAAAATACAGCATACCCTCAATAATTCTTAATGAACTACAAATACTTCACCCGAAGCATTTCACTTTCTCATGACACATTTCTACTAATAATCATGCACCACTTGACCCATACACCACTTGACCCATATGCACTTTCGATCACGCATCCATTCATGTGAAAACGATAAGTCGCGTTCTCGGTTTACACCCAAGCGGCCATACTGCATGAACCATAGCGGTATATCCATGAATAGTATTTTGCAGAGTCGTGCTCTAATTTCATTGAAACCAGGCCATGTATAATGATTTTGTTTTCGCATGACGGCGGTATGACTTCTTATTATAACTTCACTGATCCTCAGCTGCAATTCACTTCAAACGATTATCATACAACCACAGCATTAAATACAATGTCAGTTTCGCTCGCGATAGTCCAAAACTTTCAATTCTTAAAAATCTCTGTCACCAACTTTTTGCTCTGTCACCACTTTTGATTTATGGTGAATCAGTATGAACCTTGATTCCACTATATCTTTCCAATCACTTGTCAATTGAGCACAGTTTCATAACTAATTAGTTAGATCCAAAATACTAGTCACTGTACTTCAAATGATCTTTCTTGCTCGGGAAATACAATAATTAAATTTCATTTGGCTTAAAAAACTGACTTCTGTGCACAGCCGCACCAACGGTTGAAAATACTCCAATTTCTTGAATGTAATCGAACAACATCAATAAACTTCAATCGCACCGAAAAGCCAAGACTCCACCGCGCGTCCAAAAATAAACCAAATTTTTTTTCGCCATCAAACGCAACTTCAAACGGACGGTTTATTCTTTTTTCACCTGTACGATCCAATGCTTAAACCAAAAAAACTCGACTCCAAGCCAAAAATAAACCTCAAGCCACAAAACGCAACTCCTGCCAACCATGCAGATCAGTTTTCCCAGCTGGTCATTCCGTTACCGCCATCTCCCGTAATCCATATCTCTATTAAGTAAGCATCACCCGAACATCAAGCAATGCAATACAAAACTCCAGAATAAAATAATCATGTAAAAATTATAATAAATAAAAAACGATAAAAGCGATATATATGTGTTAGAATAATTGTTTTTTATTTTGTATTGCTTGTGAACGGTCCCTGCCGCAACAAATGGCGCCCAAACTATTTCGGTTTTAGTTTTATTACATTTTTGTTATTATTTCGAGTTGTTTTAATCACGCTAGTAATTGGTTTTAAATTTTCAGGAATTTAATTAGTTTTAGCTTGTATTTGGTAAATTTTTTTTGTTATTTTTCACTTATATTTTAATGGAATTCACACAGTAGCTTTAGACCTCGTTTGGTAGAAATTCGGTTTCAAATCAGGCTGGAGCTGCCAGCTATGATAATTTGTGTGTTTTGAATTTTGAAAATTCGCTCAGAAAATAGAGCTTCTTCACCTATAACTTTCAGTACAGGCATGAAATCGAAACAAAATTTGTATAGTAAATGGAACTTAACATATGAGTTCTTTAGTTGCAAAATGAGACTGAAAGGTTTTTGAAAATTTTTCAGAAACAGCAAAAAACTATATTTTCTTTCCTGGTCAATATATCAAAACCATTTTTTTTTAATAAATTGAAAATAAAAAACTACACAATATTACAAATTATCATAAACTATGGATTATGTTAAATATTAATTAATTAGCATTTACAGTTCATCAGGTCGCGTTTTGGAACAAAATCGCCTTCAGGTGTGGTTTTGGAACGAAACTTCATGTTGGAGTCGGGTTTTGGAACAAAACAAAAACAATTATATTTTTTAAATTTTTTATTTTTGCCTGTAATTTTTGTTTTACAGAAAGTAGGTACCTACCTTAGAACATAACTTAAAAAAACAATTATACAAAAATAAGTTTAAAAACATGGAAAAATGAGCAGCAAAACTATTGTGTTAAACATTTTTTTTTTCGTCAATAATTACTTCCGCATCCCAAATATCGTTCTCTGTAAGATTATTATAATCTATACGACGATAAAAACACTTGTTGAATTCAAGCAAAATGACACAACTTCAGTCAACGCACACATTTAATGTGTCGGCGCACGATTTCTAAGAACAAACATGTGAAGTCGCAATCAGTATGGCCAACTTTGAAATATTTCTTATCATTCTAGAAAAAGTCCGCTTAATTTAAAACAAGATTAATAATAAAAATAACCATTTAAAAATATGTGACGAACAGAAGTTTAGCTTTTTCTTAAAGTTAGAAAATTAGGTCGGTTTTTGGAAAAATAACAAGAACCGTTTCCGACATTGCTAAGGTTTGAGTCGCTTTTTGGAACCAAACCGTTCAAAATATTAGACGCCATTTTGAAAGAAAAAATCTCTGTTCAGGTCGCGTTTTGGAAATAAGGCTGTTTTTCAAATCACTTTTTAAGGCATTTAGACTGGGTTTGGGATAAAATAAAGTGCACAAATCGATTCCTGAGAAGATTTCCTATAAGAAATGGTGTTTAACTCAATTTCGTAAAAAATCGCTTGAGTCTCATTTTGCAACTAAAGAACTCATATTATAGGCAATATTCGGAGAAATTTGATTGCAAAACCATGATAAGGTTGCTAGTTATGATTGTTTTTGTATTATTTGTCATATCTTGAGTAAGCAATTATCTCATAAATTAAAAAAATAGAGCTTCTTCACCTATAACTTTCAGTACAGGCATGAAATCGAAACAAAATTTGTATAGTAAATGGAACTTATTATAGGCAATATTCGGAGAAATTTGGTTGCAAAACCATGATAAGGTTGCTAGTTATGATTGTTTTTGTATTATTTGTCATATCTTGAGTAAGCAATTATCTCATAAGTTAAAAAAATAGAGCTTCTTCACCTATAACTTTCAGTACAGGCATGAAATCGAAACAAAATTTGTATAGTAAATGGAACTTATTATAGGCAATATTCGGAGAAATTTGGTTGAAAAACCATGATAAGGTTGCTAGTTATGATTGTTTTTGTATTATTTGTCATATCTTGAGTAAGCAATTATCTCATAAATTAAAAAAATAGAGCTTCTTCACCTATAACTTTCAGTACAGGCATGAAATCGAAACAAAATTTGTATAGTAAATGGAACTTATTATAGGCAATATTCGGAGAAATTTGGTTGCAAAACCATGATAAGGTTGCTAGTTATGATTGTTTTTGTATTATTTGTCATATCTTGAGTAAGCAATTATCTCATAAGTTAAAAAAATAGAGCTTCTTCACCTATAACTTTCAGTACAGGCATGAAATCGAAACAAAATTTGTATAGTAAATGGAACTTATTATAGGCAATATTCGGAGAAATTTGGTTGAAAAACCATGATAAGGTTGCTAGTTATGATTGTTTTTGTATTATTTGTCATATCTTGAGTAAGCAATTTTCTCATAAATTTTCAAATGACAATGATCTTGTAGTGACAATAAACAACAAATATTAAGAATTCATTAATTTGAAAACTTCTGGAGTGATAACTTAAATTCCTTTGCACCCCTATAGCTGCCAATCCTGTCATTGGATTGAAATGATTCTCGCAAGGTAGGTTGACTTCACCGTGAGACAGCTGTTACATATTTTTGGCAATTTTATTATTTTTGCTCCCTTCAGTTAATGCTTACATTGGGCATTTATATCTCGAACATTTACAATGAAAAGAAGTAATTAATGCTTAAATTTTCTAAGTTATTTAAATTTGTTGGATAGCAGCTTCAAAGACCTTTCTATCCATGTAACTTCCGATGAAATCATCGGATGAGGACAAGATTGATCGATACCTTGATTTTGAGGATAACTAGCTGTGGTAGACTTTTAATACTAGTTGTAGTGAGTATTTTTTTCGTTTTTACAGGGTGTTTTATTTTTAGAGGTATAGAGCTTTAAGTTAGCAACACTTTTTTATGATACGTATGGTGTGACAGATATTATGCGTTTTATGGTAAGTTTAGTTTGCCATTTTGTTATGAATAGGTTTGTGCCTGAGCAACGTCTGCAAGTTGTGCAGATTTATTTCGAAAAAACGATTCTGTTCGAGAAACTCATCGTCAACTCCGTCGAGCTTATGGTCGACATAATCGTCCATTAGAACAATTAATTTGATTAACCATGGGTCGTTAATTTGATTAGCCATGAGCAGCCACAAGCGGCATCGTTACCTCTGGTTTCACCAAGATGCCACGACATGCCACACAGCTCATGCAACCATCGACTTATTGAAAGAAGCATTTGATGAGCGCATAATTTCTCGTTTTGGACCTGTGAACTGGCCTGCAAGATCTTGTGATTTAGCACCGCTGGACTATTTCTTGTGTGAATACGTCAAATCACTCGCCTACGCCAACAAGCCCGAGACGCTTGACCATTTGGAAGACAACATTCACCGCGTTATTGGCGGGATGTGGCCTCATTTATTGGTTAAAGTAGACCAAAATTGGCCCTCTAGTTTGGACTTCCTCCACGCCAGTCGCGACGCTCACATACCCGAAATTAATAAAATCAATAAAATAAATTTTATGGCAATCAAAACAATTTATTCGTATTTTATTTTATTTGAAAGTTCTACACCTTTAAAAAAAATACCCTGTATCACAGAAGATGCTGTTCTCAAAGTTTTGTAAGATAAGCAACCGATAATAAATATAAGTAACAAGTGTTTGACTTTCCTAAATTTTGAAATTCATTAGAGTGACAACTCTGAAAACCTTTCCACTACTTTGAGATCAAAGCAATACATTGCTATTGAAACAGGTTGGACTACGTGTGGTAAAATATGCACTCAAAATCTGCACAATTTCTCTACTGTTCATCGAACATTGATGGTTTTTCATACAATACACCTTAAATAAAATTCAAATAGTATTAAGCACCAGGTATATGGTCAAGTAAGTCGCAGTACGGTTGTAAACACACGTTTATTTATTAAAGGTTCAAAGCAGACTAAGTAACCGAGTTATGCTAAATACAATATGAGAGTAGTTGTAGTTACAGTTCATTATAAAATTTAGAGTAATTTATTCATACAAAGAGAATAAATACAAACAAAAGCAGAACATTATGATGAATTCATTTAAGTATTTACTGGAATACAAAATTAACAATTTAATTTTGAACATCTTCCGGCGGCCGGTAATGTGAAGATATTTCTAATGGGTAGGGAAGCTGGATAGACCTCTTGAAGCTGAATCCGTGCGACAGTCTGACTCGGCACGCTCGTACTTTATTGTCGCGTCCAGGATATAGTTCTTCTATTACAGCTAAGTGCCACAAGGTACGTGGTAGCGCTACATCCTACATTCACAGATATGAAAGAAAATGGATACAAAATGGCTATCCGTGTACCTATAAGTGAGTGTGTTTTTACTAATGTTCGAAGAACATTATTACTAATGTTCGAAGAACATTAGTATTAAAATCGATTCGGCCAAAAATTCATATTTCTTTATATATATATATATATATGTACAAAAAATTTCAGTGAGATAATCTCGGGAACGCGCCATTCGATTGAGCTGAAACTTTCAGGATACATTGGTGTATATGCAGAATAGGTCCAAGTCTCTTTAAATGTCAGTTATTGTAAACCTTTTCGCGCCGGCGGGCATTTAAGTGATATTTTTAATATACCTATTATTTCGTGCACAAATGATTTTCGCAAAAATAAAGTTAATAAAATAAATTTCTAACGTGTTTTACATATGAATCGGATAATGCTTTGGAATATTTTAACCCTATGTGTGCGCTGGATGCCTAAAAAGAGGACGGGAAAATTTGAAAATTTTTAAATTTCGATAACTTTTGACAGAGCTATTCAATCATTACCAAATTTTCAGGACATATTGATATTATTTAGTTGTAGATTTATGTGGCTTTTAATGAGCGTGCTGGTAACCCTGTAGCTAGGGCAGGCACTGAAAGTGAAAACCTTCAAATCATCGTTTCTCTTGAAAAAATGTAGTTTCTTCAAAAATAAGCGTTTCATATGTAAATCTTGTGCTTTGTTTACATAACCAAAAAAAAAAAAAGATATGGTATAACGGGCACGCCTGGCAACCCTTGCCCAATTTGCCTATATTTTTAGCATCAAAAACTTCTGTTCACGGAAACTCACGATCCGATGGGCAGAATTATTTGAAATTCACAGCATATATTGACCTTAAATAGGACCAGGTCTGATAGAAGAGATTTTGAAATGCGGGCAATTCTGTGCCAGTGGTGCCATCTTGAAAAACCACTAAAAAAGATAACTGTTTTTAGCCCTATAAATTCTGATTGAATCGTTCGATTTTGACGAAACTTACACAATTGCTGGACCTTACTTTAAGCCACGTTTGGTAGAAATTTGGTCGAAAAATTCGATTGGAGCTGCCAGCTATGATAATTTTGGTGTCTTCATTTTGAAAAAAAAAATTTGGAAGTAAAAACATTCAAACCATCGAATATTCAAAAAAATGTCCGTTTCTTACAATAAAACCAATCTGTATATAAATCTTATGTTTTATCTACACGTTCAAAATAAAACTTTGGAAATTTCATGTCGGACAAGAACGGTAACCCTCTCCCAGTTAACCTATATTTTTAGCATCAAAAACTTCTGTTCACGGAAACTCACGAACCAATAATCAGATACAGCTAAAATTTACAGAATGCATTGGACTTAAGTAAGACCAGATTTGATAGAAGCGATTTTGAATTGTGGGCAACTCTGTGCCAGTGGTGCCATCTTGAAAAATTACAAAGAAAAAAAACTGCTTTTTGCCCTATGAAATGTGAATAAGTTACCAGATTTTCATGAAATTGACACAGAAGCTAAACCTAACTCTAATCTCTGTTTGGTGGAAATTTGGTTGAAAAATTTGATTGGTGCTACCTGCTATGGTAATTTTTGTGTCTTTGGTTTTGAAAATTCGCTCAGGAAAATAAAACTTTTTGTACTATAACTTCCAGTGCAGTCATGAAATCAATACGAATTTCATACAATTAATGAAACCTGTCATAAACATTATTCAGGCCAAATTTGGTTGAAAAGACACGATAGGGTTGCCAGCTATTGTTGGTTTTGTGTTTAATTGCAATATCTTTATTAAGCGGTTTTATCGTAGAATTTTCAAATGGTAATGATATTGTAGTGACAATAAACAGCAAATATTAAGCTTTCGATCATTTGAAAAAACTCGCTGCAGGTAACCCTAAATTTCTTTATACTCCTATAACTTCGAATGTAATTAAACAACGTGAAGCAGATTTGATATATTCTTGGATTTGATACTGGCGAAAGGTTGCCAGCACGAGTCGGTTGTGCTACTTTTGTATCAATAAATGCTTACAGTTAGTATTCATACCGGAAACATTTACAATGAAAATAAATAACCGATGTTACAATTCGCAAAGTTCTGCAAATTTTTCGGATCGCAGCCCCAAACACCAACTTCAGTTACAGTGCTGCAGGCACTGAGCATTTTCTTCATTGATGTTATATGAGATGCTGCTTTCAAAATTATGTGAAATAAGCAACTGATAACGAATATAATTAACCCGTGTTTTGCTCTCATAAACGTTGAAATTCATGCCAGTGGTAATATCTGAAACCTTGCACCATATGAGTTATAATGCATTCTTAAGACGAAAGTAAAACGTGGCATTTGAAACAGTTTGGCCGTAATAAGCAGCACATGTGGTGGAATATGCACTCAAAACCTGCACGATTCTTCTACTGTTCTTCGAACATTAGTGTTTCTAGCGGTTCAGGTGCGCTAGAGTTTTTTTTAATACACGCACCACATTGCTCTCTCACCAAAATTCCGCTCAGTGCGCCTCTTTGTACCGCACTCACAACCGAAAAGCCTTAATGCTCTGTCTTAATGCTGTGAACACCAGATCGGTGTGAAAACGTGCAACGGGCAACACGGAAAAAACGTTAATGTCAGTTTGATTTGTATCAGGGCAGAATACATTGACTTTCAGTCAAAATTTGTGAAAGAAAATTTGAAATTTTTTTTGGCGTGTTCGGTGGAAAAGTTTATCTACGTTTGTGCGCAATAATTTGTGACAGTTTCGCGAATAAATTAGCGGTCAAAAATTATGCAATAGCGCTTTCAAAGTGCGTCGCAGGGGATATCGTATTTCGGGTAAGTAAAATTAACCTTTGGCATCAATTTCGTTTTTTTTTTATGTGACATCAAAATTAATTTCATTCACAAAAAGCATTTTAATCTCCACTCGCCGGTTTGGGGAAAGAAATGTCAACCGACGTTCAAAATGGCGATCTCTCGTGGCTTTTACATGAGCGTTACGATATGAACTGTGTAGGGCACACACCAGTACCTCATTCTCAAACCAGTAAGCAAAAAGTCGAAAATTCGCTCATTTCTCTCGGTCGATTTCTAATCCATTCTCTCTTATATTTGTGATATATATATATATATATATATATATATATATATATATATATATATATATATATATATATATATATATATATATATATATATATATATATATATATATATATATATATATATATATATATATATATATATATATATATATATATATATATATATATATATATATATATAAATGTGTATATGTATCATCAAAAAATTCCAGTGAAAAAACTCAGGAACGCGCCCTTCGATTGAACTGAAATGTTCAGGATATATTGGTGTATATACAAAATAGTGCCGGGTCTCACAAAAACTAAATAATCGTAAACCATTTAGTGACGGCGGCCATTTCAGTGATATTTTTAATATACCTATCATTCTATCAACAATCCACGTTTGCAAAAACAAAGACCTTATGTCTGCGCTAGGCGCCTGAAATGAGATTGGGAAAGTTTGAAAATTTTTTAATTGCGATTAATTTTGACCAGATTATCAGATCATTACGAAACTTACAGGGCATATTGTTGCTACATAGTTGTAGATATGTCCACATAGCTGTAGATATATATATATTATGAACGTACTAGGAACCCAGCGGCTACGGCAGGCATTGAAAGTAAAAACCTTCAAACCATTGACTCGAATGAAAATTTTCGTCTTTTACAGTGAAGACCAATTCATATAGAAATCTTATGCTTTGTCTATACAACCAAAGGAAAATTTTTGAAATCTCACATCGGATAAGAGCGGTAACCCTCCTCCAATTAACCTATAATTTTAGCATCAAAATATTCTGTTCACGAGAACTCACGATCCAACTATCAGATATAAATTCAATTCACAGCATGTATTGGTACTAAGTAAGGCCAGGTCTGGTGGAAGCGATTTTGTAATGCGGGTAACTCTGTGCCAGTGGTATCATCTTGAAAAATTATAAAGAAAAAAACTCTGTTTTTGCTCTATGAGTTCTGATTCAGTTATCAAATTTTCATAAAATTCACAGTAGCTGAACCTTACTCTAAGCCGTCTTTGGTAGAAATTTGGATGAAAAATTCGGTTGGTGCTGCCAATTTTGGTAATTTTGGTGTCTTGGGTTTTGAAAATTCGCTCAGAAAAGTACAGTTTTTTTTCTCTATAAATTCCAGTGCAGTCATGAAATCAAAGCGAGTTTCATATGATATATGGAACTTAATACAGGCATTATTCAGAAGGAGTCTGGTAAAAAGCCTTTATAGGGTTGAAAGCTATTGTTGGTTTTGTATTTGTTTGCAATATCCTTATTAAGCAATTTTACCGTAAAATTTTCAAATAGTAATGATCGTGTAGTGACAATAAACAACAAATATTAAGTTTTCGAAAATATGAAAACTTTTGCCACTGGTAACCCTTAATTTTTTTGCAACCCTAAAACTTCTAATTCCGCCATCGGATCAAAACGAGATCCGCAGAGTAGGTTGACGTCAATGTGAGGCAGATGTGACATATTTTTGGCGTTGATGCTAGCAAAGTGTTACGAGCGCAAAGTGTTTTTTTGCTATTTTCGTATCAATAAATGCTTACATTAAGTATTCATATCACGATTATTTACAATTAAAATAGTTTACTAATGTTTGAATTCTCTAAGTTCTACCAAACTTTTGGTTATAAACATCTTTCGTTTTTTGACCCTTAACATCTTTCTATCCCTGTAATTTTCGACAAAATCATCGTATAAAATTGAAATCGATAGAGTCATATGATTTTGACGTGAGGCAATTGTAGGAGACTTTTAGTGGCCCAGTCATTTTAGCATAAAAAAGGGGTCAACCTCGGAATGGGAGATAATAAGCTGAATTTTCGTATATACCTTCATTCTGGGGTCCCCAAAGTTGCCTCAAAAGTCTCATAAAATCTCGTGTCTGTGTCGAAAGTTATTCAAGGTCAAAGGTGAGAAAAAACTGTATTTTGCGTTTATCGTGGTTTCTATTGCTCGAATGATGTTAACACATCGGATCGAAATTGTAGAACATAAAATTTGTGACACATTTTATTTGAAGCATTTTTTCATGCGCTCAACCATTTTCCCGATAGAGGGCGCTAAGCACGCAGCACTCAGCCATATGTACTGTAATGCAAGGTCAACCGTGAATACCTGTGAATACTACCTTCAGTTTTGAATTATTTGTATTATTTATCAGTAAATACATTGTATTTAATAGAATTTTAGCTATTTTTAATATTTTTGCTGTGCGATTAAAAACTAATTAAATGAAATACTATTTGTTTATGTAAATTTATTGAAAGTTGATTTTAAGTAGTAAAATAATTATATATTTTATCTTTAAAATGTGAAATCTTTTAACCACCAATTTTTGTACCATAATTATAACTGTGTAGACGGTTTCCTATAATAACAATCATACGATAATGGCATTCGGATCTTAGTAGCGATATATAATGCTCCAAAATCTGAGGATAATCAATAATCTTCGATATACTCAGTTCATTAAAGCCTTTAAACTTAATAAACCTGTCCAATTCTCTAATCTTCCATCGACAAGTGCAGCGGCCCATCAGCATATAAACAGTGTCTATTACCAAGTTCCAAAATGGTAAGGGCATGATTTAGAACCCCAGGAATGGGGTTGGGTGCTCCAAAATGAGTTCCTGTAACCGATGACAACAATATTATCACCAGCTTCCGATGAATTAATGAATACTCTATTTTGTAATTGTAAGAATGGATGTGGTGCACAGTGCCGATGTAGGAAATCGGGGCTGCAATGCACTTTAGCTTTCGGCCAGTGTAATGGGCAAGCTTACCTCAATGCTGTTTCATTGCAAAGTGACTGTGAGCAAGAGAGTGCTTTTGACCCTGAAATTCAGGAAGGCCTGAAAACACCAATTCAAGGCAACGAAGATGATGACAATGATACAGAAATTCCCGAACATCCAGAAGATGACGACAAAGAAGAAGAAAAGTAATACTTTTGTAATTTAAATTATGAAAGATTGATAGATTAAAAATATGGAAAATATACTTATTAAAATAAATTAAATATATGTGAAATGCTATTAAATACAATGCATTTACTGAAACATTATACAAATAATTCAAAACTAAAGGTTTCACGGTTGACCTTGCATTACAGTACATATGGCTGAGTGCTGCGCGGTTACCGCCCTCTATCGGAAAAATGGTTGAGCGCATGAAAAAATGCTTCAAATAAAATGTGTCACAAATTTTATGTTCTACAGTTTCGATCCGATGTGTTAACATCATTCAAGCAATAGAAACCAAGATAAACGCAAAAAACTGTTTTCTCTCACCTTTGACCTTAACTTTCCTTTGAAATAACTTTCGACGCAGACACGAGATTTTACGAGACTTTTGAGGCAACTTTGGGGACCCCAAAATGAAGGTATACACAAAAATTCAGCTTATTATCTCTCATTCCGAGGTTGATTGCTAAAATGACTGGGCTATAGTTGCAGTGATGGTAAAGTGCTGCAAGCGCTGAACTTTTTCTTTATTTATCTCATGCTATGCTGCTTTCAACATTTTACAGTGTTTGGCTTTCCGAAATCTTGATATTCCTGAAATTCTTGACACCCTATGAGTTTGAACGCATTGTTAAGATCAAAGTGATTTCGCAATCGAAATAGGTTGGAGCACATGTGGTAGATTATGCACCCAGAATCTGCACAATTCTTCTACTGTTCATCGTACTTTAGTGTTTCTAGCGGATCAGGTTTATTTTCAATTTTAGCTTTTTCTAGGTACTCCTATGTATCTGTATAGCAAATGGTATAAAAAAAGTGTAGCAAATGATAATTGGTTATATTTTATAACGGTTTATGATGTTTTACAATTTTTGGAAAAGCAAAATTGTTAAAATCTTGAGTCATCATAACTTCTCATAAAACTACATATCAGATCATTGCAGCCATTTTTTGCAGGCAAGTTGTTTTCTTTTAAGGCGCGTACACATACAACCAACGAACGGCCAATGACAGTTTGATCAAATCTTGGTCGTTGGCCTTGGCGTTGGTTCTGCCGTCTGCATAGGAACAGATTGGGACCAATGGCTTGGAGCCAAGGCATTGGATGCGGTTCGGGTTGAGTGTCATTGTAAATGTAATGATTGACAGTGATTAACTTAGGGTTGTAAAGTATAACGCATTTATGGTAGTAGAACGCATTTATGGTAGTAGAACGCATTTCGATACCATACACTGATTGTTTGTCAATATACAAAATACACTGTTTTTTTGACAATATACAAAAAAACACAGCCTAGCTCAACATACTACTCGGTATTTTAATTACAGCCAACTCGACCAACCGTTCACACTACAACGGAGTCCCAAGGCCACTACATTGCCAACGCTTTGAAGTTACCACCAGCAGAGCGAACAGCAACCAAGGCCAAGGCCAAGGTTGGCTCTTCGTACACACTAAGCAAATCCGAGCCAACGAATGGCTTGGCCGTTGGTCTTGGTCCTATGTGTACGCGGCTTTATAAGGACTAAGCAACTTGTCCGGAGATTTGGTGGCTCCTTCATCCATCTTGGTCTCTGTTGGAGTCTGGATAGATATTCTAATGACCACTGCTTCCAAAATTGCTGGTGGATTAACTTAATCAATTCCCATCTTTTAAGCAAATTAGGATTCGTATCTAGATGTTTTTGTTGCGGCAGGCTTAGTAACCGAGAACCGATTAAAAAATGCCCAGGTGTCAATACTTCGAGGTTTTCAGGATTATTTGTTAGTGGACAAAGCTGACGGCTGTTTAGACAGGCTTTAATCATAGCTGTTAGTTTAGTTAAATCCTCAAACGTCAACGTAGTTTCACCTACTGTCTGTTTCATATGATTCTTTTTTGACTTTATGCCGGCTTCCCACAAGCCTCGAAAATGCGGAGACGAAGGTGGGATAAAATGCCATTGAATTATTTTTGATGCCAACGTATCAGGCACCTGCATTAAAAACGTTTGTGACCGGATCGTTTCAGCCAACAACTTGCTGGCCTTAACAAAATTTGTCGCATTATCACTGTATATATTTGCAATGGCTCCTCTTCTACTAACGAATCTATTGACTACTGAAATAAATGCTTTTGCAGTCAAATCACTAACAACTTCAAGACGCACTGCTTTAGTGCTCAAGCATACAAAAAGCGCTATACAACCTTTGAAAGTTTTAGCGGTTTGTCCTATAGCTGGTCTAAGCGTTAAGGGCCCTGCATAATCCACGCTCGAGTTTGGGAGGGGTCAGTAACTCGCGGCTTTGGTAGATCACCCATAAGCTGTGTTTTACACCTGGCATTAAATCATGGCAAGTGACACAACAATGTAGCCGCACTTTCACTGCTTTCAATAAGTTTAAAATCCAACATTTTTGTTGAACGAATTCTAATGTTTTAAATGCGCCACCATGGAGCATAACTCGCTCTTCTGGGGCAGACTTAGGGGATGCTTTTGGTCAAACGTTAAACAAGATTACTCTTATCTCCCTTGTATGCGTATAAGCCCATTTTGATCCAAGCATGGATTTAGCATTAGCAGTCGGCTTTCTTTAGCAAGAGGTTTCTTCCAAGGGAATCGTTGTATCTCTGTCTGGAAATGTTGATACTGCGTGATCCTCAGTAATAGTACTAATGCATCGTTCATCTTGTTTACTGTCAAAGGACCTTTTTTACGACTGAAAGCATCTCATCTTGTATTATATATGAAACGATAGCAGAGTGCTGTAATTCATAAAAGCTTCGTTAAAGAAGAATATTTCGCCAGTTATTGTTCCAAGATTGTAGATTCCACCTTTGCTATTCTCGTGGAGTTCATCTTAATTTTTGAGTTTATTTCAAGTTCAGTATATATGCCTGCACTTCAGGAAATCTAAACTTTTGTGATTGCAGCCACTTGAGGCCATTCCGCCATAGTTTGTGGTCCAGTTGTTCTTCGGGGTAACACCCGCGTGATGCAATATCCGCGGGATTGATTTCAGAACGTACATGAAACTAACTTTCAGAACTGATCATATTCTGGATTTCTGCTACACGGTTCTCAACATATGTTGTCCATCGATGTGGGTTAGCTTTTAACCAAGCTAATACGACTGTAGAACCTGCCCAAGCATAGCATCTTATATTCACAATGTTCCAGCTTTTTCTTACTTCTTTTATCAAACGTGACACTAAAAAAACACCATTTAAATCCACCTTTGGTAATATGATTTTCATTCGTAATGGTGATACTTTGGTTTTTGCAGCTAACAATCTGGTGGAATTTTCTTTGGATTGCGCAATAGTCCTTATATAAACCGAGGCATCTAAAAATCTATGAATTTCACAGACCATGTTCGACCTGCTGTACCCGAGCCGTCTCGGTATTTCTATTTTCTCCAATTTTGACAGATTGTGTTTTTTTCTCTTCCATTCATTCAGTATTGCTTGTGAAATTTAATGGTCCCATTCAATCTCTTGTAACCAAAGTTGCTGGAACATTAACTTAATTTTCACTGTTACTGGGGATAGAAGACCAGTTGGATCAAATATCTTAGCTGATTCTGATAGTATAGAGCGTTTAGTCACACTGATAGGATCCGGAAGTATACTTACTCTTATCTTGAACTGATCAGCCTTCGGAGCCCAATGGGGCCCTAAGGCTTTAATCCTATTTTCTTCATCGAATTTAATGTAATTAGCGAAATCTCTGAGCTCAGCAGGTATTTGCCATAAAAATCTTGCATCATTACTATTCCACTTCTTAAGATTGAAATCCCTTCCATTTAACAAACAAATAAACTGATTGCAAGCCGTATACGCTTTTTCAAAGGTATCAGCCCCCGAAACAATGTCATCTAAGTATGCGTCTCGTAGATTTATCTTTGACGCAACAGGAAATATAGTATCGTCATCGATCGCTAATTGCCGTAGGGTACGTATAGCAAGAAACGGAGCTGCTGCAGTTCCGTAGGTGACAGTCGTAAGTTTGTATTCCTTTATTCACTCTTTTAGTGTATCTCGCCACAGAATACGCTTTAAATCTTAATCTCTGATATCTAAATAGAAGGTCGATCAAGTTGTATTGCATTCAAGCTTTTCAATGTATTTTTTTTACCAAAGCATTAAAAACACAAGTCTCAATTTTGTAGTGAGACTATCATGTTTAAAAACTGCATGGTGAAATAAGTAGTTCTTTGGACTAGCATCTTCTAAAATGCGAACCAAATGTCCAAAACGAATGTATTCATGAATGAAATCTCTGAACATCCGTTTCTGCTGACTTTCTGTTTTAAACCTTTGTTCCAGTTGGAATAGTCTAGCAAGGGCTAGCTCCATTAATTCTTGTATTTTCGTTATTGTAGAAGGATCAGTAAGCCATGACATTCGAACAGTATATCTCCCGTCTTCTGTACGACTATAGTTTTTTTTAAAGTGCATTCCGCATTCGATATCTTTCAAAGTCATCACCTTTTCGAGAACTATCTCCTCACTTTCCCAAAATTTGCTCAGTTTCTTATCGATATTAATTTTCGTCACACAGCATTTAATCGTCGCTAATTTACTGTGGTGGTTTACTACGCCTGACAAAATCCACCCAAATTTTTTATTCTGAGCGATTATTTTTCCCAACGGCATTGTCCTAACTTCATTCGATATTATTTCACCAATAACATCCGTACCCGAAATTATATCAATTGGAACTGGGGTGTCAAATCCATCATCAGCTAGTTACAATTCTGCTAGATATTTTCTATCCAATGACGTTATCCTCTCCGATGGTAAAAACCCGGTCAATTTTTGCTTGTATTCTTCTTTTTGGAGAAGAGTATGATGTTTTTGCTGACATACCTTGCATTTTCACCAGGACTTGCATATGCTTGCAAAATACCCTGCGACCAAACAGTTTTCGCAAAGTTTGTTTGCCTTCATAGTGTCTATTCTCTGTTGACTAGTCATTTTTTCAAACTTTTCGCATCGGTATATTTTGAGTGGTTGTTGGCATACCGGACACATCGGCTGCATCATACTGTAGCACGCCTTTACACTTTTGATTTGTATCATATCAGACGTTTTTGCCTTGACCTGTAATGCTTCCAATGTTTGAAATCTGTTTTCAACAAACGTAAAAAACTCGTAAATGGTCTGTAGTTCTCAAAGAAATTTCAAAGAATGTTAATAAAGCCGATGCGTCTCCTTGTGAAATTTTCGGGTAAGCAAGAAAATTAGCATCAGATCCAAGCCCTTGTTGTCTATTCCCAAATTCTTGATAGCCAACAGACATTCGCTAGTAACATCATGTAATCGCTTTAGTTCATATGCAGTTTCTTTACTAACATCCGATTGATTCAATAAAGTCATTAGCTGTGCATTTAGAAGTATACGTTCATTATTGAATCTTCCGTCCAAAATTGCCCAAGCTGCCTCGTAATTTTCTGAAGTTACTTGTAGATGTCCAAGAAGTTCATAAGGCTCTCTGCTTAGGTTAAATTTCAAATAGTAAAGCTTCTGTGCTTACCCAATAGACTCGATATTATGTATAACTTCAATAAAAAGATCACGAAATGCTTTCCATTGCAAATATTCGCCTCCAAACTTGGGCAGTTCTACTTGAGGAAGTTTAAAAGCTTTCGTCTCGTATCACTTGAATTTTCGTTGGAACCCATCTCCAAACATTTCACCTGGAGTTAGACCAGTATAGAATGATATTCTTCTTCAGCCTCGTTGAACATATTTTAGTCAAAATAAGAGTCCCGACGTTTTCCCATACCAACAATCTCCATATAGTCGTGCAATATACCGTATATATACCGTAATCAGTGAATAATACCGTAATCAGTGAATAATATAATGGTCTGAGTAAAGTAACCCATATTCTTTTCTAAATTTAGTCTATCTAAGACTTTAGCAGCCATTTGCTTAAAAGAATCCATCACCTCTAATTGTTTCATAATTAAACCATGCTGGTCGACAATCTAATTCGATTCACTGGTTCTTCGTAACGCATTTCGCAATGAAGTCTCCAGCTGCTCTTGTTCCTCTTCCGTAAGCATCTCCAATGTCTCAAAACACTTATTCGTGAAGTATACATGAGTGGGACTGATTGCACGGTATTTTTCAATGGAACCATTCCCATCTACTGCTGCTGACCACAAGGTATTCACCTGCTGCAGCCGAGTTTCAAGGTATTCTTTCGTTTTTCTTTCTTATGAATCTTTTTTGAAATTAGTTTGTATCTTCTGGATCTTCGAGACGATGGGTTTATGACTTTTTACTAACTCCTCCATAACTATTGGTTTGCTTATAGCTCTACCAAAATCAATTGCTTCCTTGTATGAACAAACACACGCAGCAACAAAAAACACTTTATTTTGTAGACACTCGTTCTACAAATTTTTCCGTTTGGTATTCTCTTCTAGACACTGCTTCTACAATTTAAAAAATGTATTTTTTTAAAAAAATCTTATAGACACTGGTATTACAAAATATGTACTAGACACTAATTCTAGTAACACAGGTTCGAAGCACCAAATGTAAGACAAAAACACTTTATTCTGAGCAAGTATATTATCGAACTGAGCTTACTTACTAATTAACATTCATTTAAATAAATATAATTATCGATGTCACAAAAAATGAATATGCACACGCAGATCAGCAATTACCGTACACAAGACAGCATACATACGTGATCGATACTTAATTTGGGTCAAATAATTGGCTCGCGGTGAGCTACGCTGATTTTTGCTGTCTATACATTATTGTGCAAGGTAATTGAAATAAAGGAAGTAGGGTACGCGTGTGCATAAGCATGTACAACATAACTTTAATAATAATTGCACGTAATCGTACAACCTGTAACTTTTGACGAAATCATCGGATAAAATCGAAATCGATAGAGTTATTTGATTTTAACGTGAGGCAGTTGTGGGAGACTTTTAGTTGCAGTGCTGGCAAAGTGTTGCAAGCACTAAGCATTTTCTTTGTTTTTCTTTTGCTATGCTGCTTTCAAAGTTTTGCAGTGTTTGGCTTTCATTAATCTTGAATTTCCTTAAATCTTTTCCACCCTTAGAGTTTAAATGCATTGTTAAGATCAAAATGATTTTGCACTCGAAACAGGTTGGAGCACGTGTGGTAGAATATGCACTCAGAATCTTCACCATTGTTCTACTGTTCATTGAACATTAGTGTTTCTAGCGGTTCAGGTGCGCTAGAGTTATATAGATATATATATATATATATATAATCAAAAAATTTCAGTGAGATAATCTCAGGAACGCGCCATCCGATTGAGCTGAAACTTTCAGAATACATTGGTGTATATGCAAAATAGGTCCAGGTCTCACTAAATGTCAATTATCTTTAACCATTTGGTGCCGGCGGCCATTTTAGTGATATTTTTAATATACCTATTATTCCGTACAGAATTTCCTCAGTGCACCAATCGAGATTCAGCCCTCCCAAAATTTTCGCGGTTGAGAATTTGCTGAACGATTATACGGCTCAGACATATACGACCATGCTTGAGGAAAGAATTTCACCAATACTGCGCGACTCCATCAACGTAGGTGTCCACGAGTTCTGGGAAGAGCTCAAAAACACAATCAAGAATGTGGCAGAAATCGTTGTAGGATACAAAGCCCGACGAGCGCGAAATGAATGGTTTGACGAAGAGTGCAGAAACTCACTTGACGCGAAGAACGATGCCTACAGACAATGGGTCTAACGTGCAACCAGAGCCAAGAAGGAAAACTATGACGAGCTACGGCGAATATCCAATAGAATAATTAGGCGTAAGAAACGGAAATACTTTGACGAGCAGTTGCTGAACATTAATGTAAACCTATGTAAAGAACACCAGACAAGCGTACAGACTAGTCAACATGATCAAAAATGGCTACCAACCCAGGACTAGCCTCTGTAAGGACAAAGATGGAAGCATTATCAGTGACACCGAAATTATTAGCAAACGATGGGCGTCCTACTTCGAAGAGCTTCTGAATCCGCCATCAAACATCCTCGCAGCAGGAGCTGAGCTCCATGACGATACCGTTGGACAGCCCCCATTCACACAATCCCCGACAGTAGAAGAAGTTAATCTCGCCTTGAACAAAGCGCCGGGCGCTGACGAGATACCAGCTGAGCTACTCAAGTCTGGTGGGGAGGATTTATTGAGTGCGCTACATCAACTACTGCTGCGAATCTGGGAGACTGAGGTGATCCCAGACGATTGGCGCAGAAGCATCATCTGTCCCATACATAAAAAAGGAGATAGACTGCGGTGTGAGAATTACAGAGGCATCTCTTTAGTCTGTACAGCCTACAAAATCCTGTCAAAAATCCTGGAATATAGGATTAAACCGTTTGCGGAAGAAATCATTGGCGATATCAGATCTCAGATCTGGTCGCTCAACAATCAACCAGCTCTTCACGGTCGAGCTAATTTTGCAAAAGTGCTGGGAATACGACGTCGACGTATACCAAATCTTTGTCGACTTTAAACAAGCATATGACAGCATCAACCAAGGCGCTCTATAGAGCATCATGCTGCAATTTGGTATACCGACCAAATTAGTGACACTTACAAAGATGACGATGACCAACTCTGTCTCACAAGTCCGGATCCAGAACAGATTGACGGATCCTTTTGAAACTCTGGGTGCCCTGAAGCATGGCGATGGAATAGCGCCCACGCTCTTCAACCTGGCACTTGAGTTCGCTATTCGAGCAATGAACCTGAGCACCAGCGGCACGCTTCTTTTTAAGTCAACACAATTGGCAGCGTACGCGGATGACATTAACATCATGGCTCGAAAACTGACCGATGCAGAAGATCTTCTGTTTAGACTTGACACCGCAGCAAAGGAAGTTGGACTACGAATTAACGAGGACAAAACGAAAGTTATGATGCAATCTAGGACAAGGACGCCAGCGCACACGACCATCAACGTAGGGGACCTTTGCATCAAATTCGTGAACAACTTTGTGTACTTGGGTAGCAATCTATCGAGTGACGCAAACGAAACTGACGAAATCAAGCGACGGATACAACTAGCAAATAAGACTTTCTTCTCGGTCCTCCTTATCATGAAATCAAAATATGTGCACAGAAAGACTAAGCTCCGCGTTTATAAAACTATTATAAGACCTGTGCTGTGCTATGGCTGCGAAACATGGACCCTCACCCAAGCCTCCGAATACATGATCGATACTTTCGAACGGAAAGTACTACGGCGGATTTTCGGGGCTATCCGCGACCGAGATGGATGGCGCATTCGGTACAACAATGAGTTGTACGAACTTTACGATGAGCTTGAAGTCTCAAAAATTGTCAAACTACAACGGTTACAGTGGGCTGGGCACGTGCAACGCATGAATGACGATCGCATGCCAAAACGTGTCATGAACGCAAGACGAGTCGACGGAGCGAGGCCAAGAGGAAGACCAAGAGCTCGGTGGGAGGGCTCAGTGTATGCGGACGGCGAACAACTATTGGGGTTCCAAGATTGGAGGACGCGGTCACGTGACCGAGACAATTGGAGGAGTTCGATCCAGGCGGCCAAGGCCCGACATCGGGCTGTTGTGCCACGTTGATGATGATTATTCCGTACAAAAAAAATTTTTGCAAAAATAAAGTTGACGAAATAAATTTCGCACCTGTTTTACATGTGAATCGGATAATGTTTTGGAATTTTTTAACCCCATGTGTGCGCTGGGTACCTAAAAAGAGAACGGGAAAATTTGAACATTTTTAAATTGCGATAACTTTTGACAAAGCAATTCAATCATCACGAAATTTTTAGGACATATTGGTATTATTTAGTTGTAGATTTGCGTAGTTTTTAAGGAGCGTGCTAGCAGCCCTGTAGCTAGAGCAGGCACTGAAAGTGAAAACCTCCAAATCATCGTCTCTCTTGAAAACATGCTGCTTCTTTAAAAAAAAGCCACTCATATGTAAATCTTGGGCTTTGTTTACATAGACAAGAAAAAAATTTGATATGGTACAACGGACACGCCTGGTAGCCCTTGCCCAATTTACCTATATTTTAAGCATCAAAAATTTCTGTTCACGGAAACTCACGATCCGATAAGCAGAATTGATTGAAATTTGCAGAATGTATTGGTCTTAAATAGGACCAGGTCTGATAGAAGTGATTTTGAAATGCGGGCGATTCTGTGCCAGTGGTGCCATCTTGAAAAATCACTAAAAAAAGATAACTGCATTTAGCCCTAGAAATTCTGATTCAATCGTTCGATTTTGACGAAATTCACACATTAGCTGAACCTTACTTATTACGAAATTCACACATTAGCTGGTAGAAATTTGGTTGAAAAATTTGGTTAGAGCTGCCAGCTATGATAATTTTGGTGTCTTAAGTTTGAAAAAATCAAAATTTGGAAGTGAAAATATTCAAACCATCGAATATCCTAAAAAATATCCGTTTCTAACAATAAAACCAATCTGTATACAAATCTTATGCTTTATCTACACGATCAAAGTTAAACTTTGGAAAACTCATGTCGGACAAGAACGGTAACCCTTTCCCAGTTAACCTATATTTTTAGCATCAAAAACTTCTGTTCACGGGAACTCACGAACCAATAATCAGATATAACTGAAATTTACAGTTTTCGATTATTGGAAAAAACTCGCTGTAGGTAACCCTTAATTTCTTTATACTCCTATAACTTCGAATGTAATTAAACAACGTGAAGCAGATGTGATATATTCTTGGCTTTGATACTGGCAGAAGGTTGCCAGCACGAGTCGGTTGTGCTACTTTTGTGTCAATAAATGCTCACAGTTAGTATTCATACCGGAAACATTTACAATGAAAATAAATAACCGATGTTTCAATTCCCAAAGTTCTGCAAATTTTTCGGATCGCAGCCCCAAACACCAACTTCAGTTACAGTGCTGCAGGCACTGAGCATTTTCTTCATTGATGTTATATGAGATGCTGCTTTCAAAGTTTTGTGAAATAAGCAACTGATAACGAATATAATTAACCCGTGTTTTGCTCTCATAAACGTTGAAATTCATGCCAGTGGTAATATCTGAAACCTTCTGCTATATGAGTTATAATGCATTCTTGAGACCAAAGTAAAACGTGGCGTTTGTAACAGTTTGGCCGTAATAAGCAGCTCATGTGGTGGAATATGCACTCAAAACCTGCACGATTCTTCTACTGTTCTTCGAACCTTAGTGTTTCTAGCGGTTCAGGTGCGCTAGAGTTTTTTTTCTATTATTCTGCGAACAACAAGCGCTGGCTTCGACGACTATTGGTGCACTGGGCCAGGTACTTAATTTGAACACATAGTCAAATTTATACAGCTTAGTTGTCGATTTTTACCAAATTAATCGCAATTCGTCTACATACCCCTATAGTCAAATAGCTCCGGTCTGCCCTACAGTCATGGAATCATAACAAAATTAAAAACGCAAATTATACTTATTGTAGGCAATAATCAGTAGAAATTTCGTTGGATAATAATGATAGGGTTGATAGGGTTGAAAATGATGATAGCTATGGTTCTCTTTGTATTTTTTTGGAAAATCTTTTGTGAACGATTTTATCATAGAATTTTCAAATCGTAGCGATATTATAAAGAAAATAAACACCAAATATTATGATCTAGAAAATTTGAAAACTTTGGCGAATGGTAACCCTGAATTTCTTTGTATCTCTATAACTTCCAATGCAGTGATCGGATCAATACAAAATTCGCAGAACAGGTTGATTTAATGTGTGGCAGATGTGACATATTTTTTTGCTTCGGTGCTAGCACAGGGCTAACAGCACGATGCGTTTTTTTTATTTCGTACAAATAAATGCTTGCATTAAGTATTTCCATCGCAAACATTTGCAATGAAAATAAGTCAACAATGTTTAAATTTTCTAGGATCTGCACATTTTTCAGATGGTAGCCCCAAAAACCTTTCTATTGCTGGCACTTTCGATGAAGTCACCGAAATTAAAATAAGCTAAGATTCTATAATTACTTAGTTTCAAGTGGGAAAAGTAGCTAGTGGTAGAATACACACTCAAAATCTGCACAAATCCTCTGCTGTTCTTTGAACATTAGCGTTTCTAGCAGGTCTAATGCGCTAGGGTTTTTTTCGTTTCTAAATAAGAAAACATTGGACTAGTTTCAGTGATTAATATTTAAAAACAAAATGAAATATAAAGATCGATAAAATAATTCTTTTATTAATTCACAATTTATACGGTTTCAAAGTTTTTTTTGTTTTGGTTTTTTAAACTTCAAGAGCTATCGTAGTGCCACGGTTAATACTTTTGAGTGCTCATGTTTTTCTTTGTATTTATCCTTCTGAAGTACTTCGAAGATTTCATATACTCCCTCATAGCAAACGTCTAATTTTGATTTACAAGATTGTCTTCTGCGATTTACTACTTTATCTCCTACTTCCAGAGGACTTGGTGTCGTCTTAGATCTACTGAATCTGGTTTTCTGCTTTTCTTCACTGCTACGAATACATTTCTCTACTAACATTCGGATATCGTCAATATTTTCGAATTCAGATTCGATGCATAAATCTTTTACAAGTGCGTTTAATCGTGGTGTTTGTATACCTGCCCCGGTCAATATTTTTAATGCTGAATATCCTCTTGTTTTATTCATTGCTGTATTCAAAGCTAATTGCAATTGCCACAAATATTTTGTCCATGGGACTTTTTTGTTCACATTCGTCCGTAACATATTTACAATTGTATATATGTACCTCTCAGTCTCAACTTGTCAATTGGATCGGCTCACTCCAGGTGAGATTACATGTAATTCAACTCCATTGGATTTACAACAAAAAGAAAAAGTATTTCCAGTCAAATTACATCCTCTGCTGCTAAAATTTTTCGTGGTTGCCCAAAGAGTGTATTACAGTTTTGTAGTACATCTGTTGTTTCTTGTATTTCCAATGTTAAAAGAGGTTTCATATTTCAAATTTAGTAAAAGTGTCTACTATTACTAGTAATATTTGTGAGGGTAATTAACTGAGTGGTCAAAAGGTCCAGTACAATCCATATGTATCCTGTGGAACGGCATCACTGGTTTTTTCATTGGATGCAGTTGGCTCTGAAATTTTCCCGCATGACGGATAACAACTAAACATTTGATACAATGAGAAATAAATTTCGTGACATTTTTACTCATTGTTGGCATCCAAAAACATTCATGGAGTTTGGCCAGAGTTTTTTCCTACCCAGCATGGCGCAAATCTTCATGTGCAGCCTGCATTAATGTTTAACGACATTGTCGAGGAACATAAAGTTATTTTGTTTCACCAACTTTCCGCCGTAAAATGCCTTGTATATATTCGTAATGATCACTTCGGTCATCTTACAAATTCCTTAAAATGTCCTGAGTGTCGAGGTCTCTTTACTGCTCTACGCGTAGCCAATTATTTGTTAAATTCGTATTATGCATAACGTGATGTGATGGAGGATTTTTACTCAAATAATCGACATGTTGCACTTGATTGCCTTTGTGGTATTGAACTACATGGTAAAAGATCACGCTTTGTTTTGATCGCTTTCAAAGCATTACAGTCCGTTACTGGAGTAAAATTTATCCCTAGTAGATATACTCATAAATGTTGCAAAGCATTAACAAAAGCAAAGGTCTCTAGCTCGTAACTATGAACGATTTTACAGCAGTTCCCAATTCGGGATTGGGAATATACCGTAATTCGTGAGCTTTCGCCCGATTTCCACGGAAGCTCCTCATGAGCTTGATTTGCGAATACCGGTTTTGTACGAAGCGTTTATATGTGTGTGTGCCGGATAAAATTGTATGGCTACACAAAAATCGGATTAAAACCGGTTTGAAATCCCGATTTCGTGCAACCATACAAAATTGAGCGGCGATCTGGTTTACAAACACATAGATTGTGATTTGTTTTCAATAGGGCGTGTCCAAAAGGGAAATTTCTAATATCGTGACTAGTGATGGGCGATTGCGAGATATTTTAACAATCGAGATAATCGCAATCGGCGCCACAAAACAATCGAGATAATCGCAATCGAGAGAATCGCAATCGATGCGCCAAAACAATCGAGAGAATAATCGAGACAATCGAGATAATCGAGACAATCGGGATAATCGAGACAATCGAGTGATTCGAGATAATCGAGACAATCGAGCGATTCGAGATAATCGAGCGATTCGAGATAATCGAGCGATTCGAGATAATCGAGACAATCGAGCGATTGGAGATAATCGGCCGATTCGAGATAATCGAGCGATTCGAGACAATCGAGGCAATCGAGACAATCGAACATCTCGCAATCGATCATTCGGTCGGTCAAGTCATCGACAATCGGTTGACGGCAATTGAGTGGACCATAAAGCACGTTTCGTTGGCGCAGCCAATAAAAAAATGTTCAAATATTTCAGCAAAAATATTAAGTGTTATTATTTGATCAAACTGCAATTTTTTGGGAAATATTGATGTATAAAAGGATATGTTTATCTTAAGTTAAAATTAAGATATCTTTAACTCTTTGGTGGCGGTGGGCATGTTAGTGTTTAAGCACACCAGTATACACAGTACGCTTGTAGAACCGCTTGTGAAGAATAGATTTGAATGGATTAGATATACTATTTAGTAGATTTTTTTACGTGTGCATACATATGGAATGTAATGATCAGATATGCATGAAAATTTGTATGGCTAGCATTTATCATGTATAAATGGCTGGTAGTTTTGCTAAAACTATTAAGTCTGATCAAAGTGTATGATCAAATATTATATGAAGTTGAGTTTTGTCATGCTGTTAAGTATGTTAAAATAAAATCTGCTTTTAGATAGTGCAGTTTGAAAGCATATCATTTATCCAGTATTTTCGTACTTGCGAGTATTTTATTCAAATATTCAAAAAGTTTTTAGGGCAAAAGTACCTGAAATCGGCCAATTTTGGGTTAGAGTGGTTTCGGACATAACGGGCCAAGACCTATTGCTGTGATACAAAGATTTCTGTTTTGCAGAGGAGTAAGGGGTTTTTTGGCCATAGTTTGGCGAAAACTGCCTTTACCGCGCTTTCAATGATTGAAAGTGGTCGGGGAGTACAATATTGATATTTTAAGGATGAAAAATTTTTTTATGGGGAAAATTGGGCAAAAACGTCGAAATTTTCCAAAATTTTTTTTTGGCGTAGCTTGAATTCGGGGACATTTCTGAGCTGTTTCGGGCGAAATACCCATACAAGTCTGTGAAAAAGTGGCCTAGTTTCGAAGATATGGCAAAATGAAATCCGCCGGAAAACCGACCGGAAAAACTGAAAGTAGCACTAAAAGTGCTAAATAAGAAAAGGTTGAGATCCTTTTTGGTTCGATGATTGGCTTCTCCGGCTGTGCATTATGCCGTATCTTCGTAACTAGGCCACTTTTTCCCAGACTTGTATGGACTTTCCCGCAAAACAGCTCAGAAATGTCCCGGAACTCAAGCTACGCAAAAAAAAAATTTGGAAAAATTCGACGTTTTTGCCCAATTTTCCCCATAAAAAAATTTTTCATCCTTAAAATATCAATATTGTACTCCCCGACCACTTTCAATCATTGAAAGCGCGGTAAAGGCAGTTTTCGCCAAACTATGGCCAAAAAACCCCTTACTCCCCTACAAAACCGAAATCTTTGTATCACAGCAATAGGTCTTGGCCCGTTATGTCCGAAACCACTCTAACCCAAAATTGGCCGATTTCAGGTACTTTTGCCCTAAAAACTTTTTGAATATTTGAATAAAATACTCGCAAGTACGAAAATACTGGATAAATGATATGCTTTCAAACTGCACTATCTAAAAGCAGATTTTATTTTAACATACTTAACAGCATGACAAAACTCAGCTTCATATAATATTTGATCATACACTTTGATCAGACTTAATAGTTTTAGCAAAACTACCAGCCATTTATACATGATAAATGCTAGCCATACAAATTTCCATGCATATCTGATCATTACATTCCATATGTATGCACACGTAAAAAAATCTACTAAATAGTATATCTAATCCATTCAAATCTATTCTTCACAAGCGGTTCTACAAGCGTACTGTGTATACTGGTGTGCTTAAACACTAACATGCCCACCGCCACCAAAGAGTTAAAGATATCTTAATTTTAACTTAAGATAAACATATCCTTTTATACATCAATATTTCCCAAAAAATTGCAGTTTGATCAAATAATAACACTTAATATTTTTGCTGAAATATTTGAACATTTTTTTATTGGCTGCGCCAACGAAACGTGCTTTATGGCCCACTCAATTGCCGTCAACCGATTGTCGATGACTTGACCGACCGAATGATCGATTGCGAGATGTTCAATTGTCTCGATTGCCTCGATTGTCTCGAATCGCTCGATTATCTCGAATCGGCCGATTATCTCGAATCGCTCGATTGTCTCGATTGTCTCGAATCGCTCGATTGTCTCGATTATCTCGAATCGCGCGATTGTCTCGATTATCTCGATTGCAACAATCGAGTCCAACTTAAATAATCGAGATATTTCGAGATATTTGAACAATCGAAACAATCGATTTTAATATCTCGTAATCGCGCATCACTAATCGTGACTTCTAGCGGCCGTTGTTCACTTCGTCGAACAGTTTGGTGGCCATCCACCAAACAACATACATCGGAATGCAATATCATTCCGAAAATACCTCTGAGCGGAAAGCACGTGCGCTGTATCTGAGCGTTGGTTAAGGATTTATTTTAAGTGCAGGGTGAAGAAATTCTGCTGCTGATGTTATTTAAATTAAATTCAGGTCTTTATTGATATTAATATGTTAAATATATTGTATTACTACTTTGTGCAATGTACTTTATTAATAAATATTTTGAATTAATTTTTGATGTATATGAGTGACTCTCCATTTCATAAAAAGGTATTGTAGAGTTAGGCTTGTAAGCACTGAAGCACAATCGAATAGATGCCGTTAAGTGGTCATTAGTCAGAGAACTTCTAAGTTGCGATTCGATTATTTTCATTTGAGAAAACGTTGCTTCACATCGATAAAAATGCGAATATCCTCATTGCCACCAATCTCAATAATGGATATTTTTTTTGGGAACATAATACAAAAAAAAAATTCATTTGCGCGTGCTATGGTTAAAATTTTTAACTCTAGATTTGATGAATTCAATTGTGAAGCATGAGCTAGATTTGATGAATTATCCTCGTTATTGAATTCTCTAAAAGGAAATGAAATAAATTCAAAAATCGGTTGAAGGTTATTGAGATTTGCAAATCGTCTCTCAAATTCTTGTTTTAAATTTTCCAGTTCAGGACAAAACATTTCAATATTACATGCACCAGTAGGTTAGGTTAGGTTGTACCAGTTGGCACAAAGCCACACATGGACCTATTGGTACATAGTGCTACCAGATAAATGGGGCAGGAGAAAAAAATCATTCCAAGCGGCCATCGAAGACCCCGGACTCTTTCGCGAACTGAAGAATGTCTTTCAGCTTTCAGCTAGATTCACCAGTAAGTTTAAGGAGACGTAGCACCTTCAAATTGAAAAAAAAATGTGTTTTTCGGAGGCTTGTTTTTAATTGAATAAAAAGACATATCTTAATGAAACTTTTTACACATACTTTACTTTTTTGTACTACATTAAAAAAATGTTTAAAAATGTTTTTTGGCCGCCTGTCGTCTGCTACAATTTTTTGGAAAATACACCAAAAAAACCTGGCGTGCATGATAACTGTCGTCAGAAAAGTCGGAAAAAACAAACAAAAACGTGGTTTTAAACAACATCAAAGCGGCCTTGGAATGAACTAAAAAAAAAAAAAATTGGTTGAAAAATAACAAAATGGCGGCGTTTTTTCGAAAATCGAGGTTTTTTTTCCCCAGAAATCGGCTATAACTAAAAAATTTTAGGGCCGATTTTGTCATCCGTAGTTCATTCTGAGCATCAACATGTGCAGATTAACGTGTTAAAATTTCAGAGCGATTGGATAATATTGTTTTTCTTAATCATGCACGCCAACTTGCAAAACGTTGTTTCGAGAAAATCGCGCTTAAAGTTAAAATTCAATATTTTTTGCAATAAATCTTACCGAAAATTAATCTGCGATGCCTGAACCATACAATGTACCTTCTTCTTGCTCATATTCCTCCTTTTCCAAAGATTTTTGCTCCCTTCGAGCAGTTCTGGCCTCTTTAGATGCCTCAGTCGAGTGTTTTTCCGCCTGGTTGATTCTTGCAGCATCTCTATGTTCTGCATGTTCCAGCGCACGTTCGCTAATTGTAACTCCCATTGCTTGCATTATTTTCAAGATAGCCATAAATCCTTCATTAAATGAACATGCAGAAATATTTGCAGCCATATTTAGCACGTTTTCCCACAAAAAGTATGTTTCGGGGCTAAATTCTAAACACAAGAATTATAGCTTTCGTTATTATTCTGCGTAAAATTGCCTTAGCAGCGCTTTCATAAATCTCCTGATGATAAGTCATACCTCTTCATCTAAAGGTGGAGGATGCTTGAAATTTTTTAATGCATTATCACCAGCTGCCTCCGCCTTGCGCCAGTTACACCAAGCCGTTTCTCAAACAGGACAATAAGAGTGTTGAGGGTTCTCATCAGTTGAAATTTGGTGGTAATATGCTGCCCAAATTTACTTGCGTATATTTTCAACTGAATCAGGATTTCGTCGTATGCCTAGGCCATAATATATGGCAAAATTTTTCATTAATTTTAGTGTCAGTTGAACTTTTTTCGGACCTTTTTTTGGAGATACTACACTTTATTTTTGCAGCAATTTTTTTTGTTTTTTTTTTGCCAAGACTAACTGTTTTTTTGCTTCTTTTAAAGGAGATGACTCACTTATCTTTGTCTACACTTTGGGTTAAGTCGATGTAGCGATATAGCCAAGTCAACGAAATTCATAGAAAAAATGACCTTGGGGCGCTTCGCATATATACTCACAAAATTTTTTTTTTTTTGAATTTCAATTTTATATTATTAAAATCATGTTTTTAAAGCTCCATTCTAAGATATTCAATCAAAAAACAAAAATCGATTTTTCAAAAATTTGGAGGTGCTATGTTGCCTTAATATGTTTTTCAAAATATGGAAAATATTGAAAAATTTTGCCTATTTAATTGTGAAGCAAAAGGTTTTAATTTTACTTAAAAACATTTACCGAACTCAACATAACAACAATATTTTCCTTTTCCTTGTTATTGTAAATTAAGCAAGTTGTAACGGCCCATAAAATCCGTAAGAAATGCTAACACCTTTACCCACACTGGATCTTCCAATTGTTCATGTTTTTCTCCCAATGTGTCCAAAAATGCAATAATTTTAGGCAAAAGATTTAGAAATCTTTGCAAAAATCTTCCTGAGCTAAGCTTAGTACATCTAAAGCTAAGTATTGTTTTCGATTTCAAGTTAAATTTTCATGCAAATTTTGACGTGAAATTTATTTCGGCGAAAATTTAGCTTGAAAGTAAACAAGAGTTGTACTCACTTTTAAGCGTGAAAAATTGGTTGGAACATGCTTTTGCTTTGAAAATGCAAATAGCTTTGGCAATCATTTCACGCCAATTTAGTAAGTGCAGCTCATTTTTTAGGCTAGTACTCAGTTAATCGTGAAGCTAAATTTTGGCATGTCTCCATTATCTGGTCATTCTTTGGAGCAAAAATTTTGAAAATGCAGAAAAGCGGGGACACTTATCATTTCTGACGGATAAGATGTCAAGAATTGTAATTTTTGAAGGATTTTATTATTGAAAAGACATTTACACAATTCAATTTTAAAAATTCAAACACCAAATGTCACTATTTAGGTCGAAAGAATGAACTACACAAACTACATTAGCGTGAAAAGATTTTAATTTTAATTTTATTTTATCTAAAATTGAGATTAACCTTTCTTGCGCTGTGTGTCATAATTTACTATCTCGGTAGCAGGGAGACGAGTGCAAATGCAGGCAAGGTGTATAGAACAGAGAGATTTAAAGAAATGAAACAACCGTATACGTATACGAGATTTAGTGAAGCAGTTTTACTAAAATGAAATAAATCTATAAACTGCACAAATCGAGAGCATAGGTATCTCAGATTTTCCCGTTGGCTTCTCCGCCACCAAGGCTCTCCGAGCTTTTGTGTGAACTGAAACTGCGTGGACTGTCCGATTGGATCAACCAAAGCCCATTCCAATATGTACTGAATAAATCGTCTACTAAATTTTTAGCTCACATTTTAAATTAACTTAGTAAATTATTAAAAATGTCTGTGATCGACTGTCGAACTGTTTGTGATCGACTGGTCGATCGCGATCGACCGTTTACCCACCCCTGCTCTACTGCATCATTCTGCTAAATTTCAAATACATGTTTTTTGTGGAAGTATGCTAAAATCAATATTAAAAAATGACCTCTCCATATATCTGCAGTACAAATCAGAACACAAATCAGCCAATATCTCGAAAGCGCTGAAATGTGCACAGAACATTAATGCGATTCACGGCCGCGGTGCCACCAAATGCCTAACCACATAACCATCATCGCAAATGGTTCATGTAACGTTCATGCAAAAAGTGGCGACGTCGCTATTCACCAGACACGCACCAACTAAGTGAACAGCACTCGCCAGAAGCCTCAATAAAACAAATTTCCTTGTTTCCACACGCTTCAACGAAGTAAACGGTGAATTTCAGAATCCGTCACATTGAAATTCTCTTACATGAATACGCTTTTACGAAGTGAACTGCACTCGCCAGAAGCCGACATATTAGAAGTGTTCCAGTTTGTACACGCTCCTGCGAAATGAACAGCGTTCTTCAGAAGTCGTCATGTAAGGAATTTCTCTGTATGGAAACGCCCTTACGAAATCAACACCAATCAGCAGAAGCCGCTAGGAGAAATCTTCTTAACGAACATGCTCGCACAGTATGAACAGGATAAGTCAGAGTCTGCCATATTGGAAATCTGACTACACGGACGTGCTGACACGAAGCAGCAGCGTTGGTCAGAAGCCGCCATATCGGAAAGCTGCGTCCATGCACATGCTCAAACGAAGTGAACAGCAGTAGTCAGATGCCGCCATAATGAAGACCTACGTGTACTTACGTACACAGAACTATCGTGTACACACAAATACAATAACACGCAGAGAAAGCTCAGGAATTACGGTATATTCCCAATTCCGAATTGGGAACTGCTGTAAAATCGCTCTATGATAATTTCTCTCCTTCGGCTTTGTCGCCCGGCTGAAGTATGCCACAACTCGAAGCTCATTTTCATGCTTTTGAAATAATACTGCACCGTATCCTAAAGCGCTGACATCAAAGTGCAGCTCGGTTACTAATCTATGTTCATAAATGGCATAAAGAGGTTTGCTGACAAGGTGTGAGATTATATACTGTCGCGCTATAGCGCTTTTCTCAATCTAATCCCATTTGGCTTCTGATCGTGTCACCGCAGCTGGAAATCATTAGCTTGTATTTACGCTAGTTGTGGCAAATTTTAACATCTCCGACTTACATCCATCGATATAATTTACTTGTTAAGATCATTTAATTGTGATCATGGTTCCCTTCTTGTCTATAAATCAGCATAGACAGCGTATATCGTCTCTAAAGCTTATCAAAGCAGAGAATATTGATGCGGAAAACTCGATCGTTTTCAGTCACGTATGCACTGTGTGCTGATGTCTGATGAGAAAAAAAGAGAAAAATAAAATTTTCAATGTAAATTAGAAATTTTTCAATTTTAATCATCCCGCAAAAAACAATTCCAATTTGATTCGGCTTCGGAAGCTTATTCTGCAATATGAAAAAGGGTAACTTTAACTAAGGCGATTGATAAAGGGTAACTCTCGAATTGGCAACTGTTTTTGCAAAGCACATTCTGTGTATGACTCGACATCAAAGCTTTCATACACTACAACTTGTTTTACCAAGTTTCAAACATCGATCTCGCCCGAAAATGCATTTTGCAGTCATTGGGCCTTTTTAGACTTGTATTTTTGATACAGTCCTATAACCGGTTTTTTGGGCAAGAGGCAGAAGAATCGAGGGGAAATCTCTACAAAAAGTGATGCACTTGGAGAGAATTTTTCATCACTTTTGAAACTGATTGAAACTGATGCAAATCACTAACACAACTATAAATATAGTTCACGGGTCAGGAATTTTTCATGAAACACTCAAGTCGAAACGAGAAAACAACAACACGCACACATTCATATTGAAATGTAAGGTGTCGTTGACAATTGTAACTGACTACAATTTTAGCTCCTCGAGCCAGAAAACAAATTTAGACCACTATTTACTTTTGCTTTGGCGAACCTGTCGCCGCTATGCAAAAATAGTACAGTCTATATTTTTGTTTAATTGACTATGATGTGACCTGGCTTTGGCGAACCTGTTGCCGCTACGCCGAGTCAAGAGAGTCTTAGATTTATTTGAAAAGAAGAAAGAAAAACTATTCTTCTCCAAATCTGGTCGCCACTTTGTCTTTGGCTTACCAGCAAAGAATGTTCTTTATTGTTAACCATTCCGAGCTTTTATAACTATAATAGTACAGTTATCACAAATTTAAAAGTTTGCGCGAATCAAAAATAATTTAATATAGTTCGGAGGAGGATTAGGGCGCTCTAGTCGGTATCTGTGTATATGACATTTCGACAAGTGTCGAAACGTCAGTCTTATTTTCAGTGTACACAACAATATGCATAATCGGTATATGAACGCTTCCGTTGCTGATGCACACCAAGTGTAGAAATGTTGATTGTGTAAAACCAGTTTCAGGAGTGCTTCAAGAATACAAGTGTAAAAAGGCCCATTCGCGCATATCATTCCAGGAAGCTACTTGACCGTAAATCGAATACCAAGTCTTCGCGCGACCAAGCAATGCCGAACTAGCCCAAGACATAATGTCGAAATCTGAACACACGTTTTGCTTCACATATTCATCTACACCGTTACATCACTTGTCTAGATCATATATGTAGCCTAAAATCGTGTAGAACAGGCTGTCAAGAATTGTGATCAAGAATTTATTTTCTTATCAGTTCCTCGAACAAACTCAGGGTCGTTGAAGTCAGGGTCAGGGGGGAACATCATCGACCAACGGGACACCTCACGGTTCACTCATAATGGTTTTTTTTTTGAGAACACGAAAATAATCAGGATGATTGGATTTTAGTTAATCCCACTTCTGATGATAGAACGATCCGCAAATACCATTAGGCGAGTTTTTTTGCTCAGATACAGAACAAAATATAACTATGCCGCGAAAACAACGATCTAGTTTAAAACAAGAGTGCATTCGGTGCATAAAGGGAGAAAAAAATGATTATACACTCCCACAATCGATAGAAAATAGAAAAAACTCTAGGGCATCTGAACCGCTAGAAACACTAATGTTCGAAGAACAGTAGAAGAATCGTGCAGGTTTTGAGTGCATATTCCACCACATGAGCTGCTTATTACGGCCAAACTGTTTCAAATGCCACGTTTTACTTTGGTCTCAAGAATGCATTTTAACTCATATGGCAGAAGGTTTCAGATATTACCACTGGCATGAATTTCAACGTTTATGAGAGCAAAACACGGGTTAATTACATTCCTTATCAGTTGCTTATTTCACAAAATTTTGAAAGCATCATCTCATATAACATCAATAAAGAAAATACTCAGTGCCTGCAGCACTGTAACTGAAGTTGGTGTTTGGGGCTGCGATCCGAAAAATTTGCAGAACTTTGGGAATTGAAACATCGGTTATTTATTTTCATTGTAAATGTTTCCGGCATGAATACTAACTGTTAGCATTTATTGATACAAAAGAAGCACAACCGACTCGTGCTGGCAACCTTTCGCACGTATCAAAGCCAAGAATATATCACATCTGCTTCAAGTTGTTATATTACATTCGAAGTTACAGAAGTATAAAGAAATTTAGGGTTACCTGCAGCGAGTTTTTTCAAATAATCGAAAGCTTAATATTTGCTGTTTATTGTCACTACAATATCATTACCAATTGAAAATTCTACAATAAAACCGCTTAATAAAGATATTGCAAACAAACACCAAACCAACAATAGCTGGAAACCCTATCGTGGCTTTTCAACCAAATTTGACCTGAATAATGTTTTTAATAGGTTTCATTAATTGTATGAAATTCGTATTGATTTCATGACTGCACTGGAAGTAATAGGGCAAAAAGTTTTATTTTCCTGAGCGAATTTTCAAAACCGAAGACACATAAATTACCATAGCTGGCAGCACCAATCGAGTTTTTCAACCAAATTTCTATCAAACAGAGTTTAGAGTAAGGTTCAGCTATTGTGTCAATTTCATGAAAATCTGGTAACTTATTCACATTTCATAGGGCAAAAAGCAGTTTTTTTTCTTTGTAATTTTTCAAGATGGCACCACTGGCACAGAGTTGCCTACAATTCAAAATCGCTTCTATCAGACCTGGTCCTACTTAAGTCCAATGCATTCTGTAAGTTTCAATTGTATCTGATTATTGAATTGTGAGTTCCCGTGAACAGAAGTTTTTGATGCTAAAAATATAGGTTAACTGGGAAAGGGTTACCGTTCTTATCCGACATGAAATTTCCAATGTTTTACTTTGAACGTGTAGACAAAGCATAAGATTTGTATACAGATTGGTTTTATTGTAAGAAACGGACATTTTTTTAGGATATTCGATGGTTTGAATGTTTTCACTTCCAAATTTTTATTTTTTCAAATTCAAGACACAAAAATTATCATGGCTGGCAGCGCCAACCGAATTTTTCAGCCAAATTTCTATCAAACGTGGTTTGAGGTAAAGTCCAGCTATTGTGTGAATTTCGTTAAAATCGAACGATTGAATCAGAATTTATAGGGCTAAAAGCAGTTATCTTTTTTAAGTGATTTTTCAAGATGACAGCACTGGCACAGAATCGCCCGCATTTCAAAATCACTTCTATCAGACTTGATCCTATTAAAGACCAATAGATTCTGCAAATTTCAATTAATTCTGTTTATCGGATCGTGAGTTTCCGTGAACAGAAGTTGTTGATGCTAAAAATGTAGGTAAATTGGGCAAGGGTTACCAGGTGTACCCGTTATACCATATCAATTTTTTTTTTGTCTATGTAAACAAAGCACAAGATTTACATATGAGTGGCTTTTTTTTTTGAAGAAGCGGCATTTTTTCAAGAGAGACGATGATTTGGAAGTTTTCACTTTCAGTGCCTGCCCTTGCTACAGGGTTGCCAGCACGATCATTAAAAGCTACACAAATCTACAACTAAATAATACAAATATGTCCTAAAAATTTCGTAATGACTAAATAGCTCTGTCAAAAGTTATCGCAATTTAAAAATTTTCAAGTTCTCCCGTTCTCTTTTTAGGCACCCAGCGCACACATGGGGTTCAAAAATTCCAAAACATTATATTTTGTCAACTTTATTTTTGCGAAAATTATTTGTGTACAGAATAATAGGTATATTCAAAATATCACTAAAATGGCCGCCGGCGCCAAAGGGTTAAAGATTATTAACTTTTTGTGAAACCTGGCACTGTTCTGCATATACATCAAAGTGTTCTGAAAATTTCAGTTCAATCGGACGGCGCGTTCCTGAGATTTTTTCACTGAAATTTTTTGATGATATATATATATAAATATATATATATACATATATATATATATATATATATATATATATATATATATATATATATATATATATATATATATATATATATATATATATATATATATATATATATATATATATATATGTATATATGTATATATATATATATATATATATATATATATATATATATATATATATATATATATAGATATATATATATATATATATATATATATATATATATATATATATATATATATATATATATATATATATATATATATATATATATATGTACATATATATATGTACATATATAGAGAGATGAATTTTTGGCCAAAGTGATTTTAATACTAATGTTTTTCTTCGAACATTAGTAAAAAGAACTAATAGAAAATTACTTCTTTCAACTTTCTACACATTATGAGGGCTTTCATTTCAAAACATTCAACATAGCCATCAAAAACCCAAAGCCACTTTACAGTAAAAGAGACAACTTTCATGAGCGTTTCTTTTTTCTATCAGCACATTCTATAGTTCAGCACGTGAACTACCAATGAGGAGTAGAATTTCGGTACTAGTGAGTTCACTGGTACAGAAGTGTTGTTGTTTCCAATGCGTATACTTTATTCTCTGCCTGATAGAGGAGCAAAAAAATACGCCCATTATCAATCAGATAATTTGGCAATTGTCAGAGCCTCACTAGAAGACGTGGTTCTCACTTCCAAAGTCCGAGAACTTTTGACCGGCTAAAGCTTTCGAGACAAAGAGCGTTTTTACAGCGATTCCCAATTCAGGATTGGGAATATACCGTAATTCGTGAGCTTTCTCTGCGTGTTATTGTGTTTGTGTGTACACGATAATTCTGTGTACGTACACGTAGATTTTCATTATGGCGGCATCTGACTACTGCTGTTCACTTCGTTCGAGCATGTGCATGGACGCAGCTTTCCGATATGGCGGCTTCTGACCAAGGCTGCTTGCTTCGTGTCAGCACGTCCGTGCAGTCAGATTTCCAATATGGCAGATTCTGACTTATCCTATTCACATCGTGCGAGCATGCTTGTGCAGAAGATTTCCCCCAGCGGCTTCTGCTGATTGGTGCTCATTTCGTAAGGGCGTTTCCATACAGGGAAATTCTTTACATGGCGACTTCTGGAAAACGCTGTTCATTTCGCAGGAGCGTGTACAAACGGGCACAATTCTAATATGTCGGCTTCTGGTGAGTGCAGTTCACTTCATAGAAGCATATTCATGTAAGGGAATTCTAATGTGGCGGCTTCTGAAATTCACCGTTTACTTCGTTGAAGCGCGTGGAAACAGGGAAATTTGTTTTATTGATGCTTCTGGCGAGTGCTGTTCAGTTAGTTGGTGCGTGTCTGGTGAATAGCAACGTCGCCACTTCATGCATCAACGTTACATGAACCATTTGAGATGATGGGTATGTGGTTTAGGCATTTGGCGGCACCGCGGCCGTGAATCGCATTCATGTTCTAAGCACATTTTAGCACTTTCGAGATATTCGATGATTTGTGTTTTGATTTGTACTGCAAATAAACAAATATTTTCGTTTTTTTTAAGTTAGCTGTATAACCATACAGCACACAATTTTAGCAGGAGATCAAGAACAGAGGTCATTTTTGAATATTGATTTAAGCATACTTCCACAAAAGATAAGTATTTAAAATTTAGCAGAATGATGCAGTAGAGCAGGGGTGGGAAAACGGTTGATCGCGATCGACCGGTCGATCGCAAACAGTTCGACAGTCGATCGCAAACAGTTCGACAGTCGATCGCAGACATTTTTAATAATTTACTAGGTTAATTTAAAATGTGAACTAAAAATTTAGTTGACGATTTATTCAGTACATATTGGAATGGGCTTTGGTTGATCCAATCGGACAGTCCACGCAGTTTCAGTTCACACAAAAGCTCGCAGAGCCTTGGTGGCGGAGAAGCCAACGAGATAGCTATGCTCTCGATTTGTGCAATTTATAGATTTATATCATTTTAGTAAAACTGCTTCATTAAATCTCGTATACGTATACGGTTGTTTCATTTCCTTAAATCTCTCTGTTCTATACACCTTGCCTGCATTTGCATTCGTCTCCCTGCTACCGAGATAGTAAATTTTCACACACAGCGTAACAAAGGTTAATCTCAATTTTAGATAAAATAAAATAAAAATATTTTCACGGCAATGTAGTTTGTGTAGTTCATTCTTTCGAGCTAAATAGTGACATTTGGTGTTTGAATTTTTAAAATTGAATTGTGTAAATGTCTTTTCAATAATAAAATCCTTCAAAAATTACAATTCTTGACATCTTATCCGTCAGAAATGATAAGTGTCCCCGCTTTTCTGCATTTTCAAAATTTTTGCTCGAAAGAATGACCAGATAATGGAGACATCTCAAAATTTAGCTTCACGATTAACTCAGTACTAGCCTAAAAAATGAACTGCACCTACTAAATTAGCGTGAAATGATTGGAGCTATTTGCATTTTCAAAGCGAAAGCATGTTCCAAGCAATTTTTCACGCTTAAAAGTGAGTACAACTCTTGTTATTTTCAAGCTAAATTTTCGCCGAAATAAATTTCACGTCAAAATTTGCATGAAAATTTAACGTAAAATCGAAAACTGCACTAAACTTTAGATGGCTTAGCACAGGAAGATTTTCGCAAATATTTGTAAATCTTTTGCCTGAAATTATTGCATTTTTGGACACATTGGGAGAAAAACATGAACAATTGGAAGATCCAGTATGGGTAAAGATATTAGCATTTCTTACGGATTTTATGGGCCGTTACAACTTGCTAAATTTACAATTACAAGAAAAAAGAAAACATTGTTGACTTGTTGAGTTCGGTAAATGTTTTTTAAGTAAAATTAAAACCTTTTGCTTCACAATTAAATAGGCAAAATTTTTAAATATTTTCCATATTTTGAAAAACATTTTAAACTTACTAGTGAATCTAGCTGAAAGCTGAAAGACATTCATCAGTTCGCGAAAGAGTCCGGGGCCTTCGATGGCCGCTTGGACTGATTTTTTTTCTCCTGCCGCATTTATCTCGTAGCAATATGTACCAATAGGTCCATGTGTGGCCTTGTGCCAACTGGTACAACCTAACCTAACTTACTGGTGCATGTAATATTGAAATGTTCTGTCCTGAACTGGAAAATTTTAAACAAGAATTCGAGAGACGATTTGCAAATCTCAATAACCTTCAACCGATTTTTGAATTTATTTCATTTCCTTTGAGAGAATTCGATAACGAGGGTATTTCATCAAATCTAGCATTGTGCTTCAGTGCTTGCAAGCCTAACTCTACAATACTTTTTGATGAAATGGAAAGTCACTCATATACATCAAAAATTAATTCAAAATATTTATTAATAAAGTACATTGCACAAAGTAGTAATACAATGTATTTAATATATTAATTTCAATAAACACCTTAATTTAATGTTTATTTGTTTTTAATTTAACCCATTTTTCGAAGTTGATCGCGCATAAATTAAAAAAATTTATGTCGATCATACCAGTATTAGGTTTGCCCACTCCTGCAGTAGAGTATGTAATTTTCGAGTATTACTAACGCAAAATTGAGCAACATTTTGAAAGAAAGTTTATGGAAATCAGGGCAGAGCGAGTGTTTGATTTAATTTCTAATTACATTTATGAGAGAAAATATATTTAGAAGAACCACGACAGCACATTTTACTAATTTAAAATAAGGGGCATTTCACGTGAAGCGGACAGCGAAAAAAAGTCGTGTCTCTGGATTTCGTTCAAATTGTGCATACCGGTTTTTATTGTCAAACGACAACAACAGTCTAATCATTTTCATAAATTTACATAACCATAATAGCAAATCGTTTATGTACTCACGCCCAGGGTTTACATTTTACTAAATTTGAAGTAGGTTTACTTAATTTCTATTTTGAAAATAATAGCTACTTCACTTCACAGTTTCTTCGGATTCTAGTCCATGTTCGCTTCAAATCGAATCAGAAAGAGTTTGTTTTTCTTTTTCAAATTTTTTTTTCCTGCACCGAACTTCGACAGCAACACTTTTCTAGTCTAATGGTGTTTCAATGCAACGAACAACTTACTGCAAGTCACTTACGCTAGGCTAAACTCAAAAATAATACAGTTTGGGAAAGAAATGGTCAAGACTGCAAATATCATTATGCTTTGTGTATAAAAGTTATATTATGCCTTAATTTATTGTTTAAATAACTTTTAATTGTAGTTTTTGACGTTGTTTTACTAAATATTTTTTCCGTTATCGTCAAAATTATGTTTACCTAGTTTATATGAAAAATAAATTAATGCTTTACATTAAGTGACCCCAATCGTTCATCTATTTCATTTATTTCTACTTCAAATTTACTTCAATTTATTTTCAACTTCTACTTAAAATTTTGTCCATGAAGTGCGGGCCCTGCTAACGGCAGCATAAAGTACCCAGCAAGCAATTTAGAAAACGTTTCCTAAAAACGATAGTTTCTCGACAATCTACAGACATATCCTTTATACGAAACTGAGCCTGTTCGCAAATATATCAGCAACAATAATTTTCTTTACGATTAGCGACATATAATAATAATGCATGCCATGTGTATGTACCCTATGGCCCATGCAACTCATTAACAGGCAACATTACCAAGATTTTTTCCCTAGTTTGCTGGTCGCGGTATTCCGAACAATTTGTCTGTGCTGAAAAGTGTTCTAATGTTACGATGTTTTATGTTCAACTTTAGCAGCCTATATTGCTTCATTCTTCCAGTCTTTCAAATTTACTCTACCATGCGTAAATAATTTTAACTCATTTTCAAATCGCAAAAGCTTATATATTTAAAATCGTTAAAACTATCGCTAATAATTCATAAAAGTGTATAGGTGATATATACTAGCTAAAACTGCATGTTTTCTAGCCCATTAATTAATTGTTACAGGCCGCCTCCATTAGCAATTTCCCATGGCATAACATTTCAAGTTGCTAATGGAGGCGGCCTATTGTATGCAATATTTGATGGCATGCCATATATGGTAGGCAATATGGTATGCCATTTGCTTGGCCATCTGCCTGGCAATATTTTGACAGTTCTTGATTTTCAGAATGCCGTTGAAAATTGGTCATGCTCCGTTTCTTAAAATTCATAGCGATTTCAAGATCTCGTTCACCAATTAAAATAGTCTACAGAATTTTAAATTGTGGCAAATTGCGAAACAATTTGACCCGCTCATACTAAAAGTTATATATCCTACACGTGAAGTATTCATCAGCAGCAGAATTTCTTCACCCTACACTTAAAATAAATCCTTAAGAGTATTCAACGCTCAGATACAGCGCACGTGGCATTCCGCTCAGATGCATTTTCGGAATGATATTGCATTCCGATGCATGCTGTTTGGTGGATGGGCACCAAACTGTTCGACGAAGTGAACAGCGGCCGCTAGAAGCCACGATATTAGAAATTTCCCTTTTGGACACGCCCTATTGAAAACAAATCACAATCTATGGGCCTTTTTAGACTTGTATTCTTGATACAGTCATATAACCGGTTTTCTGGGCAAGAGGCAGAAGAATCGAGGGGAAATCTCTACAAAAAGTGATGCACTTGGAGAGAATTTTTCCTAACGTTTGAAACTGATTGAAACTGACGCAAATCACTAACACAACTATAAACATAGTTCACGAATCAGGAATTTTTCATGAAACACTCAAGTCGAAATGAGAAAACAACAACACGCACACATTCATATGCATAATCGGTATATGAACGGTTCCGTTGCTGAAGAATACAAGTGTGGAAATGTTGATTGTTGTAAAACCAGTTTCAGGAGTGTATCAAGAATACAAGTGTGAAAAGGCCCTATGTGTTTGTAAACCAGATCGCCGCTCAAATTTCTATGATTACACGAGATCGGGATTTCAAACCGGTTTCAATCCGATCTTCGTGTAGCCATATAATTTGATCCGGCACACATACATATGAACGCTTCGTACAAAACCGGTATTCGCAAATCAAGCTCCTGAAGAGCTTCCGTGCACGTACACAGTCTGCGTACACATACATGGAAATCGGGCTAAAGCTCACGAATTACGGTATATTCCCAATCCCGAATTGGGAATCGCTGTAAAAACGCTCAAATTGATTCATAAGCTAGTCTCGTTTTTTGTCATGACTACAATCATTACAATAGACAGCGCTATCATGCGCATATACATGTATTAAAGTTAAATTATGGAAATTCAGTCAATGGTGCAAGCTTAGTACGGTAGTGATCTTTAAAAAGTCTAGCGCATCAGAACCGCTAGAAAACTGATTTTCGAATAAATTGTCTTAAGGAGACAAAAAAATGTAGAAAGACGTCATTTATTTTTTTGTAGCGCCACATCAACCATTCCTTTTCCAAAGCAACAAAAGCCAACTATAACATATATGATGAAAATGTTCAGCGCTGGCAGCACTTTTCCAACGAAGCCGCAATAAGTTTGCCATAACAGACTCATGCTTGAATCAATCTATCCTTTGAATTTCGTTCTGATACCAAGATTTGATCGAAAGTTTCAACGATTAAACGCTGTTTGAGGCTGCCATCCGAAAAATTTTCCAAACTCGGAAAGCTTAAAAATTGATTCCTTTTTTTTATTGCAAATATTTTGCATATGAGTATGTATGGGAAGCATCTGTTGAATTAATATATACGAAAGTGTCTAGTGCTGGAAACCCTGTTTTAAGAGCAAAGCAAAACAATGTACAAAATCTGTTTCACGATAAGTTAAGTTATGAATTTAGTTTCGATTGAATCGCTGCGCTGGATATTATACGGGTGAAAAGAATTTGAAGGTTATTACCCTCAAAACTTTTCAAATTGTCGAAATTTAAATTTTTGTTTTAATTGTCATTGCATGATCATTCCCATTTGCAAATCTAATGACATAATCACTAAGTAAAGAAATTTCGAAAAAATACAGAAATGGTAACATCTAGCGAAATTCCTACGACATTTGGTTTACAGTAAAGTCCATAAAGTGCATGAAATTCTTTTTAATTTCATGATTGGACCGGAGGTCATAGGGAAAAAGGTTTATTTTGCTGGCCAAATTTACAAGATTTAGGAGACAAAAACCACTATAGCGGGCAGCTCCATTCTAATTTTCCAACCGATTTTTTACCAATTGTGATATAGAGTAATTTTGTTGAAATTCGATGGTTGGCTCGAAAGTTATAAGCCAAATAGCAGTTTTTTTCCTTAGTGATTTTTGAATATGGCACCAGTGCCATAGAGCTGCTCGCATTTCTGGTCCTAGTTAAAACCAACATGTCCTTTAAATTTCATTATGATCGAATTACCCGGTCATCAGTTCTCGTGAACATAAATTTGAAGTGCTGAAAATATAAGTAATTTGGAGATGAGCTGCCGTTCTTGTGCTAATCGAAAATATAAAAACCACTCTGATTGTCTTTCCGTTTTGCAGTGGAAATTAAATCGACGCTCTCAAATCTCAATTCTAGCGCCAATAACACACACGGCGGCTCCACCGAAGCGTTTAACGCGTCGGTTGACAAACACAGTGGTTTTCAGAAGCGTTTATCGAGTCGGTTCAGTTGCAAAATTACGTCGGACTAGCATGTAGGTGTGTGTGAAAAGAGTAGTCGCATATATGTATATATATATATATATATATATATATATATATATATATATATATATATATATATATATATATATATATATATATATATATATATATATATATATATATATATATATATATATATGTATATATTCATGGGCAAAGTGGCTCTAACAGTAATTTCATTGAAAATCTCACTTATGGGCGAGGTATGTTAATGACATTTGGGCAACCGTAAAAAAGATATTTTGGCCGAATATGTGAAAAAAAATAAATCGAGCACATAAATATATCCAATTTATAATTGAAAATATATTCAATTGATGAACATTATTTTATTTGATAATATATTCAATTGACTAAAATTACCATAGCTGGCAGAACCAACCGAATTTTTGAACCAAATTTCTATCAAACATTGACAAGAGTAAGATTCAGCTATTGTGTCAATTTCATGAAATCTGGTAGCTGAATCAGAATTCAACGGGCAAAAAGTAATATTTTTTCTTTATAATTTTTCAAGATGGCACCACTAGCACAGTACTGCCCGCATTCCCAAATCGCTTCTACCAGAGCTGACTCTTCTAAATAGCAATACATTCTGTGACTTTCAGCTGTATTTGATAATTGAGTCGTGAGCTCTTGTGAACATAAGTTTTTGGTGCTTAAAATATAGGTAAAGTGGAGGAGGGTTATCGTTCTTGTTCGATGTGAAATTTCAAAAGATAAGCTATAAACAAAGCATGAGACTTCATATTCATTTTACTTTTACTTCATTTTACTTCATTGTAAAAGCAAAAATTTTTCACTTTCAATGCCTGCCGTAGCTGCAGGGTTGCCAAATCGTTCATAAAAAACTACAAGAGTCTACAACTTAGGAATGTCAACAAGCCCTTCAAGTTTGACAGTGATTTGATAACCTAGTCAATAGCTATCGCAATTCAAAAATTTTCAAATTTCCCCAATCTTATTTTTGGCGCCTAGCGCACACAACCGGTCAAAAATTTCAAAAATACTATCATATTCACATTAAAAATACGTTCGAAATTCAGTCCATAAACTTTGTTTTTGCAAAAGCTATTTGTTGACAGAATAATAGGTATATTTAAAATATTACTTAAATGGAGAGACCTGAGAGAGAGAGAGATCTGAGAGATCCTGAAAATTTCAGTTCGATCGGATGGCGCGTTCCTGAGATTTTTTCATTAAAATTTTTTGATGATATATATATATATATATATATATATATATAGTATATATATATATATATATATATATATATATATATATATATATATATATATATATATATATATATATATATATATATATATATACACATATATATATATATATATATATATATATATATATATATATATATATATATATATATATTTATATATATATATATATATATATATTTATATATATATATATATATATATATATATATATATATATATATATATATATATATATATATATATATAGCTTCTCAAATCCAACAAATCTTTTTTATCATAATCTTGAAAACACAAAATTCAACTAGCCGAAAAAAACCTTAGCGCATCAGAACCGCTAGAAACACTAATGTTCGAAGAATAGTAGATAATTTGTGGAGATTTTGAGTGTGTATTCTACCACTAGCTACTTAAGGACACCCATAGTAATCATAGACCCTAAGTTAATTTAATTTTTATGACTTCATCGAAAGTTACAGCGATAGAAAGGTGTTTGGGCCTGCCATCTTAAAAAATGCCCAGACCTTAGAAAATAAGCGCGGACTAAGTGAATTTAGTTCTAAGGTGTTTACATCTACCTTGTCTAATTATTTGGTCAGGTCTAATTTAGTCCTCGTTTGTACGTGACAGCTGTCGTTTAGTTTAATTTTAGTTCATACATTGTTATTATTTTTTCATATGTCTCTCAAACGTGATTATTGAAATAATTTTGAGTCAAACGAGAGGGTTGCGAGCTTAATGTCAACGTACATATATTATTAATAATCGCGCAAAAATCAAGGCTTAGGTCGAGTGTGTTTACGGCAATAAAGTCTACGACCTATTTTAGGTCAGGTGACTTGAAATCGTGTACTGACCTATCATTTGGGTTAGATACTGAGTCTTTACAGCAGGTGGGCTAAATAATTGGGATGAAATTTGGTGTATAGTCTGCGGACTAAGCGTCTGCTGTAAACGCTAATATTGCTTACTTATTTTCATTGCAAATGTTTATGTAAATATTTATTGGTAAAAAAATAACGAAAACGCCTTGTGGTGTCAACCTTTTGCTAGCACCGAAGCAAAAATATGTCACATTTACCCCATATTAAAGTCATCCTACTCTGCAAATTTCGGATTGATTCGATGACTGCATTGGAAGTTATAGGGAGACAAACAAATTTAGGGCTACCACCCACAAAAGTTTAAATATTTTCTAGATCGTAATACTTGTTGCTTTCGATCTTTTGCTATGCTACGACTACAAACCATGTTATGATGCCGAAAGAAAGGTAGTCTTACAAAGTTTCGAAGAATATATGTATATATGAAGAAGAAATGCTAGCAAAATTAGGAGTGTACGTAATTCACGCGAGCAAAATAAATGTGGATTAAAATTTAAAGAGATTTCGCTTGAATTACTGATGCAGCTACTAAAAAAATAAATTTTGCCTTGAGCGTTGCCGAAAAACACTACATTCTAAGTAAACGAGTTTCAATTTTTAATTGATAAGCTACTTTCAATGATTTTGATAGTTCTTAAAACTTTATAAATATGACATGTGTTCGTATAGTTCAATAGTTCGTTTGACTTTTCTCAAGGCAGCCGTCAATGGTATTGGGATCGTACCTGCTTTCAAAAATTCATTTTTGAATACCATTAAAACTGATTATTAGGTACCTTTTGTTGTAAAAAATTGGTTGAGTTCAAGCTAAGATAGGCTGATGATTTCTTTGTTTTGTTTTAATTTTGGCTTCGTTATTAAGTTTGCGTATTTTGGGGCTTATAACTATTATAGTGTTCTTATAAACTTGTTTCTACGCACAGTAAAAGTTGATAAATCGAGCTGAATAGACTTATGCCAGCAAAATTTAAAAACCATAATTGAAAAAGAAAAGAATTAGAAATTTGAGCTACACTGAAAGAATAACGATGACTGCATTGGAAGTTATAGGGAGACAAACAAATTTAGGGCTACCACCCACAAAAGTTTAAAAATTTTCTAGATCGTAATACTTGTTGCTTATGTTCACTACAAGATCATTATGGTTTGGAAATTGTATGCTAAAATCGCTTACTAAATATCTGCAAAAAAAAAATACAAAAGCAGCCATAGCTGGACACCCCATGGTTTTTTTGAAACTAGGTTTCCGCTAAGTTTTATCCACAACAAGTTCAGTTTGCCATATGAATTTCGTTATGATTCCATGACTGCACTTGAAGCTATAGGGCAAAGAAATTTATTTTCCTGAGCGAAGTTTCAAAATTTAAAACAATAAAATTACCATAGCTGGCAGCTCCAAATGAGTTTTTCAAACCAAACGTGGTTCAGAGTAGGATTCAGCGAATGTGTGAGTTTCATGAAAATCTGGTGACTGAATCAGAATTTATAGGGCCAAAAGCAGTTATTTTTCTTAGTGATTTTTCAAGATGGCACCACTGGCACAGAATTGTCCAAATTACAAAATCGCTTCTAGCAGACCTGGTCCTGCTTTAAGCCAATACATTCTGTAGTTTTCAACTGTATCTGTATCTCGTGAACAGAAGTTCTAGATGCTAAAATATAGGAAAATGGGGGAAGGGTTACCAGCCGTACCCGTTGCATAGTTTGAAATGTTTTGCTTTGACTATAGAGATAAAGCATATGAAATATATATATATATATATATATATATATATATATATATATATATATATATATATATATATATATATATATATATATATATATATATATATATATATATATATATATATATATATATATATATATATATATATATATATATATGAGTTGCGTTTTTTCTAAAAAGCGGCAATATATCAGGAGAGTCGATGATTTGAAGGTTTTCACTTTCAGTGCCTGCCCTAGCTACAGAGTTGCCAACACGCTCATCAAACGCAAATTTACAACTTAATAGTATCAATATGTCCTGAAAGCTTCATAAGACTTTGATAACACTGTCAAAAAACTGCCAAAACGTTATTTGATTCACATTAAAAAACGTTCAAAACTCATTTTACTAATCTCATTTTTGCAAAAATTATGTGTGGACAGAATAATAGGTATATTAAAAATATTACTAAAATGGCCGCCGGCGCCAAAGGGTTAAAGATAGTTAACACTTAACCAGACATAAACCAATTCTGTATATACACTAATGTGTGTTGAAAGTTTCAGCTCAATCGAATGGCGCGTTCCCGAGAAATAGTCACTGAGTTTTTTTTGATATTATATATATATATATATATATATATATATATATATATATATATATATATATATATATATATATATATATATATATATACATATATAAATATATATATATATATATATATATATATATATATATATATATATATATATATATATATATATATATATATATATATATATATATATATGTGTGTCTGGAAATACGAATTTTTGGCCAAAACGATTATTAGGGGAGACCGAGGTGGGTTGTGACAGAGGAGAGTTGTGACATACTAGATTTCTCGGAGCCTATGACGGCTAGAGAGCTAGCAACACTGCGCATTTATTGCTTTTTTGACGAGTTATTACATGTTATTTCGCGCAGGTCGGCACTGCAAGTGGTAGTGTCAATACGACATCGTTGTAAAAAAATATTCCAAAAGTAAGTTTTTGGTCAATAATTCAGTGTTCTAATATTTTATATACGTATTGCTAGTGCTGTTGTGATATTTTTACTGATATGCAGTAACTATTCTACTTTCATACCTTGATATAGCTTTTCTGGTTTGCTTCATATTTGTTAGGCTATGAGCCATTATTCTGATCGACGCATGTTTTTTTGCTCCTAGGAGAGTTGTGACAGTTTGTCACAACTCTCCTAATTTGAAGCAAATCTATTTTTGGCAACATGCTTTGTGGTGGGGCTCTGCGAGCTTTACCCACCTACTTTAATTTTTATATATTGTTTGAGAATGCCAAATAAATATACAAGAAAAAATAATAGACCTATGTCTAGAATCGAAATATATGAATTAGTTTGTGAGGAGGTTACATTAGGTGGAAACAATCTTAAAAATAATGCCAAAGATATGTTAAGAAGAAAAAAGCTTAAGGGGTCAATGAAACGAAAAACCACCATCTATTGGGTATGCTTTTCCAACAGTCTTCACCAAAGATGAAAAAAATATGCTTTGCGAGTATTTGTTGACTTGTGTGTCTTCAAATTATGGCTTTACTACTAAAGAAACGAAAAACTTGGCGTACAGATTAGCACATAAGCATAATAAATACTTTCCGGCGTCTTGGGAAGAGAAAAAAATTCCTGGAGAGGTATGGCTTAAGTTATTTATGGAGTGAGATCCAAATTTATCACTAAGATTGGCTCAAGCAACAAGTATGGCTTGGGCAACAAGCTTCAATCAAACAAATGTGGCGATATTTTTCTCCAGTTATACATGTGTCTTTAACATACATAAATTTTCCGGAAAAATATATTTAGCTAACTTTAGCTAACTTAACAGCTAACGGCTCAGAGTGGATGCAAGAGAATGATTTTCATACGTTTCTGGAACACTTCAAAAACCATGTCAGATCGTCAAAAGAACAAAAAGCTTTGTTATTACTAGAAAACCATTCGTCACACGTGGCTTTAAAAAATATCGAGTTTTTCAGAGAAAATGGCATAATCTTACTCACGTTTCCTCCTTGCTGTAGTAACAAACTACAACCAATGGATCGTGCTATTTAAGGTCCTCTGAAAAAGGCTATTAATAATGCAAAAAAACTGCTTTTGACGTAACGATCACGGCAAGGAACATCAGCGTTGGTTTTGCAGCTACAGGAACTTGGCCTGAACAATTTACTGATCGAGTTTGGACCGATCCAATGTCAGACCGCGAATTGACTGCAGATCAACAAGGAAGAACAGTTACTCCCAACATAATTGTTGATGCATAAGAACAGTTTTTCCAGTCTATGCATACTGTTGAATGATGTTATCGGATCCGAAAACATAGATCCTGTTGCCTCTGCATTCAGAAACCGCAGCCCTCTATACGATAGCTTTGCACCAGTTGTTTCCACATCTTAGCATCCATAGCACGTAAACGCTGACTCCGTTGTCTCCAGATCTCTAATCTGTAATGCGCAGCCTCCAGAAATAGAACCTGTTGCCCCACATCCCAAGCTTATAATCCACCACCAACAAACTTGGAACCAATTGCGTCCACAACTAAATCTCTTAATCTAAGCCATATTAAATCTAATTTATTTTCACCGGAAGTGCTCAGGCCACTGCCAAAAAGACTTCCAAGAAAAGGCAACCAACCAAATAGAAGTAAGATCAAATCCGCTGTTCTTACTGACTCGCCCATCAAAAATAAGTTACCTCGAGCCCTGTCACAACTTACCTCGAACCCTTTCACAACTTACCTTGGTACTAGGAGAGTTGTGACATTGAGGATTACTTCATTTAATCTCAATTTTCTCATGGATCTTGCTTTTTTTGTTTCTTTTTATATTTAATTTAAATAGTGTATTAAATTAGCTTTCTTCCATAAAAGAGCTCATAGACGTACCAGTAATATTAGATGACTTATGTTAGTTAACGTAAAAATTGTCACAACCTTCCTCGGTCTCCCCTACTGGTGAAAGCCAGATATAATCAAAAGAACAAAAGATTAAAATTCTAAAGCAACAGAACCGCCAGAAACACTCATGTTCGATGAGCAGTAGAAGAACCTTACACATTTTTAATGTATGTTCTATCAGAATATTTCGCTTTGATCACAAGAATGTGTTGAAACCTGCAACTTGAAAAATTTTCAGGGCTATCACTTGCATGAATTTGAAAATTTAAGGAAGTCAAACATTGCTAATTATATTCAATTTCGGTTCATTTCGTTACAAAAATTTTAAAACAGCATATGATCTTACATAAATGAAGAAAATGTTGATCTACAACCCTTTGTAAACACTGTAACTAAAAGACTACTTCAACGGCACCCCATTAAAATCAACGAGCCCTATGCATATCGTTTTCATCCGGTGACTTCAATGAAAGAATGAAAAGAATGTTTGGGGATGCCATCTGAAAAAATTCCAGAACTTGGAAAATTAAAACATCGGCTACATATTTTCATTGTAGATTTTCGCTACATGAATCATTAACGTTAGCATTTATTGATACAGAAATTACAAAAAATCTTCGCGCTGGTAACACTTTAACGGCATCAAAACCACAAATATTCCAAATCTGCATCACGTTGAAGTTAACTTCACCACGAATTTCGTTTCGATCCAATCACCGCGTTGCAAGTTAAAGGAATACATAGAAATTTAAAGTAACCATTTTCAAAAATATTACAATTTTCGAAATTCTAATATGTGTTGTTTATTGTCACTGCAAAATAATTACCATTTGAAAATTTCGTGATGAAATCGCCTACAAAAGATATGGCAAAAATACAAAGACAACCATAGCTGGCAGCCCTATCATGATTTTATAACCAGATTCCTACTGAGTATCACTTATAAAAAGGCCAATTTTCCATATGAATCTCGTCGTGACTTTATGACTGTAGTAAAGAATATAGAGCTAAAAGCTTTATTTTATTGAACAAATGTTAAAATTTCAAGAAACCAAAATAACTGTAGCTTCATACTATTTTTTCAAACAATTTATTACAAAATTTTTCGTAGAGCCGAGATCAGCTATTGTTTGAATTTCGTCAAAATTTCGTGTCCAAATCAGAGTTTATAGGGCAAAAAGCAGTTATTTTTTTAACTGATTTTCAGAATAGCACCACATAAACAGAGTTTCTCATATTTAAAAATCGCTCTTCTATCAGACTTGGTTATACTCAAAGCTAATACATTCTGTGAATTTCAGTTAAATCTGATTATAGGGTCGTGAATTCTCGTGAACAGAAGTTTCTGATGCTAAAATTTAGGTAAATTGGAGAAAGGCTACCCTTCTTGTCCGATATGACATTTCAAAAGTCTTACTTTGCCTGTGTAGACAAAGCATAGGATTTATGTATTAGTTGCTTTTTTTCTAAATGTTGTAATACCTGTTAACTATAATTCCTATCAACAATAACTATACATAAGTACAGGTTGTACAAGTGTTCACAGCGACTCAGTGCACAGCCAAATTTATGTTCAGTACTTAATTTGAATAAATATGTTAAATAATTAAATATCTTTCATTGTCCACTCCATCTTTAACATGGTGTCAGGTCTGTTTTAAAAAAAAATTGAATTACATATACGATAATGCCACCAGAAAAGTCAACATTAAGTGCGAATCAAAGGCCCACGGCTGGTCCTTCTACGGATAACAAATTGGCTGTCATCAATCCAACATTTACTTCATTTGCCATGCCACCACTAGAATGGAATTCGTCAAATCTACCTATGACATGGAATAACTGGGTAACTCAATTTAAAATTTACGGTCGTGCTACGGGAATTGAAGACTTCTCAGACGATATAAAAGTTGCCATACTACTTCATTGCATGGGCTCAGGGTCGCCTCGAGTTTGTAATTCTTTCAATTTAAATGTGGATACTGTCAATTACAATGAACTCATCACCAAATTTCAAATACAATGAACTCATCGCCTTTTTGCCAAAGGCAAATATTGCGATTGAGCGCCACAAGTTCTTTTGCAGAAATCAAAGATTTGGAGAGTCTATAGACGATTATATCACAGCGCTAAAAAATCTTAGCCTAACCTGTGAGTTCACTGAGTTACGTGAAGAATTAGTCAGAGATATTTTTGTTTGTGGCTGTAGCCAAAATTTCATTCCTATAAAAGAGAGACTGCTTGCTGAAGGAAACATCAAATTAGACAAGGCAGTGGAAATTGCAAAAAATTTAGATTTAATTAAATCACATGCACAGCAGCTTCAAAAGGGTATTGCGTCACTACATTTATCTGAAATTGCAGTTATTGGAGCTCTTCACAAACACAAACCAAGACAGTAATATTCTTCTTTAATGAATAAACATCAACATCATACTTATTCAAAGTCACAAACACCAATGCAAAGCTTTAGTACACGTCAACCACATCGAAAAGATCAACCAAATTCAAACAAGCAGTACAACGGGATCAAACAGTCGTAATAATATCCCGTTAAATCATGGAAAATGTCGCAATTGTGGTCAAACACATAGATTTAGGTGCCCTGCATTGGGAGTTATTTGTCACAGCTGTCACAAAAAAAAATCATTTCGCATCAATGTGCCGATCATCACTCATAGTCAAGGGTATTGATTCACACAATAAAAGCAGTCAATTACAGCCAGACGACACTTTGTTTTTGGGCGCATTGACTTGTAATAATCTTAGTAGCAGTCGAAATATTTATCAGCGGGAGGAAAGTCATCTGTCAACTCGATACGGGAGGACAACCGAACGTAATGAGTTTATCGCAATTCAATCAGCTGCAGCTGGAATCTTCAGTTTTAAGGCCACCCACAGCAGTAATACTAACAGTTAGTGGAGAACGTCTTCCCTTAGTCGGTAAATCTAATATACAGTGCATTTATAACAATAATCCATATTATCCTATATTTTATATCGTAGATATAAATTGTCAAAGAGTACTAGGTTTGTCGACTTGCACTGAAATGAATTTAATTACAAAGGTTAGTGAGGTGAAATGTGTTGTAAGCGATGATTCTAAAGTAATAGAACAATTTAGTGATGTTTTTAATGGCATCGGATGTCTCCAAGAAAAGTGTCATTTAAAAGTTCGTCCCAATTCATCCCCTGTTATTGTGCCTCCCCGAAGAATACCTTATAGTTTGATCAATCCCCTCAAAGATGAATTGTCACGCCTTGAAAATATTAATATTATCACTAAAGTAAGTGAACCTACTGAGTGGGTAAATCCAATCGTAATTGTTAAAAAACGATCTGGAAGTTTAAAAATATGCCTTGATCCGCGAAGCCTAAATAAAGTAATCATGCGTTCACATTTTCAATTTCCGAAATTAGATGACATCAAAGCTCAGTTGTGTCATGCGAAAGTTTTCACATCTTTGGATGCAAATTCTGGATTCTGGGCAATACCACTCGATGAATATTCATCTACGCTATGGGGCATTTCACGTGAAGCGGACAACGAAAAAAAGTCGAGGTTCCGGATTTCGTTCAAATTATGCATAATGGTACTCCTAGAGAATATGAACGTGGATGCACAATTTTTTCTTTCTATCAGGTTCAGTTGCCGAGTTATGGGCTTCTGAAGAATTGAAGAAGCTGATGAAGGGTTTTTTTGGAAGCCGATTTTG
>OX376374.1:82114798-82177449 GCA_947369275.1 Nemotelus nigrinus
ATTTTTGCAACTTTTGCGAATGCCGATAAGTGCCAGAGCAGTTTAATTACCAGAACAGTTAATAACAGTGAATCGGGATCGCATTATTGAATAAAAGCAATTATAAACAGCTAAATCCGTTGTGGACTAGTAGCAGCGCGCTCGACTCGGCAGCCAGTGCGAATCTAGTGCAAGTGTAAATTGCTAAATAATATATGCAAACGGGATGCCTCTGAGAAGAACTCCCCCCAAAACCAACCCGAAAGGGGAATCAGAACCATCATGTATTGGCGATTGCACGGCCATTAACTCAATAAAACGACCGTCCTCAGGTGATGTTGATTATGATCTGACGCCAAACAAAAATGAAAAACTGGCCACAGCCAATGAAAAAATCCTAACGGACGTCGCTGTGAGTGCACATAATTCCATCCCATCGGGAAAGCAGAAGTACGAGTTCATTACGAGGAAAAGGGGACGTAACCCGAGCTCGCCACCTCAGCAGAGTATTGCGAAATTTGCAAAGTTGCCGCCAATCAAAACGCAGAATCGATTCGAGATTCTGTCTACGCTAGAGGAGAATGAAAAGCAGTCTGGGTCGGAAAGTATTAAGCAGACAAAGCCGCCGCCTATTTATATACGCGAGAGAGCTACCAACAAACTGATTGAATCCATTAAAGCCATTATTGGCGATCGATTCCACGTCACCGGCATGAAGAAAGAACAATTGGATGAATCAAAAATCCAAACTCAAAATGAAGATGATTTTAGGAAAATTCAATCTTACCTGGAAGTTCAAAACAAACCCTTCTACACTTTCCAGATGAAGAAAAGTAGAGGGTTAATGGTGGTCCTGAAAAGAATCGATTATGAAGTACCGACCGACGAAATAAAGGCTGATCTTGAGAGGCAAAACTTCAAGGTGAAGCACGTTTTTAACATCTTGAACAGGGAAAAGAAACCTCAACCGATGTTCAAGGTTGAATTAGAGCCTGAGTCTACAAAATTGAAAAAAGGTGCTGTACACCCTATATATAATGTACAGTATGTTCTTAGTAGAAAGATTAAGGTAGAAGAACCATTAAAGAGGAATGGACCTCCTCAGTGTCACAACTGCCAAGAGTACGGTCATACCAAATCTTATTGTAGACTGCCGACGATTTGCGTTGTATGTGGAGACCGTCATCACTCCAAAAACTGCAACAAGCCGAAAAAGCCGGAATCAAAACTCTGCAATAATTGTGGAGAAAACCATACCGCTAACTACAGGGGTTGTTTGGTGTATAAGCACTATAAAACAAATTTGAACAGCGTCAATCAACAGTCAGCCATCAGAAGTGGAAAATATGTACCACTCAACCAACAACCTCAGGATATTTCCCGGACTCCTGCCTGGACTGCAGGTGCTACTTCCTTTGCAAATATAGTCAGAGGAGCGAACAATACCAACCAAGTAGTCGAAAAATCAGGGGAATCGAGACTTGTCTCTCCTCAGGGACTGCATACTTTAATAAGCAGTATGGAAAAGTTCATGAATACGATGCAAAGCATGATGTAAGACCTCATTAGGAATCAAAATCTTCTTATACAACACTTGCTCAATAAACCATGAATCAATATAAGGTCAGCTCATGGAATGCAAACGGAGTAATCCATAATAAACTGGAGATAGAGCAGTACCTCAAAATGAACTCTATAGATATTCTTCTCATATCTGAAACACACATCACTTCAAAAAACAACTTCAAGATATTGGGATACACTTTCTACAGTACACCTCATCCTGATGATAGAGCCCATGGTGGTACTGGTATCCTAATAAAGAGCAAGATCAAGCATCATCATCTACTGAACATAGCAAAAGTGAACATGCAAATTACTTCAATCGTAATCACGAGCAACCATCAACAAATAACATTTGCTTCAATTTACTGCCCTCCTAAGTACTCTACTACGTCCGAGGAATTCATCAATTTATTTAAACAGCTGGGTAATAAATTTCTAATAGCTAGAGACTACAATGCCAAACACACCCACTGGGGCTCACGACTCATCACGCCAAAGGGAAGACAACTGTACAACGCCATACAAAGCTCACATCTCAAAGTATGCTCACCTGGAAAGCCAACCTACTGGCCAACAGACAGACGAAAGATCCCTGACCTAATTGATTTCGGGCTCTCTAAAGGATTTGCTGCACATCACATCACTACAAACACAGGGGCTGATCTTTCATCGGACCACTCTCCAGTGGAATTCACTGTCTACGGCAATCCTGCAAATAATACCTATAATTCAAATTTGACGAACAGGCGCACCAACTGGAAAGCATATAAAATGTATATTAGCTCCCATTTAAACTTAGACGTAGCGCTTAAAACTCCTGTTGACATAGAAAAAGCAGCTTGCTCACTTAGCGAAGTAATGGTAAAGGCGGCAGAAGTAGCCACCCCGGAAAATACACCTGATGTGGTTTACACCCCTGATGATGTCATTGCAGTCCTCAAGAAAAAGAGGGAAGCAAGAAGAAGGTGGATTGTACATAGATCACCCGAAACGAAGAATGCGCTTAATGAAGCTACTAAAGAACTCAGAAACCTCCTCAAATTGCGCAAAACCAAGGAAATCACGACTTATTTAGAGCAACTATCACCGAATGAGGAGTCCAACTACTCTCTATGGAAAGCAGCAAGGAGACTCACGCGCCCGATAATACAAGATTTTCCGTTGCGCATGCCCAATGGGGAATGGGCTAAATCAAGTGAAGCCAAAGCAAAAGTGTATGCAGATCATTTGGAGAAAGTATTCACTCCGAATTATGGTGTAGCGCCAATCTACAACCCTCCAGCAGTCCAACTAGCTAGTGAAAAGCCGTTTAAATTGAGTCACAATGAGCTATTGTCATCCATTGGGAAGGACATCAACAACAAAAAATCACCAGGACCAGACAAAATCAATGGACCTATGTTAAAACAACTCCCAGGTTGCGCCGTTTTGTATCTATTATGGCTCTTCAACAGCAGGTTAAGAATAGGATATTTCCCGAATGTCTGGAAAATATCCCAGATCATAATGATACCTAAACCAGGAAAGGATGTGAACCTAATAGCTTCCTACCGACCAATTAGTCTCACCTCCTGCATGTCGAAACTATTTGAAAAGCTTCTACTTGCCAAATTAAGAAGCTCATTGGAAAACGATCGGATACTGCCAGACCACCAATTCGGATTTCGAAGAGATCATAGCACCGTAGAACAAGTGCACCGAGTGGCTGTATATATCAGGAAGGCATTTGAAGACGGAAAATACTGCTCGGCAGTCTTCCTTGATGTCGCACAAGCGTTCGATAAAGTATGGGTCGAAGGGCTTAAGCACAAAATCAAGCTATATCTCCCTCAGCCATGTCATAATATTCTGGATTCCTACTTGTGTGATAGGACATTCGCAGTTCGACATAGAGACGCAATATCAGATGTGAGGAAAATAAAAGCAGGAGTTCCTCAAGGGAGCGTTCTGGGGCCTCTGTTGTACTCGATCTTCACTACAGATCTCCCGTTGGGCAAATACATCATGACAGCAACATTCGCCGACGACACAGCAATCCTTTACGCCCATAAGAGTCCAGTGATCGCGTCAAGAGATCTCGAAGAGCACCTTATCAACATTCAGACCTGGATGAATAAATGGAGAATAAGACTCAGTGAACCGAAATGCGTTCATGTCACATTTTCACTAAGAAGAGGCAACACTGCTCCCATCAAACTGAATAATGTAGCCATTCCGCATCAGGCATCAGTTAAGTACTTAGGAGTGCATCTGGACAAGAGGCTAACATGGAGCACACACATTGAAGCAAAATGCCAACAGATACGAAATAAAGCCAGATCACTATACTGGCTGTTGGGCAGATTCTCGGCTTTGGAACTGCAATATAAACGCTTGCTATATATAGCAGTCATCAAGCCCATATGGACCTACGCCGTTCAGCTCTGGAAGACAGCATCCAAGACGAATATTAAGAAGATTCAAAGAGCCCAGATGCGAGTTCTGAGAATAATTACAGCAGCCCCATACTATGTGAAAAACGAAGTCATCAGCAGAGATCTGGAGATCCCACCCGTGGTAGATGTTATGGAAGAGCTTGACATACGATATAAGGATAGGCTGCGGAAACACCCCAACCAGCTGGTAGCTAAACTAATAGCTGAACCGTACAGACATCGACGGCTTAAAAAGAGGAGGCTTTAATATTCTCAAACCTAGTTGAATTATAATGCAAAACTTATTAGTACCATATATGGGTTAACTCAATAATTTTTTCCTTTTTCTTCTACTTCTTGTTTTTATTTGGTGTTAATGGCAACCTCTGTTAAAACGAAGGTCCTCAAAACATTGGTAGCGAGGACCAAGGTTAGTTATTTTTAGTGTGTAAGATTTGTAAACGAGATGTTATTTACTTTGTAGTAAGATACATTGAATAAATAGAATGTTATAAAAAAAAAAAAAAAACTATAGCTTAATCGGTGCATTTTTGCCATCGCACAGCCATCACAATCAAATTTTTCGTAAAAGACATCAATGTTATTTCGATGCAAAATCTCATGAACATGTACCCCATTTGATGTTCAATCCATTCGTGCCACATTGATAATGTATTCCTTTTGATTGACAAAATTGCTGTCGGTACATTAGACTCAATTACTTTGAACAGCATTTGAAATAATCCACCTTGACGTGCTCCCACTGCTACGATACTGTCATCATCGATATCCATAACATGCATATAATTTTTTGTTTGCTCATGTCGTATGACCATTGTCAAGTACCTTTGACTCGGAAAATAAATTGGCATGTAATATTTGCAAGTACAATACATTTGCCAGTGTCCTTTTGATCCACTCTTTGTTTTTGTAGGACAGAATTTCGATATTTCCACGAGCGGTTGCATGAATTACATCACCATTTCTAAGAGTAATTCGCCTTGGTGTTTTTAATTCAACAAAATCTTGAAATCATCTGCGATTTTTGCTCATGTGCTCTGTAGCACCCGAATCAGCGTGCCAAATGTTATCAACCGATGTGCTTTTGCTCATTTCACTGAAAAATACTTTGATGTATCCTTTTTTATCTTGCTTCGGCTTTAACTGGCCCTTTTTTGATGACTTTTGACCGTTGCGATCCTTCTTCCAATACTCCCATGAACCACATTTTAAACAACCCTTTAGATTTTTCTTTGACTTTTGATTCGATTTCTTGTACGTTAGTTTGCTCTTTGCTACAATGGCAAATTCATGTTCCTGCCCCTCAGATTCTTTGAAAAAATTCAGTCGAAGCAGCTCACCAATCCCAACAAGATCGAGAACCACTATCTCATCTATGATGGCAAGGATAACACTAGGAGAGGATTTTTAAAGCTAAGTTTCGAAGTCCACCGCGTGCACTCGTATTCATCCGCTGCCTTTCAAGCATCAATCGACTTCTCAATGCATCAAGCATCTGTAATGCTGGTGTGGCTGAACATCATGCACTTACAAATGTCGATATTTTGTTGGCAATGTTGTTAACAATCGTGTGATGATTTGAGTTGAATTGTTAATCACAATACCCGCACTTCTTATTCGATGAGCCAATAAGTAAAAGTAAAAAGTAAAGCAATCCCACGACAACCCTTGTACGGGTCTAGGGGTTGAAGCTGGTAGAGAGCTTCATTACAATTTTTTTAATCATTGTGGATACAATTGTGGAGTGATTAGTTCCACGACTCACTTTACCCCTGATTTAAATCAGGTGCCTAATCAGAGCTAGGTGAACTCAAAGCTTGGTGCGCAGACCCTCGTCCGAACCTGGATTCGAACCAGGGACCCCACACGCAAGAAGCCAGGGCTCTACCCACTAGGCTACTCAAGCTCGAGCCAATAAATCCATTTTTGAAATGCAAGTTGCCATGTCATCTGCCGGTTCTTTTGTAAATGAAAGGAATTTTTCTTGCAATTGCGATTTGCTGAGCTCATTCGTTTGCTCCTAAATTGACATCAATCGCCACCACATTGCATTAGAATCTGCACAATCGATCACATATGAGATTGTTTTTTGTCCTAGTGATGATATAATAATAATTTGTGCCTTTAAATCTCTTCTGTTTCAATCTGCCATCGCCGTATCTGCTACTGCAATTTATGCACCTTCTTTCACTGCTGCTGGTCTTGCTTCATCACCAGAGACCACTGTGAAAATTTTCTTTGCTTGTAATGCAACACGTACTTGAAATTTCCAAGTTGTAGATTGTGCAACGTCTTGCAATTTTTTAATTTGTACGATGTCTTGTTCATTCCGACAGAAACCACTGCTATCCGTCGATTCTCCGTTGAAATTCACAAAACAATAATAACCGCACTCGTTTTAGAATGCACTTCTGCACACAAGTAGTTGTTGTTGCGCTTTACACCGAATTTCAAAATCGTGCACAGCTCCAACAAAATTCAACGAAATCAATCGAATCTGTCACTTAATTCAACAAATTCATAAGCTGTTGATTTGAGAAAATAATTAGCTAACGATGTCTTAAATAAAAACACATTTATTGAATAAAAGTAGCTTAAGTGCTTTCATTGCGGAATACAAATTATAAGAGAGTTGAACATATGATTTTACTTTATGTCAAAATAAAAGAGTGCGTTCAATTCAAAACGCAAACAAAACTTTACTCAACAATTCTTGTGCAATTAAATCTAAAGTTAAGCCCAAAGATATTGTTAAACAATTCATGAAACTGACTTGGTCACAAAAACATACTTACAAGCAATTCATACCGTATATAGTCAGATTGTAAATAATCATAATCGCGAGCATTTGAATTCTTCAATGGATGTAATCAGATACGACTATGGACATTAGCTTGTGACTATCGCGTATAATATATGAGACAAGCAATTTACGAGGTGAAACAATCAAAACAAAAAAATAAGTATAGCGCATCAGAACAGCTAGAAAACTGATTTTCGAAGAAACTGTCTTTGAGTGACAGAAAAATTTGGAAAGACGTTATACACTTTTTACTGATTTTTTGTAGTATCATATGAACCATTCCTTATCCAAAGCAACAATACCCATTTCAAACATTGATGATGAAAATGTTCAGTGCTGGCAGCACTTTCCGACGAAGCAGCAATAAGTTTACCATAAGAAGCTCATACTTAAATCAATTTATCCTTTGAGTTTCGTTCTCATCGCAGGAATTCATCGAAAGTTTCAGCGAATAAACGTTGTTCAAGGCTGTGCTATGGAGTAATAAAAAGAGGCCACACCGGTACGACCACCCATACTTCCAAATAGAACAGAAAAAAAGGGGGGCAATCTTCCCCGGGGAAGACGGCCCGAAGCGAAAAACCGCGGAGCCACCACTCGGCGCAGTAGGTAAATAATGTACCCACCACTCGTAGGGCCATAGGGAGAAACAATAGACACTAAACCGCCTTGTGTTCTGTACCTGGCGGATAGATTAACCTAAGTTAAGTAATCTAATACTCGATGGAAGGGGAATGACCAAACGAAACGAACTCGTCGAAGACCGCGAATAACCCGGTTGTTTAGATGTCAAGCTCGACGCACCAAACCGACGGAAAAAAACGCACGCACCGACAATTCCAATATAAATTTAAGTTAATATGCTCTCCTGAGGACCTAGTAGGTGGCATCGCACGAGAACTTCGAACGCCAGGCCCGAATGAGGCGTGTAGATGGGTCGGGATCATGGACCGTGGGCAGACCAGAACGTCTAGATATCCTGGTGTCTCGCATAAAGCCCGGAGCGCATCGACAATCATCAATCGGCAGCCAGCTATGGTCAATTTTTGGAATCAAAATCGCCGCCAGCGACGACCTGAAACAGACGAAAATTCAAAAAACTTATGAGGAAATCAAACAACAGCACCTACCTGACGAATGCTTCCATCGAGCGGAGACTCTGCTGATCACCCAGTCCAGTCCTAAGACATGCGTCGCGAAAAGTTTCAAACTTTCACGCCAGCGGAGGCGCCTCAGGAACCCGAACATAAACAAACACATTTTTACTAATGTTCGAAGAACAATAGTATTAAACTCGTTTCGCCGAAAATTCATATTTCTTTATTATATATATATATATATATATATATATATATATATATATATATATATATATATATATATATATATATATATATATATATCAGCAAAATGATTAAGGGAGATAATCTCTGGAGTGGCCGATTCGATTGAGCTGAAATTTTCGGAGAACGTAGATGTATATAGTAGGTAGGTCCACGACTTTCTCAAATTCAGATATTCTAAACCTTTTGGCGGCGGCGAGCGTTTTAGTGAATTTTGATGTACTCCTATATTTCCAAGCAGTGAAAAGTTTTGCTAAAGAAAAGTATTGAGAATGAAAAGTAATTATGTTCTAAGCTCGTTTATGATAAAAAATTGGAAATTGTGAGTCGTGTGTGGGTGCACGGTGCCTAAAAGTAGGCAAAGATTTTTTTTCAAATTTTGATTTGTCATTACTTGCAAGAAAAACAATGGATCATCGTGAAATTTCCAGAGCGTATTAATGTTGACTAAAATTTAGCACATGTGGATTTTTAGGACAGTGCGGGTAACCCTGTAGCTACGGCAGGCTCCTGAATAAAAAACCTTCAAATCATTGACCTTCCTGAAAAATTTTTGATTTTTGACAAAAAAATCAGATCACTGATAAATCTCAACCTTTATCCATCATATCACATTAAAATGTTCAAAATTCCGATTCGCACAAGAACGGCAACCCATAACCAAATTACCCCTATTTTCAGCACTCGAAAGTTCTGTTCACGAGAACTGACGACCGGATTATCCGATCATAATGAAATTTACAGGACATGTTGGTATTAGCTAGGACCAGGTCTGATAGAAGTGATTTTGAAATGCGGGCAACCCTGTGCCAGTGGTACCATCTTGAAAAATCACCCAGAAAAAAAACCGGTTTTTGGCCTATTACTTCCGATTCAGCCATCAGATTTTGACAAGATTCATCCAATACTTGGATCTTATTTTATGTAACGTTTGATGAAAATTTGGCTAAAAAATTAGAATAGAGTTGCCAGCTATGGTGATTTTTGTCTCCTAAAACTTGCAAATTTGCTCAGCAAAATAAAGCTTATTTCCCTATAACTTCCGGTCCAGTGTAAAAATCAAAACGAAGTTCACGCAGCAAATGGACTTTAATGTAAACCAAATGTCATAGAAATTTCGTACCAAAATCATGAAAGAGCTGCCAGCTATGACCATTTTTGTAATTTTGTTTAATTTCTTTACTGAGCGATTATGTCATTAGATTTCCAAATGGAAATGATCCTGCAATGAAAATTAACAACAAATATTAACGCTTTGAAAATTTGATAAATTTTGAGGGTGGTAACCCTCAAAATTTTTTTCACCCGTATAACTTCAATCGAAACGAAATTTACTGGTTGGGTTTAACTTAGCGTGAAGCAGAATTGGTATGTATTATGCTTTGCTGTTGATACAGGCTAACCAGCATTAGCCATTTCCGTAAATATTGCACCAACAGATGCTTCAAACAACGTTCTCATATGCAAAGCATTTGCAATAAAAAATAAGGAATTCTTTTTTAAATTTTTCGAGTTTTGAACATTTTTCGGATGGCAGCCTCAAACAACGTTTAACCGCTGAAACCTTCGAACGAAATTCAAAGCATACGTTGATTTGAGTATGAGCTTGTTATGGTAAACTTATTGCTGCTTCGTTCGGAAAGTGTTGCCCGCACTGAATTATTTGTGTTATAGTTGAGTTTTGTTGCTTTGGATAAGGAATGGTTGATATGATTCCTGCGAAGAGAACGAAATTGAAAGGTTACGTTGATTTGAGTATGAGCTTGTTATGGTAAACTTATTGCTGCTTCATTCGGAAAGTGTTGCCAGCACTGAATTATATGTGTTATAGTTGAGTTTTGTTGCTTTGGATAAGGAATGATTGATATGATTCTAAAAAACAGTGTATTACGTCTTTCCACACTTTTTTGTCACTCAAAGACAATTTCTTCGAAAATTAGTTTTCTAGCGGTTCAGGTGCGCTAGAGTTTTTTTTTTTTTTTAATACTAGATCCCTTTTGACAAGGATTATGTTGGCTTATGACGATTCGTATCAGCCATCGGTTTACGATAACACCCGTTTATGGTGGGTTTGACCTCAAATTTTTACTCTAGACAACACAAACACATAAGTGACTCAAAACAACGCAACGAACACGAAACCGCAGTTTAAGACACGTTGATAAACGTATTATCAATTCCAGAGAAAAATTGTCCTTCGGAAAAAAACAAAAATTTTTCAGCAAATTTTCGGCTACAACCTTCCACCACAAGAGCTAACACGCGTATGAAACAAACACATTGGCGAATTGTCCGTGTCCATTTTGACAATTCCAATTGTCATTGCAGCTTTGGAACACCGCTGATGCAAACAATTCACTTATCAGCTGCTTGCCATAATAGCATAATGCCCTAGTTGAAGTACTAAAAAAGGGGTTTGGGTCTGAGATGGCACGTGTGACTTGGCCATCGACCCGAAAATGCAGATTCTGTTGGAAAAGTGGTACCGAAGAAGAGGCGCAACTGAAAACGAGCGGGATTTGAGTTAATCTTGATGTGACTGGCGGACAAAGTGGATTCGGCTAAGCAAAGTAATTTCATATTATCAGGTACCTATCTCGGAAAATAGTGGAAGAAATTATAAAATCTTGATATGACTGGCGGACAAAGTGGATTTGGCTAAGCGAAGTAATTTCATATTATCAGGTCCATACTGCGGCAAATTGAGAAAGGAATTTGAGAATCTGTCCGTGACTGGTGGGAAAAGTGGCACAAGATATTTGGAGGATTTTATATTACCCCTCAAACCAGTGGAAAAAGTGAAACGGTGGAACTTAAATTTCAAATGAAATAAAAATAGAAGAACCAGGGTAAAAAAACTAAGCAGTGTCAGTTTCGAAGCCCCTTCTTGATGGAGGACCGACAAACGTGATCGTTATTGGAGACGGAGCTTATCAGTGGCTCTGTAGCGCAACGATAGCGCGCCCATTTCCAGTTAGGCAGGTCGGGATTCGAGGCCCAGGCAATGATGAAGTGACTGGCGACTTTAAACGAATTTCTCTGTAGGTCCGTGAGTTAACAACACAATTCTGAGCCTACAATTGGAGCGTGGAAGCAGAGCTGATTTTTTGTATTAATTTTAATGATTGGAAAAATTATTTAATTTTCTTACTATATATCTATGAATTGGTGCTATTTTGTTGAATTTATAAGAATCTTGTGAGAGCTGAGTGGTGACATAATAGTAATCTCAGCGTTTAGAAAATAAGACAAAGAAAAAAAATATATATAATCCGCCAGTGTGTGAAACGACATTGAGTGGTTACACCGGGACTCGATTAGCAATTTTCTCTGCAATTTCCGATTGCAACGACTGTCAAATTTATGGTATGCCATCTGTGCGTGGGGAATTTCATGGCATGCAATTTCATTTCGAAAATGCCTCTGAGCGGGAAGGACGTGCGCTGTATCTGAGCGTCAAATGCTCTTAAGGAGTTATTTGAAATGCAAATTCGATTTTTTCGCAATTTCCCACCATTTCATTGCTCGACGACATCTAAAAATCCCTTTAAATTCAAAATACCTACATCTCCTTATAAGAAATAAAGCATTCCCATGGTTTAGCGCCATTTTGAAACCAAGAACTGTCAAAATATTGCAAGGCAGATTGCCGAGCAAATTGCATACCATATTGCCTACCATTTATGGCAGACCATAAAATATTGCATACCATAGGCTGCCTCCACTGGCAATTTCAAATTTCATGCAATGGGAAATTGCTAGTGGAGGCAGCCTGTTAGGGAATAAATTAAGAATTGTAATATATAGTGGTCGTACTGGCGCGTCGGCATTAGTTACTTAGACACATCGCGTATTATCATAGAGTAGGGAAAGTTGGTTCGAGACAGGTCGTGAAATTGTGAAATAAAGTAGAATACGTTAATTTGAAATCCGTGTTGTGAGTCAAAGGTGTTTTAGGCATATTGAAGTGGTAGAATAGGTTCAAACGAGTATCATGGAAATATTGTCGTGTTAAAGCTCGGCCAGAAGCAAATGAATGTGACGGGTCCCTAAGTACACTGGATTTTCCGTGGGGGTAGAGGCTGAGTTGGGGAACGTCGTGGGGCGATTTGGCAGGAGTGTCCTCAGGGAATTAATCTTGACCCTGGGAGCAGGGGTGTAGTTGAGGGTACAACTATAGGTGATATCCGGCGAGCCGAGTCTTGCTCGCGGCTCTTGAGACTCGACTTCGGGGTGAGCAAGTGGCGCCCACGACCCGTCTTCGACGAGTTGAACCCAGACCCAAAAGGAGCCTCAGCCGGACATCCTCCCTAGGCCGGGATGGTAACAGCTGCCGAAAAATTTTCAAAACTCGGAAAATTTAAAAATGGGCTCCTTATTTTTATTGCAAATGCTTTGCATATGAGTATATAATTTGAAGCATCTGTTGATGCAATATTTACGAACATGTCTGATGCTGTTTACCCTGTGTTAGCAGTTAGTGTTGTGTTACTCATACAAGATGCATGACAAATGTCCCATTCACATCAACAAAATGTCACATCACCTCAAGCTTCAAATTTGAACCACCTCATTTTTTTTGTCATATTGAGGTGAAGCGATTGACTTGAGGCGCAGCGATTGTAATACTCAATGGAAAATGTATGTACGCGCGACTAGTTTGATTTGTACCACCTAATTTTTTGTCATATTGAGATGCTTTGGTTAATTTCGAAGCGATTGACTTGAGACTTTTGAGGCGCATCGAATGTAATACTCAATGGAAAATGTATGTACGCGAGACTAGTTTGATTTGTACCACCTCATTTTTTGTCATATTGAGATGCTTTGGTTAATTTCGAAGCGATTGACTTGAGACTTTTGAGGCGCAGCGATTGTAATACTCAATGGAAAATGTATGTACGCGCGACTAGTTTGATTTGTACCACCTCATTTTTTGTCATATTGAGATGCTTTGGTTAATTTTGAAGCGATTGACTTGAGACTTTTGAGGCGCATCGATTGTAATACTCAATGGAAAATGTATGTACGCGAGACTAGTTTGATTTGTACCACCTCATTTTTTGTCATATTCAGATGCTTTGGTTAATTTCGAAGCGATTGACTTGAGACTTTTGAGGCGCAGCGATTGTAATACTCAATGGAAAATGTATGTACGCGAGACTAGTTTGATTTGTACCACATCATTTTCTGTCCTATTGAGATCCTTTGCTTAATTTCGAAGCGATTGACTTGAGACTTTTGAGGCGCAGCGATTGTAATACTCAATGGGAAATGTATGTGCGCGAGACTAGTTTGATTTGTACCACCTCATTTTTTGTCATATTGATGTGCTTTGCTCAACTTTGAAGCGATTGACTTGTGATAGTTGAGGCACATCGATTGCTGTACAAGGGGAAAATGTATGCATGCGAGTTTAGTTTTGAGTTTGATTTGCACGATACTTAAACAAAAAATTTAATGGTAATTAGCTACCATTTTTGGGAAATTGTTTAGTAGATTAGTAACAGTACTGCTCTCATTAGCATAAACGTTTTAACTACATTTTTTTTTCATTTTTGAGTTAACGCCGAATTCAAAAACTACATACTCTATTAAATCATTCTCCAAAATATGAAAATCTTATCTTTTGTGGAAGTATGCTACAATCAATAATGAAAAATCCCCCATCTATAAAAAAACGTAACCAGTACTTAGCATAAATGTTCTATCCTACCGTAGCGGCGGCGTAATGGTATGGGGCTGTATGGCTGCCAGCGGCGCTGGAAACTCATACATAATTGAAGGAATGCAACATGACACTTCATTTGAAGTATGACATTGTACCACCTCAAATTTGAAAATGAGTAACTCATACAAATTCATATCAATATGACTGACGACCCAATACTAGTTAGCAGCAAAGCAAAATAAACCAAATCTGCTTCACGTCAAGTCAAACCCTCCTGTGTATTTTGTTTCGATTGAATCATTGCGGTGTAAGTTATACGGGTGAAAAGAAACTACCATGAAAACTTTTCCAATTTTCAAAACGTTAATATTTGTATTTAATTTTCATTGCAGGATCATTCCCATTTGCAAATCTAATGACATAATCGCTTAGTAAAGAAATTCCAAATAAAATTACATAAATGTTAATAGTGTTCGAGCACAACAAATAAATGTATTTTCTATTTTTCAAGCCAACTTCATGTTAAAATCTTGTAAATCTAGACATTAGCCGTTTTCTTAGCAAGCTTTAAGTTTTAGAAAAAAAAGATGACGGGTGAAGTAAAAATTTATGTCAGAGAGAAAACAATTGTAGGTTGAAAGGAATTGTAGAAAAAGGATTGAGTCGTACGGAAAATAAATAATTTCCTTTTCAATTTTGACAAATGTTGTTTTTACATTTTACCGAACCCAAAGACAGTGTCAAGCGACTCACTTAATTGTTCAAATAGCTGGCAGCCCTTAAATGATTTTTTTACGAAATTCCTATGACATTTGGTATACATTAAGGTCCATTGACTGCATGATCTTCGTTTTGATTTCATGACTGGACCGGAAGGTATAGGGAAAAAGCTTTATTTTGCTGAGCAACTTTCCAGGATTTGGAGACAAAAATCACCATAGCTGGCAACTCTATCCTAATTTTTCAACCAAATTTACACCAAACGTTGCCTAAAGTAAGGTCCAAATATTGTGTGAATTTCGTTAAAATGTGATCGCTGAATCGGAAGTTATATACCAAGAAGCAGTTTTTTTCTCAGTGATTTTTCAAGATAGTACCATTGCCACAGGGTTGCCTGCATCTCAAAATCACTTCTATCAGATCTGGTCCTAGTGATTAGCAACATGTTCTGTAAATTTCTTTATGATCGGAGTATCCGGTCGTCAATTCTCGTGAAAAAAATCGGAATTTTAAAGATTTGAATTTGACATGGTGAACAAAGGTTAAAATTTATCAATGAGAAGAATTTTTTTTTCAAATTCTGTTTTGTTGGAACTTCTGACAGAAACATTAAATCATCGTGAAATTTCCAAAGCTTATTAATGGTGACTAGAACTATACACACATGATATAGGGACAGCCCTGTAGCTACGGCAGGCACGTGATAAAAAATTCTTCAAATCATCGACCCTTCTGAATTTTTTGCTTTTTGACAAAAGATTCAAATGTTGATAAATTTTAATCTTTACCTGCAATGTCAAATTATAATTTTCTAAATTCCGAGTTGCACAAGAACAGCAACCCACTACCAAATTACTATTTTCAGAACTCAAAACTTCTGGTCACGAGAACTGACGGCCGGATAATCCCACCATTATGAAATGTACAGGATATGTCGGCAGTATATAGGACCAGGTATGATAGAAGTGAATTTGAAATGCAGGCAACCCTATAACAGGGGTCCATCTTGAAAAATCACTGAGAAAAAAGACTGTTTTTTGGCCTATAACTTCCGATTCAGCCAACAAATTTTAACAAAATTCACACAGTATTTGGACCTTATCCCAGACCACATGCGGTAGAAATTACATTGAAAAATTAGAATTGAATTGCCAGTTATGGTGCTTTTTCCTCTTAAATCTTCACGGAGATAAAAGTGTAATGAAAAGTAAGTATACAAAAATTGCAATTAGTTTTATTGCAATAGTAAGTTTTTACCCCATTACCTTTGTCATCTATTGCACTACAAACTCTATTACCTTAATGTGATTTCTGTTATTACGCTCTAATGCATTTGGTTGTAATAATGTAATATAAGTGATAATACTTTGGCAATGAATTAAAATATAATAATAATCATTACCATTCGTAATGAAATTCATTATTTTCATTGGTACATAGAACTAATGGGTTTAATGAATTTAATTTAAACTGATAGCTAACATTATTGCTTTAAATCCATTGTGCACAAAGAATGATTTGCCTATGCCTAAAGTAAACAATTCCACCCCAAATACAATTGCTGATTCCTTTTGCATCTTAGTTGAACCTATCCCAAAATACAAAGAATGTATTCAGGTTGACCTAAAATGAGTTATAAGTGTTCAATCAATTCCTTTCTTGTTTTTCTTATGTTTAAAAAATCAACAAAAAACAAAACTCAAAAATAACATAAATTTAATGAAAAACATATGTGTAAAAACATAGCAAATCATTTTCTTCAAAAATGTTATATGATCATTATTATTAAATGTCTTTGAAACGAAAAGCAATCATTTCATTTACTAAAATGTGTGATAAAGCGGAATAAAACCGAAATTCACTTATGTCATTTAACTTAAAGCTTTTCATATCTTCTTTTATTATGTAGGTATTTAAATGGTTGTTGTAGTCAAATTTATATTTTTTTGATGCAATACATTTTTTTTTAGCGTGAATCATAATTTTGATAATTGTATGAATTATTTTCCCATGTATCGCCTTCACTGGAAAATATTTTTTTCTGTAGAACAGTCGATATTTGTATTCGATAGTGTACGTGAAATTCGCGTTTGAGAAATCTACTTTGAGTTCACTGGGATATGTTATGTTTGAAATGTTTGCGTCGTTTGTTATGTTTCTTTCAAAATTCACTTTAAAATTTGTTACACCAAACATCACAATTTTGAAAATTCTAAGCCCGGTATGACTTTTAATGCTACACACAAAACTTATTGCAACAATTAACACAATTCTAAGTCAGAAACTGAAAATTCAGTATGATTTTCATTGCGGTGGTAGTGGATGAAAATTCATTGGTCAATCTAATACTATTCACCACAAACAGATTTTATTAAATACATAGTAAGTCATAGAATGCATATTGATACCTCCCAAATGATTTAATGAAAGTTTTTACTATAACGCAATAAAGATGAGTGAGTTGTAATACCTAATGGAATTGACTATTCTTTGCAGGAGTATAATAAACTTTCATCAAATTTGTAATAACGTTCATGTTTTGTTATGGAATTTCCGGAATAGTAAATTCTATTTCCCACTCTCATAAAAATCACTGCCGAAATATCTCTCCGCGTTGTAAATTTGCTCAACAAAATAAAGCTTTTTCCCCTATAATCCCTGATTTAGTCATGGAATCAAAACGAAATTCATGTGGCAAATGGACATTATTCTAAACCAGCTGTTGTAGAAATTTCTTACAAAAGTCATGAAAGAGCTTCCAGCTATGGTAATTTTTGTAATTTACTAGCATATTTTACCAAGCGAAATTTCAAATTGGAATGCAATGACAGTTAACAACAAATATTAACGTTTCAAATATTTGAAACCCTAACCGTGAAATTTTTGTTGCCCTTTAACTTCCAGCGTAGTGACCCAATCGAAATGAAATTCACAGAGTGGGTTTGACTTAACATGAAGCAAATTTGCTACATTTTTAGCTGTGTTGCTAACACAGGCTTGCCAGCACCCAACATTTTCGTAAATATTATACCAACAGATGCTTCCATTTTGAGTTCATGTGCAAAGCATTGACAATAACATACGAAACCAATGTTAAAGTTTTCCGAATTTTCGAAATTTTTCGGATGGCAGCCCCAGACTTAGTTTAATCGCTGAAATGTTCGATGATATTCCTAGATGAAAACGAAATTCAAAGGGTAGGTTGATTTTAGCGCGAGTTTGTTACGGTAAACTTATTGCTTCTGCTTGCAAATATGTTGCCAGTACTGAACATCTTCATTTGAACATTTGTGTTATAGGAGATGCTGTCAGGTAATCATAATTGTTACTTTGAGTCAGAAATGGTTGATATGGTACTACAAAGAAGTGTATTACTTTTCCCACATTTTTAAGTCACTCAAAGACAATTTCTGCGAAAATCAGTTTTCTAGCGGTTTTGATGCACTAGGATTTTTTTCAATGTGTCAGGTGTCACGATGGATGCATCATTTTTCGGCTAAAATGTAATTCAATGTATAATTAACGATACAGCATATTTTGCATAAACAATTTCTAATCATTGCGCGGTAGAATAGCATACGCAAGTATATTTCTGTCGAGTTAACAATATGCTTTGAAATGTGCAAAGGGGTATACAATATCAATTTTCCATTTTTTCTTAGGATCAAGGATAAGATACGACCTTTCAAAATATACAATTTTTGCCCATTTAAAATTTCGAGTGAAATATTATAATTATCACGACCTATTTATGTCCCCATAGTTTTTTATGCTCTGTGGCAAAGCAAATATAGTCCGTAATGGAGACAATGGTACACCACGGAAAATTTAATTAAAAAACACAGTCAATAATGCATCGAATTTTTTTCAAAGAGAAGTTCTTTTACACTATTATTCCATATTATTATTACATATTAATATCATATATTATAATTATAAATTGTTATCATTATATATTATTATGCAGCTCTCGTAAAAGTCAAATCTGTCTGATAAAGACATTTTTAATGTTCGGACGGCCAAAGGTGCCTCAGTTTTTTTTTTATTATGGATGTATAAATGAGTATTTTGCAGCAAAATTCCTAGATTTAGTCCCTCATTTTCTTTCAGCTCTAGAAAGGATTTAAAATTTTTATTTGATTACCTTCAGCATCAATCAGTACACAGATTTCGATGTAAAACGATTTGGCTTTTCTATTTCAAATTATAACAAATCGCTTCGCGATTATGGTGGTACTATTAGCTTTGGTATTACGCACATCCAAGCCAAGTAATCTAGGCAGAGTTAAATTTTAAGCTTGTTTATGATAAAGAATTGGAAAGTTTGACCCTTGTGTAAGCGCTGAGTGCCTAAAAGTAGGCAAGGATTTTTTTTCAAATTTCGATTTGTCATAACTTCTAAGAAAAACAATGAATCATTGTGAAAGTTGCAGAGCGTATTGCCGTAGACTAAAATTTAACACACATGGATTTTCAAGATAGTGCGGGTAACTCTGTAGCTACGGCAGGCTCCTGAAAAAAATCCTTCAAATCATTGACCCTCCTGAAAATTTTTCGATTTTTGACAAAAAATTCAAATCATTGATAAATCTTAACATTTGTCCATCATGCCAAATTAAAATATTTGAAATTCCGATTTGCACAAGAACGGCAACCCATCACCAAATTACCTCTATTTTCAGCACTCGAAAGTTCTGTTCACGAGAACCGACGACCGGATTATCCGATCATAATGAAATTTACAGGGCATGTTTGTATTAGCAATGCTCTCTAGAAGTACGGGCCGTCAGGCTACGTAATCGTTCTCGCCGTGACGTAATGAGTTTAGGAAATTTGACATTTCCACGAGGCAGTGCCGATGAACACGGAGATTTCACTTGCGGTTTTTTGGTTAAAATATGAATAAAACGTTAGTTTTTTGTGCGTGCACGCGTTATAATAATAATATTTAGTCATAACGTACACTTTGTAGCAATTAATTGTATCGCGACAGTAAATCGACACGAACCATCACATAACCTAACACCAACCGATAAACATTTCGTAGCAAATTTTCCACATTATACCGGACGCACCGCATTAATTTGTGTTTTAGCTGTTCAATAGCACTGTTCCGCATATAGCACTTTAGTTTTCATTTACAGTCTGTCAAGAATGAGTTTACACATAGGGAAAAAATTCAATTTTTCATCTTTCTAATTATAAAATACTACTTTTTGTTTATGTAAATAATTTTTTTTTTCTTAATTATCGTTATTTGCATTATTTCCAACCGATATATACAAAAAAGTACAACTTCAATGCAAAAAAAGAACGAAAAGAACAACGAAAACAATTATTACAATTCTTGAAGTGTCAAGAAACTCTTTACACAAAAGTTTATTTTTTGCATTACTGCAACGATACGGTAAATTTACCATAATTTTTGGTCTGTATTGTAAAGTTCTATAAATTTGATCATTAGTGTGTGATTAATTTTTGGCTAATACGCATAAATAAGTGAGATATTGTGTTTTAAAATGCCAGGCAAAAGATTATCCTTTAAGTTAGTTCAGATGATATACTATAATCACCAATTAGGTAAAAGTGCACAGGAACTGTCGGAAATGTTTTGTGTAGCACGAATGGCAGTCTATAACGTTATAAATCGTGCTGAAAATGAGAATAGATTGGAGCCAAAGTGTGGAGGTGGCTCAAAACCAAAAATATCTAAACGTATAGAGCGGCTTATGATAAGGAAGCTTGATAAAAACCCCTGGATTTCGACCAGAACACTTGCTAGGGAACTTGCAAGGAAGAGTGTGATGCTGCTGTTTCCCATGAAACAGTACGACAGGCCATCCTACGAAATAAGTTCTCATCAAGAGCTGCACGAAAGAAACCACTGTTTTCTGCACTAAACATCGAAAAGCGTTTTTCTTTCGCTATGATGCACCTTTTTCAACCCGTTGACTTCTGGGACGACGTCATATTCTGCGATGAGACGAAAATGATGCTGTACTATAATGATGGACCGGCTAGAGTGTGGCGCAAGCCTTTAACATCGTTGGAAAATCGAAATATCATTCCGGCTGTAAAATTTGGTAAGTTGTCCGTTATGATTTGGGGTGCTTCTCAAGCAGAGGAGTAGGAGACTTGGCATTCATCGAGTCAACCATGGACGCCCAACCATATTTGCATATCCTTAAAACATATTTGGCAAGCAGTGCGCAGAAATTCGGGTTTATGCATAACTGCAAACCAAATTTTAAGCTTTACCAGGACAACGATCCCAAACATAAGGCGAACATGGTGCGAATGTGGCCCTTATACAACTGCGGAAAAGTGATGGATACGCCAGCCAAGAGTCCGGACTTAAATCCCATCGAGAATTTATGGGCTTACTTAAAACAACAAGTCGCTAAAAGGCAACTCAAAAACCAAACTGCCTTAAAAATTGTGATTCTCGAAGAATGGCAAAAAATACCAACCACGTATGACCTGCAAAAGTTAGTTCATTCAATGAAAAATCGGTTGCGATGTGTGATGGATGCCAAAGGTGGCCATACCAAATGTTAAATATACCAAATAATATTAAATATCCTGTAAATATGTAAATATTAAATACAATAATAATTTGTGTAAAGAGTTTCTTGACACTTCAAGAATTGCAATAATTGTTTTCGTTGGTCTTTTCGTTCTTGTTTTGCATTAAAGTTGTACTTTTTTTTGTATGTATCGGTTGGAAATAATGTAAATAACTATAATTAAGAAAAAAACATTCATTTACATAAATAAAAAGTAGTATTTTATAATTAGAAAGATGAAAAATTGAATTTTTTTCCTATGTGTAAACTCATTCTTGACAGACTGTAAGTCACTTTAACACAACCCGTACAATTAACATTTTCCCGCGGACGTCCCATAAGACTCCGTGTGTTTTTCGCGACATTTGTCCCGATGCTCTGACGTCATTATTCTGCATTACGGCCCGTACATCTAGAAGGCATTGGTATTAGCTAGGACCAGGTCTGACAGAAGTCATTTTGAAATGCGGGAAATCCTGTGGCAGTGGTACCATCTTGAAAAATCACTGATTTTTTGGTCTATAACTTCCGATTCAAAAATCAGATTTTAACCAAATTCACAAAGTATTTGGGTCTTACTTTAGATAACATTTGGCGAAAATTTGACTGAAAAATTAGAATAGAACTGCCAGCTATGGTGATTTTTGTCTTCTAAATCTTGCAAATTTGCTCAGGAAAAGAAAGCTTTTTCCCCAATAACTTCCGGTATAGTCATGGAATCAAAACAAAATTCATGCAGTAAACGGACCTTAATATGAGAAGGATAACTAGCATTAGCCCTTTTCGTAAATATTGCACCAACAGATATTTCAAATAACCTACTTATATGCAAAGCATTTGCAATAAAAATAAGAAACCAATTTTGAAATTTTCCGAGTTTTGACAGCCTCAACCTCAAACAACCAATGAAACCAATGAAGCTTTCGATGAAATCCTCCGATGAGATCGAAATTCAAAGGATAAGTTGATTTAAGTATGAGCTTCTTATGGTTAACTTATTACTGCTTCGTTGAGAAAGTGTTGCCAGCACTGAACATTTTCATCATTTAAGTTATAGTTGAGTTTTGTTGCTTTGGATAAGGAATGGTTGATATGATTCTACAAAAAACTGTATTACGTCTTTGCACATTTTTTGTCATTCAAAGACAATTTCTTCGAAGTTCAGTTTTCTAGCGGTTCTGATGCGCTAGACTTTTTATTATTTTTCGAAGAAAACTATAGCCCAGTCATTTTAGCATATAACCTCAGAATGAGAGATAATAAGCTGAATTTTTGTGCACGTCTTCATTTTGGGGTCCTCGAAGTTGCCTCAAAAGTCTCATAAAATCTCGTGTCTGCGTCGAAAGTAATTCAAGGTCAAAGGTGAGAAAAAACAGTTTTTTGCGATTACCTTGGTTTCTATTGCTCCAATGATTTGAACACTGGATCGAAATTGTAGAGCATACAATTTGCAACACATTTTATTTGAAGCATTTTTTCATGCGCTCAACCGTTTTCCCGATAGAGGGCGGTAAGCGCGCAGCACTCAGCCATATGTACTGTGATGCAAGGTCAACCGTGAAACCTTCAGTTTTGAATTATTTGTATTATTTATCAGTAAATACATTGTATTTAATAACATTTTACATATATTTAATTTATTTTAATGTATATGCTTTACATATTTTTAATCTATCAATCTTTAATAATTTAAATAACAAAAGTATTACTTTTCTTCTTCTTCGTCGTCATCTTCTGGATGTTCGGGAATTTCTGTATCATTGTCATCATCTTCGTTGCCTTGAATTGGTGTTTTCAGGCCTTCCTGAATTTCAGGGTCAAAAGCACTCTCTTGCTCACAGTCACTTTGCAATGAAACAGCATTGAGGTAAGCTTGCCTATTACGCTGGCCGCAAGCTAAAGTGCATTGCAGCCCCGATTTCCTATATCGGCACCGTGCACCACATCCATTCTTACAATTACAAAATAGAGTATTCATTAATTCATCGGAAGCTGGTGATAATATTGTTGTCATCGGTTACAGGAACTCATTTTGGAGCACCCAACCCCATTCCTGGGGTTCTAAATCATGCCCTAACCATTTTTGAACTTGGTAATAGACACCATTTATATGCTGATGGGCCGCTGCACTTGTCGGTGGAAGATTAGATGATTGGACAGGTTTATTAAGTTTTGTAGATTTAATGAACTGAGTATATCGAAGACGATCGATATTATCCTCAGATTTTGTAGCATTGTATATCGCTAGTAAGATCCGAATGCCACTATCGTATATTTGTTATTATAGAAAACCGTCTTTTCAGTTATACTTATACTTAAGTCCACATTTCAAAGAAAGTACATAATTATTTTACTACTTAAAATCTACTTTCAGTAAATTTACATATACAAATAGTATTTCATTTAACTAGTTTTTAATCACACAAGGAAGGTAAATATAATAAAATGAAAATATGAAAAATAGGTAATGCTATTACATACAATGTATTTACTGATAAATAATACAAATAATTCAAAACTGAAGGTAGTATTCACAGGTACTCACGGTTGACCTTGCGTTACAGTACATATGGCTGAGTGATGCGCGCTTACCGCCCTCTATCGGGAAAACGGTTGAGCGCATGAAAAAATGCTTTAAATAAAATGTGTCGCAAATTTTATGCTCTACAATTTCGATCCTAAGTGTTAAAAATCATTGGAGCAATCATTGGAGCAATAGAAACCAAGATAATCGCAAAAAAACCGTTTTTTCGCACCTTTGACCTTGAATAACTTTCGACGCAGACACGAGATTTAATGAGACTTTTGAGGCAACTTTGCGGACCCCAAAATGAAGGTATATACAAAAATGCAGTTTATTATCTCCCATTCCGAGGTTGACTCCTTTTTTATGCTAAAATGACTGGACCATAGTATTAAACTCGCTTTGCACAAATTCAACATATATATATATATATATATATATATATATACATATATATATATATATATATATATATATATATATATATATATATATACATATATATATATATATATATATATATATATATATCTATATATATATATATATATATATATATATATATATATATATATATATATATATATATATATATATATATATATATTTATATATATACATGTATATATATCTATATATATATATATATATATATATATATATATATATATATATATATATATATATATATATATATATATATATATATATATATATATATATATATATATATATATATATATATATATATATATATATATATATATATATATATATATATATATCAGCAAAATGGTAAAGGGAGATAATCTCTGGAGTGGCCAATCCGATTGAGCTGAAATTTTTTTCAAGATGTATATAACAGGTAGGTTCATAATTTGCTAGAATTTAAATATCTTGAATTTTATGGCGGCGGCGGGCATTTTAGTGAATTTTCAGGTACTCCTATATTTCCAAGCAGTGTAAATTTTTGTCAAAAAAGTATAAGGAATGAAAACTTTTTATGTTTTAAGTTTGCCTATGATAAAGAATTGGAAATTTTGAAGCTGGTGTAGGCGCTGAGTGCCTAAAAGTAGGCAAGGATTTTGTTTCAAATTTCGATTTGTCATAACTTCTAAGAAAAACAATGGATTATCGTGAAATTTATAGAGCGTATTGATATAGACTAAAATTTTACACACATGGACTTTCAAGACTGTGCGGGCAATTCTGTAGCTACAGCAGGCTTCTGAAATAATCCTTCAAATCATCGACCTTCCTGAAAAATTTTTGATTTTTATTGATAAATTTTGACTTTTGTCCTCCAAGTCATATAAAATATTTTAAAATTCCGCGGTAAACAAGAACGGCAACCCGTGATCAAATTACCTCTATTTTCAGCACTCAAAACTTCTGTGTTCGAGAACTGACGATCGGATGATGTGATTAATATGAAATTGATAAGACATGTTGATATTAACTAGGACCAGGTCTGATAGAAGTGATTTTGAAATACGGGCAACACTGTGGCAGTGGTGTCATTTGGAAAAATCGCTGAGAAAAAAAATGGTTTTTGGCCTATAGCTTTCGATTTTAACAAAATTCACGCAATAGGTGAATCTTGCTTTAAGATAGATTTCATAAAAATTTGGTTGAAAAATTAGTGTAGCGTTGCCAACTATGGCAATTTTTGTCTCCTAAATATTGTAAATTTGCTCAGGAAAATAAAGGTTTTTTCCTTATAACTTCCGATGCAGTAACGAAATCAAAAAGAAATTCATGTGATAAGTGGATCTTGTAACATATCTAAATCTGTACGAATATTGTTGAAAAATTAAGAAATGGTTGCCAGCTATGATGAATTTCGTAATTTATTGACATTTCTTTATCGAGCGATGTTGTCATAAAATTTCCAAATGGGAATGATTCTGCAATGACAGTTAACAACAAATATTTAGGTTTCAAAATTTGAAAAGTTTTGAGGATGGTTACAATAGAATTCTATTCACTCCTATAACTTCCAGCGCAGCCATTCAATCGACAGGAAATTCACAGGGTGGATTCAACTTAACGTGAAGCAGGTATGGTGCTTTTGCCAGCACCAGACAATTTCGTAAATATTGCACCAACAGATGCTTACATTTTGTATTCACAATACACGTGAAGCGGACAACGAAAAAAGTAGAGTTTCTGGATTTCGTTTATATTGTGCATAATGGTACTTCTAGAAGATATGAATGTGGATACACAAGTTTTTGTTAGGTTAGGTAAGGTTAGATTAAAGTGGCTGCTGGTCTACAGAGGTCTGCCGTCCGACACACGTAGGCACATGAGATGCCCGTTGTGATGCCACACTAATTAGTGACTCTCTCCTACTAACTAAAATCGGGAAACCATCTGCTTCCCTTGAAAAATCGCGTTATCCCTTTTAAATTAACCAGGAATAACTCGGTCAAGTCTGAGAGAAAGGGAGCACCAATTGCCACCAGCCTTCTCCTTGCCAACGCCGGGCACTGACACCTCCTCATCCTCAGAGCCGCAACTCCGACAGAAATCGTTAAACTGCACTCCCAATCGTTGTGCATGCCGTCCTATGAGGCCCATAAGAACTCCCACTGTGCAGCGTTGAGCGCTTCGAGTTAAGCCTAAAAGCTGCTTGGTGCAATGCGCATCCATGGATACCCAGGACTGCCTTGCTATTGCACAGGATGATTCATCTGCCCAGGACCTCTTAGCATCCTCGAGATATTTTTGCCTAATGGCCAGTTTGACCGATGACATCGGTATAACTATTGAGAGGGAGCAGGAGACCTCCGGTAACAAGGTTCCTAGCCTTGCTAGCTCATCGGCCTCACAGCTGCCCTGAAAACCTCTATGTCCCGGTACCCAAATCAATTGAACCACTGAATGTCTCGATATCTTCCTGAGAGATGCACGGCATTCAGCAACAATCATGGAAACTGTACAAGGACCAGCAAGGGATTTAATAGCCGCTTGGCTGTCTGTGAAAATGCCAATATTAGCCCCAAATATTCGATTACACAGAAGCCAGTCGATTGCCTGACAAATAGCCGCTACTTCCGCCTGAAAGACACTACAATGGTCTGGTAGACGGAAAGACAGCTTGAGATTCAGCTCATCTAAGTATACACCACTTCCGACTCTATTGTTTAGCTTTGAGCCGTCAGTGTACACATGAATAAGCCGACTTTCGAGGGTGACAACATCACGCCATCATCCCTACCAGGAATGCGAGTTGTGAACTCCAAATCTAGTAGGCACTGCGGAGCGATGTAGTCAACACCCGCTGGAGCGGGAACTCCCTCGACCAAAATCCTCGCGTGGCCGAAATCTGTTCTATTCCATGCCGAGATCATAGTCTCACAGCAGTAAGATTAGCTTGCTGTAAGATAAGTAGATTGGTTGGCAGCCAATGAAGTAATACGAAGAGTGCCTTAGTAGGGGTGGAGCGGAGCGCACCAGTTACAAGTAGTGCAGCCATTCTTCGCACTTTTTCAAGCTGCTGTTTGCAGGTAGCCTTAATGTCACCCTCTCATCAGAACATCACCCCAAACAATAGAATTGGCTCAACCACAGCAGTGTTAAGCCAAGCAACAGTACGAGGTTGTAGTCCCCGATTCGCTCCTATGGCCCTTTTACAGCAGTAGAGTGCATTGAGAGCCTTCCGAGCTCTTTCTGCTACATTGTAGGTCCATAGTAACTTCGAGTCAAGGATCAGCCCTAAGTACCTGACCCTCTGGCTCAAGTTAATGGAGACCCCATTCAACTTGGGTAACTCAAAAGAAGGAACTTTGTACTTCCTTGTAAACAGCACTAGTTCGGTTTTTTAGGATTCACATGCAAGCCGCACTCACGATTCCAACGTGAAAGCATGTCAAGAGAGTGATTTAGCCTCTCCGATAGAATAGATAAATACTTTCTCGATACTGCCATAGCTATGTCGTCTGCATAAGCAATCACTTTGCAGCCGGCACGGTCCAGCTTCCTTAGAAGAGTATTCACCGTGATGTTCCACAGCAGGGGAGAGAGAACTCCACCCTGAGGTGTGCCCGTGCTGACTCCTCGTCTTACGCTGGCATTACCCAGCGTAGAGATTACAACTCTACTTTTGAGAAGCTGCACAATAAAAGCAATCAGCCGTTCATCCACATGCATCACCGAGAGAACCTCAACAATTGCGTTAGAATTAACGTTGTTGAAGGCCCCCTCAATGTCCAGGAAGACAGCAAGCGTATATTCCTTTAGAGCAAGAGATTTCTCAACTTGCTCAATAAGGACGTGAAGAGCAGTCTCCACAGACTTGCCTTTGGTATAGGCGTGCTGTGACTGCGAGATCAACATAGGATCGATTGGTCGTTTAATATGGTTATCAATGAACCTTTCCAAAATCTTAAGCAGGACTGAGTTAAGACTTATTGGACGATAGTCCTTTGGCTCAACATGAGAGACTTTTCCTGCTTTCGGAATAAACACAACTCTAGTTTCCCGCCAGCTGGTGGGAACATACGAGAAGCGTAGGCAAGCGTTATAAATCTCCCTGAGCCATGGTAGCGATACTTCTATGGACTGCTGAACGTCAGCCGCAAGCATGCCATCAGGGCCCGGGGATTTAAACGGCTCAAAGGAGTTAATAGCCCACCTCAGCTGAGAGTTTGATATTCTGAAAGGTGGCTCTCTACCGTAATTTAGTTCCGTTTGGTGCACTGTCCCTATAGGGCAATAATTACCCGGGAAATGTGCGTCCATAAGAACGTTTAGAGTATCTGCACTCGAACTAGTCCAAATGCCCTCAGGGTTCATTATGCACCCCATAGCCTTTGGTGTCGTGCTTAAGACCTTACGAAGGCGATTCGCCTCGCTGAGACTCTCTACATTTCCACAGAAAGATCTCCATGAGGACCTCTTAGCGTTGCGTATGGCATACTTAAAAGCCTTCAGCTTCGTTTTATACACCGACCAGTCATTAGATCTTTTCGAGCTATTAAACTCCCTCCTACATTCTCTCCGCAGGATACTGATTTCCATACTCCACCAGGGAGGCTTAGGATTGCCTCTGGCCGAGGGTGGCTTACATGCTTCCCTAGACGCGGAGTTGAGAGAACTAGTAAGGGTGTCAACCGCCCGATCCAATTCATGGTAGCAGTCAATGCTCCTAGGAGCAGTTTCCAGTGAGGATCGTACCAGAGACTTAAATAGCTTCCAATCCGTCCTCTTTCTGTTGATAAAGGCTGCCTGCATAGCAGAGCTTCGGCCAGCCACGTTATACGATATGTACCTATGATCAGAGAATGAGCACTCTTGTAGAACCCTCCAGTCACGGAGAAGATGCGAGTGCCGCCCACTAATCAAAGTAACATCAAGAACCTCCCTGCGGTTTGAGGTAAGGAAGGTTGGTTCACTACCAGTATTGGCAATAAAAAGGTCGTGGGCCAGGATGAAATCAAAAAGTTCCTCACCTCGGCCATTAGTGTTGGAGCTACCCCATACTTCATTATGAGCGTTGGCGTCAGTCCCTGGAATAAGAGGCACACCAATCTTTGTGGCTTCAGCCACAATACCTTTGACAATGTCGCAAGGTGGGCTATCGCCATGATCGTGTGCCATGTAGCAAGAAACAAACCAGTATGGTCTCTGGTCGATTTCCACTACAACAGCCATGTTATCCCTGTCACTGAAATTGTGTAGTACAAGGACGTTTATGGTTTTCTTGACAAGAATGCAGACACGTGGCTCATGTAAGCCATCGGGTACCACTAGTCTCTATCCATCGGTGCGTAATCCTCAAACCCGGTTTTGGGCAACCCATGGTTCTTGGATTAGAATCAGCTCCTCCTCTGTCTTAGACAGTCGGAAGAGCAGGGTAGCTGATGCTTCTTTGGAATGGTGAAGGTTGATCTGCAATACCTTCACCATCATTTATTTTCGACGATGGTTAGATCCAGGTCCTCCCCGTCTGATGTCTTCCCAGCCTCTTCCTCTGCTTCCAGAGTCATGAGGTCCAGGCAGCCACCCAACTCGGAGGTAGTCCCGACACTAACCTCGTCTGCATACAGAGATTCCACCTCGGATTCATCCTCAGATGTCGCCCTCGAAGATGTGTCCAACCCCTTTTTAGGTGGGTCCTCCGTTCTGTGATTCACCTGTTTAAGGTGAGGTTTCTCGGGTGTTGGATCTCCCGCAGCAAAGCTCTTTGGCCTATCGCTTCGGTAGATCCGTAGGGCTAGTTTTTCGACCCCATACCTGATAATGCCCTTTCGGGCATCTAAGATCGGGAGTGCCTCTTCATTTATGATGAAGAGAGCCTCCCGCTGATTGTCTACCGTCTCTTCAATCTTCGCAACCCTCCAATTTTCTGTTGGAAGATCCGGATTGAAAAGCCGCACTATTTCCAGGACTTCCACTGGATCCGAGTGGAAACTTGGAATCCAAGTCCTGCATCTAGGCCGGCTGGGAATCTCATCCTTGTGCACCACCTTAATCTTGGCACCTGGCCAGAGTTCCCCCAGCTCGAAGATTGCTTGCTTATAGAAATTGGCTGATCGTTGGTCTCCATACGCAACTAGCTGAATTCCTTTGTGCCAGCCCGCATCGTTCACGGTAGGAGCTGACCTTCTGCAGCCTACAGTAGATTCCAAACAAAGCCTGCCTTATTTTAAGCCTGTTTTTGGGGGAGATGGTTCCATTTCCCTTGCTGGCATCAATCACGCCCCAAACCAGGCACTCTTTGGCCATATCGCTAAATGGCCGAGTTATCCCTGTAGGAGCCGTCACTATTTTCTGCTTTTTGCGGTCTTGCATGCCCTGATTCATTTGCTCAGCTGACCTTTGCCGTTTCTGAGCAAACGCTCCAGGGTGAAGAGGGAGCGGATTAGGGTGCTCCCCAATGAATGACTTTGCCCACTGAAGGGACTTTTTGTCCTTGTCGGACATAGTGTCAGGAGGGACATAGTGTCAGGAGGGACATTTTCAAACTTCCTCAGAACTTTGAAGGCTGCCCTTCTAGTTCTATAAGCCCGAAATTTTTTGGCGGAGGAGCTTTGCGTGCCTGAAGAGGTGGAAGTGGCACCAGAGGTAGTGCTTGTTGATGGTCGGGCTGGCTCATTCACCGAAACCTTCCCATCACACTGGTCACAAATGGACTTCATGGCATTTGCAGGGCCAGGCTTGGTGACCTCAGCCCCGGAACCGCCTGAGACAGAGGTTGAGGAAGATTTTGAAGGCACTGGAGCTGACCCACTCGTCATGTCTCCACTACCTTGCTTAGGCGCTGTGCCAGGCACTGGACCTGGCCCACTCGTCATGTCTTCGAAACCCTGCTTAGCCGCTGTGCCAGTAGTCAGTGGAGCTGACTCAATCGCCATGTCTCCACAAACCCCTGCAGCCTTGACCTCAGTCCGTAGAGCTGACCTATTCACCATGTCTCCACTTCCTGAGGCTTCAGCTTCAGCCAACGGCGCAGTTTTTTTATCCCCCCCCTCTACATTAGAGGGTGAGTTTGATTTGTTGCCAGGCTTTTGCCTGACGAGTTTGTTTTTATTATTATTTTTTTCATGCAATGTGGGGCCCCCACTCAGAGCCGCTATCTCAACTCCGAATGTGTAGTCACCTTAATGATCCCATGGTTATCTATGCAAATCAGGGAGGCCATGCGAGGGTTGCCACAAGCCCTTATGGGGACAAGTAGTCAGAGCCGGATAGTCCACCTCAACTGAACCTACACCACCAACTTAATGGCGGCGAGACTGAGAACGTACTCTGAGGCCTGCCAGGGTTTTAACGAGACGAAGATGATCGTATTAACCCGGAGCCGTTCACGGAGTGGATTTCACTCCGTCACTACCGCGCCTGAAGACGACTAGGTCCGGAATGCTACGATCACCAGCCCATGTGCAACAAACGTATTGTAAATCGAGAGAGGTCCGAGGACGAAAGCAGTTGTAAAGAGAGTCTAGATCATTTAGCGTTACCCAGGATGCACCGCGAGGAGGCGATCTAGTTACATCCTTAGTTTTTGTTTCTTTGAGGTTTAGTTGCCGAGTTATGGGCTTCTGAATAATTGACGAAATTGATGAAAGGTTTTTTAGAAGCGGATTCTGAGATTCAAAAACAAAATCTAAAAAAAACATTAAACATATTGATTGGTATAGAAAATTAGCTCTTCTTTTTAATTTTGAAATTAGATTTGAAAAACAGTTTTTTTTCCTACGTGAAACCGGAAGTAGACACTTCAACTCGTAACTTGAATTATTTGGACCAGGTTAATTTTGTTTATTTTTAGAACAAAACAAAGCTTAAAGTATACTTATTTTATCATACAAGTTTTAGAATGGGATAGCCAGTAGTTTAGGAGGTAGGTGAATTTGAATACATAAAAGTCGCATGGGGCGTGGTACCAAGAGTTTGCTTATGACAGCTAGTTGGCTCAAAAGCAAAAACTTATATCGAAATGTGATTAGTAGCGCCATCTCTTATTTGAAAAAGGTGTTATTTTCCCATAAAAATCTGATTAAAATATATATGCCAAGCCAATTCAAATTTTCCGTTATTTTTCGAGTTACTGTTCAACGTTTGCAATGACTATTACTTTCGTTGATAAGCTAAAGAGTCTTAATTATGTGTATTATGTCTCCGTGCGGCTATCGATGTTTCAATCCATTCGATTTGAAGTTTCATCGGAAGACTAAAGACCTAAGGAAAATTCCAAGAATATTAGCAGAAAAGAAATCGTGTCGAATCTGCAGGAACAACCTGATCGTAGAAACACCTTTAGTTATTAAAAAAAAGAGCTGGTTTAAGAAACGAGAGTAAAATTGTAAAAATTGTGGTATAAATTCATTTGTCCATACACAAGTAGCTTTTTTCACTAAGTAAATCAGCATTAGCAATTTTTAATATTTTATCTTCTATATGTAAGCAATACAAGTGATATATAATAGTTTTACTACAAATATTTTGCTTTCACACTCACTAGCTATCATAATCAAGCTTCCGGTACCATGCTCCATGCAACTTTTATATATTGAAATTCACCTACCTCCTAAACTACTGGCCATCCCATTCCAAAACTTTTATGATAAAATAAGTATACTTTAAGCTTTATTTTGTTATAAAAATAAACAAAATTAACCTGGTCCAATTTATTCAAGTTACGAGTTTAAGTGTCTACTTTCGGTTCCACACAGGAAAAACAATTGTTTTTCAAATCTAATTTCAAAATTAAAAAGAACAGCTAATTTTCTATACCAATCAATATGTCTAATGTTTTTCAGATTTTTTTTTGAACTACAGAATCCGCTTTCAAAAAAACTTTGGCAATTATTCAGAAGCCCATAACTCGGCAACTAAACCTCAAAGAAACAAAAACTTGTGCATCCACATTCATATCTTCTAGAAGTACCATTATGCACAATGTAAACGAAATCCAGAACCTCGACTTTTTTTCGTTGTCCGCTTCACGTGAAATGCCCCATTTGATTTCTACAAGGCTTGGAAATTTTTCGGATGGCCACCCCAGACATAGTTTAATCGCTGAAACTTTGGATGATATCCTTGGAGCAAAACGAAATTCAAGGGATAGGTTGATTAAGCACGAGCATGTTATGGTAGACTTATTGCTGCTGTGTTGGACAAATGTTGCCAGCACTGAACTATTTCATCATTTGTGTTATAGGAAATGCTGTCAGAAAATGATATTTGTTCCTTTAATAAATCTGGTTGATATGATACTACAAAAAGTGTTTAACGTCTTCACACATTTTTAAGTCCCTCAAAGATAGTTTCTTCCAAAAAAATTTTTTCTGGCGGTTTTGTTGCGCTTGACTTTTTTTCTTTACACCATCAATACTTAAAAAACATTTTTTTGCCAATTGCTCTAAAGCATCTTTCCCCATTTGTTTATTTATATAGTTTATATAGTTTTAGTCTGTCATGTCCCACAATACGTTGAAACTTTAATATAGTCCACTGAAATCCGACATAAAAAAGGCGAAACCTCGGAAAAATTAGGGGAAAGCTGAATTTTGGTGTGAACCTTGGTACTGGCGTGTTGAACAAAATGTCAAAAGTCCCCATGGATCCGAGTGCTGCGTCACTTTTTATACGGGGTCAAAGGTCACCAAAAATAACCTTTCCTAAATATCTCAGTAACGGTCACGTCTTCAGAAAAACAATGTATGACGAATTTGTAGCTTAGCAAATTTCAAACAAAAAAGATTTTATAGTTTTTTCCTGTAACCATAACCGTTTTTGAGATATATTGATCTAAACATTTGTTACTAACAGCACCCTCATTCTCATCGGCATGTTAATATTATCCGATTTTGATTACGACTTGGCATGTTTGTGAGTTTGTTTTTCTATGTTTAAGAGGCGCATAAAAAAATCATGTACACAAGCTTATCTACCAGACTCCAAGGTAAGTGGGAAAGTGTGCTCCGAAAAGTTTCCCCCACCCCCCGTCCCCCTTTGCCATAAAACTTGTAGGGACACCTGTTCGCTACTCTCTTCTCCGAAAAAAAAACTGTATTGCGGCATCATTTATGGGATATTCCACGAAAGAGCAGGACAAAATAACCAAATTGCAGGTGGAAATAGGTTTTGTAACATATCATGGGCCTAGGAGCATGAAAAAGCACGATAATAGCATGGCATAATTCTGTAAACGCTCATTACTGACATTATAGGAGCTCAATCCGATGCAGATTATCCCCGAATAATCAGTTTTTTTACCAATCCTGTTATGGTTGCATAACGCCAAAGGGATATGACACGTCTCGAAACCAATTTGCACTTGAAATTACGTGACCTTGCCCTGATCTTTCATGGGATGAGACGGTATAGTAAAAAAAACTAAAAAACCGGGTATTTCGGGGTGGTTCATTTGCGGGGGTGGGTAGGGTGTGGGAAGGGTGTGGATGTAGGGCTGGTCGTGTCATGTCAAGAAGAGGCAATTAATAAGATAAAAAGTGATCCTACCTTGTTTAACAGTGGGCAAAGAGTAGGCAACGAGCTCATTTCTGAAGATTTGGGATGGATGCTCAGGGATACCGTTTTATGGCAAAGGGGGAGGAGGGAACTTTTCGGAGCACACTATTCCACCTACCCTGGAGTCTAGTAGATAAGTTTATTTATATGTTTTTTCTATGCGCCTCTTAAATATAGAAAAACAAACTCACAAACATGCCAAGTCGTAATCTAAATCGGATAATATTAACATGCCGTGAGAAAGAGGATGCTGTTAGTAACAAATGTTTAGATCAATATATCTCAAAAACGGTTATGGTTACAGGAAAAAGTTCTTTGATCTTTTTTGTTGGAATTTGGCTAAGTTACAAATTCGTCACACATTGTTTTTCTGAAGACGTGACCGTTACTGAGATATTTAGGAAAGGTCACTTTTGGCGACCTTTGACCCCGTATAAAAAGCGACGCAGCACTCGGATCGATGGGTACTTTTGATATTTTGTTCAACACGCCAGTACCAAGGTTCACACCAAAATTCAGCTTTCCCCTAATTTTTCCGAAGCACCATGTTAGATTTCCCCGGACTAAATAGTATTAAATGAAATTTAAAGTTTCTTCACCAGATTTTGAGCAAATGATTTTAACACTATCAAATTAAAGCACTTACAAATTATCAACGATGATTCTAACACAACAAAGAAGTTGATAGCAGTGTTGCACGAAAAATCCAATTAGCCGGATGTACGTGCGTCATAGCTTGCGCTGTGGAATGTTCATCTTTCAACATACAAAGAGGCATGCAATAGCGCACGCTTTTTGTTGCAATACTCTGTGCGCTATTACGCATGCCCTTGATCAAAGCAAAAGCGCACCAATGTAGACATACCACCCACGAAACTTTTCAAATTCTTGAAACCTTTGTATTTGTTGTTAACTGTCATTGTAGAAACATTCCTATTTGAACATTTAATGACAACATCGGTAAGTGAGGAATGGCCAAAATATTACAAAAATGACCATACCTGGCAACCCGTTCACGATTTCTTTCTACAACATTCCTACTATATTTGGTTTACAACTCATCTACTGCTTGAATTTTGTTTTCATTGCATGACTGTAAGGAAAAAACGCTTGCATGATTGTAAGGATAAAGGGAAGTTGTAAGGATAAACGCTTAATTTTTTCAAATTTATAAGATTTAGTTGCTAAAAATTACCATACCTGTCAATTTGTTTTTACTACTTTTCGAAGAAAATTAGTATTTAACTCGTTTCGCTGAAAATTCATATTCATATACATATATATATATATAAATATATATATATATATATATATATATATATATATATATATATATATATATATATATATATATATATGTATATATATATATATATATATATATATATATATATATATATATATATATATATATATAAATATATATATATATATATATATATATATATATATATATATATATATATATATATATATATATATATATATAAATATATATATATATATATATATATATATATATATATATATATATATATATATATATATATATATATATATATATATATATATATATATATATTGTCACGGTGTTGGCGATTTTCGCGAGCTAATCAAAAAAAAATCTCCACCGTCCTCGGAAGGAGAGAACGATGGAGATTGAACCGCACTATCGATGCAGTAAATGGCCGGATTAGGGGGAATCACAGCCGATACGACATTGAAACTTAAAGGAGCGTGGCGCGATTACTTCGACTCGGACCAACAACAAGAACACAATTGGACACCAGATAGTAGCAATTCGCAGAATAAAAGCGCGATATATGCCGAGATATAGATATAGATCCACATGACAGATCAGCGTATGGGCCGTGTAGTTCGGATCGGTCAACCCGGACCTAGGCCAACGATTGACCCAATTATAACTGCCTTGAGACTGTCGTCACAGACATGGGTCGTGTTCGAGATCGACGAACAGACCTGAGGCGGCGGCAATGAATACTGAGGCACGCACACCACAGTAGCAATAATTATAATTGCACTAGACACTAAAAACGCGGAAAAGACGGTTTGCGGAACATAGCAATGACGACGATTATTTCGTTTTGAACATAACATTTTATCTCCCAAATTAAACTAAGGCGGCGCGGATTTTCAAAGGAAGAATGTGACACGACACAAATAGCCATTACTTACCTTCACCCTCAGCAACAATCGAACCGGATCCACCAAAAATGGAGTGTGAGTTAACGCCTGAAATATCTGTTTTGATCATCGAGAAGCCAGGCGGCGGGTTGACACCGAGAACTGTCACGAGATGTCAGTTGACAGTCGGAACGTGAGGTGAGATCTCAATGTCCCAAAAGTGGATCTCGTGGTGGAATTTGAATTCAACACCCAGTTTGGAGAGAATGAACTCTGTGGAGTACGATCAACGGGTTTGAAAATCCCGCTGCCGCCAAAAATCTTCATGGGCACCGGGAAGTGAAAAATCGGGTCTCTTGCAATTCAACTGGGTAAGAGGACGGAAGTCCCAAAGCTGAGGCGATCGTCCGATATTGGAATTTTATTTCTATAATTTTTTTTGGAATTGGAATGGAACTGGGACCGCGCTGGATAGGAATCCACTGATCAACCAGGAGACGGAGTAACAAATATATGAGGGATTCGGCGGATTCTTTTGGTGACGAGTAAAAGTACGAGCCAGAGCTACAGTACGAGAAGAGGGCAAAATCAGATCGATGGTACGTGGGTTATAAAATGGAAAATTTGAGCGACGAGTGTAATACAGCGGTCGGAGGCGTTAATTAACGAGAAAGGGCCCCAGCGAGGGAGAATTTCGATCCAGGCGATCCAGGAAGGAAAAGTCAAGGTTAGGTAGATTGTAAGCCCAATATTAATCATTATAGTTATATATAAAAGTTAGATTCTGAATTCAAGTGTTGTGAGTTTGCGTAGAATTTTATTTAGAGTATAAGTGGAACTACCATTAATGGTAACGCGTTTAATCTATCCTCGAAGTGTAATGAATTAGAAGGAATAAATTTTCGATATTGTGAATCCGGTATAGTTTGTTGCTAAAGATTCGATGTTGTTATTTAGAAAACCGTCGCCCACTTCTCGCTTCGGGGCAATGGACGAAAGGCGAGTTTTCAGTTTCCGAAGCGAGTGGCACCCTACGCACCCCCTTCTCGCGAGCAAAGGCCGCCTGAAAACCGCCACCCTGATGTTCCCACCAGGGTAGTTGATAACTTGATCGCGATATTCGTTCAAAAACGGTAACAATATATATATATTAGGTTGCTGCAGATGAGGTAGTAGGATTTAGTAATACATTTTTAAACAGCTGTAACTTTTTACAAAGACAATTTATTTAATCAAAATAGGTAGATAGATGCAACACACTTTTCCCAACGAGATACAAGTACATTTATTCCAGTTTTGTAGAAGTCCGAGTGTCTGGTTCGAAGAAACTCCTTGAAGGCATTTTTGACAGCAGCTTCATTATTAAACCTTTTTCCTGTCAAAAAGTGATCCAAATGTTTAAAGAAATGGTAGTCTGTTGATGAAAGGTCTGGTGAATATAGAGAGTGAGGAAGAGTCTCATAGCACAACTCGTTTAATTTTTGGACCGTTGTTCCCGATACATGAGGTCGTGCGTTATCATGAATCAGTATTACTCGTATCTCTCAGCATTGATGGTTTCGCCAGGTTGCAGGAACGAATAGTGGATAAATCCAGCTACAGACCACCAAACAGTTACCATTATTTTCTTTGGATGAAAGTTTGGTTTCGGCATGTGTTTTGGTGCTTCATCGGCATCTAGCCATTGGAGCGATCGGCAACGATTATCGTTTAAAATCCACTTTTCATCGCAGGTCACAATTCGGTGCAAGAACGGTTCCTTTTTGTTGCCGGAGAGAAGAGAACTTAAAATCTCCATTCGACACGTCATATTTTGCTCGGTAAGATTATGCGGAACCCATTTGTCAAGCTTTTTCACTTTTCCAAGTTGTTGCAAGTGGCGATAAACAGTCGAATTGTAAACGCCTAATTTCTCGGCAAGATCCCTTATGATTTGGCGGGGGTCAGACTCTACTAATGCACGCAGCTTGTCGTTATCGATCGATGGTCTTGGGTGTCCACGTGGCTCACTTCCAAGGTCCATATCTCCGGGTCGAAATTTTTCGAACCACAGCCGAGTGGTTCGTTTGCTACCTGTATCAGGCCCAAATGCGCTGTTGATATTCCTCGTTGCTTCCGTTGCGTTGTGCTCTAATTTAAATTCGTATAGTAAAAGTAGCCGTTTTTGATTCGTTTCCATGCTTACTTTCTCTTTTTGTTTTTACGATCACTATAAAGTGCAAAACAGAAATGACTCCATAAACCAAAGTAGCAGTATTTATACTTCAATATGTCATATCATTTGCGCTACCTTGTGCAAACATAATAGACTAAAATTGCAGCCAACTTTATGTTATTGCTAAATCGGCCATTTCATCTGCATCAACCTAATATATATATATATATATATATATATATATATATATATATATATATATATATATATATATTATATATATATATATATATATATATATATATATATATATATATATATATATATATATATATATATATATATATATATATATATATATATATATATATATATATGTATATATATATATATATATATATATATATATATATATATATATATATATATATATATATATATTTTTTTTTTTTTTTTTTTACCTCCTTCCTTCCACTCTCTCCATCACTCAATCAAAATGCACGGTCCGTGTGCATCAATTCTCCTCAATATATGTTAACTTCGTACTTCCCAGACAATAAAATATTGGTATAAGGGAAAGCACTTCATTATAAACTATCGTCTTCAGATTATATCGCCTGTTTCTTGTCGTCAAGACTTATGCCCAGAGAAAAGTTTAGAAAAAACTCTGGTTGGCGTCTTCATTATCCTTGTAAAAGGAATGATCGTAGATTTTCCTTAAACTTAACCAAATTCGCAGATTTTCTTATATCCTCAGGTAGGGTATTGTAATAAGCCAAAGACTGTTGCACTGGATCCATTTTCAAACGATCTGTCCTAGCTTTTTTGATGGCAAGGTTATTCGCCGATCTTGTGGCTGTCTGAGTTATTTCTCCAACATTTCTTATAACATATGGCCATTTGAGTTTTTTGTTAAGTATCTTAAATATTAGCTTTCCTTGTTCAAGACACATTATTTGTTGTATGCTTAGTAGTCCTGTTTCACGATACACATGTAAGCTTGGAGTCAAAGTTGGCATTTTGTATATAGTCTTGATAGCCTTAGTGATTAGTCTTCCTATCAAATCGATGTTTTGTTTCGATGTTTGCTTCCACAAAACTGCTCCATAAGAGATGTTCGACAAAATAAATGCATTGAATATGTCAAGTTTGATGTTGAGAGATAAAAAATCATATTTTTTTAGGATTCCTATCATAGGCGCTACTTTAAGTCTGATGTTATTGATATGTTGTAGCCAAGACATTTTCTCGTCTAAAGTTAATCCTAAGTATCTAATTGAGTTGGCCTTTTCCAATTGTATTCCATTGATTTGTAATGACGGATTAATTTGCTGCTTGTTTTTTTGTTGGAATACTAAATATTTAGTCTTTTGGATGTTTATTATTAATTTACTTTGTTCGAGCCAATTCCAATATTTTCCTAGGTCTTCATTTATATTTTGCTGGAGAGTTAATTCGTTTTTACCGGAATACAGCAGTAGTGTGTCATCAGCAAATAAAACTATTTTTCCCAACAGATGAATGTCCTGTACGCTGTTAATGTTCAGTAAAAACAGTAATGGCCCAAGGATTGATCCTTGAGGAACGCCGATGTTTATAGTGCATTCCTGACTTTTATACATATTGTTAGTTGTAATAATACGCCTGTTGAAGAGATAATTTTTTATCAACAGCTTGAAGTTGTGATGGATTCCGTATATTTCGAGCCTCTGAAGCAGTATGTCGTGGTTAATGGTGTCAAAGGCCTTTTTCAGATCCACGAAGATTGCCGCTACATAGTCGCCCTTATCCAATTCATTGTTGATGAAATGTACTGCATCTAATGTTGCTGCTAGTGTACTACTGTTTTCTTGAAAGCCATATTGAATTGGCGTCAAAATGGAGTTAGTCTTAATAAATTGAAGCAATTGTTTTTGAATGGCTCTTTCAAATATTTTACTTAGGACACTTGTCACAGCTATTGGGCGATAATTTGATGGATCTGCTGGATCACCACCTTTGAAGATTGGAGTGATTTTCGCTAGTTTAAGACAATAAGGAAATATACCAGCTGCTAGGTGCTTATTTATCATTGTAGTTAGAAGCTCCAAAATATGATTTTTTAGAAATTTAATATCCTCCGATGTTATACTATCCAGACCAGGAGAAACCTTTGATTTAAGGCTGTCGATTATTTCAGATATTTCAACAGGACCCGTGGGACGCAAGTGAATTGAAGTGCACATATTAGGCTCAATATGAATACTCGATCGTGATGAAAGTTGTAGTTGCTCGGTGACAAGTGTTCCAATGGTAGCGAAGAAGTTGTTTAACTGCTGTGCTACTTCTTCAGGGTCTGTAATGGATGTTCCATTTATCAACAGTTCTTCTATGCACGTTGAAGATTTGTTTTGTTGCTTAGACAAGAGCTCATTTACTAGTTGCCAATATCTGGAGGTATTTCCGGCTGAAGCTTCAAACTTATTTCTGTAGAAACGTTTTTTGGCCTCCATGATAGCTCGATTCGAATCCTTCTTCATAGATAAATAGATCTGCTTCTTGGACGTGGAGTTTGGATCTGCTTTGTATTTTTTGTAAGCAGTTCGTTTTAGATTTGCAGCATCAATTACATTCCTAGTGATCCAAGATTGTACTCGTACACGAACTTGTTTTGTTGTTGTTGCTTTAACCTTAGCTTCGGTTATCTTCTCAATCAGCTCATCAAAGTCCGAAGTTGGAGACCCTTGGAGACTAACTATGAAGTTCCTTAAGAAATCTTTATTATTGGTTCTGCTCATCGATATTTTTTTAGGCCGTATTTTAGCTTTGACGAGATTTTTGATGGATAAGTTAATTACTTTATGGTCTAAGCCGGGCCAGTCGTCATCATTGTAAGTCATACGTTCACTCATGTTAGGATGTTTTATGATCACATGATCGAGTAGTGTTTCGGACGTCATAGTGATGCGTGTTGGCTTTGTCTTGTTAAATACGACTCCATTATTTGTCGCAATCATATCGAGATATTCGCTGCATATGGTAGAAGATGTTAATATATCAATATTTGTATCTGCTACAGTGATTAATTTATCGATAGTCGAATAGAATTCGTCGATATGATTGAGAAAGCGATGGTCTTCTTCATTTGGTGCTTTATAAAAGGTGCCGATGTTAATTTTTCCTGAACTAAGTGCAAGCTCAACTACTATAGTGTTATATTTATCAGACATGCTGACAAGCTTTGAGCGAATGTTTGACTTCACAAGTATTGCTGTGCCTCCTCCACGGCCCGATTGTCTTGTGCAGAAATAGCCTGTATATCCTCTCGGCGTAAAGAGTTCCTGTTCGTTGCTATATATCCATATTTCATTAAAAACTACAACATCGATGTTTTTGTTGGAACATAAATAAATATTGATATCGTCAATTTTATTTCGAATGCTTCTAACGTTTGCGTAGAAAATGTTTAAAAGACAATTTTTTTCGTTTGCTGTTGATCTAATATCCATAATTGATTCGTTTTTGGTTAACTTCAATCATTCTTTTAAATTCCGGGCACTCATAACTGTCTGCGCGATTTTGTGTATGCAGATGATTTTTAATTATGCAATTATTGCATTTTAAAGAAGATGCTGTACATGCGTGAGTAAGATGATTACCAGCACATTTAGCACACACTTCCTTTGCCTGGCATGTTTGGGATTTATGGCCGAATCCTTGACATTTAAAACATCGCATTACGTTGTGGTCTTCAACAACGTAATGGGAGCCGAAATGGATATTGATGTATTGGTTCACCATTCTTTCAAATAGCTTCCCACCAACCTCCACAAAAGCTATCCATTTATTTGTTTTTTTTGCCTGCCTCATGTGTACCACCTCAAATTTATCATTAATGTCTATGTTATGGTTAAGACTAATTATTTCTTCTTTCAGCTCTTTCGTGCTGTATTTTTGTTGGAGTCCTCTTATCATCAGTCGAGGCAGTTTCTCCTTGGTACATTCGATTTTATATTGCGCTCCTAAGTTTTCTTCTAGGTTTTTTACTAGAACCTCAGTATTTTGCTGGTTATTGGATTTAATTAATATACCCCCACTTCTAAGTTGTTTTGTAAATTCAACAGGTGTTTTCAATTTTACTGGGTTGATTTTTTTTTTAATGTCACTCAACGTACTAGCAGCATCTTGCTCATTTTTAGGCTTAATGATGATGCCTTTGTTAAATTTTTTCATTTTAATTGCACTAAATGGCTTTGCTCTGGTGACATCTGCATATGAGGGAATAGGGACAGGCTTGACACTTGTTTTCGTAATTTCCTCAATTTTACAACTAATTGTTTTTGAAAGCTCATGATTTTTTTCCACCTGCAGCGTAATTCTGTCCTCACGACTTTTGCGCAGCGCTGTTTCGCATTTCTTGCAGAACCACTTAACCTTACTGCCAAGCTCTTTTATCAGTTCAAACTCCGCTTTGGTAACGTTAATGCAGCCGATGTGGTAATTCTTGTCGCCACAAAAACCTTCGCAAATGAGTGCTGGATGTTCTTCTGCTATTTGTTTTTTACATTTCCCACACTTTTCCTCTTCAGTCATTATTTTATAATGAAAAAAAAAAACTTTGTTTTTAGTAAATCAAGGATATAAAATCAATGTAGAGAAATTTAATTTAATTTCATATATTCGATGACGCAATCGCAGCATCGGTCTTAAGCTCTACACCACTAGGAAAGTGCAAAGCTCTTCGACCAGTTTACTAAGTTCAACAATCACACTCAAACAACAAGCTTAACACCCACTCCACTCTATGCTAGCTATCACAATCACACGCGTTTTACAAGCTCACTCTGAAAAGCGTAGCTTAGCATCCACTCAGCGCAAAACAGTCTACCAGTCACAGAGGGGAAGAAGCTTTACCCACTCCGTTCAATACAAGTTACTACAGGCACACAAGTTCCACAAAGCTCACTCCGAAAAAGTACTTAGGGTCCACTCAGATTGAACAGTCTAACAGTCACACAGAATTGCAAACAGTTAAATTCAAATCAAAATTTAAAGGAAAATTTTCACCGAATCCTATCCGTTTGACTTCGGGTGCACTGTATCACTTCCAATTTCAACAACATTTGGATTAGTTTTCAATTTAAAATCAAAAACTCGCGCTAAATCACTGTATTATTCACTCCAAATATTATTTTCGATGGACAGACTTCACACACGTCTCAACGATTTTGTCGCTTTCAAAGCTTCCATTCTATATATATATATATATATAGAAATATGAATTTTTGGCCAAAGTGATTTTAATACTAATGTTCTTCTTCGATCATTAGTAACAAATAACTTTTTTTTGTCAATGCAAGCACGGTCTTCTACCAGTGATTGTTTTTCGACGGATAATTACGGTGCTATGTACCGCAATTACCTGTTTTCAAAGAAGACACTTGATAAATTCAATGCTTTTCGATAATCTCATTTATTTCTGGTTATGTTACACCTTAAATACAGTTTTCAATAATTACAAAGAGGCTGAATCGATACCAATTCCACGTGACCGGACATCGCGCAGACTGTAGCATTCGTAGGCAAGAAAATTTTTAAAGACATGATCTTTGGAATGCGAGTGCATTGTATTTTGGATATTGGGAATTTAATCATATTGCCTGGTCACGCGTAGGGACACGATATCGAAAGAAAGTATCGATACTTTTACTTTCAAGTAGTATCACAACCAAGTATTGATATAAGTACTGTACTCATTGCGACAGTACTGATATGAGTAAGTCACTAATGATACTTAATATGCCTATTTTCATTCGCAAGAGTCAGTTTAGACTTCCAACGAAGCCAAAGATTCCAATTATAATGATAGGGCCGGGAACTGGTCTGGTGCCGTTTCGTGGCTTTGTTCAAGATAAGTTTTTTTTCCAAGAATGAAGGCAAAGAAGTTGGCGATACTATTCTGTATTTTGCCGGAAGAAGAGCGAAGATTTCATTTGTCAGGAGGTAGGCTTGTATTCATTAATTTGTATTTTTTACTCACAGCCACTACGCTGCGTTTCCTATGAACTGAAAGATTACTTTGGTAAAGGTGTTTCGATATTGAAAACGGCATTCTCTCCAGTGCTGCCAGAAAGGCGCTGCGGCCTACCCCCAGACAATTCGTATTTATCCCTGAAAATACCCTAAGTAGCCATAGTGACGTCATTTCCAGGAAATTTTTTGGGATTCTCAAAAACCAGGTTGTTTAAATATAAATTTTTATATGTGTAAGACTTTCGTCACATAAAGCAAACTTTTTTAAGGTGAGGTGAAACTTTCCCACACTCATCCTAATCTTTTGGGACTAATTTTTTCCTGGGTGCGTTAAGTTTTCACTCAGAAAAAATTAGTTCCGAAAGGTTTATTATCGACAGAGTCGCGAGAGATAGTTATATTTCATCAGTTGATTAATTAACAAACGAGCTCGGAGAAACGAATATGACTTATTCCGATATTTTGGGATACACACATCAAACAATGATAGAGCGAGGGCGGTTAAATGATCCCATCATGGATTTGATGACAGCGTATTTTAAATAGTACCTACGAAAAAGTGAATAGGTCACTCAGCTGAATAGATAGAGATATAGGGTACGGCAATCGCTACCTCGGTCGTCAATCGGTGAGGTAGAAATATCAATTTTGAAACAGCATTACCAATATCCGCTTATTGGTATGATGAAAGATTGATATTTTATATTAGAAAAAGGTGGACATGACGTATTTCGAAATTATTATTTATCGAAACATCCGTTCCGGAAAAATGCTTTATCAAATTTCAGAACACCCTAAACAAAACCCTGAATATTTTTTCTCCCTGTTTGTCCCCTGAAGCCTTTAAAATATCCCTAAATCTAGGGTTAAAATCCCTAATATGGCAGCACTGATTCTCTCGGGATTAGGCAAACAAAATTTACGTCACACATTCAGATCTAATTTAGAAGGTTATTTATTGGCGAGAACAAAGGTCACTTGTACATGTGCGGGTACGTTTGCTTCACTTGATTATCCCTTTCCATTACTCATTAATTCCGTTCTCACAGCGACGCCAAAAATACGGCAACCTATATAAGAATTACTCTGCACAAAGTGATATCGTCCAGCAAAGGAAATAAGTCAGAGGCCGAAGAATAACAGTTTATCAAGAAAATAGAGGCTCAAAAGCGCAACTCAGCCGACGTGCGGAGCTAATCGCAACTATTCCATCACATTTCGTTTTGTTTGCTTGCTCAAGACGGCAGCAGGCAAACAGCATTCCTTGAGTAGGATTATAAACGTTAAAATAATAAATTTATTAAACTAAATTAAAGTAGATAAAAGTTGATTTTGAAGAGGAGATAAGCGATAATAAAAAACAGGATGTTTACAGAATACCGGATATTGTTGACGAGGATTGTTGCACTCTCACGTCAAAAATGTGCCTTTTTACATACTTATATATCACTCTTAAAACTAGTTTAATCACATTGTTATTAGGACATTAGGATGTGAAAGTCGATACTAATAATTAAGCAAAGAATGTCTTACTCAGTTCAGAGTGTTTTGCTTAAAAGATAAAATATGTGTTTTAAAAGCAACTTAACTGAGATTTTATACAAAGAGACACCCCAGTGCTATTTTATACTGTAATGTGGGCCATATTTTTGAATTAGTGAACTTGCTATTTAATATCTTTTGCTGATCAATTTTTTTTTTATAAATAACTGGTGTGAAGGATCTTTTAGTTTCGTTTTAATTTTCTAGTTTCGTTGTTTTCATAGAAAATTAATTTTGGCTCGTGCGCTCTCGTTTATGTGAGGGATCTAGTGTAGTAATTTTGTTTATTGGAAACAGTGTGCAAATGTTTATAAATATATTCTTTTTTAAGAAATTAATCCTAAAATTAATTGACGTAAATTACTATAATCCTAAAATTTTAGTAACATCAATAAAACAACAGATTACCTGAATAATCGCAGCTTTATTGATTGAAAGAGAATGAACCAAAGCTGTTCATTGCTTAAGTACTAAATTTCGATCAGTAATTATTGCTTAGTTGGTAAAAGTACATGTTCAAAATACAATTATTGTTTTCTGCATAGACCAAAGTACAAGCAAGTGTATTCACCTCAAATTGCTGACTCTGCAATATGCACATTTTCAATTTTATTTCTGCTAGTGTGAATAAACTTACTCATCAATTTTATCAATCATCAATTTATAAATTTATGGAAATAACATATGCAGGGTTGAACTTAATTAATATCGATACAATTTATTTGATTAAAAATATCAATTAGCTTATAATCTATTTATCAACATATTTTATTGTTATTGAATATGTATAGTAAAAGAAGAATGCAAGGTAAGTAATCCATAACGACGGTGAGGTTCAAAGTCTTTAAGAACACCAGCCGGGCAGAAAACTAGACTGGCACTACGCAAGAAAAGGGAGTGTTATATTATGGGGTGCAATATCTTGTTAAGGGATCATTGACTTGGTAGCAATGAAAGGTTTGCTGGAAAAATTAGAAATTAGAACCACACTATTTCTATAACTTTCCAAAAAGGTGATGCAGGTGATGCACTTTCCAAAAGGTGATTATAATGTAACAGTTGTCAAAGTGTTACGAGGGCAATCCACCAAAATTATGGAATGGTCGCCGAACTCATCTGGCTAAAACATTTAGAGTGAACGTTTGGGGATGAATGCGAACAAAACTTAATGGCTTACATTTTTCCGATAAAATTAAAGTTATTTGAAAAAGACAATATTAAATCGAAACGTATGCTTCATCTGCTCCACTGAATATAACTATTTAATTTCAAATGAGTGGAGGGTCTTGCGATCAGCAATGTAAAGGTGAAATTTTTCGAAGAACTTTTTCTGAATATGCTTTATTGTGCTGTAAAAGGTTTATATTAAAAACAAATTCATATTTTTTTAGCCCTTACATGTATATTCACAGTACACAAATTTAATAATACAGAGAATAGAACTGCTCCTAGTCTTTGAATTTTCATACCTAATCATTTAGGTATACAAATTTAAAATTAATATATATATCTTAATATTGCGTGATTAAATATTTAATTTGTTGAACATTACTAAAATGTGTCTATTAAAAACAAATTCATATTTTTTTAGCCTTTACATGTATATTCACAATATACAAATTTAATAATACAGAGAACCTAGATTACAGATATATATATATATATATATATATATATATATATATATATATATATATATATATATATATAAATATATATATATATATATATATATATATATATATATATATATATATATATATATATATATATATACATATATATATATATATATATATATATATAAATATATATATATATATATATATATATATATATATATATATATACATATATATATATATATATACATATATATATATATATATATATATATATATATATATATATATATATATATATATATATATATATATATATATATATATATATATATATATATATATATATATATATATATATATATATATATATACATATATATATATCGCGATATCGTGAAAAAAAGCACGCACTAGCACAGCACTGCACACCACATGTGGCTGGTTCGAAGAAGTGGGTGGAAATACATTCCATAATACAATTTTATAACTGTAACTGTCGCGTAGTAAATTTTTTCAGTCACATGTCGATACGATACCACCATCAAAGTATTGATATGAGTAAAATATCGAACGGTTTCGATTCAAGTAAAATTTTACTTGGTATCAAACAAAAGTATCGATACCGTACTAATATCAGTACTTTCATCGTGTCCCTAGTCACGCGTTTCCGATACAAACTGCTTATTTGCAAGAACTACGATTTTATTAAGAATAAGTTGAGTTCACTACATTGACTTGATAGGTATCATGCGATTTTGCATGATGTGCTAAGTTTGTATGTTCGTACATGTGAGTATGTTCATACAAACGTTGATTTATTGATTAAACTTAGATTTAATGATTTAACTCAAAAATACTCCCTTTTCATGAATGAGCTTGATATTTTCGGAAAAAGGTAGTAGCTAGACTTGCAATCAGTTACTGTTATCCTATTGGTACTGGTAAATTTTTGGCTCTACAATAAGGCGGACAGACAGAGTAGCCGTGTAGTATCGTGACGTTATCCGCTATGCTTATAATTGGTCTATTTCCCGCCAATTGGGTTATCTAAAATTTGAATGGGCGGGACGGTTTGTGGGGTGTATATTTGCAGGGATTTTCCTACACCCCCCCTAACACCCCCCTAATACCCCCCTGGAAAGTGCATACACCCCCCATAACACGGATAATTTTCCTATACAAAGGGACCTTTGTGTCTTTTGTTCCAAACGGACACCCCTCCTAAAATTCTGAACACACCCCCCATGAAAAATTCCTGAGAAAACCCCTGTATATTTGTATGAAAACTATATTTCAGCTATTCTGTAAAACCTGCTATTTGGGAGACTGCATGATCGAACCATCTAAACAATTGAACCATAACATCATCGCACTTACAATTTCTCACTCTGTAACTGGCCAACCTCTAGAATTGGACCGTGAACCAGATTACCTTTAAGGTGTAAAGAAAGAGTTTTCCAGAAAAATATCAACTGCTGAAGATCAAGGAAATTTTCCGTATAATTTCTGCGTGACTTTCTGCTGAAAAATCATTTAATTTATGGAATTTAGTACGTTGCAATGAACTCCAATTTTAGTAGTATTCCGATGGTAATAAAATATTCATTTATTTTGAGCATTTTTGTATATTTTTCCGTTAGTGGCAGGTATGAATACAATTTATTTGATAATTATGAAGCAAATATATCAACGTTTGTTCAAGTAACGTCAAAACAACAGAAAAAATCTAATATGAGTGCAAAATACAACGAACTAAGTGTTCGCAAAAAGTTAGAAGTATTACAATCATCCGAAAAGCAATTGTTCAACCGAAGAAAAATTGCCGATGCAACGTATTTATAAACATTAAAACCAACTAAGATGGTTATTTAGTAAATTTCGAAGATACTGGGAGAGCAGTTGAAAGTAAATTTACTATACTGCCAGATAGATAAATTTTCGTATCAATGGTTATCTGAGCCTGGACAGACGACACAAGTTAATGATAATTTTGATGTTAATGATAATTACCTATTACGTGTGTCATGTCTAAGAGCCTAGACAGACGACACAAATTATCAATTATCATTTCGAGCCCAATGATTATTATCCATTACATGTGTCATGGTTAATCATCATTTATAACATCATCAATGAGGTTATACGAATTATCATTTGGAAGCTAATGCTCATTTGCTCTTATCGATTGTCGCACCATCTACGGAGAAGATTATGAAATTTATTGGGGAAATTCCATTTGAAATAATGTAGTTTCTAACTGTCAAAAACATTAACATACATATTATTTCGAATATATTACAATTTGGCATGCAAAAGTTTCATTTTTTGCACATTTCTTCATATTCTCTTCTTCAATACCTGAACATTTTATATTTTCTTCCTTATCGTGATTAAACTTTTTTTTGTGTAAAATTTCCATAATTTTACACAAAGGTTCATTCGCAGTAAAACTTGTACTAATTTCTGATTTTTTTATGTGTTTCGATAAACAATAACTGTCAAAATAATACCATTTAAATTCAAACTACCTACAGCTGTTAAACAACCTCATTCAAATAACCGTGTGTCACTCTCCAAACAAATTATCATTAGCGTTCAATGATCATTGTGTTAATGATCATTAACTTGTGTCGTCTGTCTTTAGTCTAATGCTCATTAATATCATCATTAATGAAGTTCTCCAAATGATAATTTGGTTATGAATGCTCATTAACTCTTACTGCATGTCGCACCATCTTGCGAGAAATGTATGAAATTTATTGGAAAAATTGGAAAATTATATGATTTGCAGCTGTCAAAAGCATAAACAAATATAAGTCATTTTGAAAGTGAGCTTGTACTACAGATCTGTTGAAGTGGTCATTATGAGCGGAAAAGGTAAGAGATATAATAAATAGTTACTGACGTTTATTGTTAATGATTGATTTATGTTTCAGGCACCAAAAGGAAAACTTGGACTGATGAAGAAGTTCGTAAATTAATTACAGTGTGGCAGAGTTCGGTCAACGACTTGCGTATGATGAAGCGGAATTCGCTTGTTTACAAGCGAATGTCTGATGAATTGGCAAGCGTTAGCGTGAATGCAACCCATATAGAAATCAGGATGAAAGTGAATAATTTGACGCAGCTGATTTGTGCACAAAATTTAACCAGCAACGCTGACAATGAAATAACTTGTTTTAGTGAAGAAACGAAAAAAGTTGGACCTTCCAGTGGTTCCCCATCACAGTGGAGTCTGTACACAAGTGTACACGAAGTTATTGAGCGCTTCGCATCAAACGATGTAACTTATATGCACGAAAGCATAGAAATTGAATTTCTGGTAGTTTACATAATTTAAATAAAAACATGTTTTCTATATTCTATTTTATTCAGGATTCAGAACTAGAAAACATAGATTCCTCAAATTCAACGTGGAATGAATCCTCTGAGGGCTCGTTATTGTCCGGCGAATTGTTAGAGGATCCTGCATCATCGACATCTTCATCTACTGAAGCATCTACGCCTCGAGCTAGAAAAAGAAAACTATCATTGAAACATCAAATTTTAGAGGAGATAAAAAACAAATATTTTAATTGAGGAAGATTCTAAGGAATGCAAAAAGATTCTTCAAGATTCCGAAAATAGGGACAAGCTTTGGTTCCAAATGACAAAAAATTATTTGGACAGGAGCTTGGAGCTGCAGGAAAAGTTTGTCAATGCAAATGCATTGACAAACTTTTTGAGTATAGTTGTTATAGTTGTATAGTTCAATATAGTTTCACTACATAAGTGTTCAAGTATAGTTGCAATAATTAGTTTATGTTTTTATTAATTTGATATAAATAAATTTGTGTTATGATCGAATATGGTGAAAGCGAATGATGATAATAATAGCTACCTAGGTTTCTGGCCAATATGTTTCTAATTTGAATTCCTTGTGCAGAGTGGTCTCGATTTGTTATAAATGCAGGTTGCGCTCTTCCAGCTGTATGAATTTCATGTTCTTGTAGCCAATTATCGAACACTTCGTCTCGTTCTTCGATCAGAAAATTGTGTAATAGGCAGCATGCTTGAATGATGCGGTGCAAATTTTCAACATTCGTTTCCATGCCTCTTCCTATTTTTCTGAATCGTGCCTTCAAATGCCCAAAAGCATTTTCTACCACTCGTCTACACTTTGATAATTTGTAATTGAAATTTCGCTGCTCCTCATTCATACCCAATTCTTGCGGATATGGTTTCATGACAAAATACGAAAGTTTGAAAGCAGAATCGCCCAGCAGCTTCACAGGAATCTGGAAATTGTCCATAATGATACTATTTTCCTTGAAAAGTTTACTCCTTTCGTGGATTACCTTTAACAGAGAATTCTCATATTATATGAGTCATTGTTGCGTCCAGTTGCACCAACATTGATGTACGTGAATCTGTATCTGGGGGTGAAAAACATAATCTTGTAGGTAAAATAAAGCCCTTGTGATTCAGTACTTACTTATAATCGACTGAACAAAATAATATAATACCACCCTTTGAAGTTGTAGTAATCTTCTTCTTTAGGCGGGCAAACCTCGATGTGGGTTCCATCTGGAATTAATCTCATACCGACATATTTACATTCGTATTTAAACAAACTTATTGCACCGTAGCACTGCGGAAATCCATTTTTTTTAAGCCGTTTACTATTTCTTCCACTTTCCTCTGTGTTGCCGGGTACGCATTAAAATAATCAGTCTTCAATTCCGAGTAGACTGCATCGCAAAACTCTAAAACAGTTGTGCGTCCCACTCCGAATAACGTTGCAACAGTCCTATATTCGGTAGACGAAGACAATACGTATAGTACGATGGCGACTCGCTTATCTGCACATATTGACCGTCTTATGCAAGAGTCTTCTCTTTTGAGTACTTGCATTTTCAAAACAAGTTTCGCAAAAGAGTCTCGTGTAAGTTGAAAATGAACTGTCATTGTAGTTAGCAACCTCATGTTCCCAGAACTTCGAGCATCTGTCCTGATATAAAACATTTCATTTACTGGGGATGTGTTATTTTTAATCATCCAGTATAAATTGAAGGCTACAATTTTTCCCACAATTGTATTTCAGACATATACTGGGTACATTATCTCTGCTGCTACCATTTATACGCATTTCAGAAGCATTTTGGCATCCGAGCAGTTTAGAAGTGTCCAGTTGCATCCTGTGTTCCCATCCCTGTTGATAGGCATCTAAGAGATATCAAGTGGCTGTAAATTGTACGGTATTTTTAAGGTTCAGTTAGTTTTCGTAGTGCTAAATTGTAACTATAGTGGTTGTCTTTTTGGAACAAAGAAACCGTAAGTAAAAATTTTATATATTTGGTGCACACGTGTCTATTTATTGATATTGGGTCAATAACTTAATTCGTGCGGTTTTTTTCAAAATTTGAATGCTTATTTAAGAAAGAAACTGTACAATAGTATTATTCAAAGTATTGCCCATCTGAAGCTATGATCTTTTCCCATCTTTCTGGCAGTTTGTGGATCCCATCCCAAAAGAACTACGCCGGCTTGGCAGCCAAGAATGAATCAAGCCAATTTTTGATATCCTGCTCTGATGTGAACCGTATTCCAGTGAGGGCGTTCTGTATCGATCGGAACAAATAGTAGTCAGAAGGGGCAAGGTCTGGGCTATAAGGCGGGTGGGGTAAAACTACCTTTCCACTGTTTTCCAAATAGTTCTTAACCGGAACAGCAACGTTGGGCCGAGCGTTGTCATGATGGAAAATTATTGCCTCGTGTCTGGTCGCATATTCCGGGCGTTTTTCGGCTACTGCTCTCTTCAAACGGATTAATTGTGTTCGGTAGCGTGCTTCATTGATGGTTTCACCCGGTTTAAGCAGCTCATAAAACAGCACACTCTTCTGATCCCACCAAATACAGAGCATTGCCTTCGCGCCATGGATATTCGGCTTTGCCGTTGATTTGGCTGCTTGGCCGTATTTCACATATGGTTTTTTTCGGTTGGGGTTGTCGTAATGGATCCATTTTTCACCACCCGTAACAATCCGATGCAAAAATGACTTCCTTTTGTTGCGTTCCAGCAGCATTTCGGACATGCAAAACCGCCTTTCGACGTCTCTCGGCTTGAGTTCATGTGGAACCCAATTTCCTTGCTTTTGAATATATGCAGCTCCTTTCAAACGTTTTGAAATGGCTGCTTGAGTGACACCCAAAGATTCTGCGAGCTTTTCTTGTGTTCGGCAACAATCTTCATCCAGTAAAACTTCCAGTTCTTCATCTTCAAATTTTTTTGGCTGCCCAGGACGTTCATCGGCTTCCAAGTTAAAATCACCACTTTTAAATCGTGCAAACCACCTTTGGCAGGTTCGCTCAGCTAGAGCATGCTCACCATAAACTTCCACCAAAATACGATGACTTTCGGCAGCACCTTTCTTCATATTAAAATAATGAAGAAGAATTCCCCGCAAAAACACTTTTTCAGCAACAAAGTTCGACATATTTGAGTGAAAAAAAATTATTGTTGTTTACACTTCAAATGAATGGCATACACTGACAAGACGTACAATGACAGTAGCTTTCCAACGCAGGTTCAGAATATTGGAACGATGTTATATTATACAAGTTACGCCATCTCTTAGCAAACCGCACGAATTAAGTTATAGACCCAATACAAAAATTAAAAAGTATAAGCTTTTGATGGACGATGGCGTCTGACGTGGAGCCGCCAGACAGAATTTTTGGTAAATCAGATAATTCTGGTGATGTGGGAAAAATTAGAACGGCTAGGTTGACGAAAGCGGCACGGAAACATGGTGCTGACCATATTTCTACTGATTCAATACCGATTAAAAAAAGATCGAATGAAGTTAAAAATGTTGAATTTAGGGCAGTTAAAAATGTGATCTCCTCAGAATTTGAGAACATAACCTCTATGAAAAATATGGTTACTTTAGATGTAGGAGATTTAGGTATTTCACCTATGAATGTGAAAAGTGATAACAGTGCTGTGATTTCTAATAAATTCTCGAATAGATATGTTGAGGATAATAGGAACAAGTATACCGTGATTGTGCAAAAGCAAGATGTGAACGGGATTAGACAGATTTTCAAGCCAATTCATTTCTTATTGGCTACAGAAAATAAAGATTTGGGAATTTGTGAACCCGACAGGAGAGGGTATAATGTAATTAGACTGTACTTTGCTAAAGCCGCAGATGCTAATAGATTCTTGGACAGTGGTCTGGCGGAGAGCTTGGGCTGCACAAGTTTCATTCCAAATAACTTAATATACAGGTACGGAATAATCAGAGGTATTCCTCAGGATGTCCCTGCTGAAAAATTTATTAAGTTTGGGGTTCCTTGTAACAACAAGGGAGTTCCCTTGAAAGATTGTTTAATACACGCAGCTGATAGAATCCACATAAGAGACAAAGAGAATCGAGAAAAGTTTATTCCTTCTCAATCAATTAAGATAGCCTTCAAGAGCAATGAATTACCTGAATTTATTAAACTTAATTATGTTAGAATTCCTGTTGACCACTTTATTTTTAGACCTAGACTATGTTCAAATTGTGGGAGGTTTGGACATACCAACAAGGTATGCAAAGCAAATAACCCAAGGTGCCTTAAATGTGGAGAGGTGTCATGTAACAAAAGCTGCCAAACGGTTAAATGCATTCTATGCAATAGTTCGGATCATATTCTGGTATTTGAAAGAGAAAATTACCTCAAGTCAACTGAAAATGAAAGACTTATGGATTTTCTGAGTAAGGAAGGTATCCTAAATGATATCCTTAAAAACAACAAAGACTTTATTGCATTGATGTACTCCGTAATTGACAAATTAGTCAAGAATTTTGAATTTAAAAATAATAAGAGTAATAGAAATGAGAATACTGAGAACCCTTGTATAGAAAATTTACATATAAAATAAAGTGTGATTCTTATATAGTAAGCTTAGATTGGGAAATAGTTTAGTAAATACGTCTTTTTTATATCAGTAGCAATGAAGATATTACAACATATTCAAGGTCTTTATAAAAATAGAGAAACCTTGGAAATCATTATGAAAAGAAATTGTATTGACATAGCTTGCATATCAGAGACGTTAACAAACGTGAACTTCAATTATACTAACATGTTAAATGGATATAATACAATTGTAAAAAGTAGAGAAAGTGCGCTAGGTGGAGGTGTAGCAATAGTTATTAACAAAGATATTGATTTTTCTGTTATCAAGCTGAAAACTGAAATAGAAGCAGTCGCTATTAAATTAAAAAACCTCAACATCCCTGTAATTATTGTCTCAATTTACTGCCCGCCTGATCTCGAAAACATTTTCTTTGAAAGAGAATTAGAAGTATTGATTAGAGAATTACCTCATGATGTACTGACTGTGTTTTGCGGTGATTTTAATGCTAGGCGAATGGATTGGGGTGATTATAAGAATAACAGAAAAGGGAACATCCTAAGAAACATCATGCAGGTCTTCGGGTTGAGCTGCTTAAATAACGGATCGTTCACCTATGTACATAAAGGATGTCACGGGAGAGGTGGGTACTCTGTACCACACCTAACCCTTGTGAATAAAACAATTAAAAAGCTCAAGTGGTCTGTATACTTTAATGATATTAGCAATAGTGGTCACAAACCAATAATTTTTTCCTTTAAATTAAAGAACAATAACAATGTAAAAACTAAAATCAACAGAAGCAAACTCAAAGTAGATATTTCTCAACATATATTCAACGAGGACCTTGGCAAAATTACCTCTGAGACGCAAGAACTGATGGAGTATTGCTCAACCAAGACACACAAACACAAATTTATACCTAAATTATGGTGGAACGAGACATTAAGGGAAAATTGAATTTTAAGAAAAGAATGACCAGGATCTTCGAAGCAGTAAGGACATGTGTAGAAAAATGAGAAATGCTAATAAAGAATGGTGCCAGGCGGTTAAAGAGGAAAAAAGGAAAGCTTGGAGTGAGATCGTGTCCAAGATTGGCGAAAGGGGTAATGAACGCGATATGTGGAGACTTTTAAATAATATCAAGAGTTCAAATAATGCTGGAAACAGATGGGAACCAGTCAACAGTCTTCTTTTCCTTAATCTAATAAAAAGTAAAATTAACACCAGCAATTGGTCAAGTGATTGTCTACCTTTACCTCAAGTTCCTATCTCTTTTGAGATACACGAGCTGGAAAGGGTCCTAGATAATCATAAAAAGAGGTCGGCTCCGGGCGTAGATAAGATCTCTTATGATCTGATTAATTGTATGAACTCAACTAGTAAAGAAAATTGTGTTAAAGCTGTTAATGACCTAATTAATAATAGGACCAATTTAGAGACTTACCTTAAAATTAAGGTAGTCCCGATACTCAAACCTAATAAAGATCCAGCACTACTAAATAGTTTCAGACCTATTTTTTCAATCAATGTTTTTATAAAAATTATTAATAACATGGTCAAAAATAGATGTATGGTTGAGCACAATATACAAAACCACATTCCTCAGAACTCTTATGCTTATGTCCCAGGTAAATCCATTAACTCTTGTCTGAATCATCTAGACAATATGTTATGGAATGCTAGAAATAACAAGAAGGTCATTATGCTAGCAATATTGGATTTAGAAAATGCATATGAGGGGGTTGACCTGGAATTACTATATAAATTATTGATTCAAATCATTCCCGAAAACCTTTGTTTCTGGATTGTCAATTTTTTGTCCAAAAGATCGGTCTGTTTAGAAGACTGCTCATTAAATATTAAAAATGGTCTTCCGCAGGGGGATGTGCTCAGCCCACTTCTTTTCAACTTATATACGAGATCTTTTCATGACTTGACTCTGCCTTCCTCCTGTATCCTACAGTATGCGGATGACTTTTTGATTATGGCGTCAGGCAAGAATATTGACACATGTAGAAATCTGCTGCAATATTCTATTTGAAAACAATTGCAACAAAATTAGGTTAAAAGGAAATCCTCTAAAATGCAAATTAATATGCATAAAAAATGGCAATCCTGTTCTGCAACCACTTATTTACAATAATATACCCGTGGATTGGTTCAATGAAGTTAAATACCTTGATAAAACCATAAACTCTAAATAAACAATAAAAGACGACCTTCAGGAAATTAGAAATAGTATTGACAGACCAATAAACCTGATGAATATGGTCACTGGCAAGAAAAGTGTGCTATCTCCGCATAAAAGCCTAGTTCTTTACAAGGCGTTAGTGAGACCTAGATTAGAAAACCACATATCTGCCAACATGGGGACTCCAAATTATTTCTTTTCTAACTTAGATTCCTTAAAGGCAAAAATACTACACAAATTATTTCTTTTCTAACTTAGATTCCTTAAAGGCAAAAATACTGAAAAGGTGCATGGGACTGTCGGCCCAAGCCCCAAACTGTGTAACGTTTGCTATGGCGAACGAGATACCATCATACTACAGAGCCTTGTGGTACACTACAAGAGATGTCATCAAACTAAAAATGGATAACATAGATCTATATAGAAGTGCCAGAATGTCCCCAGCCAAATCGAATTATGGTGTGGTGTTTGCAAAGTTCGGAGAGTTGCTTGACGATTACAGACCTGGTGCTGTTAGAACTGCCCCATCAAACATCACCGCTATAGGTAAAAATACTGGACCTGTTAGTGGTTTGACTAGTGACCAACCGAACAGCATGACTAGAACCACCTTCAACAGATTGAGAAGTGAGGAATTGAATAATGGTTTCGATATTGTGGCGGCAGATGGTGTAAAGTCGGAAGCAGGAGCGGCATGTGCTGTTATGGGGGATAATGTTGAGTTTAATTGTGGTTTCTCGCTAGCCAATGCGACTGAGGTAGTTAACACAGAGCTGGCAGCAATAATGTGTGCTACAGAAAAAGGTATCAGCCTGGGTTTGGGCAAGATAACCATCCTGTCGGACAGCAATAAAGCCTGCATGCTACTAGATGTACCCTCATCGAGGAACCAAATTATACATAAAATATGGGACTTATTATCAGCCAATAGAGATGTGCTAGTTAGAGTCATCTGGGTCCCGGGTCACAGGGGGATCCCTCTGATGAAAAAAGTAGACAGTCTGGCCAAAGCTGCAATTTTAGAGGGTTCACCCCTAACATTACCGCTATGCATTAATGATATCATGTCAATAGCCTGGCGTGAAATTAAAAGGTCTTGGCGAATCAAATATGGGGAGATGTCAAGAGACTTGATGAGATGTCCGTGGTTGGAGACGGACCTGGCCTTCAGAGAACACACATGGTTTAGCAGTTTTCAGGGGAGTAACAGAAGTGTTAAAATAATTAATAGATTGTTTACAGGCAAGGCATACAATAACCAAAGACTATTTAAGATAAAGCTACTTGAGGTTCCAAAATGCGATTTCTGCGATGAAATAGATTCTATTGATCACAAAATTTTCAAGTGTCCTAATTATAATTTAACCAGAAGGGATTTTGGCTTTTTTAGAAAATATAACTCATCTAACAGACTTCTGGTCGAGCATAAGAAGGAGATGCTCTTAGAGTTAGCTAAATTCTTGGAGCTAAGCAAGATTGACATATAAAACAAGATATTAGACATACACGGAATATGCGTGATTTAATTGTAGAGTTTTAAGTCTTATTTAAATGTTATACAATAGACATGTGTGCATCGGATATTCAACGGTTTCTTCTTGATTATGAATTATGGTGACATGCCACTATGGTTGGGATTTATGGATATTTTTTACCAAACTAAAGTAAATAACTTGAATTTGAAATGTTTATATTATTTTTTTTTTTAATTCTATTTTTCCTTTTGTTTTTTCTTTTTAAAATAGAAAAAAAAAAAAAAAAAGAAACAAGATGTTATATGTAAGACTTTTCTATTCAATCATAGGTCAATACAGTTGGATATTATGTACGATTAACCTTAAATAAGTACTATTTTTTCTTTTTTGTAAACTTATTTTAATAGGCTTAAGATAAATTTTATATATAAAATGGTGCGTTACTAACTTCTATATTACAATCTCCTTATCCTTTTAACTCCTATACCCAATATCCTTTGTTTCTTTGGACAAAGCTCATAAGTAACTGCCAAATGTATAAACAAATCAATCGAATCTGATGGCCATTACCACTGGTTTAAGGCCAACCCCGCTTCCTTGGAAATAGGAACAATTAACTGGAAAAAAAAATATACGCATTTCTGACTCAACTATCACATATCAATTTCCACATTCCCCTCGTCACTTCAAATGCAGTCAATATGGCATATAATTGTTTATTTTTTGGTTTAAGAGTGTTATGTGATGTCTATGATGCTTTAAATGTATTATAACCTTGATGAGACAGGCTTATTACTCATTTTCGAAGAAAATTGGTATCGTACAGTCCATTCTCTGGCAAAAAGTGGTATGGGAAAAAGTTAGAAATAAGGAGAGGTTGCAGTGTTACAACTGCCAAAACTTCGGACATGTGGCAAGCAATTGCACAATCGTCCATCGCTGCGTGAAGTGCCTGGAGAGTCACACACGTGGTAAATGTCCAAAAGTAGAGGACGTAGAGCCTGAGGGCGTCAATTGCCGTGAGAAAGGCCATCCAGCCAACTACCGTGGTTGCCCGGGCTATAAAGATATGGTGACCAGGATTGAGGCGAAAAATATTCGTCGAGATCAGGCCAGAAAAGATCGTCAGCAGTTTGTAACGCAGAGCGTTGCGAACAACAAAAGAAGTGGTGTTTCTTAGGCAATCCGCACACGGGTCGTGGATGCGATATTTCTACGCTTGGTCGTCACAACCTAGGTAAATCAATGGTTGACCGCTAACGGAGCGTTAGCCTATCGTGAAGAGTGAGAAGAGTAGTCGGTTCACGTTGAGTACGTGTCAAGCGTTGTGCATTGCAGTCCTCAAGTCGAATGACTAGTCGTTTTTGCAAGTGCGATGGATGACGGCAACGTACAATTCGTGGGGTAGGTTGGAAAATGCCCCGAATTGTATGATCTTACGAAGTATACTGACGTTTGCTTGACGACCCGTGTGTGGACTTGAAATGATGATGACGAAAATCGTTTTCTTTCAAGCTTCAAACGTGTCAAACGCATCTCTCGCGCATCGCATGGCTAACGACCCGTGTGCGGAGTGCCTTACGCACAGGCAGTAGGAGGCACTACTTCCCGTAGCTGTGCGGCTTCGCGAGATTCTACCTCTTTGGGGTCAGCACTGACCAATGTCAATCTTGGGATGATAAATGATTTTATCAGGCAAATATTGGCAGCTGGAACTGATGCTGAGAGGCTATTAGTCACAGTCAAACTGCTGGCAACCCTTTCGCAGTAAAATGGTTGAGGTGGCCAAATTCAACAGCGCTTCGCTCATCTCGATGGCGTCTGCTCAACACCTAATTGATGTGCTGGGTACGGATTTGGTACTTATAACAGAGACGAAACTGTCAAATCACCATCGAGTTGGCTTTCAAGGATAAAAAACCGTCCTCGATGCAGTTCATCAAAATCAAATCTTTTACATGATTTAGGAGCAATCAACTCGCTAGTTTCTCAGTTTAAATACTCGCTTATCGCTGGTGATTTGAATTTGTGACACCCTCAGTGGGGAGATTCTGTTATCAACGGATATGGTAGGGTGTTGCTCGATTGGCTATACCAAAGTAGTCTTCCTATTCCATTGCAAGTGGTTGCTCCTAACTGTCCGACCAGACCAAGTAGTAGCTCAATAATAGATTTTTTCCTCCTGTCAGATGATCTGCTCAGCAGTATTGATCGCCCACACTGCTGGACTCAAGCCGGTATGTCTGATTACTTTACTGTGAGGCTAAAAATTCAGTTCCGCTCCTATTTCAGCCTCATGAAGAGACCCCCAAAAACTGTAAGATCGTTCAAAAACACCGATTGGGGTACTTTTCAACGCGACATAGATATATTGGCAGGGAATCTTGATGTGTGCGAGACCGAAAATTTGTCAAACCGTCAAGTTGACAGCCTTTTGGTTAGCGCCAACGACATCATAAGTTCTACTGTTGACAGAAATTCCACTTTGATTAAACTTGATAAGTATCAGGGTCACGAACTACCGCCGGATATTGCTAAGCACATGAAGGTGAGGCATATTTGGCGTTGCAAGTTAAAGAGGATTTTTCATAGACATGGGAGAGATCATCCGCTGTACAGGTCACTCCTTTCAAATATCAACTGTCTCAGCAAGCTTATTGCTGAAATGGTTGATAAATTTTGCAGGGAGTGTCTTGCACAGCGGCTGGCTGCCATTTGGCCAGGCCCCGATATGTATAAGGAAATTAATCGGTTTTCTGGTAAAAACATCAACCGGGAGATAGCAGTAACGACTGGCAATGTTTCTGTGTGCAACCCTGATCTGCAGTCCGAACTGTTCGCAGAAACATTTCAATCGCAATTAAATGCTGTTCCGCCTATCTTCTCTGCTTCTAATAGCCAAAATGTACTGAGCTCTCTCTTCCAGCGGGCAATCCTCAAGTTAAAGTCCTACAATATGCAGATGACATGATCTTATTCGCGTCGAGCCAAGACCCGCTCAAAGCTGCGAAGAGCCTTGAAGATT
>OX376374.1:82177649-82269006 GCA_947369275.1 Nemotelus nigrinus
AGCTCGGTCCGAAATCGACAACAAGGCATTGTTGTTGTAGACTCGGCTCGAGCTAATTCCAAATACGCACAAGGCAAACAAAAATCTCGGTCCGATTTGAGCTCGGTCCGAAATCGACAACAAGGCATTGTTGTTGTAGACTCGGCTCGAGCTAATTCCAAATACGCACAAGGCAAACAAAATTCTCAGACCAAACCAGGAAATGCACATATTTCTTTACATTTGGGCTCGGTCCGAAAATGATAACGGGGCATTGTTGCTGTAGATGAAATTGAAAAGTAAGTCAAGAGTTTCGAGACAGTCGGATGACGATCGTGGCTCAGGCTGGGTGCAGCGCCTTGGGAACGGTTCAGTTTGGTTATCTCCCAAGAAGATAGTTCGAAAAATAGTCTAAATTGGAAAACTCATTATTGTGTAACTTTTTACTACACAATATATATATATATATATATATATATATATATATATATATATATATATATATATATATATGTATATATATATATATATATATATATATATATATATATATATATATATATATATATATATATATATATATATATATATATATATCTATATATATATATATCTATATATATATATATATATATATATATATATATATATATATATATATATATATATATATATATATATATATATATATATATATATATATATATATATATATATATATATATATATAAATGAAACACTGTAGCTATTATTCCCGATTCAATTTATTTCATTTCTTGAATAAGTACAAAAGTAATTGAGAGGTGTGATGTGCTCATTGCGAACGTTCTGACTAGAGTGCCGGAAGGGCATTACTATCCCACTCTCTGGGTATCGCTTATTCCAAAACTGGTTATTCTGATAACTGATATTCTAATACAGTGTCGGCGTTCGCGATGAGTCAATTAAACAATTTACGCTAAGATTAAACCGCAACATCACTCCCCCTCGGTGAAAAAAATGTGTACATATATATAGTATGTATGCGATTTTAATTATAATTTTTATATGTTTTGTATGATCCTACTCTTCATATTTTTTTTTATATCTTAATTATAACAATAATTAACTTCTTATAAATGTAGTAATATTTTCTCTTTGTTTTTTTTTTTAATCTAGTGTTGTAGTGTTGATTATTTGTATCTACGTTCAAAATGTATGCAGGTTTTAAACGGTCTATGTTTATCTTTTCGATTTTGTCATTTACTATAACTTCAAAAGTTATATTATCTCGGGATATTACTTTGTGTGGTCCAGAAAAGGGTGGTGCTAGGTTTCCTTTGTAAAAAGGTTCTTTTATAAAAACATGAGAACATGTTTTTAGGTCTAAAGAAACAAAAATATTATTTTGCTTTCGATTTCTCACCTGTTGTGGTTTAATTTTTAAAATTCTATTTTTGATGTCTTGAGCTAAGTTTGTTGTTAGATGACTGGTGTCTGAAGATAATAATTCGCCTGGTAAACGCAATGATTGTCCAAATAGTAACTGTGAAGGTGCAACGCCTAAATCTTCCATGAAAGATGAACGAATCCCCAAAAGAATCCAAGGGATATTACTATACCAATTTTTGGGATCGTCTGACGCTTTGATTGCTGTTTTTAACTGTCTGTGGAATCGTTCAACAAAACCATTTGCCTGTGGATGGTATGTAGTGGTGCGTATTCGCTGGCTACCTAATACTTGACCGAGTTCTGAATAATGCTGACTCAAATTGAGTCCCTTGATCTGTCGTAATTGTGATTGGCACACCATAGAGCGAAATCCAGTGCCGAATGAAGGCATTTACAACCGTAGTTGCGCTAATATTTCTTAACGGAATCGCCTCAGGCCAGTGAGAAAAACGATCTCTCATTGTTAATATATATGAGTGGCCGTGAGAAGGCGGCAGCGGTCCAACGATATCCATATGAATATGCTGAAATCTTCCATTAGGGACTGCAAACTTTCCGTGAGGTGAAAATGTGTGCCGATTGATCTTGACTTTTTGACTTGACACTTGACACGATATACAGGATTTTGTCCATGAATTAATATCGGTGTTCATTCTAGGCCAAAAGTAGCGAGAGGAAATTAACTTTTTAGTCGAACGTATACCTGGATGCGAAAGATTGTGAAGATTTTTGAAAATGTGAAAACGTAGGGCTTTAGGAACATAAGGTCTTTGTATTCCCGTGCTGGTTTCGTACCATATGTGCACGTTATTTGTAGGACATTTTATTCGTTTAAGTAAGACTTTAGATTTGGTTTTAGGATTTGAAAGGCATTTTTCTAATTCCGTGTCTTTATCCTGTTCCTTTGACAAAATTTGAAGATCGATTTCTTTGCAGTAATTGATGAAATCGATGTGTGTGCGCGAGAGTGCGTCTGAAACAACATTATGTTTGCCTTTCACATATCTGATATCGCTTGTAAATTGAGAAATGTATTGAAGCTGATTATTTTGACGTGGTGTTTTATCTGTTTTTGTTGATAGGGCAGTCGTGAGAGGTTTGTGATCAGTAAAGAGAATGATGTTTTTTCCTTCTATTAAATGCTTAAAATGTTTCAGCGCCAAATACATTCCCAAAAGCTCTCTATCGAACGTGGAATATTTCTTTTCGTGTGCCTTGAGCCTTTTTGAAAAGAAACTTAAGGGCTCCCACTTGTTTTGAAATCCTTGTTGCTGCAAAACCGCGCCTACTGCGTCATTTGATGCGTCGTCAGCCCAAATGCTTATGTTTGCCTGCGGATTTGGATGTACTAAAAGCGTGTGACTTCCTAATTCCTCTTTTAATGTTTTGAACAAATTTTCATGAGTTTCTGTCCAGCTTAATGGAGTTTTCACTTGCCTCTATACTTTGGATATTTTTAGGAGGTCGTATAAAGGTCCAGAGAGTTTTGTAAATCGATGATAAAAATTGATCATCCCCAAAAAACGTTGAAGTTGCTTTTGAGTGTTTGGACTAGGAAACTCTCGTATGGCTTGAATACGTGTTTCTGAAGGTATAATGCCCATTTCCGAAATTTTATGTCCGAGAAAATCTATTTCTTTCTGTCCAAATGAACATTTCGCTAGATTAACATTTATTCCGTGTTATGTTAATCGCTCAAAGAGTATGCGGAGATGTATTTTATGTTCTGCAGGAGTCTTACTGCCAATTAAGATGTCATCGACATAAATGAAAATGAAATCTAGACCTGTGAGTATTTGATTGATAAATCGTTGGAAGGTCTGAGCACCGTTTCGAATTCCGAATGGCATGCGCAGGAACTCAAATAACCCGAATGGGGTTATTACAGCTGTTTTGTATATATCTTCTTCCGCAATAGGTATCTGATGATATGCTCTAATTATATCGACTTTGGAGAAGATTGTACAGCCGTAAAGATTTACGGTGAAGTCTTGAATGTTAGGAAGTGGATATTTATCAAAAATGGTTACGGTGTTCAATTGACGGTAATCTCCGCAGGGTCTCCAGTCTGAGCTATTCTTTTTTGAAATCAGATGAAGAGGTGAGGCGACGGAAGATGATGATGGTCTACATATCCCTAATTTTACCATAAGTTCGAATTCTGCTTTCGCTAGTTTGTATTTCTCCGCGTTGAGACGTCTTGCTTTCGCACATGGAAGTGAACCGTGAGTGTTGATTCTGTGAACGACATCATGCTGAACAGGCACATTAAATTAGGTGGTGTTTTGAGGGACGGAAATTCGTCTAAAATACTTCCATATTCGTCTTTGAACGAATATAGCCTCGGAAGACTGCAGTTTACTGACCTTGCAATACAATTTACGGAAAGCGTGGTAGTTTGATCTACTAGTCTTCTTTGTCGTATATCAACTAGTAAGTTGAATTTATACAAAAAATCGGCTCCTATTATAGGATGATCAATAGCTGCTATAATAAAACAGTGATCAAAACTGCGACGTAAGTTTAAATTAAGGGTAAGTTGCTTACTACCAAAAGTAGTAATGGGAGTGCCAGTTGCCGTAATTAATTTGAAATCCGTGTTCTTTGCCTGATTAGGAAAGAAACTCTATGGAATGATAGATACTTCTGCACCGGTATCAACTAAAAAATAACAATTCAAAGACTTGTCGAATATGAAAAGGCGACTTGAAAGGTTATCTGCTTTCGACGCCGCTCTCGAAGCAGAAATATTTAGTTTTTTTGTTTATTCTCGAAACTTTTAAATTAACATGGCTGAATACACTTTTTTGCTTTCTTCCCGAACTTTCTATGGAACCAGCAAATATTGTTTTTCGAAAAGGACTTTGATCGAGATCGCGAATGAAATCGTTTGTCGTATGGCCCTCTGCTTCTTGTCCGAGAATTTCTGATTTCGAGTACTTTTAGTCTTTTGGACATATCTTGGACTATTTCCGCTAAATTAATGAAATCTTTTTTGTTTTCAGACGGGTTGCTTTCACTAATAGTTGATACCTTTGAACCTGTAGAAGAGTCAAATATTTTATCCGCGATGCTAAAAAACTCTTCCTGGGTGTGTGAATCCTCTATTGCGATCATGCACGCCTGAAGGGGTGCTGGGAGTTTATTGAGCCAAAGTTTTTTTAATAAAGAATTATTGATAAGACTATTATCTCCAGCCAATGCCTCCATGTGCCGGAAAAGCTCTGATGGCTTATAATTTCCTAATTTGACCTTATGCAAGAGGGCGTCTAACCTACGCTCTTCCGAATCCCTGCTTCGATTCAAGAGTAAAGCTTTTAAATTTTCATATCTGTTTGTTGCTGGTGGGCTTAAGATTGCATCCGCAACAATTTCCATAGTTTCGGCAGGCAAGGCTGCTACCAAATGATCATACTTGGTATTAGAGGATGTGATTCCTTTAAGGCGAAACCTGATGAAACCAAAGGTCAGGTCGATTGCCCCAAAATGGAGGAATTTTAAGGTTGCCGACATAAAGATTAGATATTGCATCTGTAAGTGAATTTGGAGTATTCTGAGAAGTACCTGGTCGGTCTTGGTCCAACATATTTTCAGAACTTTGCTTTGCTACCGACATTTTGATTGTTAATAAAGAAAAATAAGTATATATCCCGAGCTAATAAATATTTTGATACAGCAAATAAATATTATGATATATTGCAATAAATGAACATATATTGTAAAATTATGCACTTTGCATATGTTTCTAAATTAGTGTAAGTTGAAGTTTACTCACTCTGAAAGATAATTTCCGAAATCGGGTATTTTGTAATTGTCGTGTTTGGTAATGTGAAACCTTGCAAATGTTTTAAAACCAGTTTTTTTGTTTTGCTCGTAGGTATTCAATTATCGTGCAAAAAATTTGTTTGAAATATGCACTGTCCCTAAAAATTTTAATTGGCTTGGTTTTTACTAGAAAGAAAGAAATTGTTAGTACTAATGTATATTAAACTACTAAAGGAACTTCTCTCGCTGTAGCTGGATTTGTTTACTGAATTGGCCTGATCGATGCATCCGTTTAATCCGATTTAATTACCTGCGGGCAGGGTCATCGGCGTTCTTTTTTCTCTGCAGCTTGTTTAAAAGTATTTGCTTGTCTTGCCTAAGTACATATTGTAATGCTATTCACGGGTTTTGTACCTTTTTTTTCGCTTTTAAAAATGTCACGTGCATGCACCGTCTTTCACAATGACGAAGTTGTATTACTTGTCGTAGCGGCAATGTAACGCGAGTATGATTTAAGAGTTTATTGTTTATACAAACGTACGTACAATTTTTATCGCGTTATGTCTTTTAATTGTTCGGATTGCACATTTTATGTGAAATTTATTTATGCACTGCTCGCTTATGATGTATCGGGAGTCACTTTTGACACGCTGAGTATCACTTTTCACACGTCGGGAATCATTTTTGATGTCGGGGTCACCATTTATTGTGTAACTTTTTACTACACAATATATATATATATATATATATATATAAATGAAACACTGTAGCTATTATTCCCGATTCAATTTATTTCATTTCTTGAATAAGTACAAAAGTAATTGAGAGGTGTGATGTGCTCATTGCGAACGTTCTGACTAGAGTGCCGGAAGGGCATTACTATCCCACTCTCTGGGTATCGCTTATTCCAAAACTGGTTATTCTGATAACTGATATTCTAATACAGTGTCGGCGTTCGCGATGAGTCAATTAAACAATTTACGCTAAGATTAAACCGCAACACTCATTTTGTGTCCGGCTGGTCGATCTGTGAGTGCCGGTGACATAGTTGTCGGGACGCTACATAAATTATAAATATCTGTGCCCTAATGAGAATAGATTCACAGCAAATTACGTAGAAGTGTTTACGTGTGGTGTATAGATGTGTCCGATATGAAACAGCGGTAACGTTTCTGCGAATAGATGTCAGAGGCGCTAAGTGAATAGCTCAACGTACTTGAGTGGCAGTAAAAAGTATATTCCTTAAAGAAAAACTGCAATAAATACTTATGTTTGTTTTCAAAAGTACTTTTCCTGCGGAAACGAGTTTCGTGAAGGGTATTGTGCGGTACGACTCAGTGACCAGTTGAACATTTTGTGGTGTCCTACCAAAAGAGTTTTGTCCAACGGCACGTTATCGATGAAAAGTGAGAAATTCAAAAAAATGTCGGATCGATGAGTTTTGATTCGAAAGTAAAACCTTTTCATGTGCCTCGTTTGTGATACCGTGATCCCATGTGTTTACCGTGCCACTTATGATTATGTCGCTTCGGTCAACATTTCTACTCCGTTAGATACTTTCAGTTGCCCTTATTCAAAGACATGATTTCACTGGCAGCCAGCATTTTAAACATAAGTTGCATTGTGTGTCATGCTTTCTTTCTAATGTGGCGTATTTTCGATGCAGTGATCTGTATTGCGCAGGTTGGTTCGAACTTTTAATCTTTTCTTTATGCTGAAAGTCTTTTAAGCAGATGGAGTTACAACGACAAGACTGAGCCTCTACCGCTTATGGATCTCTGCGGCGGGTCATACGACAGGAAATTGGGCGGCATCGGCTGGAAGATCGGATGCGAGATTTGCATATGCCTCAACCTATTATACAATTCCGGGATCTTAGACCAGCAGCGGGAGAATCAGATGGCTTTCGGGGGCTTCCAATCAGAATGGAATGATAAGTTATAATTACTATTAGGAAACGCCGCGTTCTAGAGTAACGGAAGCAAGAGTGAAAAAAGTCTATTAGCAGCTTCGTAGCTGGTTCTCGACTAGTGTAAAATTATTGATAAGAATCTCACAGGTTGTCTTATTTTCACGGTACGGGCAATATACAAGTTTGAAAACTAGAGCTAATCAATCGACATCGTCATAATATCTATAAAATCACATAACCTTTTGGTACAAGTCGCGGAATAAGCCAATGAGTTCGCTTAAGTATCCGTTTCGAAAGCTTAGCTATCTCTGGAAGCGTGAACCATTTTCGTCTTTTATTGGCAATTATTATTTTCATCCGCGCTATCTGGTGTGAAATGAGACTACTTGTGTGATTTAATACTGTGGAGCATATTAATTGAAGGTCATTTTGTGTGTTTCAAATAATTAAGTTTACTTCGCTAGTATGCTCGTGAAACTACGGGTCTATGAGGTTTAGAATTATAGCACGAATAGCCTAATCAGTGTACAAGTTTAATAAAAATAAAGAATAATGGGAAATACGGTGAAGATGCAAGAAAACTTGTACAAGATTAAAAATGGCGATAATTGACGTTGAACTAAATTTGGAAGTAACATATTAAAGAATACAATAGCTTCTAGATTAACTTGTAAATTAGATACGATCAAACGGTTTTGAACAAATCTTTTTCCACATATGTGCAGTTAGTTGAATGGAAAAAAAATGATTCTATTTTTGTATCTTCTAAGAATAATTTCTCAATTATGAGCATAAATTCAAGTTAATTAGTTTCAGCGAATATATAAGATTCCAGTAATTCATTGTCCGGGTTGTAGAAGTTATTTTCTTTCACGCAGTCTTAAGCTTTATGCAATTGTGAAGGTGAGCGCACTTTCTAGTTTCGAAGTACGTAGGTTAAATATACTTACAAATCTTCGTACGTATTCATAACGACCCAACCCAGCGATTCAAAATATGCGACCCTGATTCTACTATAAAATCGTAATATGATAATGATATATGTAATTACAATGACTTGCTGAGTTCTTTACAACTCGTTTGTTGTTTTTCGGATAGTCCCTAGAAAGGCCTGCAATATCCAGAGCGATTAAAAGGAACTGAGTTTGATTCGATTCAGAAACTTATTGAAGTTTTACTCCTTGTAAAATTGACTGTGGAGGCCTTAAATCGCAAAGATGCAAATTTATGCACTGCTAATACTTCATCAAGATTTTTATTTAGGCTGCTAGGAGAAATCGGTCCATTCTTGTGAATGATATGAAAATTGCAATATTGGACCGAACAAAAGAGCGTCCGTGTACTGAGCTATCTGGTTAGCTAAGGTATCTCCAGAATCTACATTGTGCCAGCAAAAATTTACCAAGTGAAATAGAATTTCTATTTTGGAAACCAAGCAACGCAAATATTTAACAAAAAATACTTCAATGATCTAGATGCTGAACCCTTTGCTTGCTAGCCAAAGAAATGAAAAGAACCCAGTAGATACCCATATTGAATCAGAACAAGATAGTCGTCAATTGATGCTACAAGAAGAGATGCAAAAGTATGAAAATAATCAATCATGAAATGCCGCAAGAAACTAATCTAATTAAAACGATTGCAAAAGAAATGAATCTTTTCGAAAGTGGTGGCACTCGCATAGTTTGGAGCAGGCTTACCAATATTTATCGACCATTTCCGCGGCGTCCAACATCGGGAATAAATTTAGAAGCAGGCTTGGAGACGATACTTTGGATATTTTGCTATTGCTTCAATGTTACTTCCGAAAAAACCAATGAACTTTGGCAGAATTTTTATGTGTTGAATATTTTATATGTTAAGAGTTGTGATTTATTGTTGTGATTTTTTTTCGTGATTTGTTGTTGTAATTTGTAATAGTTGTAATTTTAAAGCAAATATTGCTTTCATACTGTCAACGTCTCGGATAATTAAAATTATTGTTTTTGTTTGCATCAATTTAATGAATTAGTAATTATTCAGTAACATATTTTTTATACAGTTTTCAGCTTACTTATTGCTGTAGTTTTGAAATGATGGCACATAATATAATCTGTTTATGAAAAACTTGACTTATTTTGTTGTGTTATATTTTGAATCTCGAATCCCGGGATTTGAGATTTTTTAATCCCGTAATCCCGGGATTGAAAAAATGGTTCGGGATTGGAATCCCTAATAACGACCCAGCCCAGCGATTCAAAATATGCGACCCTGATTCTACTATAAAATCGTAATATGATAATGATATATGTAATTACAATGACTTGCTGAATTCTTTAAAACTCGCTTGTTGTTTTTCGGATAGTCCCTAGAAATTTTCTACTATTCATTCCTATGTGGAATAAAAATTGAAATAATAATGAATATTTAGTTTGGTACGGTACTACAAATTAAAAATCTAAATACACAATATCATTGCATTCTGGTTAGTGCTTAATAGGTCATTGAGACAGAAATAGATGTTATGTATCCACTGGAGCTAATAATAATAATAAAAATAAAAAAAAAATGCTGTGGTCCTCAAAAGCTTTTGAAGAAAACAAAATATAGTAGAAAGTCCTTCTTTGACGACTGAGCTTCACGTTAATTAAAAATAGGGATAACGAATTGTTTTTTTTTTTAAACAACATGTTGGGATTGATTAGCGTTAAATTTACAAAGATAATAATGCATTTACAAAATTTTGAATGCCGATGCACCAAAATATATATATATATATATATATATATATATATATATATATATATATATATATATATATATATATATATGTATATATAAATATAACATATTTTTGAATAAAAAAAACAGCATGTATGCTTTAGAATAGAGACAAAAAAATTTTTTTCTTTTTCTTGATGTGAGAGTGGTATTGTGGACTCCTTTTTACATTTCTCATTTCTTGGTGTGCAATCGGACCAAGGTAAGTCATGGCAGCCAACTAACTATTTTGTGTTTGTATTTTAGGTGGTGAGCTCTTGATAATCGCGCACGTTTTATTTCTTGTCCGGTTTTCGCGACTCATTCAGTAAATTCAGTCGGGTTTTACACTCAAGCAAACAAAAATTGCGATATAGCCTTTGTATAATTGGCAACCTCTACCTCTTCTGCTTCGTAGTTCAAACGGTCCACAATAATCAATACCGACATGTGTAAATGGTCTAGATGCTGTTGTTCTAGCCGCAGGAAGATCACCCATAAGTTGTGTGGAACACTTAGCTGAGGCACGAAAGCATTTGACACATCTGTGCACGATACGCTTTATCGTGTTGCGCCCATCCAAAAGCCAAAATTTTCTGCGAAGAGTATTTAACATAAGTTGCGTGCCTCCATGCATCGTTTCGATATGCAATTGTTGTAGTAAAAGTTCAACGACAGTTCCATTTTTCGGTAATATAATCGGATGTTTTCCATCGTACGATAATGCTGATTTTGTCAAACGTCCTCCAACTCGCAGTAAACCATCCTTATCGATGAACGGGTTTAATTTTAGCAGTTTACTTTTCTTATTGAGTAATTGCTTTGCTTGTAAGGTGTGTATCTCATTGTCAAATTCTTTCATCTGAGTGTATTTCAACCAAACACTAAAGGCTTTACTAAGTTCTACGGTTTTCAAATAACCTTTGTCCAATGTTTGTTTACGTGTTAGATCGCCGAATCGAATACAATATGCTGTTACGCGAGTCAATCTAGTAAGTGTCGAATATCTCTTCAATATTTCCTCCATATGTTGCCACGTAATTGTGTTCAAATGTACTAATGCTTTATCTTTACTTTCAATGTCAGTTGTAACCAAATGTTTTGTTTTAGGCCACATCTCCTTGCTCTGACAGAGCCAATCAGGTCCATTCCACCATAGCTTGTTCCCGATAAGTTTGTCCATGTCTAACCCTCGAGATGCTAAGTCAGCCGGGTTTTGGTGTGAAGGAACATGTCGCCATGGAGTATTTCCTACTGTTGATAATATATCAGTTGTGCGGTTGGCTACAAAAGTTTTCCATTTGGCTGGTTGAGCTCTCAGCCATGCTAACACTATTTCTGAATCTGTCCATAACCAAGTATGAAAGTTTCCCATATCCAACATTTCTTCGATTTTTCGAATCAATTTTGCCAACAGCACAGCACCACATAGTTCCAAACGAGGAATGGATATAGTTCGAATAGGAGCGACTTTCGTTTTTGCCATTATGAGATGGGAATGTGTATCTGCTTCATGTCGGACCACTAAATATACAGCGGCAGCGTATGATTTTGCTGATGCATCGCAAAACCCATGCAGTTCCAATTTAGCTGACGGCTGGAAATTTGTCCATCTTGGAATTCGAATGTTTCCTATCAATGTCAATTTCTCACGAAATGCCGTCCAATTTTGACTTATTTCTTCAGATAATATTTCATCCCAATCGAGGCCATGCAACCATAATGACTGCAATAAAATCTTCGCCATGATGATAGTTGGTGCCAGCCATCCTAAAGGATCATACAAACGCGCTATGTCTGAGAGCAGTTGTCTTTTCGTAACTGGCTTGTCATTTTCATTCAATCTGAGACAGTAACCGAAAGCATCTTGTAGAGGATACCAAACAATTCCCAATGATTTGTACCCATCTTCTAACTGCAACTCATGAGATATTTTCATTTCACAATCTTCAAGAGGAATTCCATCTAAAATGCGAACATCGTTAGCAATCCATTTGCGTAGAGGAAAACAGCCTGAGTTCAGTAGCTTTCTGATCTCTTCTCGTTTGTGTATCGTCTCAGACAGATCATGCCCACCCAACAATAAATCATCTACATAAAATTCCTTTTTAATAGCAGCTACGGCATCTGGATACATCTCCTTTTCGTCTTCTGCTAACTTCTGAAGCGTCCTCAATGCTAAAAACGGAGCACACGTCAAGCCAAAAGTGACTGTTGTCAAACAGTAATCCTGGATGTTTTGGTCGGGTTGAGTTCTCCACAAAATTCTTTGGTACTTCGTGTCGTCGTCGTCTAGATTGATTTGTCTATACATTTTAGTGATATCAGCTGCGAACGCATACCTATAGAATCTCCAATTGGTTAAGACAGCTAACATGTTGTTCTGGATTGCTGGACCAGTTAAAAGGAGATCGTTTAATGAAATTCCCGAGGTTGTCTTTCTAGAGGCATCAAAAACCACACGGCATTTAGTCGTAGTACTTTCTTTATGTACGGCGTGGTGTGGAAGATAAAAGTTTCTGTGATCTAAATTATCTAATTCTAAATGTTGAATGCTATTCGAAACCAATTTCATATGTCCTGCTTGAAGATAATCTTGAATACAATTCATATACTCCCGTTGAACTTCTGAGTTCGCTTGAAAACGTCGCTCTAAAGCTAAAAGACTGGATAATGCTGTTGATCGTGAATGCCCTAATGCATTTACTGCTTCTTCATTCTTAAATGGCAACCGTACTACGTACCGACCAGTTTTATCCCTTCGTACATTTCGCACAAAATGCCTCTCACACGCTTCGTCTTCTTCCGAATTTACCAGCTTCGTAGGAACTTCTTCAATTTCCCAAAACCTTTGAAGTTGCGTACTCACGTTCAACCTGTCATCTATTTCTACTTTAAAACTCTGATATTGTGACCGATTTAATACTCCAACGTCTCCAGACAGAATCCAACCAAGTTTGGAGTTCTGGGCTATTGGACCTTGTGGAAATCGATGTATATCGCTAAGAATCACTTTAGCATAGATATAAGCACCTAGTAATAAGTCAATGTGACCAGGTTGGTCAAAATATGGATCCGCTAATTGGTTTTTATCAAACCATTCTTTGCCAAGTAGTGGAATATGTCTTGCAGGAATCAGATTTGTCAATGTTTTAAGAATTAAGGCTTCGAAGTGGATAATTTCTTTGTTTCGAGTTTCTAACTGAGCTTCGACTATTCCCTTTACCATATTACTCGGAGAATGACCTATTCCAGCTATATTAACATCTGTTGCCTTTCGTTTCAGACCGAGTTGTTGAACGGCGGACTCAGTGATCAGCGACGTTTGGGAACCTTGATCAAGAAGGGCTCGCAAGATGAAAGGTCCAACATCCGTGGTTAAAGTCACTAAAGCTGTGGCTAGCAATACTTCCCGCTTCAACATATTCACTGAGTTCATGTTAACTTGATGAAAGCATGAATTTCCATAATTGGTCGTTGCTAAAGCAGACGTAATATCTGATGATCGATTTGGGGTCTGTTCCATATAGTTAAATGGGCTGATTTCTCTATGAAGTAAAGTATGATGAGATTGTTTGCATTTCAAACATGTGACTTTGCTTTCACAATTTGCAACTAAATGCCCTTTTTTTAAGCAGTTGATACATAAGCGATGGCGCTTCACTGTTGTAAATTTATCGTTCTGTGACAATTTGCAAAATTTGGGACATTTATGTAAAGAATGGTTTACTTTGCATAACACGCATGATAGTTCATGTTCATTTTGAACAGCGAAAACGCGACGTTCTTGTGAACAATGGGGTTTTTGAAATTTGGGTCGATCGCAGCCCGCAGCTTCCAAAGCGCGAAACCGATTTTCCAAAAAGTCTTTTATGTGACTAAACGATACTGCATCCTTCCGATCAGTTTGTCGCTGTTGTTCCCACATTTGTCTAGTATCTGGTGGCAGCCGCTGCGTGGTCATATACACAATGATGCTTTCCCATAAATTTTCCACCTCCAAATGCTCTATGCTCTGAATACATTCACTAGTTCGATCTAATAATGTTTTGAGTGAAGATGACGATTCATTAGCCTTTCCAATACTAAACAACTGTTTAAATTGTGAATTTAAAAGGATGTACTTGTTATCGTATCTTTGCACTAATAAGTCCCATGCTGCATCATAGTTCCCTTCGGTCGTAGAAATATGCCTTAAAAGGCCTTCAGCTTCCCCGCATATACTGCTCTTCAGGTAGTGCAATTTTTCTACCTTGGAAATTGACTGACGGTTATGCACCAATGAAATAAACAAATCACGGAAAGGAACCCATTCAATATAATCTCCTGCGAACCTAGGAAGATTAATTCGTGGTAATTTGAGGTCATGTTCCTTATGCCCTTGAGCTTCTTCTGCTGGCTGGACAGTTCCCACTTCTTTCATTAACTCCACTATCTCGGATGAAAACACCAAATGGCTTTCTTCAAATTTCCCAAGTTCATCATTTTTGAAATATTCCCTCTCTATGTCTTTTTCCCCATTTATTAGATTCAAAATTTGATTATGCGTATGAGTAAAAGTGTCTTATAGTTTCTGGACCTTTTCATTTAGTTTGAAATAACAAGAAGCCGTTTTCCGGCCCTTTGGGTCCTTTTTATAATTACTTTGAAGCCGTACTAGTTGTTCGGCATTCAATTTTTGTTGGATTATTAAATTATCCATTTTAACTGCACAACGATCTTATTACGCAGTTACCAGAAAATTGCGACGTGAAAATAAATGCAACAATATCCAACAAGTGCAACGATAAGCAACAATATTCAACGATATGTAACGATATGCAACTATATGCAACGATATGCGACAATATGCAACAATATGCAACGATATGCAACAATATGCAACGATATGCAATAATATGCAACAATATGCAATAATATGCAGCAATATGCAACGATATGCACCAATATGCAGCAATATGCAGTCAATTCAAAGAGTTGCTGTGTGATAATAAACGATATGCAACAAATGCAATCAATTCAAAGAATTGCGACGCGACAATAAAGCAAAATATGCCCAAATGCAATCAATTATATAGGCAATAAATAGCAATATAGACAATATAGGAATATAGGCAATAAATAGCACCACATGTAACAAAGGAAATCTGAATTCGACTCACCAGGTTTGACCGCTGTTCCAATACAGTTATATTTTAACCTGTTATCTTCAACACTGTTATCACTGTTTCTTTAAACCGCGCGAAATCCCGTTTAAAAGTTCACACACGACCATATATCCGGTTCGAAGGACCAAAAAATGTTCTAGATAAAAGATTAAAACTGCCACGAATTAGAACTTGAACTTATTTATTATGCGTTAAGTAAAATTTAACAATACGAGTAATTTCCATTAAATGAACAAATTTTAGCAACCGATTTAAATTCAACGATAACTATTCAAACTACGACCGATCGATTTGAGTTCAACTATAACAATGACTTGAAAAAATTTCTTTGTGAAAATTCCGGTACATTTCATTCTACTGATATAACATTATATCTCCAATTTGTTATTCAACTACTAACATTTGAATTCAGATACAACATTAACAATCAGCTGACTGGATTCGTCGTTAAATTTGCCACAGCTGCTGTCACTGACAAGTTGTCACATCACAGCTGTCACCGACACCACAACAGGTAATGTCCAATTCGGTTCTGCATATTAATTAAAATTACATTTTAGGTCGAGCCCAAACACCACCTGAAAGAAGATGAAAGCCATGTACAATCCCTTTAGAATGGAAACTTGTCTTTTGAAATTTTTAGTCATTTTTAATCCAGCACACAGTACTTGAGTATAACTTACACCGTGCTTTGGGTGATTAAAGTAGTTTACCAGTAGTTTTCATTAAAGTCAGTAAAAGTTCATTCCATTTTCGTATCAATAATAGAATTTTTAGTATCAAAAGTCGTTTGAATTTCTTGTTACCTTTCTCTAATATTTTCTCGGAATAATTATTGAATCTTTAAATCTGTTTCCTCTTGCTTTCATATAAGGGAATCTAGCACCGCCACTCTCACAAAAAAAAGAAAAAGAAAGAAAAGAAGAAAAAACACAGTCCAAGTTAAATTCGTTTAAGCCAACTCACTTGATATAACCTGATCTATTGAACCTAGGGTATATCACTCTCGGAACACTTTTTGTTGATAGTTCTCAATAATCAACTTTCACTGATCTTATAGGGATTACTGCAAAGTTCCTTTAAGCAATTGCACACACTAAAAATTTATTATCTTTTATCCATAATACTTAGGATTAAGTATTACTTAGTTGTTAAGCTACTGTAATCTTTTAATTCACCTTTCAAACATGCCGTTCGAAAGAACGCCACCGCCACAGGCGGCGAAAGACTTTGAAGATGGCAGCCATGAGAGCTGTGCCATCTGCCAACAGGCGTATCAGCTAAGCGATCGCTTGTTGCTTACCGGATGTGACCACAAGTACCACGAGGAGTGCCTCCAAGGTTACTTGACACAGTCCACCGCATTTCCATTATGCCGCAGAGAAGTTAAGGCGGAGGACTTGCGTGGACCCAATTTTCGTGCCGAAACCAATAGGCGACTGAAGCAAGGCACAGTGCCTAAGGGCCACCGACCCGTAACTCGGTCCCACAAAACCAGACCTCTAGACGGAGAACCAAACGTTTCAGAGCCACCCCTGTTGAATTCTCTCGGGGAAGCCGACGACGCTGTATCAGCTCTTCCGACAGATCCCAAGACGTTAAAATCTGATAAGGAAATCGGAGAGCTTAAGAGCCACATGAGTCAGATGTTGCAGACCATGAGAAATCTGCAGCAACAGATGCACACACTGGCACTCTCTAGTCCAGGTGCTACACCCCGAACTTCACCAGGTGGACCTCGTCTAGATGGCTTGGGGAGACGCTCTGAGAGGGGAACGTCTACTCCAGCCTTGCAGGGGAGAGTTCGCTCCTCACATTCACGGGGTGTTAGGCCTTCAGACCACCTGGCTGCAAACAGGTCCCAACAGGGTTTATTAGAGCCGATGGTTCCCAGAAACCCTCGTGCTTATCGAAATAGAGGACTTGCTTCAGATCGAGTCACCACCATCATGGCAGGGTGGAATTTAAAGTTCAGTGGAGAATCTGGGAGTATTCCCGTGGAGAAGTTTTTATACAGGGTGACGGCCCTAAAACATCAGACTTTACAGGGAGATTTTGGTGCCCTTTGCCAACACATTGACGGTTTGTTGATGGGGGAAGTGGAGGAGTGGTACTGGCAATACCGTCAAGAAGTCAGGAGAGTGGAATGGGTAGGATTTTGCGAAGACATTCGGCGTGAGTTTAGAGATTTCGCTTCTAGTCGCGAAATCACCAACAAGATCCGAAGGCGTCGCCAGAAGGCTGGCGAGTCATTTGACGATTTTTATAGGGATCTGCGGCGAATGTCTAGTGCTCTTCCGATGCCATTGTCCGACCACGATCTGTTGGACATTGTGCAGGGCAATATGTTGCCGGAACTACAATGGCAATTAGTAGACAAACATTACGCCAGCGCACAGCAGCTTCGGGAGCACGTAAAGCGACGCGAACGTTTAGCTCAAGCTTTAGGGCAACCTGAGAGGGTCTTTGGTACTCGCCGTCATCTGGCGGCTCTCTCGGATCCTGGTCTGTTTGGTGATGAAGATCAGTTGTCACGCGAAGTTTCTGAGGTCGCTCGCAGTACGATATGCTGGAATTGTCGTCAGCCAGGACATTTATATGTAGATTGCCTGCAAGAGCGCAAAATTTTCTGTTACGGTTGTGGAGCAGAAAACATCTATAAGCCGCACTGTGAAACTTGCCAGCAAAAAAACCGGTTGGCCGGAGCAGCTCCCAACACCCAGAAGCTCTCCGGAACGAAACCATGGCCTCGGCAGTACCCCAAACCGTAACAGTTCCATCCTCTTTACCTGACGCCAGCTTACCCTCTCCTGCTTCGACGAATGTTATTCCTAGCGCCACTCTTGCGACTCCCACCATCGCAGACAAATTACCGTTTTTTTCTAATAATTCGGACGCGAGGAACCTAAACAGTTCTACGAGGGAGCCGGAGCGGGTCTCCGATGTCAGCCCAATTCCCCGTTACCTGCAACCTTTTCATGTTCGCGTCAGGGAATACAAAAACGCACGTCAGCGTATTTTTGGTAGTGAGGAAATCTCTCACGTGAAAAGAACGAAGAGATCCGCACTTCGTCTACATAATTTCTGGCGGCGTATAAAAAAACAAAGGAGCCAGTACTGCTCAGCTACCGTAGTGGATAAACCCACAGGTGATCTACGGCCCTACGCCCAAGTTACATTGTTCGGCGACGAGAAAGCCAGTGGATTGATAGACACGGGGGCGAGTGTCAGCTGTCTGGCGGCTGACTTGGCGAAGAGAATCATTGCTGACTCTCGGCACCGTTTGGAGAAGTTGCATGTGAGCCTAAGGACCGCGGATGGCACCAAACACTCAGCCGTCGGACGCATCACAGGCTCCATCCAATTTCGAGGCAGTACAAAAACTATGGAGTTCTTGGTAATGCCTTCGCTAAGTCAGGACCTTTATTTGGGAGTTGACTTTGTGCGCTTGTTTAATTTGGCCACTGATTTGTTTGATCCGTGCCAACGTTCTCAGGAGCTGTCCTTGTCTACTTTATCACCTGTCAGTTGTCATCACTTATCTTCAGAGTAGCAAGAAGAACTAGACTCAGTCATTACGAGATTTCCATCGTTCGCGAACGAAGGGTTGGGACGCACAACACTCACTTCACACGTGATTGATGTGGGCCCCAACAAACCCATCAAGCAACGGCACTTCGCAGTCTCACCTGCAATAGAAAAATTATTATATGCAGAAGTTGACCGAATGCTGAGTCTAGGTGTAATCAAGGAATCGCAGAGCAGCTGGTCTTCTCCTGTGACTTTAGTCGTAAACCAGGGAAGGTCAGGATGTGCCTGGACGCTAGGAAGGTCAACCAGGTGACGGTGAAGGACGCTTATCCTTTGCCTCTGATCGATGGTATACTAAGTCGACTACCACCCGCAAAATACATAAGTAGCCTAGACTTAAAGGACGCCTTTTGGCAAATACCACTCGATAAGGACTCACAGGATAAGACGGCCTTCACTGTTCCTGGTCGACCCCTCTATCAGTTCGTGACCATGCCATTTGGCTTGTGTACCGCGCCGCAAACCATGCAACGGCTGATAGATAGAGCGATTCCAGCACACCTAAAGCATCAAGTATTCATTTATCTAGATGACCTGCTTTTGATTACGGAAACCTTTCAAGAAAACCTTGCATTACTCAAGGAAGTTGCCCACCACCTTCGTGCTGCCGGACTGACCATAAATGTAGAGAAGAGCAAGTTCCTGATGAAAGAGGTGAAATATCTCGGACACATAATCGGTCATGGGACTATTCGCACAGATCCCGATAAAATCCAAGCCATAAAGGAATTCCCAATTCCTCGGATCGTCAGACAGTTGCGTCGCTTCCCAGGGATTTGTGGCTGGTATCGGAGATTCGTTCCCGCTTTTTCGGCTATATCTGCACCCTTGACTAACATGCTGTCTAGTAAGCATAGATTTGAATGGACTGATGAGAGTTTAGGCGCTTTTCATGCTTTGAAACAGTGCCTTATTTCTGCTCGCTAAACCCTTTGCGATACACTGTGACGCAAGTCAATACGGCGTGGGGGCCGTTCTGATGCAAAGGCTGGAAGATGGAAGTGAAGTATCTATAGCGTTTATGTCTCAAAAACTAAATTCCGCTCAGCGCAATTACACGGTGACGGAACAAGAATGTCTAGCTGCTGTACTAGCTATCAAGAAGTTCCGAGCACACATCGAGGGACAGGAATTTGAAGTTATTATTGACCATGCATCTCTGAAGTGGTTGATGAACCTGCAAGACTTGCACGGGAGACTCGCCAGATGGGCATTGAAATTACAGGGCTTCAAATTCACCATAAAGCATCGAAAAGGGAGCCAACATGTGGTACCAGACGCGCTCTCCCGCGTTCACACACCAGAGGCTTGTGACACCATCCACGAGATCTCGGATCTCGTCGAAATCGATCTGGAATCACCTCATTTCAAATCGAAGGCATACGTGGAGTTGATCGACAGAATCGTATCAAACGCGGCCACTCTTCCTGATCTAAAGGTGAACGATGGGTATGTCTACAGACGCTGTCAACATTCCACCGGGGATCTCATCCAAGAAAGGGACAGTTGGAAGTTATGGGTTCCTAGCGAACTTACTGCTAATTTAATCATGCGGGCCCATGACCCTCCCACAAGTGCGCATGGAAGCATCGGCAAGACGCTGCGACGATTGCAGACACATTTCTTTTGGCCTAAAATGGCTTCATGTTTTGGCATGTGACGCTTGCCGGATGAACAAAGCGCCAAATCACATCCTGAGACCACCCATGGGGAAGGCAGTCGCTAGTGACAGAATTTTTCAGCGTCTGTATATAGACCTATTGGGCCCTTACCCCAGATCTAAAGAAGGTAACAATGGGATACTAGTGGTAATGGATCATTTGTCGAAGTTTACCTTCGTGGAGCCTTTGAAGAAAAGCACCGCAGCACAGGTGTGTGAATACGTGGAGAAGCGTGTCTTCCACGTTTTTGGTGTCCCTGAAGTGATTGTTACGGACAACGGAGCTCAATTCCGTTCTCACGTGTTCAATTCTCTGCTCGAAACATATGGCATACAGCATCAATATACGGCAGTGTACTGACCCCAAGCTAATGCATCAGAACGATTGAACCGTTCGTTGGTAGCAGCTATTCGAACTTATGTAGCATCTTCCCAACGCGATTGGGATAAAAAGCTGTCGGAAATTAATTCGGCACTATGTACATCTCACCACTCTTCTACAGGATTCAGCCCTTACTATTTAGTATTTGGTCAGCACATGGCCAGACATGGAAGCTCTTACAGGCTGCTTCGTCAACTGGATCTGTTACAGGAGCCCACTGCAGAACTGCCCTCTCGTTCCCGTCAAGAATTGGTTCGACAGCAAGCGCAACGACAACTAGACCTGGCATACCAGTCTCAGGCTAAATATTATAATTTACGTACTCGACCCACCCAATTCAACCCTGGAGACATCGTGTTCGTGCGGAATTTTGCCCAAAGCAAGGCCACAGAGCATTACAATGCCAAATTGGACCACAAATTTAAAAAGACCAAAGTAGTAGCTCGGCTGGGTACCTCCCGATATCTCCTACAGCATCCTGACAGAAAAGCTATGGGGGTTTTTCACGGCAAGGACATTCGACATTGAGCTTCAAGCCATACACTCACACCCGGGAGTCAGGACGGTTTCTTTCGCGCACCAAAGTGCCTAAGCTAAACCTGTTTCTCAGTTCATTCAGCTATAATGGAATACGATCCTGTAGATCCCTCAGTCCACTCAGCTGTAAGTGAGAAACGCCGCAAGGCTTCAGTTAACTCCGCTGTAAGTGAGAAACGCCGCAAGGCTTCAGTTAACTCAGCTGTAAGTGAGAAACGCCGCAAGGCTTCAGTCAACGCAGCTGAAATTGAGTAACGCGAGTGACTTCAGTTCACTCAGCTGCAATTAAGTACCTGTTGGGTTTTTTTTTAGCCCACTCAGCTATAATAGAGTAATCTTTCCCTCTTAATAAGGAGTTCGCCCCTGCTTCTTCAGCTCGTCTGCTGCAGCGGGAAGGACGCAAGTCACCTCTTACCATGGCTAAGCTATATATTGCGTCCCTTACTACAACTATTAAAGCAATAACTGGTGTCTTCTGTTCTTTCCGCGCAGTATTCCTTGCCGAAAGAACTGTTTGTGTAATGCCGGATTTATACACTGGGACGAGCGTCTCGTGTACAAGAGTAAACAAGACTCAACAAGACATTGGACGAGACTCAACAAGACATTGGACGAGACTCAACAAGACATAGGGTGAATTGTTTACTTAGGATATTGCACCATGCACCTTTCATAGGGTGAATTGTTTACTTAGGATATTGCACCATGCATCTTTCGACAGTTGTGAGCTGTTTTGTTCAGTTCAGTGAACGATGACTGAGGTACGGGCTGTGGCTATTGCAACTGCCTGGTGTGCGTTGAGTTATTTCAATCTGGGACACGCAAACACATGTTTGAAGTCCCGGCGAAAAATTCGAAAATTTAAATGAGCAAATGCTACCCTCTCGAATCCCTTTGACTTGATGCATAAAACCGACTTCGCTTCCAGCGGCTGCAAGCTCGGACCAGACGGTCATAAACACTCAGGCACAGCAATAAAAGGATCATTATCCCTTCATAAAACAAACAAGAGCCGACGAGCAAACCATTTACACACGCGTGCTTGCCATGAAAAAAACAGCCGAGAATAGACAAGGAGACCATTTACAGACAGACCTTGTCTTCATTTGGCATTCCTCGGCGAGAATGTAACTTCGGCATAACGGGTTTATCAGTTCAGGGCACTGCACACCTGTAATTCGGCGATTTTTTGCTGTGCGCAACTCTAAATCTGTTTCTTTTCGAATTTGCACATATAGCCTGAATTCCCACGGCGTCATGCCACCACGACCGAGCCAGGCGACGCAAATTCCTTTCCAACAATTCTCGGTCCGAAATCGACAACAAGGCATTGTTGTTGTAGACTCGGCTCGAGCTAATTCCAAATACGCACAAGGCAAACAAAAATCTCGGTCCGAACCAGGCAATGCATATATTTCTGTACATTTGAGCTCGGTCCGAAATCGACAACAAGGCATTGTTGTTGTAGACTCGGCTCGAGCTAATTCCAAATACGCAACAAGGCAAACAAAAATCTCGGTCCGAACCAGGCAATGCATATATTTCTGTACATTTGAGCTCGGTCCGAAATCGACAACAAGGCATTGTTGTTGTAGACTCGCCTCGAGCTAATTCCAAATACGCACAAGGCAAACAAAATTCTCAGACCGAACCAGGAAATGCACATATTTCTTTACATTTGGGCTCGGTCCGAAAATGATAACGGGGCATTGTTGCTGTAGATGAAATTGAAAAGTAAGTCAAGAGTTTCGAGACAGTCGGATGACGATCGTGGCTCAGGCTGGGTGCAGCGCCTCGGGAACGGTTCAGTTTGGTTATCTCCCAAGAAGATAGTTCGAAAAATTGTCAAAATTGGAAAACTCATTTTGTGTCCGGCTGATCGATCTGTGAGTGCCGGTGACATAGTTGTCGGGATGCTACATAAATTATAAATATCTGTGCCCTAATGAGAATAGATTCACAGCAAATTACGTAGAAGTGTTTACGTGTGGTGTATAGATGTGTCCGATATGAAACAGCGGTAACGTTTCTGCGAATAGATGTCAGAGGCGCTAAGTGAATAGCTCAACGTACTTGAGTGGCAGTAAAAAGTATATTCCTTAAAGAAAAACTGCAATAAATACTTATGTTTGTTTTCAAAAGTACTTTTCCTGCGGAAACGAGTTTCGTGAAGGGTATTGTGCGGTACGACTCAGTGACCACTTGAACATTTTGTGGTGTCCTACCAAAAGAGTTTTGTCCAACGGCACGTTATCGATGAAAAGTGAGAAATTCAAAAAAATGTCAGATCGACGAGTTATGATTCGAAAGTAAAACCTTTTCATGTGCCTCGTTTGTGATACCGTGATCCCATGTGTTTACCGTGCCACTTATGATTATGTCGCTTCGGTCAACATTTCTACTCCGTTAGATACTTTCAGTTGCCCTTATTCAAAGACATGATTTCACTGGGAGCCAGCATTTTAAACATAAGTTGCATTGTGTGTCATGTTTTCTTTCTAATGTGGCGTATTTTCGATGCAGTGATCTGTATTGCGCAGGTTGGTTCGAACTTTTAATCTTTTCTTTATGCTGAAAGTCTTTTAAGCAGATGGAGTTACAACGAAAAGACTGAACCTCTACCGCTTATGGATCTCTGCGGCGGGTCATACGACAGGAAATTGGGTGGGAAATTGATGCGAGATTTACATATGCCTCAACCTATTATACAATTCCGGGATCTTAGACCAGCAGCGGGAGAATCAGATGGCTTTCGGGGGCTTCCAATCAGAATGGAATGATAAGTTATAATTACTATTAGGAAACGCCGCGTTCTAGAGTAACGGAAGCAAGAGTGAAAAAAGTCTATTAGCAGCTTCGTAGCTGGTTTTCGACTGGTGTAAAATTATTGATAAGAATGTCACAGGCTGTCTTATTTTCCCGGTACGGGCAATATTGTTACCCACCCGACCTCAGTCTCTAATTCTGGGCGTGGACTTTTCTAAAAGATTCGGGCTGGTGGTCCGATTGAGTGAAGATAGTTGGGACTTCGTATGCGCAATGCAACAGGTGGAAGGAGAACAGCTTAAGGCACTCGATCGACTGACTATTGCCGAAAAAGATACACTACATAAACTACTGACAGAGGAATTTAGTCTAATGGGGGCAGGGATCGGCTGCACAACACGGGTAGAACATGTCATAAAGACCGACTCTCCACCGATAAAACAACGCTACTATCCCGTCTCCCCAGCGGTTCAGAAGCACATCGACGCCGAGCTGAATGACATGTTGGCACAGGGAATAGTAGAAGCCTCAGTAAGCCCTTGGGCCTCGCCCATAGTACTGGTGAAGAAGAGGGACGGCACCTATCGGTTTTGTGTTGATTACCGAAAGCTTAATCGAGTTACGGAACATGACGCCTATCCTATCCCCTATGTATCAACCACGCTGGATAAGCTGAGAGAGGCCAAGTTTTTGTCGTCTCTCGACATCAAGTCTGCCTATTGGCAAGTCCCCATGGCTGAGCAATCGAAGAAGTTTACGGCCTTTACCGTACCACATCGGGGACTTTACCAATTCCGACGAATGCCTTTTGGGTTGCAAAATGCGCCTGCAACATGGCAGCGATTGATCGACCAAGTTCTAGGCCCCGATCTAGAGCCTTACGTCTTTACGTATTTGGACGATATAATTGTGGTGACCCAGACCTTTTCCAAGCATATGGAAATTCTGCGGGAAGTTTTTGAGCATCTGAGGAAGGCTGGGTTGAGGGTTTCTCGCGAAAAATGTGAATTCTGTCGTCCACAATTAAAATACTTGGGCTATGTGGTGGACGAAAAAGGTTTGAATGTGGACCCCGATAAAGTCAAGTGCGTGATGGAAATTCCTTCCCCTACCACCGTGAAAGGAGTAAGGCAGTTTTTAGGGATGTTATCCTGGTATCGGCGCTTCATACCGGATTTTGCCACACTTACATCGCCACTAACCAACCTTTTGAAGAAGAATCAAAAATACGTGTGGACACAAGAATGCGAGAATGCCTTTGCACAAGCAAAGATGAAATTAGCTACCGCACCGATCCTTACGTGTCCGGATTACCACCTGCCCTTTTACATTCAGACCGATGCTTCGGAACATGGGGTTGGAGCTGTGCTTACTCAACAACACTCCGAGGGGGAGAAGGTCATTTGCTACCTTAGTCGTTCATTGACAAAGGCGGAGCGGAAATACTCCACGACCGAGAAGGTAGTACTGTGGGCGATCGAGAAACTAAGGCCGTATGTGGAGGGGACGAAATTTTCAGTGATCACGGACCATTACTCGTTGGTGTGGTTACATAACCTAAAAGACCCCACGGGACGTTTGGCTAGGTGGGCAGTCCGGCTTCAACAATATAATTTCGAGATCGTTCACAGGAAGGGTAAGGAACACTTGGTACCCGACGCGTTATCCCGAATGCTACCCCGTGTAGAGATCGCAGCGATTGAGCCGTTAGGAGATAAATGGTATGAGGCTATGAAAAAAAAAGTGGAATGCGCACCTGAGCGCTATGCGGATTGGCGGGTGATGGATACCGCTTTGTGGAAGCATTCGCCTGGGCGATACCCGGAACTGGAGGGATCAGCAGCTTGGAAAAGAGTGGTGCCGAAAGCGGAAAGGAGGGAAGTGATGTACCGTTGCCATGACGACCCGAAGGCAGGACACATGGGAGTCTCTCGCACTTTAGGACGAGTCACAGAGAGTTATTACTGGCCAAAGATGGCAGCGGATGTGAGTAATCATGTCAGGAAATGTAAAATTTGCCAGGCTAATAAGGTTGAAAGAAGGGCCCCAGGGGGGTTGATGGTCTCTCGGAGTGGAGAGCCCCAGCAACCCTGGGATATGGTCTGCGTGGATTTAGTGGGACCCCTGCCAAGATCTAGTCGTGGACACATTTTCATCCTGACCGTTCTGGACTATGTCTCGAAATTCACCTTACTATTCCCGTTACGCCAAGCGACGGCCTCTGCGGTTACTCGCGTACTCGAGGATCAGGTGTTCCTGCTGTTCGGAGCACCAAAATGGTTAGTATGTGATAATGGCGTCCAGTTTAGGAGCAAGCTACTTCAACGCATGACCGCATCGTATGGAGTGGAAATAAAATTCACGGCCCTATACCACCCCCAAGCTAATCCGGCCGAACGTCGAAACCAAGACATCAAGCGGATGTTGCGGTCCTATGTCGCTGACAATCACCGAGACTGGGACCGAAATCTGGCGAAGATTGCGTGCGCATTGCGCACGTATAGGCACGAAGTGACGCAGGTTACCCCGTACTTCCTTAATTTCGGCAGAGAGATGCTGACACTCCACGAGAAGGGGCCTCGGCCCACCGACGGAGGGGAGGACCTGAGACCGGAATTGAGAGCGTTGAAGCTACGTGAAATCCAGGAGGACGTCGTGCAGCGTATGAGGCGTGCAACTCAGCTGAGTGCGAGAAGATATAATCTCCGTAGACGTGAAGTGACCTTTGAGGAAGGTGACCCGGTCTGGCGGAAAAACTTCTCTCTTTCCGACGCGGCCAAGTTTTATTCGTCTAAACTGGCGCCCGAATACCTCGGACCTTTTTGGGTGGATAAACGCGTTTCAGGGTGGACTTATCGCTTGAGGAACGAAATGGGAAAAGACGCGGGAACATGGCACGTCAAAGATCTAAAGAAATATGTCGAATAAAAGATTCCGGGGTAGGACTACTTAAAATCTCAGACTTAAGGTATAAACTTAAACATATAAGCCTTAAGAGTCACACTTATACATCGAAGACCGAGAATTTAAACTTACTTTTACAAGCTCGAAAAGGAGGAAGAGATGCTAAGCTAAAATAGCAGAACGGTATAACCTAAGCCTTATCACTTAAGCCTTAAACTCGATCGTCGAGTCGCCCTTAGCTCCGTTCGACCCGTAGGTTTGTGTTTCGCCGCTTGTTGATTAGGTTCGCTTGGCGCTCGTTACTAGACATCACCAAGAAGCTAAAAATAAACCGTGAAAGTGAGAATGAGTACGTGAATTTAAAAAAAAAATAGGGTAATGAAATGAAGTAACACGGAGAGATAGGTGGGAAGTTAGTAGACTTAGTTAGTTAGTATTCGCTAAGAATAGATAGTAATACCTAGAGATAGTGGGAAATTTAGTAGGGTTAAGGAGTATTGGCTAAGATATAAGATATTGGTAACTACAGATTAAGGGAAGTTAGTAGATTTAGATAGGATCAACTCAGATTGGGTAGGAACGCATAGTTGGATGGAATTGGCTAGAATTAGAGTGAAATAGAAATAATTAGATAAACACAAGCAGAAACAGTTACACGAATAGAATGAATGAACTTGGACAAGAAGGTAAATCATTGTGACATACAAATTAGGCTAGGCGTTTGGCTATTAGTCTCAGAATATGATCAGAATTAGTAATGGAAGAAGGTAAGGAGAGGAAGATTTTCTGTTACAAGGTATGAGTCCAAGGGATATCTAGAATAGTTGTGGCATAGAAAACTCCTCCGAATGGAGCAGGACCTTAGTATTAGTCCGGAATCAAGGGGGACGTTAGTTACGAGTAAGGTTAGTATTAACTCGTTTTCGAATTAATACAAGTAGAGCTGTTATTAGGATTTACGAATTAATAGAGCTAGGATAGGTATTAGAATTTTCAAACACTCAGGAAGTCAGAATTAGAAATTTGCGGATAAATAGAATAAGTGATAGCGTTAGAATTTTAGAGAATGAATAAAGTACAGTCAGTAAGCGAAATCTAAAAAGGAAGGTAGGAAAGCTCGTAGGAAGTTCGGCTTGTGCAAACGTAGAACCTGGATTAAAACTAAAGTGGACTAACAGTAGTCCTAATAGGTCAACTTTAGATCAAGAGTAAGAATTAGCTGCGCATAAATCAGACTACAGTTAAAATTGAGTCTTGATGTAGGTTTATGGATACGAAAATGGGATTGTATCCAAGAATTAGGACTAAAATTGGGACTAGAATTGGGACTAGAATTAGGACTAGAATTGGGACTAGAATTAGGACTAAAATTGGGACTAGAATTAGGATTATTCGCGACTAAGTTGGATTAGAACCAGATTTGAGTATTATTTGAACTCGAACCGAATTATCGTTCTGAATTTGAATTTATATTTAGGATTAAGCGCATGAATACCGGGTTGTGCTAAGAATACGGATCGATCTACGGTTAGTTTCGAAAAAGACTAGGATTAACCTTCGGGACTGAGCATCAAAGTTAAGCGAACGGGGATTAGATCGGAATTGGAACTATAGGTTAAACGCGGAAGCTCGTAACGAAAGTAAAAGTAGTCTCACTAGAAGGAAACCGCGGGCTCAGCACGCGTAAAAGGATTTCCGGGAAATCCTTTTTTTTTTGGTAAGTGGGGAGCTGTTACGGGGTAACATACACTAGAAAGGCTGCCCCAATATATTTCGCGGAGCCACCACTCAATCTAGTAGGGCACGAATGTAACCACCACTCATAGGACGATAGGGCATCGTCACACCCGGTTTGTGTAATATACTTACCGGGTGCCGACGAGGTAGCATATGCAACTAGGCGATTAAGTTTGTTTCTAAGGTTAATATGACGCTAGTCCGTAAGGAACAAGACGACAAAGGGGCACATACGTCCACATGTCAATCGGCGAACTCGTGTACACCCGCTGCTCCGAAGTACTGCGCAGCCTCACTCCGCCTCATCGCGTTAAATCAATAATGATGGCGACGTTCACGTGGGAGGAATTGATTTAGTAAAAGCACTCGGGAATATGTAAAGGGAAAAGGTGCACCTACTTCGCTTTCTATACACTTTGGCCTGGTTCGTGCACTGACAGCTGGTGAGTGTCTCGGGTGGCAAATGTGAGCATAACATTGAACGCACTCTCGTGGCGCATGCAAGGGAAATTCAGCTGACATGCGGGAAAAAGGGAAATAACTGGAATCGAGAAAAAGTACCGGTGGTCAGAGGCTGGATGAGAAAGCAATCTCGGCGGTAGCTTTCTTTTTGAACCGACCAGCAACGTGTGCGGACGAAGGCTTTTAACAATTATAAAATCACAGGTGCGTGATCGAAATTCTTTCCTCGACTTTTCTGGCGCTTGGCTTTTTGAATCGACCAGCAACGTGTGCGGACGAAGGCTTTTAACAATTATAAAATCACAGGTGCGTGATCGAAATTCTTTCCTCGACTTTTCTGGCGCTTGGCTTTTTGAATCGACCAGCAACGTGTGCGGACGAAGGCTTTTAACAATTATAAAATCACAGGTGCGTGATCGAAATTCTTTCCTCGACTTTTCTGGCGCTTGGCTTTTTGAATCGACCAGCAACGTGTGCGGACGAAGGCTTTTAACAATTATAAAATCACAGGTGCGTGATCGAAATTCTTTCCTCGACTTTTCTGGCGCTTGGCTTTTTGAATCGACCAGCAACGTGTGCGGACGAAGGCTCTTAACAATTATAAAACCACAGGTGCATGATCGAAATTCTTTCCTCGACTTTTCTGGCGCTTGGCTTTTTGAATCGACCAGCAACGTGTGCGGACGAAGGCTTTTAACAATTATAAAATCACAGGTGCGTGATCGAACTTCTTTTCTCGACTTTTCTGGCGCTTTTTGCATCGAACCAGCAGCGTGTGCGGACGAAGGCTCTTAAAATTACAATATCACAGCGTGTGCGGACGAAGGCTCTTAAAATTGCAATATCACAGCGTGTGCGGACGAAGGCTCGTAAAATTACAATATCACAGCGTGTGCGGACGAAGGCTCTTAAAATTACAATATCACAGAGTGGGCGGACGAAGACTCTTAAAAATTACAACATCACACGTGCGTGATCGAACTTCTTTTCTCGACTTTTCGGGTGCTTTTGTCAAAGGAAAAGATTTGTCAAAAGAACAGGTTAGTGAAATTAGTTTAACTTCTTATATGAATTCGGTTCGAATGATCAATGTTCATCAAAATTGGTACATAAGTGAAAGGTTAGCTGATAGAATTTAGTGAAGTGTAACATTTAATTGTACAGATTGAGTGGTGGAATCTAGAGTGGTATTACCCAACATTAGGGTTATTATGTTGATCTAGCTTTTGTGACTTGAGAGAAATGCAAGAAATGGAATATTGAAATGAATAAAAAGAAAAATTCTAAGAGTAAATTTAATTGTGAATAGTTCAGAGTGAGTCAGAGTAAAAATTAAGTGAAACGAGCTTCTGAAACGAATACGGGGAATTAAGCACGATAATTGAAGGTAGAAAGATCCGCGATCGGGAGTCTGAGTTAAAAACGTTCGGAAGTAGGGTATTGTAGTTATTGGCCAAGGGCCGCGCATATTCCGACCAGGGATCTGGGACGAAGATCCGAACTTGAGCTCGATTCGAGTCAAGCCTACCGTGGCAGGTTCTGAATTTGATCGAGGCTGCCATACAATTGGTCGAGGCCGGTTTAGCAGAGCTTGGGGGCGAGTTTTTAACTAAGGCAGGGCCCCACTGACATCGGAGAGCCGAACCTCACTCCACGGCTCGAGGTCCCCCACTGGGTGAGTGAGTGGCGCCCACGCCCAATCTCCATTGAGCGAACCCGGGACCCAAGTGGACCTATCCGAAGTCGGAGCCCCCCGAAAAGGTCGGGTGGGTAATAAATTGGCGCCAAACGTGGGGCCCTAACGGGAAATATAACGGTGATCGAATCACGTTGTTTCGATAACTTTGGTCAACACCAATTTTCTGTTAACACGATTTGAAGTGAAAGTGCCTGTGACAGTGCCGGTGAAAAGTGGTCAAACTCTGAGGGACTGACCGATAGACAAGGACGGAACTGGAGTGACTAGAGAGTACCAGGAAGGAGTTTGCAAGTTGCGGATCAAGAGGACTCTGGGTCATAATAGGAAGATAGCGAGCCGCACAGAAGTCTCAAACAATTTCCTCATTATTTCTTGAATTGTTATATTACTTAATATACTTAAATAAACTTAAAAGAATTAGTGCCTTTCAATTTAGTTTACAATCTTTCTTTAAGCGTGAAACAAACTTCCTTAGATATCACGGGAGGGAAAACCTAATATAAATCATGGCCCCTACATCGAGAATACTAATCGACCGGTTGAGCAAAGACGAGCTGACCTACGAGCTGGAGATCCGGGGACAACCTGTCGGTACCGTGGAAACAATGAGGAAGACCCTACGGGTGGCTTTGAGAGCGGAGGCATCGATGGATGTTTCCCTGGTGTCAGTGAGGGATTACCCCTATACCCTAGACGAAGATATCACTGCAGTGAAGGAGAAACTGGACGAGATCCGAGCACTGACCGCGATTTTTTCAGGAAATACACAGGCGTCAGAATTTTTGAAAATCAGGTCAAAAATTGAATTTGGGGTGAGACGATTGAAGAACGCCCAATACGAAGGAGGAGAGATGAACGATGAGACCCAAAAAATCAGGGCTCAACTGATAATGGCAATGGGAGAGCTTCTGGTCAAAGCAGAGGGAGAGGACGGATGCGGAGATTCAGAAGGAGCGTTAAATGATGGTCATGTGAGCGACCGGGCAGCAGCACTTGGCGGAGGTGTTGCCGCCGAGCAAGAGGCAGCTATAGCTAACGAACCCATACCAGGGGTGGCCGACCCGGGTACTCCTCTTTTCTCTACACCTAGGACTTCTTCTGTGGTCACTAAGGGCCAAGACGTCTCCAAATGGGGACTACGTTACAGTGGTGACTCTGGGTCTTTGAGTGCATTCCTCGAGCGGGTGGAAGAGCTCCGGGAGGCGAGAGGAGTCTCCTCTCGGCAACTTTTTCAATCGGCGGTGGAAATGTTTGAGGGGAAGGCGTTGGTCTGGTTCCGTGCGAATCGTTCCAGGGTGAGTTCATGGCAGGAACTAGTACAGGAGATGCGGGCGGAATTCCTGCCGCCCGACTATGACGATCGCTTGCTCGCTGAGATTGTAAGACGCACTCAGGGCCCAGAGGAATCAATGGGAGTATACGTGTCGGTTATGGAGGGATTACTCCGACGACGTGCTATACCCTGTTCGGAAGAGCAAAAGCTGAGGATCCTCCGGCGAAACATCGCCCGGTTCTACCAGACACAGCTAGCTTTAACCCCTGTCCGGACGGTGGCTGATTTGGTTCGTGTGGGACGGACCTTAGAAGCTACCCGCGTAACGGTGGAGGCATATTTACCACCCCCTACTCGAAGGACCCAGCGGCTGTTAGAGCCGGACCTGGCGTACGTAGTGGGTCCAGAAAGAGGTAGTTTAGCGTCAATGCAGGTGAATGTTAGCCACTGCTGGAATTGTCGGCGTAGTGGTCATTTCTCCCGGAACTGCCCTGAACCACTCAGGTGTTTTGGCTGTGGTCGCATAGGCGCTCGCAAAGCTACCTGTCCGAACTGTCGAGGTGATGCAAACCGTAATAGCAGGGGGCAGATGGTGAGGAGTCATAACGAGAGGCCTGAACAAGGAGTCACTGGCAACCGAGGGGTACAACAACAATCTGCGGGAAACGGGGGGCGTGTTCAGTAGGCGGCCGTCTGAACACTTTGAACCAGACGGGAAGGGCCGCACATTTGACTTACTTACTAGACAAGAAGCAAGGGGACAACAGACCGCACCTAACGGTGGATATTCTGGGACACAGATTCCAAGGACTCTTAGATTCCGGCGCATCTTGCACAGTAGTGGGAGCAGAAGGTTGGCGGATCTTGGAGAACCTGGGAGTAGAGCTTTTGGAGACTGACCAACGGACTATACGCATGGCCAATGACCAAGGCTGTCCAGTCACGGGGACGGCGGTTATCCCATTCAGATTGAAGGGAAAGTTGGAGTGGCTGCGGGTTTTGGTAGTTACCTCCCTACCTCAGTCTCTAATTCTGGGCGTGGACTTTTCTAAAAGATTCGGGCTGGTGGTCCGATTGAGTGAAGATAGTTGGGACTTCGTATGCGCAATGCAACAGGTGGAAGGAGAACAGCTTAAGGCACTGGATCGACTGACTATTGCCGAAAAAGATACACTACATAAACTACTGACAGAGGAATTTAGTCTAATGGGGGCAGGGATCGGCTGCACAACACGGGTAGAACATGTCATAAAGACCGACTCTCCACCGATAAAACAACGCTACTATCCCGTCTCCCCAGCGGTTCAGAAGCACATCGACGCCGAGCTGAATGACATGTTGGCACAGGGAATAGTAGAAGCCTCAGTAAGCCCTTGGGCCTCGCCCACACTACTGGTGAAGAAGAGGGACGGCACCTATCGGTTTTGTGTTGATTACCGAAAGCTTAATCGAGTTACGGAACATGACGCCTATCCTATCCCCTATGTATCAGCCACGCTGGATAAGCTGAGAGAGGCCAAGTTATTGTCGTCTCTCGACATCAAGTCTGCCTATTGGCAAGTCCCCATGGCTGAGCAATCGAAGAAGTTTACGGCCTTTACCGTACCACATCGGGGACTTTACCAATTCCGACGAATGCCTTTTGGGTTGCAAAATGCGCCTGCAACATGGCAGCGATTGATCGACCAAGTTCTAGGCCCCGATCTAGAGCCTTACGTCTTTACGTATTTGGACGATATAATTGTGGTGACCCAGACCTTTTCCAAGCATATGGAAATTCTGCGGGAAGTTTTTGAGCGTCTGAGGAAGGCTGGGTTGAGGGTTTCTCGCGAAAAATGTGAATTCTGTCGTCCACAATTAAAATACTTGGGCTATGTGGTGGACGAAAAAGGTTTGAATGTGGACCCCGATAAAGTCAAGTGCGTGATGGAAATTCCTTCCCCTACCACCGTGAAAGGAGTAAGGCAGTTTTTAGGGATGTTATCCTGGTATCGGCGCTTCATACCGGATTTTGCCACACTTACATCGCCACTAACCAACCTTTTGAAGAAGAATCAAAAATACGTGTGGACACAAGAATGCGAGAATGCCTTTGCACAAGCAAAGATGAAATTAGCTACCGCACCGATCCTTACGTGTCCGGATTACCACCTGCCCTTTTACATTCAGACCGATGCTTCGGAACATGGGGTTGGAGCTGTGCTTACTCAACAACACTCCGAGGGGGAGAAGGTCATTTGCTACCTTAGTCGTTCATTGACAAAGGCGGAGCGGAAATACTCCACGACCGAGAAGGTAGTACTGTGGGCGATCGAGAAACTAAGGCCGTATGTGGAGGGGACGAAATTTTCAGTGATCACGGACCATTACTCGTTGGTGTGGTTACATAACCTAAAAGACCCCACGGGACGTTTGGCTAGGTGGGCAGTCCGGCTTCAACAATATAATTTCGAGATCGTTCACAGGAAGGGTAAGGAACACTTGGTACCCGACGCGTTATCCCGAATGCTACCCCGTGTAGAGATCGCAGCGATTGAGCCGTTAGGAGATAAATGGTATGAGGCTATGAAAAAAAAAGTGGAATGCGCACCTGAGCGCTATGCGGATTGGCGGGTGATGGATACCGCTTTGTGGAAGCATTCGCCTGGGCGATACCCGGAACTGGAGGGATCAGCAGCTTGGAAAAGAGTGGTGCCGAAAGCGGAAAGGAGGGAAGTGATGTACCGTTGCCATGACGACCCGAAGGCAGGACACATGGGAGTCTCTCGCACTTTAGGACGAGTCACAGAGAGTTATTACTGGCCAAAGATGGCAGCGGATGTGAGTAATCATGTCAGGAAATGTAAAATTTGCCAGGCTAATAAGGTTGAAAGAAGGGCCCCAGGGGGGTTGATGGTCTCCCGGAGTGGAGAGCCCCAGCAACCCTGGGATATGGTCTGCGTGGATTTAGTGGGACCCCTGCCAAGATCTAGTCGTGGACACATTTTCATCCTGACCGTTCTGGACTATGTCTCGAAATTCACCTTACTATTCCCGTTACGCCAAGCGACGGCCTCTGCGGTTACTCGCGTACTCGAGGATCAGGTGTTCCTGCTGTTCGGAGCACCAAAATGGTTAGTATGTGATAATGGCGTCCAGTTTAGGAGCAAGCTACTTCAACGCATGACCGCATCGTATGGAGTGGAAATAAAATTCACGGCCCTATACCACCCCCAAGCTAATCCGGCCGAACGTCGAAACCAAGACATCAAGCGGATGTTGCGGTCCTATGTCGCTGACAATCACCGAGACTGGGACCGAAATCTGGCGAAGATTGCGTGCGCATTGCGCACGTATAGGCACGAAGTGACGCAGGTTACCCCATACTTCCTTAATTTCGGCAGAGAGATGCTGACACTCCACGAGAAGGGGCCTCGGCCCACCGACGGAGGGGAGGACCTGAGACCGGAATTGAGAGCGTTGAAGCTACGTGAAATCCAGGAGGACGTCGTGCAGCGTATGAGGCGTGCAACTCAGCTGAGTGCGAGAAGATATAATCTCCGTAGACGTGAGGTGATCTTTGAGGAAGGTGACCCGGTCTGGCGGAAAAACTTCTCTCTTTCCGACGCGGCCAAGTTTTATTCGTCTAAACTGGCGCCCGAATACCTCGGACCTTTTTGGGTGGATAAACGCGTTTCAGGGTGGACTTATCGCTTGAGGAACGAAATGGGAAAAGACGCGGGAACATGGCACGTCAAAGATCTAAAGAAATATGTCGAATAAAAGATTCCGGGGTAGGACTACTTAAAATCTCAGACTTAAGGTATAAACTTAAACATATAAGCCTTAAGAGTCACACTTATACATCGAAGACCGAGAATTTAAACTTACTTTTACAAGCTCGAAAAGGAGGAAGAGATGCTAAGCTAAAATAGCAGAACGGTATAACCTAAGCCTTATCACTTAAGCCTTAAACTCGATCGTCGAGTCGCCCTTAGCTCCGTTCGACCCGTAGGTTTGTGTTTCGCCGCTTGTTGATTAGGTTCGCTTGGCGCTCGTTACTAGACATCACCAAGAAGCTAAAAATAAACCGTGAAAGTGAGAATGAGTACGTGAATTTAAAAAAAAAATAGGGTAATGAAATGAAGTAACACGGAGAGATAGGTGGGAAGTTAGTAGACTTAGTTAGTTAGTATTCGCTAAGAATAGATAGTAATACCTAGAGATAGTGGGAAATTTAGTAGGGTTAAGGAGTATTGGCTAAGATATAAGATATTGGTAACTACAGATTAAGGGAAGTTAGTAGATTTAGATAGGATCAACTCAGATTGGGTAGGAACGCATAGTTGGATGGAATTGGCTAGAATTAGAGTGAAATAGAAATAATTAGATAAACACAAGCAGAAACAGTTACACGAATAGAATGAATGAACTTGGACAAGAAGGTAAATCATTGTGACATACAAATTAGGCTAGGCGTTTGGCTATTAGTCTCAGAATATGATCAGAATTAGTAATGGAAGAAGGTAAGGAGAGGAAGATTTTCTGTTACAAGGTATGAGTCCAAGGGATATCTAGAATAGTTGTGGCATAGAAAACTCCTCCGAATGGAGCAGGACCTTAGTATTAGTCCGGAATCAAGGGGGACGTTAGTTACGAGTAAGGTTAGTATTAACTCGTTTTCGAATTAATACAAGTAGAGCTGTTATTAGGATTTACGAATTAATAGAGCTAGGATAGGTATTAGAATTTTCAAACACTCAGGAAGTCAGAATTAGAAATTTGCGGATAAATAGAATAAGTGATAGCGTTAGAATTTTAGAGAATGAATAAAGTACAGTCAGTAAGCGAAATCTAAAAAGGAAGGTAGGAAAGCTCGTAGGAAGTTCGGCTTGTGCAAACGTAGAACCTGGATTAAAACTAAAGTGGACTAACAGTAGTCCTAATAGGTCAACTTTAGATCAAGAGTAAGAATTAGCTGCGCATAAATCAGACTACAGTTAAAATTGAGTCTTGATGTAGGTTTATGGATACGAAAATGGGATTGTATCCAAGAATTAGGACTAAAATTGGGACTAGAATTGGGACTAGAATTAGGACTAGAATTGGGACTAGAATTAGGACTAAAATTGGGACTAGAATTAGGATTATTCGCGACTAAGTTGGATTAGAACCAGATTTGAGTATTATTTGAACTCGAACCGAATTATCGTTCTGAATTTGAATTTATATTTAGGATTAAGCGCATGAATACCGGGTTGTGCTAAGAATACGGATCGATCTACGGTTAGTTTCGAAAAAGACTAGGATTAACCTTCGGGACTGAGCATCAAAGTTAAGCGAACGGGGATTAGATCGGAATTGGAACTATAGGTTAAACGCGGAAGCTCGTAACGAAAGTAAAAGTAGTCTCACTAGAAGGAAACCGCGGGCTCAGCACGCGTAAAAGGATTTCCGGGAAATCCTTTTTTTTTTGGTAAGGGGGAGCTGTTACGGGGTAACATACACTAGAAAGGCTGCCCCAATATATTTCGCGGAGCCACCACTCAATCTAGTAGGGCACGAATGTAACCACCACTCATAGGACGATAGGGTATCGTCACACCCGGTTTGTGTAATATACTTACCGGGTGCCGACGAGGTAGCATATGCAACTAGGCGATTAAGTTTGTTTCTAAGGTTAATATGACGCTAGTCCGTAAGGAACAAGACGACAAAGGGGCACATACGTCCACATGTCAATCGGCGAACTCGTGTACACCCGCTGCTCCGAAGTACTGCGCAGCCTCACTCCGCCTCATCGCGTTAAATCAATAATGATGGCGACGTTCACGTCGGAGGAATTGATTTAGTAAAAGCACTCGGGAATATGTAAAGGGAAAAGGTGCACCTACTTCGCTTTCTATACACTTTGGCCTGGTTCGTGCACTGACAGCTGGTGAGTGTCTCGGGTGGCAAATGTGAGCATAACATTGAACGCACTCTCGTGGCGCATGCAAGGGAAATTCAGCTGACATGCGGGAAAAAGGGAAATAACTGGAATCGAGAAAAAGTACCGGTGGTCAGAGGCTGGATGAGAAAGCAATCTCGGCGGTAGCTTTCTTTTTGAACCGACCAGCAACGTGTGCGGACGAAGGCTTTTAACAATTATAAAATCACAGGTGCGTGATCGAAATTCTTTCCTCGACTTTTCTGGCGCTTGGCTTTTTGAATCGACCAGCAACGTGTGCGGACGAAGGCTTTTAACAATTATAAAATCACAGGTGCGTGATCGAAATTTTTTCCTCGACTTTTCTGGCGCTTGGCTTTTTGAATCGACCAGCAACGTGTGCGGACGAAGGCTTTTAACAATTATAAAATCACAGGTGCGTGATCGAAATTCTTTCCTCGACTTTTCTGGCGCTTGGCTTTTTGAATCGACCAGCAACGTGTGCGGACGAAGGCTTTTAACAATTATAAAATCACAGGTGCGTGATCGAAATTCTTTCCTCGACTTTTCTGGCGCTTGGCTTTTTGAATCGACCAGCAACGTGTGCGGACGAAGGCTCTTAACAATTATAAAACCACAGGTGCATGATCGAAATTCTTTCCTCGACTTTTCTGGCGCTTGGCTTTTTGAATCGACCAGCAACGTGTGCGGACGAAGGCTTTTAACAATTATAAAATCACAGGTGCGTGATCGAACTTCTTTTCTCGACTTTTCTGGCGCTTTTTGCATCGAACCAGCAGCGTGTGCGGACGAAGGCTCTTAAAATTACAATATCACAGCGTGTGCGGACGAAGGCTCTTAAAATTGCAATATCACAGCGTGTGCGGACGAAGGCTCGTAAAATTACAATATCACAGCGTGTGCGGACGAAGGCTCTTAAAATTACAATATCACAGAGTGGGCGGACGAAGACTCTTAAAAATTACAACATCACACGTGCGTGATCGAACTTCTTTTCTCGACTTTTCGGGTGCTTTTGTCAAAGGAAAAGATTTGTCAAAAGAACAGGTTAGTGAAATTAGTTTAACTTCTTATATGAATTCGGTTCGAATGATCAATGTTCATCAAAATTGGTACATAAGTGAAAGGTTAGCTGATAGAATTTAGTGAAGTGTAACATTTAATTGTACAGATTGAGTGGTGGAATCTAGAGTGGTATTACCCAACATTAGGGTTATTATGTTGATCTAGCTTTTGTGACTTGAGAGAAATGCAAGAAATGGAATATTGAAATGAATAAAAAGAAAAATTCTAAGAGTAAATTTAATTGTGAATAGTTCAGAGTGAGTCAGAGTAAAAATTAAGTGAAACGAGCTTCTGAAACGAATACGGGGAATTAAGCACGATAATTGAAGGTAGAAAGATCCGCGATCGGGAGTCTGAGTTAAAAACGTTCGGAAGTAGGGTATTGTAGTTATTGGCCAAGGGCCGCGCATATTCCGACCAGGGATCTGGGACGAAGATCCGAACTTGAGCTCGATTCGAGTCAAGCCTACCGTGGCAGGTTCTGAATTTGATCGAGGCTGCCATACAATTGGTCGAGGCCGGTTTAGCAGAGCTTGGGGGCGAGTTTTTAACTAAGGCAGGGCCCCACTGACATCGGAGAGCCGAACCTCACTCCACGGCTCGAGGTCCCCCACTGGGTGAGTGAGTGGCGCCCACGCCCAATCTCCATTGAGCGAACCCGGGACCCAAGTGGACCTATCCGAAGTCGGAGCCCCCCGAAAAGGTCGGGTGGGTAATAAATTGGCGCCCAACGTGGGGCCCTAACGGGAAATATAACGGTGATCGAATCACGTTGTTTCGATAACTTTGGTCAACACCAATTTTCTGTTAACACGATTTGAAGTGAAAGTGCCTGTGACAGTGCCGGTGAAAAGTGGTCAAACTCTGAGGGACTGACCGATAGACAAGGACGGAACTGGAGTGACTAGAGAGTACCAGGAAGGAGTTTGCAAGTTGCGGATCAAGAGGACTCTGGGTCATAATAGGAAGATAGCGAGCCGCACAGAAGCCTCAAACAATTTCCTCATTATTTCTTGAATTGTTATATTACTTAATATACTTAAATAAACTTAAAAGAATTAGTGCCTTTCAATTTAGTTTACAATCTTTCTTTAAGCGTGAAACAAACTTCCTTAGATATCACGGGAGGGAAAACCTAATATAAATCATGGCCCCTACATCGAGAATACTAATCGACCGGTTGAGCAAAGACGAGCTGACCTACGAGCTGGAGATCCGGGGACAACCTGTCGGTACCGTGGAAACAATGAGGAAGACCCTACGGGTGGCTTTGAGAGCGGAGGCATCGATGGATGTTTCCCTGGTGTCAGTGAGGGATTACCCCTATACCCTAGACGAAGATATCACTGCAGTGAAGGAGAAACTGGACGAGATCCGAGCACTGACCGCGATTTTTTCAGGAAATACACAGGCGTCAGAATTTTTGAAAATCAGGTCAAAAATTGAATTTGGGGTGAGACGATTGAAGAACGCCCAATACGAAGGAAGAGAGATGAACGATGAGACCCAAAAAATCAGGGCTCAACTGATAATGGCAATGGGAGAGCTTCTGGTCAAAGCAGAGGGAGAGGACGGATGCGGAGATTCAGAAGGAGCGTTAAATGATGGTCATGTGAGCGACCGGGCAGCAGCACTTGGCGGAGGTGTTGCCGCCGAGCAAGAGGCAGCTATAGCTAACGAACCCATACCAGGGGTGGCCGACCCGGGTACTCCTCTTTTCTCTACACCTAGGACTTCTTCTGTGGTCACTAAGGGCCAAGACGTCTCCAAATGGGGACTACGTTACAGTGGTGACTCTGGGTCTTTGAGTGCATTCCTCGAGCGGGTGGAAGAGCTCCGGGAGGCGAGAGGAGTCTCCTCTCGGCAACTTTTTCAATCGGCGGTGGAAATGTTTGAGGGGAAGGCGTTGGTCTGGTTCCGTGCGAATCGTTCCAGGGTGAGTTCATGGCAGGAACTAGTACAGGAGATGCGGGCGGAATTCCTGCCGCCCGACTATGACGATCGCTTGCTCGCTGAGATTGTAAGACGCACTCAGGGCCCAGAGGAATCAATGGGAGTATACGTGTCGGTTATGGAGGGATTATTCCGACGACGTGCTATACCCTGTTCGGAAGAGGAAAAGCTGAGGATCCTCCGGCGAAACATCGCCCGGTTCTACCAGACACAGCTAGCTTTAACCCCTGTCCGGACGGTGGCTGATTTGGTTCGTGTGGGACGGACCTTAGAAGCTACCCGCGTAACGGTGGAGGCATATTTACCACCCCCTACTCGAAGGACCCAGCGGCTGTTAGAGCCGGACCTGGCGTACGTAGAGGGTCCAGAAAGAGGTAGTTTAGCGTCAATGCAGGTGAATGTTAGCCACTGCTGGAATTGTCGGCGTAGTGGTCATTTCTCCCGGAACTGCCCTGAACCACTCAGGTGTTTTGGCTGTGGTCGCATAGGCGCTCGGAAAGCTATCTGTCCGAACTGTCGAGGTGATGCAAACCGTAATAGCAGGGGGCAGATGGTGAGGAGTCATAACGAGAGGCCTGAACAAGGAGTCACTGGCAACCGAGGGGTACAACAACAATCTGCGGGAAACGGGGGGCGTGTTCAGTAGGCGGCCGTCTGAACACTTTGAACCAGACGGGAAGGGCCGCACATTTGACTTACTTACTAGACAAGAAGCAAGGGGACAACAGACCGCACCTAACGGTGGATATTCTGGGACACAGATTCCAAGGACTCTTAGATTCCGGCGCATCTTGCACAGTAGTGGGAGCAGAAGGTTGGCGGATCTTGGAGAACCTGGGAGTAGAGCTTTTGGAGACTGACCAACGGACTATACGCATGGCCAATGACCAAGGCTGTCCAGTCACGGGGACGGCGGTTATCCCATTCAGATTGAAGGGAAAGTTGGAGTGGCTGCGGGTTTTGGTAGTTACCTCCCTACCTCAGTCTCTAATTCTGGGCGTGGACTTTTCTAAAAGATTCGGGCTGGTGGTCCGATTGAGTGAAGATAGTTGGGACTTCGTATGCGCAATGCAACAGGTGGAAGGAGAACAGCTTAAGGCACTGGATCGACTGACTATTGCCGAAAAAGATACACTACATAAACTACTGACAGAGGAATTTAGTCTAATGGGGGCAGGGATCGGCTGCACAACACGGGTAGAACATGTCATAAAGACCGACTCTCCACCGATAAAACAACGCTACTATCCCGTCTCCCCAGCGGTTCAGAAGCACATCGACGCCGAGCTGAATGACATGTTGGCACAGGGAATAGTAGAAGCCTCAGTAAGCCCTTGGGCCTCGCCCACACTACTGGTGAAGAAGAGGGACGGCACCTATCGGTTTTGTGTTGATTACCGAAAGCTTAATCGAGTTACGGAACATGACGCCTATCCTATCCCCTATGTATCAGCCACGCTGGATAAGCTGAGAGAGGCCAAGTTATTGTCGTCTCTCGACATCAAGTCTGCCTATTGGCAAGTCCCCATGGCTGAGCAATCGAAGAAGTTTACGGCCTTTACCGTACCACATCGGGGACTTTACCAATTCCGACGAATGCCTTTTGGGTTGCAAAATGCGCCTGCAACATGGCAGCGATTGATCGACCAAGTTCTAGGCCCCGATCTAGAGCCTTACGTCTTTACGTATTTGGACGATATAATTGTGGTGACCCAGACCTTTTCCAAGCATATGGAAATTCTGCGGGAAGTTTTTGAGCGTCTGAGGAAGGCTGGGTTGAGGGTTTCTCACGAAAAATGTGAATTCTGTCGTCCACAATTAAAATACTTGGGCTATGTGGTGGACGAAAAAGGTTTGAATGTGGACCCCGATAAAGTCAAGTGCGTGATGGAAATTCCTTCCCCTACCACCGTGAAAGGAGTAAGGCAGTTTTTAGGGATGTTATCCTGGTATCGGCGCTTCATACCGGATTTTGCCACACTTACATCGCCACTAACCAACCTTTTGAAGAAGAATCAAAAATACGTGTGGACACAAGAATGCGAGAATGCCTTTGCACAAGCAAAGATGAAATTAGCTACCGCACCGATCCTTACGTGTCCGGATTACCACCTGCCCTTTTACATTCAGACCGATGCTTCGGAACATGGGGTTGGAGCTGTGCTTACTCAACAACACTCCGAGGGGGAGAAGGTCATTTGCTACCTTAGTCGTTCATTGACAAAGGCGGAGCGGAAATACTCCACGACCGAGAAGGTAGTACTGTGGGCGATCGAGAAACTAAGGCCGTATGTGGAGGGGACGAAATTTTCAGTGATCACGGACCATTACTCGTTGGTGTGGTTACATAACCTAAAAGACCCCACGGGACGTTTGGCTAGGTGGGCAGTCCGGCTTCAACAATATAATTTCGAGATCGTTCACAGGAAGGGTAAGGAACACTTGGTACCCGACGCGTTATCCCGAATGCTACCCCGTGTAGAGATCGCAGCGATTGAGCCGTTAGGAGATAAATGGTATGAGGCTATGAAAAAAAAAGTGGAATGCGCACCTGAGCGCTATGCGGATTGGCGGGTGATGGATACCGCTTTGTGGAAGCATTCGCCTGGGCGAAACCCGGAACTGGAGGGATCAGCAGCTTGGAAAAGAGTGGTGCCGAAAGCGGAAAGGAGGGAAGTGATGTACCGTTGCCATGACGACCCGAAGGCAGGACACATGGGAGTCTCTCGCACTTTAGGACGAGTCACAGAGAGTTATTACTGGCCAAAGATGGCAGCGGATGTGAGTAATCATGTCAGGAAATGTAAAATTTGCCAGGCTAATAAGGTTGAAAGAAGGGCCCCAGGGGGGTTGATGGTCTCCCGGAGTGGAGAGCCCCAGCAACCCTGGGATATGGTCTGCGTGGATTTAGTGGGACCCCTGCCAAGATCTAGTCGTGGACACACTTTCATCCTGACCGTTCTGGACTATGTCTCGAAATTCACCTTACTATTCCCGTTACGCCAAGCGACGGCCTCTGCGGTTACTCGCGTACTCGAGGATCAGGTGTTCCTGCTGTTCGGAGCACCAAAATGGTTAGTATGTGATAATGGCGTCCAGTTTAGGAGCAAGCTACTTCAACGCATGACCGCATCGTATGGAGTGGAAATAAAATTCACGGCCCTATACCACCCCCAAGCTAATCCGGCCGAACGTCGAAACCAAGACATCAAGCGGATGTTGCGGTCCTATGTCGCTGACAATCACCGAGACTGGGACCGAAATCTGGCGAAGATTGCGTGCGCATTGCGCACGTATAGGCACGAAGTGACGCAGGTTACCCCGTACTTCCTTAATTTCGGCAGAGAGATGCTGACACTCCACGAGAAGGGGCCTCGGCCCACCGACGGAGGGGAGGACCTGAGACCGGAATTGAGAGCGTTGAAGCTACGTGAAATCCAGGAGGACGTCGTGCAGCGTATGAGGCGTGCAACTCAGCTGAGTGCGAGAAGATATAATCTCCGTAGACGTGAGGTGACCTTTGAGGAAGGTGACCCGGTCTGGCGGAAAAACTTCTCTCTTTCCGACGCGGCCAAGTTTTATTCGTCTAAACTGGCGCCCGAATACCTCGGACCTTTTTGGGTGGATAAACGCGTTTCAGGGTGGAATGTACCAATTTTGATGAACATTGATCATTCGAACCGAATTCATATAAGAAGTTAAACTAATTTCACTAACCTGTTCTTTTGACAAATCTTTTCCTTTGACAAATGCACCCGAAAAGTCGAGAAAAGAAGTTCGATCACGCACGTGTGATGTTGTAATTTTTAAGAGTCTTCGTCCGCCCACGCTGTGATATTGTAATTTTAAGAGCTTTCGTCCGCACACGCTGTGATATTGTAATTTTACGAGCCTTCGTCCGCACACGCTGTGATATTGTAATTTTAAGAGCCTTCGTCCGCACACGCTGTGATATTGTAATTTTAAGAGCCTTCGTCCGCACACGCTGCTGGTTCGATGCAAAAAGCGCCAGAAAAGTCGAGAAAAGAAGTTCGATCACGCACCTGTGATTTTATAATTGTTAAAAGCCTTCGTCCGCACACGTTGCTGGTCGATTCAAAAAGCCAAGCGCCAGAAAAGTCGAGGAAAGAATTTCGATCACGCACCTGTGGTTTTATAATTGTTAAGAGCCTTCGTCCGCACACGTTGCTGGTCGATTCAAAAAGCCAAGCGCCAGAAAAGTCGAGGAAAGAATTTCGATCACGCACCTGTGATTTTATAATTGTTAAAAGCCTTCGTCCGCACACGTTGCTGGTCGATTCAAAAAGCCAAGCGCCAGAAAAGTCGAGGAAAGAATTTCGATCACGCACCTGTGATTTTATAATTGTTAAAAGCCTTCGTCCGCACACGTTGCTGGTCGATTCAAAAAGCCAAGCGCCAGAAAAGTCGAGGAAAGAATTTCGATCACGCACCTGTGATTTTATAATTGTTAAAAGCCTTCGTCCGCACACGTTGCTGGTCGATTCAAAAAGCCAAGCGCCAGAAAAGTCGAGGAAAGAATTTCGATCACGCACCTGTGATTTTATAATTGTTAAAAGCCTTCGTCCGCACACGTTACTGGTCGATTCAAAAAGAAAGCTACCGCCGAGATTGCTTTCTCATCCAGCCTCTGACCACCGGTACTTTTTCTCGATTCCAGTTATTTCCCTTTTTCCCGCATGTCAGCTGAATTTCCCTTGCATGCGCCATGAGAGTGCGTTCAATGTTATGCTCACATTTGCCACCCGAGACACTCACCAGCTGTCAGTGCACGAACCAGGCCAAAGTGTATAGAAAGCGAAGTAGGTGCACCTTTTCCCTTTACATATTCCCGAGTGCTTTTACTAAATCAATTCCTCCGACGTGAACGTCGCCATCATTATTGATTTAACGCGATGAGGCGGAGTGAGGCTGCGCAGTACTTCGGAGCAGCGGGTGTACACGAGTTCGCCGATTGACATGTGGACGTATGTGCCCCTTTGTCGTCTTGTTCCTTACGGACTAGCGTCATATTAACCTTAGAAACAAACTTAATCGCCTAGTTGCATATGCTACCTCGTCGGCACCCGGTAAGTATATTACACAAACCGGGTGTGACGATGCCCTATCGTCCTATGAGTGGTGGTTACATTCGTGCCCTACTAGATTGAGTGGTGGCTCCGCGAAATATATTGGGGCAGCCTTTCTAGTGTATGTTACCCCGTAACAGCTCCCCCTTCCCCAAAAAAAAAAGGATTTCCCGGAAATCCTTTTACGCGTGCTGAGCCCGCGGTTTCCTTCTAGTGAGACTACTTTTACTTTCGTTACGAGCTTCCGCGTTTAACCTATAGTTCCAATTCCGATCTAATCCCCGTTCGCTTAACTTTGATGCTCAGTCCCGAAGGTTAATCCTAGTCTTTTTCGAAACTAACCGTAGATCGATCCGTATTCTTAGCACAACCCGGTATTCATGCGCTTAATCCTAAATATAAATTCAAATTCAGAACGATAATTCGGTTCGAGTTCAAATAATACTCAAATCTGGTTCTAATCCAACTTAGTCGCGAATAATCCTAATTCTAGTCCCAATTTTAGTCCTAATTCTAGTCCCAATTCTAGTCCTAATTCTAGTCCCAATTCTAGTCCCAATTTTAGTCCTAATTCTTGGATACAATCCCATTTTCGTATCCATAAACCTACATCAAGACTCAATTTTAACTGTAGTCTGATTTATGCGCAGCTAATTCTTACTCTTGATCTAAAGTTGACCTATTAGGACTACTGTTAGTCCACTTTAGTTTTAATCCAGGTTCTACGTTTGCACAAGCCGAACTTCCTACGAGCTTTCCTACCTTCCTTTTTAGATTTCGCTTACTGACTGTACTTTATTCATTCTCTAAAATTCTAACGCTATCACTTATTCTATTTATCCGCAAATTTCTAATTCTGACTTCCTGAGTGTTTGAAAATTCTAATACCTATCCTAGCTCTATTAATTCGTAAATCCTAATAACAGCTCTACTTGTATTAATTCGAAAACGAGTTAATACTAACCTTACTCGTAACTAACGTCCCCCTTGATTCCGGACTAATACTAAGGTCCTGCTCCATTCGGAGGAGTTTTCTATGCCACAACTATTCTAGATATCCCTTGGACTCATACCTTGTAACAGAAAATCTTCCTCTCCTTACCTTCTTCCATTACTAATTCTGATCATATTCTGAGACTAATAGCCAAACGCCTAGCCTAATTTGTATGTCACAATGATTTACCTTCTTGTCCAAGTTCATTCATTCTATTCGTGTAACTGTTTCTGCTTGTGTTTATCTAATTATTTCTATTTCACTCTAATTCTAGCCAATTCCATCCAACTATGCGTTCCTACCCAATCTGAGTTGATCCTATCTAAATCTACTAACTTCCCTTAATCTGTAGTTACCAATATCTTATATCTTAGCCAATACTCCTTAACCCTACTAAATTTCCCACTATCTCTAGGTATTACTATCTATTCTTAGCGAATACTAACTAACTAAGTCTACTAACTTCCCACCTATCTCTCCGTGTTACTTCATTTCATTACCCTATTTTTTTTTTTAAATTCACGTACTCATTCTCACTTTCACGGTTTATTTTTAGCTTCTTGGTGATGTCTAGTAACGAGCGCCAAGCGAACCTAATCAACAAGCGGCGAAACACAAACCTACGGGTCGAACGGAGCTAAGGGCGACTCGACGATCGAGTTTAAGGCTTAAGTGATAAGGCTTAGGTTATACCGTTCTGCTATTTTAGCTTAGCATCTCTTCCTCCTTTTCGAGCTTGTAAAAGTAAGTTTAAATTCTCGGTCTTCGATGTATAAGTGTGACTCTTAAGGCTTATATGTTTAAGTCTATACCCTAAGTCTGAGATTTTAAGTAGTCCTATCCCGGAATCTTTTATTCGACATATTTCTTTAGATCTTTGACGTGCCATGTTCCCGCGTCTTTTCCCATTTCGTTCCTCAAGCGATAAGTCCACCCTGAAACGCGTTTATCCACCCAAAAAGGTCCGAGGTATTCGGGCGCCAGTTTAGACGAATAAAACTTGGCCGCGTCGGAAAGAGAGAAGTTTTTCCGCCAGACCGGGTCACCTTCCTCAAAGGTCACCTCACGTCTACGGAGATTATATCTTCTCGCACTCAGCTGAGTTGCACGCCTCATACGCTGCACGACGTCCTCCTGGATTTCACGTAGCTTCAACGCTCTCAATTCCGGTCTCAGGTCCTCCCCTCCGTCGGTGGGCCGAGGCCCCTTCTCGTGGAGTGTCAGCATCTCTCTGCCGAAATTAAGGAAGTACGGGGTAACCTGCGTCACTTCGTGCCTATACGTGCGCAATGCGCACGCAATCTTCGCCAGATTTCGGTCCCAGTCTCGGTGATTGTCAGCGACATAGGACCGCAACATCCGCTTGATGTCTTGGTTTCGACGTTCGGCCGGATTAGCTTGGGGGTGGTATAGGGCCGTGAATTTTATTTCCACTCCATACGATGCGGTCATGCGTTGAAGTAGCTTGCTCCTAAACTGGACGCCATTATCACATACTAACCATTTTGGTGCTCCGAACAGCAGGAACACCTGATCCTCGAGTACGCGAGTAACCGCAGAGGCCGTCGCTTGGCGTAACGGGAATAGTAAGGTGAATTTCGAGACATAGTCCAGAACGGTCAGGATGAAAGTGTGTCCACGACTAGATCTTGGCAGGGGTCCCACTAAATCCACGCAGACCATATCCCAGGGTTGCTGGGGCTCTCCACTCCGGGAGACCATCAACCCCCCTGGGGCCCTTCTTTCAACCTTATTAGCCTGGCAAATTTTACATTTCCTGACATGATTACTCACATCCGCTGCCATCTTTGGCCAGTAATAACTCTCTGTGGCTCGTCCTAAAGTGCGAGAGACTCCCATGTGTCCTGCCTTCGGGTCGTCATGGCAACGGTACATCACTTCCCTCCTTTCCGCTTTCGGCACCACTCTTTTCCAAGCTGCTGATCCCTCCAGTTCCGGGTATCGCCCAGGCGAATGCTTCCACAAAGCGGTATCCATCACCCGCCAATCCGCATAGCGCTCAGGTGCGCATTCCACTTTTTTTTTTCATAGCCTCATACCATTTATCTCCTAACGGCTCAATCGCTGCGATCTCTACACGGGGTAGCATTCGGGATAACGCGTCGGGTACCAAGTGTTCCTTACCCTTCCTGTGAACGATCTCGAAATTATATTGTTGAAGCCGGACTGCCCACCTAGCCAAACGTCCCGTGGGGTCTTTTAGGTTATGTAACCACACCAACGAGTAATGGTCCGTGATCACTGAAAATTTCGTCCCCTCCACATACGGCCTTAGTTTCTCGATCGCCCACAGTACTACCTTCTCGGTCGTGGAGTATTTCCGCTCCGCCTTTGTCAATGAACGACTAAGGTAGCAAATGACCTTCTCCCCCTCGGAGTGTTGTTGAGTAAGCACAGCTCCAACCCCATGTTCCGAAGCATCGGTCTGAATGTAAAAGGGCAGGTGGTAATCCGGACACGTAAGGATCGGTGCGGTAGCTAATTTCATCTTTGCTTGTGCAAAGGCATTCTCGCATTCTTGTGTCCACACGTATTTTTGATTCTTCTTCAAAAGGTTGGTTAGTGGCGATGTAAGTGTGGCAAAATCCGGTATGAAGCGCCGATACCAGGATAACATCCCTAAAAACTGCCTTACTCCTTTCACGGTGGTAGGGGAAGGAATTTCCATCACGCACTTGACTTTATCGGGGTCCACATTCAAACCTTTTTCGTTCACCACATAGCCCAAGTATTTTAATTGTGGACGACAGAATTCACATTTTTCGCGAGAAACCCTCAACCCAGCCTTCCTCAGACGCTCAAAAACTTCCCGCAGAATTTCCATATGCTTGGAAAAGGTCTGGGTCACCACAATTATATCGTCCAAATACGTAAAGACGTAAGGCTCTAGATCGGGGCCTAGAACTTGGTCGATCAATCGCTGCCATGTTGCAGGCGCATTTTGCAACCCAAAAGGCATTCGTCGGAATTGGTAAAGTCCCCGATGTGGTACGGTAAAGGCCGTAAACTTCTTCGATTGCTCAGCCATGGGGACTTGCCAATAGGCAGACTTGATGTCGAGAGACGACAATAACTTGGCCTCTCTCAGCTTGTCCAGCGTGGCTGATACATAGGGGATAGGATAGGCGTCATGTTCCGTAACTCGATTAAGCTTTCGGTAATCAACACAAAACCGATAGGTGCCGTCCCTCTTCTTCACCAGTAGTATGGGCGAGGCCCAAGGGCTTACTGAGGCTTCTACTATTCCCTGTGCCAACATGTCATTCAGCTCGGTGTCGATGTGCTTCTGAACCGCTGGGGAGACGGGATAGTAGCGTTGTTTTATCGGTGGAGAGTCGGTCTTTATGACATGTTCTACCCGTGTTGTGCAGCCGATCCCTGCCCCCATTAGACTAAATTCCTCTGTCAGTAGTTTATGTAGTGTATCTTTTTCGGCAATAGTCAGTCGATCCAGTGCCTTAAGCTGTTCTCCTTCCACCTGTTGCATTGCGCATACGAAGTCCCAACTATCTTCACTCAATCGGACCACCAGCCCGAATCTTTTAGAAAAGTCCACGCCCAGAATTAGAGACTGAGGTAGGGAGGTAACTACCAAAACCCGCAGCCACTCCAACTTTCCCTTCAATCTGAATGGGATAACCGCCGTCCCCGTGACTGGACAGCCTTGGTCATTGGCCATGCGTATAGTCCGTTGGTCAGTCTCCAAAAGCTCTACTCCCAGGTTCTCCAAGATCCGCCAACCTTCTGCTCCCACTACTGTGCAAGATGCGCCGGAATCTAAGAGTCCTTGGAATCTGTGTCCCAAAATATCCACCGTTAGGTGCGGTCTGTTGTCCCCTTGCTTCTTGTCTAGTAAGTAAGTCAAATGTGCGGCCCTTCCCGTCTGGTTCAAAGTGTTCAGACGGCCGCCTACTGAACACGCCCCCCGTTTCCCGCAGATTGTTGTTGTACCCCTCGGTTGCCAGTGACTCCTTGTTCAGGCCTCTCGTTATGACTCCTCACCATCTGCCCCCTGCTATTACGGTTTGCATCACCTCGACAGTTCGGACAGGTAGCTTTCCGAGCGCCTATGCGACCACAGCCAAAACACCTGAGTGGTTCAGGGCAGTTCCGGGAGAAATGACCACTACGCCGACAATTCCAGCAGTGGCTAACATTCACCTGCATTGACGCTAAACTACCTCTTTCTGGACCCTCTACGTACGCCAGGTCCGGCTCTAACAGCCGCTGGGTCCTTCGAGTAGGGGGTGGTAAATATGCCTCCACCGTTACGCGGGTAGCTTCTAAGGTCCGTCCCACACGAACCAAATCAGCCACCGTCCGGACAGGGGTTAAAGCTAGCTGTGTCTGGTAGAACGGGGCGATGTTTCGCCGGAGGATCCTCAGCTTTTCCTCTTCCGAACAGGGTATAGCACGTCGTCGGAATAATCCCTCCATAACCGACACGTATACTCCCATTGATTCCTCTGGGCCCTGAGTGCGTCTTACAATCTCAGCGAGCAAGCGATCGTCATAGTCGGGCGGCAGGAATTCCGCCCGCATCTCCTGTACTAGTTCCTGCCATGAACTCACCCTGGAACGATTCGCACGGAACCAGACCAACGCCTTCCCCTCAAACATTTCCACCGCCGATTGAAAAAGTTGCCGAGAGGAGACTCCTCTCGCCTCCCGGAGCTCTTCCACCCGCTCGAGGAATGCACTCAAAGACCCAGAGTCACCACTGTAACGTAGTCCCCATTTGGAGACGTCTTGGCCCTTAGTGACCACAGAAGAAGTCCTAGGTGTAGAGAAAAGAGGAGTACCCGGGTCGGCCACCCCTGGTATGGGTTCGTTAGCTATAGCTGCCTCTTGCTCGGCGGCAACACCTCCGCCAAGTGCTGCTGCCCGGTCGCTCACATGACCATCATTTAACGCTCCTTCTGAATCTCCGCATCCGTCCTCTCCCTCTGCTTTGACCAGAAGCTCTCCCATTGCCATTATCAGTTGAGCCCTGATTTTTTGGGTCTCATCGTTCATCTCTCCTCCTTCGTATTGGGCGTTCTTCAATCGTCTCACCTCAAATTCAATTTTTGACCTGATTTTCAAAAATTCTGACGCCTGTGTATTTCCTGAAAAAATCGCGGTCAGTGCTCGGATCTCGTCCAGTTTCTCCTTCACTGCAGTGATATCTTCGTCTAGGGTATAGGGGTAATCCCGCACTGACACCAGGGAAACATCCATCGATGCCTCCGCTCTCAAAGCCACCCGTAGGGTCTTCCTCATTGTTTCCACGGTACCGACAGGTTGTCCCCGGATCTCCAGCTCGTAGGTCAGCTCGTCTTTGCTCAACCGGTCGATTAGTATTCTCGATGTAGGGGCCATGATTTATATTAGGTTTTCCCTCCCGTGATATCTAAGGAAGTTTGTTTCACGCTTAAAGAAAGATTGTAAACTAAATTGAAAGGCACTAATTCTTTTAAGTTTATTTAAGTATATTAAGTAATATAACAATTCAAGAAATAATGAGGAAATTGTTTGAGGCTTCTGTGCGGCTCGCTATCTTCCTATTATGACCCAGAGTCCTCTTGATCCGCAACTTGCAACTCCTTCCTGGTACTCTCTAGGCACTCCAGTTCCGTCCTTGTCCATCGGTCAGTCCCTCAGAGTTTGACCACTTTTGACCGGCACTGTCACAGGCACTTTCACTTCAAATCGTGTTAACAAAAAATTGGTGTTGACCAAAGTTATCGAAACAACGTGATTCGATCACCGTTATATTTCCCGTTAGGGCCCCACGTTGGGCGCCAATATATTACCCATCCGACCTTTTCGGGGGGCTCCGACTTCGGATAGGTCCACTTGGTTCCCGGGTTCGCTCAATGGAGATTGGGCGTGGGCGCCACTCACTCACCCAGTGGGGGACCTCGAGCCGTGGAGTGAGGTTTGGCTCTCCGATGTCAGTGGGGCCCTGCCTTAGTTAAAAACTCGCCCCCAAGCTCTGCTAAACCGGCCTCGACCAATTGTATGGCAGCCTCGATCAAATTCAGAACCTGCCACGGTAGGCTTGACTCGAATCGAGCTCAAGTTCGGATCTTCGTCCCAGATCCCTGGTCGGAATATGCGCGGCCCTTGGCCAATAACTACAATACCCTACTTCCGAACGTTTTTAACTCAGACTCCCGATCGCGGATCTTTCTACCTTCAATTATCGTGCTTAATTCCCCGTATTCGTTTCACTTATTTTTCACTCTGACTCACTCTGAACTATTCACAATTAAATTTACTCTTAGAATTTTTCTTTTTATTCATTTCAATATTCCATTTCTTGCATTTCTCTCAAGTCACAAAAGCTAGATCAACATAATAACCCTAATGTTGGGTAATACCACTCTAGATGCCACCACTCAATCTGTACAATTAAATGTTACACTTCACTAAATTCTATCAGCTAACCTTTCACTTATGTACCAATTTTGATGAACATTGATCATTCGAACCGAATTCATATAAGAAGTTAAACTAATTTCACTAACCTGTTCTTTTGACAAATCTTTTCCTTTGACAAAAGCATCCGAAAAGTCGAGAAAAGAAGTTCGATCACGCACGTGTGATGTTGTAATTTTTAAGAGTCTTCGTCCGCCCACGCTGTGATATTGTAATTTTAAGAGCCTTCGTCCGCACACGCTGTGATATTGTAATTTTACGAGCCTTCGTCCGCACACGCTGTGATATTGCAATTTTAAGAGCCTTCGTCCGCACACGCTGTGATATTGTAATTTTAAGAGCCTTCGTCCGCACACGCTGCTGGTTCGATGCAAAAAGCGCCAGAAAAGTCGAGAAAAGAAGTTCGATCACGCACCTGTGATTTTATAATTGTTAAAAGCCTTCGTCCGCACACGTTGCTGGTCGATTCAAAAAGCCAAGCGCCAGAAAAGTCGAGGAAAGAATTTCGATCACGCACCTGTGGTTTTATAATTGTTAAGAGCCTTCGTCCGCACACGTTGCTGGTCGATTCAAAAAGCCAAGCGCCAGAAAAGTCGAGGAAAGAATTTCGATCACGCACCTGTGATTTTATAATTGTTAAAAGCCTTCGTCCGCACACGTTGCTGGTCGATTCAAAAAGCCAAGCGCCAGAAAAGTCGTGGAAAGAATTTCGATCACGCACCTGTGATTTTATAATTGTTAAAAGCCTTCGTCTGCACACGTTGCTGGTCGATTCAAAAAGCCAAGCGCCAGAAAAGTCGAGGAAAGAATTTCGATCACGCACCTGTGATTTTATAATTGTTAAAAGCCTTCGTCCGCACACGTTGCTGGTCGATTCAAAAAGCCAAGCGCCAGAAAAGTCGAGGAAAGAATTTCGATCACGCACCTGTGATTTTATAATTGTTAAAAGCCTTCGTCCGCACACGTTGCTGGTCGATTCAAAAAGAAAGCTACCGCCGAGATTGCTTTCTCATCCAGCCTCTGACCACCAGTACTTTTTCTCGATTCCAGTTATTTCCCTTTTTCCCGCATGTCAGCTGAATTTCCCTTGCATGCGCCACGAGAGTGCGTTCAATGTTATGCTTACATTTGCCACCCGAGACACTCACCAGCTGTCAGTGCACGAACCAGGCCAAAGTGTATAGAAAGCGAAGTAGGTGCACCTTTTCCCTTTACATATTCCCGAGTGCTTTTACTAAATCAATTCCTCCGACGTGAACGTCGCCATCATTATTGATTTAACGCGATGAGGCGGAGTGAGGCTGCGCAGTACTTCGGAGCAGCGGGTGTACACGAGTTCGCCGATTGACATGTGGACGTATGTGCCCCTTTGTCGTCTTGTTCCTTACGGACTAGCGTCATATTAACCTTAGAAACAAACTTAATCGCCTAGTTGCATATGCTACCTCGTCGGCACCCGGTAAGTATATTACACAAACCGGGTGTGACGATGCCCTATCGTCCTATGAGTGGTGGTTACATTCGTGCCCTACTAGATTGAGTGGTGGCTCCGCGAAATATATTGGGGCAGCCTTTCTAGTGTATGTTACCCCGTAACAGCTCCCCCTTCCCCAAAAAAAAAAGGATTTCCCGGAAGTCCTTTTACGCGTGCTGAGCCCGCGGTTTCCTTCTAGTGAGACTACTTTTACTTTTGTTACGAGCTTCCGCGTTTAACCTATAGTTCCAATTCCGATCTAATCCCCGTTCGCTTAACTTTGATGCTCAGTCCCGAAGGTTAATCCTAGTCTTTTTCGAAACTAACCGTAGATCGATCCGTATTCTTAGCACAACCCGGTATTCATGCGCTTAATCCTAAATATAAATTCAAATTCAGAACGATAATTCGGTTCGAGTTCAAATAATACTCAAATCTGGTTCTAATCCAACTTAGTCGCGAATAATCCTAATTCTAGTCCCAATTTTAGTCCTAATTCTAGTCCCAATTCTAGTCCTAATTCTAGTCCCAATTCTAGTCCCAATTTTAGTCCTAATTCTTGGATACAATCCCATTTTCGTATCCATAAACCTACATCAAGACTCAATTTTAACTGTAGTCTGATTTATGCGCAGCTAATTCTTACTCTTGATCTAAAGTTGACCTATTAGGACTACTGTTAGTCCACTTTAGTTTTAATCCAGGTTCTACGTTTGCACAAGCCGAACTTCCTACGAGCTTTCCTACCTTCCTTTTTAGATTTCGCTTACTGACTGTACTTTATTCATTCTCTAAAATTCTAACGCTATCACTTATTCTATTTATCCGCAAATTTCTAATTCTGACTTCCTGAGTGTTTGAAAATTCTAATACCTATCCTAGCTCTATTAATTCGTAAATCCTAATAACAGCTCTACTTGTATTAATTCGAAAACGAGTTAATACTAACCTTACTCGTAACTAACGTCCCCCTTGATTCCGGACTAATACTAAGGTCCTGCTCCATTCGGAGGAGTTTTCTATGCCACAACTATTCTAGATATCCCTTGGACTCATACCTTGTAACAGAAAATCTTCCTCTCCTTACCTTCTTCCATTACTAATTCTGATCATATTCTGAGACTAATAGCCAAACGCCTAGCCTAATTTGTATGTCACAATGATTTACCTTCTTGTCCAAGTTCATTCATTCTATTCGTGTAACTGTTTCTGCTTGTGTTTATCTAATTATTTCTATTTCACTCTAATTCTAGCCAATTCCATCCAACTATGCGTTCCTACCCAATCTGAGTTGATCCTATCTAAATCTACTAACTTCCCTTAATCTGTAGTTACCAATATCTTATATCTTAGCCAATACTCCTTAACCCTACTAAATTTCCCACTATCTCTAGGTATTACTATCTATTCTTAGCGAATACTAACTAACTAAGTCTACTAACTTCCCACCTATCTCTCCGTGTTACTTCATTTCATTACCCTGTTTTTTTTTTAAATTCACGTACTCATTCTCACTTTCACGGTTTATTTTTAGCTTCTTGGTGATGTCTAGTAACGAGCGCCAAGCGAACCTAATCAACAAGCGGCGAAACACAAACCTACGGGTCGAATGGAGCTAAGGGCGACTCGACGATCGAGTTTAAGGCTTAAGTGATAAGGCTTAGGTTATACCGTTCTGCTATTTTAGCTTAGCATCTCTTTCTCCTTTTCGAGCTTGTAAAAGTAAGTTTAAATTCTCGGTCTTCGATGTATAAGTGTGACTCTTAAGGCTTATATGTTTAAGTTTATACCTTAAGTCTGAGATTTTAAGTAGTCCTACCCCGGAATCTTTTATTCGACATATTTCTTTAGATCTTTGACGTGCCATGTTCCCGCGTCTTTTCCCATTTCGTTCCTCAAGCGATAAGTCCACCCTGAAACGCGTTTATCCACCCAAAAAGGTCCGAGGTATTCGGGCGCCAGTTTAGACGAATAAAACTTGGCCGCGTCGGAAAGAGAGAAGTTTTTCCGCCAGACCGGGTCACCTTCCTCAAAGGTCACCTCACGTCTACGGAGATTATATCTTCTCGCACTCAGCTGAGTTGCACGCCTCATACGCTGCACGACGTCCTCCTGGATTTCACGTAGCTTCAACGCTCTCAATTCCGGTCTCAGGTCCTCCCCTCCGTCGGTGGGCCGAGGCCCCTTCTCGTGGAGTGTCAGCATCTCTCTGCCGAAATTAAGGAAGTACGGGGTAACCTGCGTCACTTCGTGCCTATACGTGCGCAATGCGCACGCAATCTTCGCCAGATTTCGGTCCCAGTCTCGGTGATTGTCAGCGACATAGGACCGCAACATCCGCTTGATGTCTTGGTTTCGACGTTCGGCCGGATTAGCTTGGGGGTGGTATAGGGCCGTGAATTTTATTTCCACTCCATACGATGCGGTCATGCGTTGAAGTAGCTTGCTCCTAAACTGGACGCTATTATCACATACTAACCATTTTGGTGCTCCGAACAGCAGGAACACCTGATCCTCGAGTACGCGAGTAACCGCAGAGGCCGTCGCTTGGCGTAACGGGAATAGTAAGGTGAATTTCGAGACATAGTCCAGAACGGTCAGGATGAAAGTGTGTCCACGACTAGATCTTGGCAGGGGTCCCACCAAATCCACGCAGACCATATCCCAGGGTTGCTGGGGCTCTCCACTCCGGGAGACCATCAACCCCCCTGGGGCCCTTCTTTCAACCTTATTAGCCTGGCAAATTTTACATTTCCTGACATGATTACTCACATCCGCTGCCATCTTTGGCCAGTAATAACTCTCTGTGACTCGTCCTAAAGTGCGAGAGACTCCCATGTGTCCTGCCTTCGGGTCGTCATGGCAACGGTACATCACTTCCCTCCTTTCCGCTTTCGGCACCACTCTTTTCCAAGCTGCTGATCCCTCCAGTTCCGGGTATCGCCCAGGCGAATGCTTCCACAAAGCGGTATCCATCACCCGCCAATCCGCATAGCGCTCAGGTGCGCATTCCACTTTTTTTTTCATAGCCTCATACCATTTATCTCCTAACGGCTCAATCGCTGCGATCTCTACACGGGGTAGCATTCGGGATAACGCGTCGGGTACCAAGTGTTCCTTACCCTTCCTGTGAACGATCTCGAAATTATATTGTTGAAGCCGGACTGCCCACCTAGCCAAACGTCCCGTGGGGTCTTTTAGGTTATGTAACCACACCAACGAGTAATGGTCCGTGATCACTGAAAATTTCGTCCCCTCCACATACGGCCTTAGTTTCTCGATCGCCCACAGTACTACCTTCTCGGTCGTGGAGTATTTCCGCTCCGCCTTTGTCAATGAACGACTAAGGTAGCAAATGACCTTCTCCCCCTCGGAGTGTTGTTGAGTAAGCACAGCTCCAACCCCATGTTCCGAAGCATCGGTCTGGATGTAAAAGGGCAGGTGGTAATCCGGACACGTAAGGATCGGTGCGGTAGCTAATTTCATCTTTGCTTGTGCAAAGGCATTCTCGCATTCTTGTGTCCACACGTATTTTTGATTCTTCTTCAAAAGGTTGGTTAGTGGCGATGTAAGTGTGGCAAAATCCGGTATGAAGCGCCGATACCAGGATAACATCCCTAAAAACTGCCTTACTCCTTTCACGGTGGTAGGGGAAGGAATTTCCATCACGCACTTGACTTTATCGGGGTCCACATTCAAACCTTTTTCGTCCACCACATAGCCCAAGTATTTTAATTGTGGACGACAGAATTCACATTTTTCGCGAGAAACCCTCAACCCAGCCTTCCTCAGACGCTCAAAAACTTCCCGCAGAATTTCCATATGCTTGGAAAAGGTCTGGGTCACCACAATTATATCGTCCAAATACGTAAAGACGTAAGGCTCTAGATCGGGGCCTAGAACTTGGTCGATCAATCGCTGCCATGTTGCAGGCGCATTTTGCAACCCAAAAGGCATTCGTCGGAATTGGTAAAGTCCCCGATGTGGTACGGTAAAGGCCGTAAACTTCTTCGATTGCTCAGCCATGGGGACTTGCCAATAGGCAGACTTGATGTCGAGAGACGACAAAAACTTGGCCTCTCTCAGCTTATCCAGCGTGGCTGATACATAGGGGATAGGATAGGCGTCATGTTCCGTAACTCGATTAAGCTTTCGGTAATCAACACAAAACCGATAGGTGCCGTCCTTCTTCTTCACCAGTAGTATGGGCGAGGCCCAAGGGCTTACTGAGGCTTCTACTATTCCCTGTGCCAACATGTCATTCAGCTCGGCGTCGATGTGCTTCTGAACCGCTGGGGAGACGGGATAGTAGCGTTGTTTTATCGGTGGAGAGTCGGTCTTTATGACATGTTCTACCCGTGTTGTGCAGCCGATCCCTGCCCCCATTAGACTAAATTCCTCTGTCAGTAGTTTATGTAGTGTATCTTTTTCGGCAATAGTCAGTCGATCCAGTGCCTTAAGCTGTTCTCCTTCCACCTGTTGCATTGCGCATACGAAGTCCCAACTATCTTCACTCAATCGGACCACCAGCCCGAATCTTTTAGAAAAGTCCACGCCCAGAATTAGAGACTGAGGTAGGGAGGTAACTACCAAAACCCGCAGCCACTCCAACTTTCCCTTCAATCTGAATGGGATAACCGCCGTCCCCGTGACTGGACAGCCTTGGTCATTGGCCATGCGTATAGTCCGTTGGTCAGTCTCCAAAAGCTCTACTCCCAGGTTCTCCAAGATCCGCCAACCTTCTGCTCCCACTACTGTGCAAGATGCGCCGGAATCTAAGAGTCCTTGGAATCTGTGTCCCAGAATATCCACCGTTAGGTGCGGTCTGTTGTCCCCTTGCTTCTTGTCTAGTAAGTAAGTCAAATGTGCGGCCCTTCCCGTCTGGTTCAAAGTGTTCAGACGGCCGCCTACTGAACACGCCCCCCGTTTCCCGCAGATTGTTGTTGTACCCCTCGGTTGCCAGTGACTCCTTGTTCAGGCCTCTCGTTATGACTCCTCACCATCTGCCCCCTGCTATTACGGTTTGCATCACCTCGACAGTTCGGACAGGTAGCTTTCCGAGCGCCTATGCGACCACAGCCAAAACACCTGAGTGGTTCAGGGCAGTTCCGGGAGAAATGACCACTACGCCGACAATTCCAGCAGTGGCTAACATTCACCTGCATTGACGCTAAACTACCTCTTTCTGGACCCTCTACGTATGCCAGGTCCGGCTCTAACAGCCGCTGGGTCCTTCGAGTAGGGGGTGGTAAATATGCCTCCACCGTTACGCGGGTAGCTTCTAAGGTCCGTCCCACACGAACCAAATCAGCCACCGTCCGGACAGGGGTTAAAGCTAGCTGTGTCTGGTAGAACGGGGCGATGTTTCGCCGGAGGATCCTCAGCTTTTCCTCTTCCGAACAGGGTATAGCACGTCGTCGGAATAATCCCTCCATAACCGACACGTATACTCCCATTGATTCCTCTGGGCCCTGAGTGCGTCTTACAATCTCAGCGAGCAAGCGATCGTCATAGTCGGGCGGCAGGAATTCCGCCCGCATCTCCTGTACTAGTTCCTGCCATGAACTCACCCTGGAACGATTCGCACGGAACCAGACCAACGCCTTCCCCTCAAACATTTCCACCGCCGATTGAAAAAGTTGCCGAGAGGAGACTCCTCTCGCCTCCCGGAGCTCTTCCACCCGCTCGAGGAATGCACTCAAAGACCCAGAGTCACCACTGTAACGTAGTCCCCATTTGGAGACGTCTTGGCCCTTAGTGACCACAGAAGAAGTCCTAGGTGTAGAGAAAAGAGGAGTACCCGGGTCGGCCACCCCTGGTATGGGTTCGTTAGCTATAGCTGCCTCTTGCTCGGCGGCAACACCTCCGCCAAGTGCTGCTGCCCGGTCGCTCACATGACCATCATTTAACGCTCCTTCTGAATCTCCGCATCCGTCCTCTCCCTCTGCTTTGACCAGAAGCTCTCCCATTGCCATTATCAGTTGAGCCCTGATTTTTTGGGTCTCATCGTTCATCTCTCCTCCTTCGTATTGGGCGTTCTTCAATCGTCTCACCCCAAATTCAATTTTTGACCTGATTTTCAAAAATTCTGACGCCTGTGTATTTCCTGAAAAAATCGCGGTCAGTGCTCGGATCTCGTCCAGTTTCTCCTTCACTGCAGTGATATCTTCGTCTAGGGTGTAGGGGTAATCCCGCACTGACACCAGGGAAACATCCATCGATGCCTCCGCTCTCAAAGCCACCCGTAGGGTCTTCCTCATTGTTTCCACGGTACCGACAGGTTGTCCCCGGATCTCCAGCTCGTAGGTCAGCTCGTCTTTGCTCAACCGGTCGATTAGTATTCTCGATGTAGGGGCCATGATTTATATTAGGTTTTCCCTCCCGTGATATCTAAGGAAGTTTGTTTCACGCTTAAAGAAAGATTGAAAACTAAATTGAAAGGCACTAATTCTTTTAAGTTTATTTAAGTATATTAAGTAATATAACAATTCAAGAAATAATGAGGAAATTGTTTGAGGCTTCTGTGCGGCTCGCTATCTTCCTATTATGACCCAGAGTCCTCTTGATCCGCAACTTGCAACTCCTTCCTGGTACTCTCTAGTCACTCCAGTTCCGTCCTTGTCTATCGGTCAGTCCCTCAGAGTTTGACCACTTTTCACCGGCACTGTCACAGGCACTTTCACTTCAAATCGTGTTAACAAAAAATTGGTGTTGACCAAAGTTATCGAAACAACGTGATTCGATCACCGTTATATTTCCCGTTAGGGCCCCACGTTGGGCGCCAATTTATTACCCACCCGACCTTTTCGGGGGGCTCCGACTTCGGATAGGTCCACTTGGGTCCCGGGTTCGCTCAATGGAGATTGGGCGTGGGCGCCACTCACTCACCCAGTGGGGGACCTCGAGCCGTGGAGTGAGGTTCGGCTCTCCGATGTCAGTGGGGCCCTGCCTTAGTTAAAAACTCGCCCCCAAGCTCTGCTAAACCGGCCTCGACCAATTGTATGGCAGCCTCGATCAAATTCAGAACCTGCCACGGTAGGCTTGACTCGAATCGAGCTCAAGTTCGGATCTTCGTCCCAGATCCCTAGTCGGAATATGCGCGGCCCTTGGCCAATAACTACAATACCCTACTTCCGAACGTTTTTAACTCAGACTCCCGATCGCGGATCTTTCTACCTTCAATTATCGTGCTTAATTCCCCGTATTCGTTTCAGAAGCTCGTTTCACTTATTTTTCACTCTGACTCACTCTGAACTATTCACAATTAAATTTACTCTTAGAATTTTTCTTTTTATTCATTTCAATATTCCATTTCTTGCATTTCTCTCAAGTCACAAAAGCTAGATCAACATAATAACCCTAATGTTGGGTAATACCACTCTAGATTCCACCACTCAATCTGTACAATTAAATGTTACACTTCACTAAATTCCATCAGCTAACCTTTCACTTATGTACCAATTTTGATGAACATTGATCATTCGAACCGAATTCATATAAGAAGTTAAACTAATTTCACTAACCTGTTCTTTTGACAAATCTTTTCCTTTGATAAAAGCACCCGAAAAGTCGAGAAAAGAAGTTCGATCACGCACGTGTGATGTTGTAATTTTTAAGAGTCTTCGTCCGCCCACGCTGTGATATTGTAATTTTAAGAGCCTTCGTCCGCACACGCTGTGATATTGTAATTTTACGAGCCTTCGTCCGCACACGCTGTGATATTGCAATTTTAAGAGCCTTCGTCCGCACACGCTGTGATATTGTAATTTTAAGAGCCTTCGTCCGCACACGCTGCTGGTTCGATGCAAAAAGCGCCAGAAAAGTCGAGAAAAGAAGTTCGATCACGCACCTGTGATTTTATAATTGTTAAAAGCCTTCGTCCGCACACGTTGCTGGTCGATTCAAAAAGCCAAGCGCCAGAAAAATCGAGGAAAGAATTTCGATCACGCACCTGTGGTTTTATAATTGTTAAGAGCCTTCGTCCGCACACGTTGCTGGTCGATTCAAAAAGCCAAGCGCCAGAAAAGTCGAGGAAAGAATTTCGATCACGCACCTGTGATTTTATAATTGTTAAAAGCCTTCGTCCGCACACGTTGCTGGTCGATTCAAAAAGCCAAGCGCCAGAAAAGTCGAGGAAAGAATTTCGATCACGCACCTGTGATTTTATAATTGTTAAAAGCCTTCGTCCGCACACGTTGCTGGTCGATTCAAAAAGAAAGCTACCGCCGAGATTGCTTTCTCATCCAGCCTCTGACCACCGGTACTTTTTCTCGATTCCAGTTATTTCCCTTTTTCCCGCATGTCAGCTGAATTTCCCTTGCATGCGCCACGAGAGTGCGTTCAATGTTATGCTCACATTTGCCACCCGAGACACTCACCAGCTGTCAGTGCACGAACCAGGCCAAAGTGTATAGAAAGCGAAGTAGGTGCACCTTTTCCCTTTACATATTCCCGAGTGCTTTTACTAAATCAATTCCTCCGACGTGAACGTCGCCATCATTATTGATTTAACGCGATGAGGCGGAGTGAGGCTGCGCAGTACTTCGGAGCAGCGGGTGTACACGAGTTCGCCGATTGACATGTGGACGTATGTGCCCCTTTGTCGTCTTGTTCCTTACGGACTAGCGTCATATTAACCTTAGAAACAAACTTAATCGCCTAGTTGCATATGCTACCTCGTCGGCACCCGGTAAGTATATTACACAAACCGGGTGTGACGATGCCCTATCGTCCTATGAGTGGTGGTTACATTCGTGCCCTACTAGATTGAGTGGTGGCTCCGCGAAATATATTGGGGCAGCCTTTCTAGTGTATGTTACCCCGTAACAATATACAAGTTTGAAAACTAGAGCTAATCAATCGACATCGTCATAATACCTATAAAATCACATAACCTTTTGGTACAAGTCGCGGAATAAGCCAATGAGTTCGCTTAAGTGTCCGTTTCGAAAGCTTAGCTATCTCTGGAAGCGTGAACCATTTTCGTCTTTTATTGGCAATTATTATTTTCATCCGCGCTATCTGGTGTGAAATGAGACTACTTGTGTGATTTAATACTGTGGAGCATATTAATTGAAGGTCATTTTGTGTGTTTCAAATAATTAAGTTTACTTCGCTAGTATGCTCGTGAAACTACGGGTCTATGAGGTTTAGAATTATAGCACGAATAGCCTAATCAGTGTACAAGTTTAATAAAAATAAAGAATAATGGTAAATACGGTGAAGATGCAAGAAAACTTGTACAAGATTAAAAATGGCGATAATTGACGTTGAACTAAATTTGGAAGTAACATATTAAAGAATACAATAGCTTCTAGATTAACTTGTAAATTAGATACGATCAAACGGTTTTGAACAAATCTTTTTCCACATATGTGCAGTTAGTTGAATGGAAAAAAAAATGATTCTATTTTTGTATCTTCTAAGAATAATTTCTCAATTATGAGCATAAATTCAAGTTAATTAGTTTCAGCGAATATTTAAGATTCCATTGATTCATTGTTCGGGTTGTAGAAGTTATTTTCTTTCACGCAGTCTTAAGCTTTATGCAATTGTGAAGGTGAGCGCACTTTCTAGTTTCGAAGTACGTACGTTAAATATACTTACAAATCTTCGTACGTATTCATAACGACTAGCGAATCCAATCCCGGGATCCCGGCTAATTTCTGGTGCCGAAAGTCCCGGGATTGATGAGTTCTAATCCCGGGATTTTCGGGATCAGAAATTGGCCTAGATTCCGAGGCCGGGAGTCAAGCATAATCGGCAATCAAATTGCGGCAAGACTCGAAAAGAGCAAATAGAATCCATATTTATGAGAAAGCAATTAGCATGCTGATTCACATCAAAATGCGTAAAGAATAGAGCAAAACAAACCGATGTAACAGTTAACAAGAGAATACAAAGGGGTTTGTAAATAAATAAGTATGGACTGTTTCGCATTTAGTACATTCGTTACTTCAAATGATTTGAGGAAATTAATACTAGCGAATGCATACACAGATTAACCAAAATCCTCAATAACAATAAAAAAAAGGCTGTGGGCTATGCAAGCAGGATAACAAAAATAATAAAAATTGAGATAAGACAACAAATAGGCGCTACACAAATATTAACATCTACTTAGTGAATTCTTACTGGAGCTTGGTGTGAGTAAGGATATCAATGACAGTTGCAAACTTCCTAGATATATTAAAAGAGCGTTTCGCTGAGTTTGATGTTTCTCTAGGAAAAGACATTGTTACCATCATAACTGATGGGTCAAATGAAATGCGAAAAGTAGGCAGACTAGTTAATACAGAGCAACATATTTGTTTGGCGCATAGCATCCTTTTGGCAGTTTGCGATGTTCTCTATAATAGGAGGTCCATTCTAGATCAAAGAGTTGATGAAGCAGCTGATAATCTGAACGAAGACCACGAAGATTTACTACGTTGAACCCGGTCGCCTGCAAGACACGCTAGATCTGACGAAGGACATCAACGCATGCATAAAGGAAGTTCGTAAGGTAGTTTTATATTTTAAAAAAGCTCCAACGAAAAATAATAACGATCTTGAAAACTATGTCAAATCCGAGCAAGGCATTTAATTGTCCACTTACTGGATGGTAAAACAAGATTAAATAATCTCTTCACAATGTTTAAACGGTTTTCCATTTTGAAAAATAGTATACATTAATAGGCCTGCAATATCCAGAGCTATTAAAAGGAACTGAGTTTGATTCGATTCAGAAACTTATTGAAGTTTTACTCCTTGTAAAATTGACTGTGGAGGCCTTAAATCGCAAAGATGCAAATTTATGCACTGCTAATACTTCATCAAGATTTTTATTTAGGCTGCTAGGAGAAAAACGGTCCATTCTTGTGAATGATATGAAAATTGCAATATTGGACCGAACAAAAGATCGTCCGTGTACTGAGCTATCTGGTTAGCTAAGGTATCTCCAGAATCTACATTGTGCCAGCAAAAATTTACCAAGTGAAATAGAATTTCTATTTTGGAAACCAAGCAACACAAATATTTAACAAAAAATACTTCAATGATCTAGATGCTGAACTCTTTGCTTGCTAGCCAAAGAAATGAAAAGAACCCAGTAGATACCCATATTGAATCAGAACAAGATAGTCGTCAATTGATGCTACAAGAAGAGATGCAAAAGTATGAAAATAATCAATCATGAAATGCCGCAAGAAACTAATCTAATTAAAACGATTGCAAAAGAAATGAAACTTTTCGAAAGTGGTGGCACTCGCATAGTTTGGAGCAGGCTTACCAATATTTATCGACCATTTCCGCGGCGTCCAACATCGGGAATAAATTAAGAAGCAGGCTTGGAGACGATACTTTGGATATTTTGCTATTGCTTCAATGTTACTTCCGAAAAAACCAATGAACTTTGGCAGAATTTTTTTGTGTTGAATATTTTATATGTTAAGAGTTGTGATTTATTGTTGTGATTTTTTTTCGTGATTTGTTGCTGTAATTTGTAATAGTTGTAATTTTAAAGCAAATATTGCTCTCATACTGTCAACGTCTCGGATAATTAAAATTATTGTTTTTATTTGCATCAATTAAATGAATTAGTAATTATTCAGTAACATATTTTTTATACAGTTTTCAGCTTACTTATTGCTGTAGTTTTGAAATGATGGCACATAATATAATCTGTTTATGAAAAACTTGACTTATTTTGTTGTGTGATATTTTGAATCTCGAACCCGGGATCCCGGGATCCCGGGATTTCAGATTTTTTAATCCCGTAATCCCGGGATTGAAAAAATGGTTCGGGATTGGAATCCCTAATAACGACCCAACCCAGCGATTCAAAATATGCGACCCTGATTCTACTATAAAATCGTAATATGATAATGATATATGTAATTACAATGACTTGCTGAATTCTTTAAAACTCGCTTGTTGTTTTTCGGATAGTCCCTAGAAATTTTCTACTATTCATTCCGATGTGGAATAAAAATTGAAATAAAAATGAATATTTAGTTTGGTACGGTACTACAAATTAAAAATCTAAATACACAATATCATTGCATTCTGGTTAGTGCTTAATAGGTCATTGAGACAGAAATAGATGTTATGTATCCACTGGAGCTAATAATAATAATAAAAATAAAACGAATTGTTTTTTTTTTTTTTTAAACAACATGTTGGGATTGATTAGCGTTAAATTTACAAAGATAATAATGCATTTACCAAATTTTGAATGCCGATGCACCAAAATATATATATATATATATATATATATATATATATATATATATATATATATATATATATATATATATATATATATATATATATATATATATATATATATATATATATATATATATATATATATATATATATATATATATATATATATATATATATATATATATATAAAACATATTTTTGAATAGAAAAAAACAGCATGTATGCTTTAGAATAGAGACAAACATTTTTTTTCTTTTTCTTGATGTGAGAGTGGTATTGTGGACTCCTTTTTACATTTCTCATTTCTTGGTGTGCAATCGGACCAAGGTAAGTCATGGCAGCTAACTAACTATTTTGTGTTTGTATTTCAGGTGGTGAGCTCTTGATAATCGCGCACGTTTTATTTCTTGTCCGGTTTTCGCGACTCATTCAGTAAATTCAGTCGGGTTCTTCTTTTTCCGTTCGTGGGTTTTTTTAGATGTTACTCGTGGTTGCTCCCTCCGTTTCCGCGACCAACTCATCCGTGTAAGCAGCGTTGCGCGTAATTCGTGTTTTTTTTTTCTTTGTCTTACCTTTCGACTTCGGCCACCAATCCGCGATCCCTCGCGTGCGTACTTAAACGTGCCGCGTGTATTGGCTTCGTAGGAAGCTCAATGACCTTTATTGGTGGCCTTAATTTTTTTTGTTGTTCGGCCTTGGTGATCGTTGGGTCCCAGTGGTCAGAATGGTACCCCTGGTCAGGGTCAGCCTGCACGGCTCTTACTGGACTTTAATGTCCAGTATACGATCGCGGTGGTTTTTCGGTGTTATCTCCGTCCTACAGGCACATGAACAAAATGTGATGATTGTTGAGACACGTGACAGGGAAAAGAACCCCCCCACTTCTCCCGAGCAGAGCTAGAGGCAACCAGCATGTGCTGACCTCCTTGTCACGTGAGAGTCGTAGCTACTCCGAGTAGCTCAGTCCTGCACGGACAAATGACTCGTTTTCCTTTGATGGTCATTCGAGACCATCACAACTCTTATCTCAAACATAATTGCATTACAAATGGCGCCCAACGTGGGGCCCGAATTGCTCGTAAGAGTCCTTAAGGTTCGCTCGAAGAGATTCGAGTTTAGAACTACAGACTTCGGTCTTCGCCTTAGATGGGTCCCCACACTTTTTGAAGTGAAACCGACTTATGCTCATTAGAGCATAACTCCTACTAGCTGAACGCGTTAAAACTCCCGGTCGGTTGTCATTCCTGCAGATCTACTTTATGTGGTATCATCCCACCAGTTCTTCCCTTACCTATCTGCAGCCCCTTTTAGAGATGCCCATTAGAAAAATTTTAATTAACTTTCAATAACAGACTCTCGTTTTTGTATCTCGTCTTAGGCTTTAAGCCTGAAGGCAGTGTGTTTTCCAGTTCTGCGAAATCTGCTTTATCGGCAACCAGCCATTTAGTTCAGTCCAGCCTGCGGAAGCAGATGTCACCTTCCTTCCTGGTGAACGATAAATTCTGTCTTCGTAGGTGGTTAACCTTTACTGGGGCTTTGGTCAGCGAAGGGCAAACCATCTGCGAAATCTGCTATCTGGCAACCAGCTAGTTAGTACGTCCAGTGGTCTTGCTCTTTGTTGCTTGAAGTCCTAGTATCGGTAATACTACTTCTATCTCACTCGTATTCATTGTTCAAATTCGAAATATCGCTCGTCTGATTCGGGAATTGTCGAGAGTCACCACCTGAAAGAAGATGAAAGCCATGTACAATCCCTTTAGAATGGAAACTTGTCTACAGTCATTTTTAATCCAGCACACAGTACTTGGGTATAACTTACACCGTGCTTTGGGTGATTTAAGTAGTTTACCAGTAGTTTTCATTAAAGTCAGTAAAAGTTCATTCCATTTTCGTTTCCATTCGTAATAGAATTTTCAGTATCAAGAGTCGATTGAATTTCTTGTTACCTTTCTCTAATATTTTCTCGAAATAATTATTGAATCTTTAAATCTGTTTCCTCTTGCTTTCATATTAGGGAATTTAGCACCGCCGCTCTCACAAAAAAAAAAAGAAAAAGAAAGAAAAGAAGAAAAAACACAGTCCAAGTTAAATTCGTTTAAGCCAACTCACTTGATATAACCTGATCTATTGAACCTAGGGTATATCACTCTCGGAACACTTTTTATTGATAGTTCTCAATAATCAAATTTCATTGATCTTATAGGGATTACTGCAAAGTTCCTTTAAGCAATTGCACACACTAAAAATTTATTATCTTTTATCCATAATACTTAGGATTAAGTATTACTTAGTTGTTAAGCTACTGTAATCTTTTAATTCACCTTTCAAACATGCCGTTCGAAAGAACGCCACCGCCACAGGCGGCGAAAGACTTTGAAGATGGCAGCCATGAGAGCTGTGCCATCTGCCAACAGGCGTATCAGCTAAGCGATCGCTTGTTGCTTACCGGATGTGACCACAAGTACCACGAGGAGTGCCTCCAAGGTTACTTGACACAGTCCACCGCATTTCCATTATGCCGCAGAGAAGTTAAGGCGGAGGACTTGCGTGGACCCAATTTTCGTGCCGAAACCAATAGGCGACTGAAGCAAGGCACAGTGCCTAAGGGCCACCGACCCGTAACTCGGTCCCACAAAACCAGACCTCTAGACGGAGAACCAAACGTTTCAGAGCCACCCCTGTTGAATTCTCTCGGGGAAGCCGACGACGCTGTATCAGCTCTTCCGACAGATCCCAAGACGTTAAAATCTGATAAGGAAATCGGAGAGCTTAAGAGCCACATGAGTCAGATGTTGCAGACCATGAGAAATCTGCAGCAACAGATGCACACACTGGCACTCTCTAGTCCAGGTGCTACACCCCGAACTTCACCAGGTGGACCTCGTCTAGATGGCTTGGGGAGACGCTCTGAGAGGGGAACGTCTACTCCAGCCTTGCAGGGGAGAGTTCGCTCCTCACATTCACGGGGTGTTAGGCCTTCAGACCACCTGGCTGCAAACAGGTCCCAACAGGGTTTATTAGAGCCGATGGTTCCCAGAAACCCTCGTGCTTATCGAAATAGAGGACTTGCTTCAGATCGAGTCACCACCATCATGGCAGGGTGGAATTTAAAGTTCAGTGGAGAATCTGGGAGTATTCCCGTGGAGAAGTTTTTATACAGGGTGACGGCCCTAAAACATCAGACTTTACAGGGAGATTTTGGTGCCCTTTGCCAACACATTGACGGTTTGTTGATGGGGGAAGTGGAGGAGTGGTACTGGCAATACCGTCAAGAAGTCAGGAGAGTGGAATGGGTAGGATTTTGCGAAGACATTCGGCGTGAGTTTAGAGATTTCGCTTCTAGTCGCGAAATCACCAACAAGATCCGAAGGCGTCGCCAGAAGGCTGGCGAGTCATTTGACGATTTTTATAGGGATCTGCGGCGAATGTCTAGTGCTCTTCCGATGCCATTGTCCGACCACGATCTGTTGGACATTGTGCAGGGCAATATGTTGCCGGAACTACAATGGCAATTAGTAGACAAACATTACGCCAGCGCACAGCAGCTTCGGGAGCACGTAAAGCGACGCGAACGTTTAGCTCAAGCTTTAGGGCAACCTGAGAGGGTCTTTGGTACTCGCCGTCATCTGGCGGCTCTCTCGGATCCTGGTCTGTTTGGTGATGAAGATCAGTTGTCACGCGAAGTTTCTGAGGTCGCTCGCAGTACGATATGCTGGAATTGTCGTCAGCCAGGACATTTATATGTAGATTGCCTGCAAGAGCGCAAAATTTTCTGTTACGGTTGTGGAGCAGAAAACATCTATAAGCCGCACTGTGAAACTTGCCAGCAAAAAAACCGGTTGGCCGGAGCAGCTCCCAACACCCAGAAGCTCTCCGGAACGAAACCATGGCCTCGGCAGTACCCCAAACCGTAACAGTTCCATCCTCTTTACCTGACGCCAGCTTACCCTCTCCTGCTTCGACGAATGTTATTCCTAGCGCCACTCTTGCGACTCCCACCATCGCAGACAAATTACCGTTTTTTTCTAATAATTCGGATGCGAGGAACCTAAACAGTTCTACGAGGGAGCCGGAGCGGGTCTCCGATGTCAGCCCAATTCCCCGTTACCTGCAACCTTTTCATGTTCGCGTCAGGGAATACAAAAACGCACGTCAGCGTATTTTTGGTAGTGAGGAAATCTCTCACGTGAAAAGAACGAAGAGATCCGCACTTCGTCTACATAATTTCTGGCGGCGTATAAAAAACAAAGGAGCCAGTACTGCTCAGCTACCGTAGTGGATAAACCCACAGGTGATCTACGGCCCTACGCCCAAGTTACATTGTTCGGCGACGAGAAAGCCAGTGGATTGATAGACACGGGGGCGAGTGTCAGCTGTCTGGCGGCTGACTTGGCGAAGAGAATCATTGCTGACTCTCGGCACCGTTTGGAGAAGTTGCATGTGAGCCTAAGGACCGCGGATGGCACCAAACACTCAGCCGTCGGACGGATCACAGGCTCCATCCAATTTCGAGGCAGTACAAAAACTATGGAGTTCTTGGTAATGCCTTCGCTAAGTCAGGACCTTTATTTGGGAGTTGACTTTGTGCGTTTGTTTAATTTGGCCACTGATTTGTTTGATCCGTGCCAACGTTCTCAGGAGCTGTCCTTGTCTACTTTATCACCTGTCAGTTGTCATCACTTATCTTCAGAGTAGCAAGAAGAACTAGACTCAGTCATTACGAGATTTCCATCGTTCGCGAACGAAGGGTTGGGACGCACAACACTCACTTCACACGTGATTGATGTGGGCCCCAACAAACCCATCAAGCAACGGCACTTCGCAGTCTCACCTGCAATAGAAAAATTATTATATGCAGAAGTTGACCGAATGCTGAGTCTAGGTGTAATCAAGGAATCGCAGAGCAGCTGGTCTTCTCCTGTGACTTTAGTCGTAAACCAGGGAAGGTCAGGATGTGCCTGGACGCTAGGAAGGTCAACCAGGTGACGGTGAAGGACGCTTATCCTTTGCCTCTGATCGATGGTATACTAAGTCGACTACCACCCGCAAAATACATAAGTAGCCTAGACTTAAAGGACGCCTTTTGGCAAATACCACTCGATAAGGACTCACAGGATAAGACGGCCTTCACTGTTCCTGGTCGACCCCTCTATCAGTTCGTGACCATGCCATTTGGCTTGTGTACCGCGCCGCAAACCATGCAACGGCTGATAGATAGAGCGATTCCAGCACACCTAAAGCATCAAGTATTCATCTATCTAGATGACCTGCTTTTGATTACGGAAACCTTTCAAGAAAACCTTGCATTACTCAAGGAAATTGCCCACCACCTTCGTGCTGCCGGACTGACCATAAATGTAGAGAAGAGCAAGTTCCTGATGAAAGAGGTGAAATATCTCGGACACATAATCGGTCATGGGACTGTTCGCACAGATCCCGATAAAATAAAAGCCATAAAGGAATTCCCAATTCCTCGAACCGTCAGACAGTTGCGTCGCTTCCTAGGGATTTGTGGCTGGTATCGGAGATTCGTTCCCGCTTTTTCGGCTATATCTGCACCCTTGACTAACATGCTGTCTAGTAAGCATAGATTTGAATGGACTGATGAGAGTTTAGGCGCTTTTCATGCTTTGAAACAGTGCCTTATTTCTGCTCGCTAAACCCTTTGCGATACACTGTGACGCAAGTCAATACGGCGTGGGGGCCGTTCTGATGCAAAGGCTGGAAGATGGAAGTGAAGTACCTATAGCGTATATGTCTCAAAAACTAAATTCCACTCAGCGCAATTACACGGTGACGGAACAAGAATGTCTAGCTGCTGTACTAGCTATCAAGAAGTTCCGAGCATACATCGAGGGACAGGAATTTGAAGTTATTATTGACCATGCATCTCTGAAGTGGTTGATGAACCTGCAAGACTTGCACGGGAGACTCGCCAGATGGGCATTGAAATTACAGGGCTTCAAATTCACCATAAAGCATCGAAAAGGGAGCCAGCATGTGGTACCAGACGCGCTCTCCCGCGTTCACACACCAGAGGCTTGTGAAACCATCCACGAGATCTCGGATCTCGTCGAAATCGATCTGGAATCACCTCATTTCAAATCGAAGGCATACGTGGAGTTGATCGACAGAATCGTATCAAACGCGGCCACTCTTCCTGATCTAAAGGTGAACGATGGGTATGTCTACAGACGCTGTCAACATTCCACCGGGGATCTCATCCAAGAAAGGGACAGTTGGAAGTTATGGGTTTCTAGCGAACTTACTGCTAATTTAATCATGCGGGCCCATGACCCTCCCACAAGTGCGCATGGAAGCATCGGCAAGACGCTGCGACGATTGCAGACACATTTCTTTTGGCCTAAAATGGCTTCACAGGTCAAAGACTATGTTCTGGCATGTGACGCTTGCCGGATGAACAAAGCGCCAAATCACATCCTGAGACCACCCATGGGGAAGGCAGTCGCTAGTGACAGAATTTTTCAGCGTCTGTATATAGACCTATTGGGCCCTTACCCCAGATCTAAAGAAGGTAACAATGGGATACTAGTGGTAATGGATCATTTGTCGAAGTTTACCTTCGTGGAGCCTTTGAAGAAAAGCACCGCAGCACAGGTGTGTGAATACGTGGAGAAGCGTGTCTTCCACGTTTTTGATGTCCCTGAAGTGATTGTTACGGACAACGGAGTTCAATTCCGTTCTCACGTGTTCAATTCTCTGCTCGAAACATATGGCATACAGCATCAATATACGGCAGTGTACCCACCCCAAGCTAATGCATCAGAACGAGTTAACCGTTCGTTGGTAGCAGCTATTCGAACTTATGTAGCACCTTCCCAATGCAATTGGGATAAAAAGCTGTCGGAAATTAATTCGGCACTATGTACATCTCACCACTCTTCTGCAGGATTCAGCCCTTACTATTTAGTATTTGGTCAGCACATGGCCAGACAAGGAAGCTCTTACAGGCTGTTTCGTCAACTGGATCTGTTACAGGAGCCCACTGCAGAACTGCCCTCTCATTCCCGTCAAGAATTGGTTCGGCAGCAAGCGCAACGACAACTAGACCTGGCATACCAGTCTCAGGCTAAATATTATAATTTACGTACTCGACCCACCCAATTCAACCCTGGAGACATCGTGTTCGTGCGGAATTTTGCCCAAAGCAAGGCCACAGAGCATTACAATGCCAAATTGGACCACAAATTTAAAAAGGCCAAAGTAGTAGCTCGGCTGGGTAACTCCCGATATCTCCTACAGCATCCTGACAGAAAAGCTATGGGGGGTTTTCACGGCAAGGACATTCGACATTGAGCTTCAAGCCATACACTCACACCCGGGAGTCAGCACGGTTTCTTTCGCGCACCAAAGTGCCTAAGCTAAACCTGTTTCTCAGTTCATTCAGCTATAATGGAATACGATCCTGTAGATCCCTCAGTCCACTCAGCTGTAAGTGAGAAACGCCGCAAGGCTTCAGTTAACTCCGCTGTAAGTGAGAAACGCCGCAAGGCTTCAGTTAACTCAGCTGTAAGTGAGAAACGCCGCAAGGCTTCAGTCAACGCAGCTGAAATTGAGTAACGCGAATGACTTCAGTTCACTCAGCTGCAATTAAGTACCTGATGGGTTATTTTTTTTTAGCCCACTCAGCTATAATAGAGTAATCTTTCCCTCTTAATAAGGAGTTCGCTCCTGCTTCTTCAGCTCGTCCGCTGCAGCGGGAAGGACGCAAGTCACCTCTTACCATGGCTAAGCTATGTATTACGTCCCTTACTACAACTATTAAAGCAATAACTGATGTCTTCTGTTCTTTCCGCGCAGTATTCCTTGCCGAAAGAACTGTTTGTGTATCGGGTTTATCAGTTCAGGGCACTGCACACCTGCAATTTGGCGATTTTTGCTGTGCGCAACTCTAAATCTGTTTCTTTTCGAATTTGCACATATAGCCTGAATTCCCACGGCGTCATGCCACCACGACCGAGCCAGGCGACGCAAATTCCTTTCCAACAATTCTCGGTCCGAAATCGACAACAAGGCATTGTTGTTGTAGACTCGGCTCGAGCTAATTCCAAATACGCACAAGGCAAACAAAAATCTCGGTCCGAACCAGGCAATGCATATATTTCTGTACATTTGAGCTCGGTCCGAAATCGACAACAAGGCATTGTTGTTGTAGACTCGGCTCGAGCTAATTCTAAATACGCACAAGGCAAACAAAAATCTCGGTCCGAACCAGGCAATGCATATATTTCTGTACATTTGAGCTCGGTCCGAAATCGACAACAAGGCATTGTTGTTGTAGACTCGCCTCGAGCTAATTCCAAATACGCACAAGGTAAACAAAATTCTCAGACCGAACCAAGAAATGCACATATTTCTTTACATTTGGGCTCGGTCCGAAAATGATAACGGGGCATTGTTGCTGTAGATGAAATTGAAAAGTAAGTCAAGAGTTTCGAGACAGTCGGATGACGATTGTGGCTCAGGCTGGGTGCAGCGCCTCGGGAACGGTTCAGTTTGGTTATCTCCCAAGAAGATAGTTCGAAAAATAGTCAAAATTGGAAAACTCATTTTGTGTCCGGCTGATCGATCTGTGAGTGCCGGTGACATAGTTGTCGGGACGCTACATAAATTATAAACATCTGTGCCCTAATGAGAATAGATTCAAAGCAAATTACGTAGAAGTGTTTACGTGTGGTGTATAGATGTGTCCGATATGAAACAGCGGTAACGTTTCTGCGAATAGATGTCAGAGGCGCTAAGTGAATAGCTCAACGTACTTGAGTGGCAGTAAAAAGTATATTCCTTAAAGAAAAACTGCAATTGATACTTATGTTTGTTTTCAAAAGTACTTTTCCTGCGGAAACGAGTTTCGTGAAGGGTATTGTGCGGTACGACTCAGTGACCAGTTGAACATTTTGTGGTGTCCTACCAAAAGAGTTTTGTCCAACGGCACGTTATCGATGAAAAGTGAGAAATTCAAAAAAATGTCGGATCGACGAGTTTTGATTCGAAAGTAAAACCTTTTCATGTGCCTCGTTTGTGATACCGTGATCCCATGTGTTTACCGTGCCACTTATGATTATGTCGCTTCGGTCAACATTTCTACTCCGTTAGATACTTTCAGTTGCCCTTATTCAAAGACATGATTTCACTGGCAGCCAGCATTTTAAACATAAGTTGCATTGTGTGTCATGTTTTCTTTCTAATGTGGCGTATTTTCGATGCAGTGATCTGTATTGCGCAGGTTGGTTCGAACTTTTAATCTTTTCTTTATGCTGAAAGTCTTTTAAGCAGATGGAGTTACAACGAAAAGACTGAACCTCTACCGCTTATGGATCTCTGCGGCGGGTCATACAGGAAATTGGGTGGCATCGGCTGGAAGATCGGATACGAGATTTGCATATGCCTCAACCTATTATACAATTCCGGGATCTTAGACCAGCAGCGGGAGAATCAGATGGCTTTCGGGGGCTTCTAATCAGAATGGAATGATAAGTTATAATTACTATTTGGAAACGCCGCGTTCTAGAGTAACGGAAGCAAGAGTGAAAAAAGTCTATTAGCAGCTTCGTAGCTGGTTCTCGACTGGTGTAAAATTATTGATAAGAATCTCACAGGCTGTCTTATTTTCACGGTACGGGCAATATACAAGTTTGAAAACTAGAGCTAATCAATCGACATCGTCATAATACCTATAAAATCACATAACCTTTTGGTACAAGTCGCGGAATAAGCCAATGAGTTCGCTTAAGTGTCCGTTTCGAAAGCTTAGCTATCTCTGGAAGCGTGAACCATTTTCGTCTTTTATTGGCAATTATTATTTTCATCCGCGCTATCTGGTGTGAAATGAGACTACTTGTGTGATTTAATACTGTGGAGCATATTAATTGAAGGTCATTTTGTGTGTTTCAAATAATTAAGTTTACTTCGCTAGTATGCTCGTGAAACTACGGGTCTACGAGGTTTAGAATTATAGCACGAATAGCCTAATCAGTGTACAAGTTTAATAAAAATAAAGAATAATGGTAAATACGGTGAAGATGCAAGAAAACTTGTACAAGATTAAAAATGGCGATAATTGACGTTGAACTAAATTTGGAAGTAACATATTAAAGAATACAATAGCTTCTAGATTAACTTGTAAATTAGATACGATCAAACGGTTTTGAACAAATCTTTTTCCACATATGTGCAGTTAGTTGAATGGAAAAAAAATGATTCTATTTTTGTATCTTCTAAGAATAATTTCTCAATTATGAGCATAAATTCAAGTTAATTAGTTTCAGCGAATATTTAAGATTCCATTGATTCATTGTCCGGGTTGTAGAAGTAATTTTCTTTCACGCAGTCTTAAGCTTTATGCAATTGTGAAGGTGAGCGCACTTTCTAGTTTCGAAGTACGTACGTTAAATATACTTACAAATCTTCGTACGTATTCATAACGACTAGCGAATCCAATCCTGGGATCCCGTATCCCGGGATCCCGGCTAATTTCTGGTCCCGAAAATCCCGGGATTGATGAGTTCTAATCCCGGGATTTTCGGGATCAGAAATTGGCCTAGATTCCGGGGCCGGGAGTCAAGCATAATCGGCAATCAAATTGCGGCAAGACTCGAAAAGAGCAAATAGAATCCATATTTATGAGAAAGCAATTAGCATGCAGGTTCACATCAAAATGCGTAAAGAATAGAGCAAAACAAATCGATGTAACAGTTAACAAGAGAATGCAAAGGGGTTTGTAAATAAATAAGTATGGACTGTTTCGCATTTAGTACATTCGTTACTTCAAATGATTTGAGGAAATTAATACTAGCGAATGCATACACAGATTAACCAAAATCCTCAACAACAATAAAAAAAAAAAGGCTGTGGACTATGCAATCAAAAATTGAGATAAGACAGGCTAGTATCTCAAGTGAACGGTTCAGTTTGACGTTTGATGAGTGGACCTCGACAACAAATAGGCCCTACACAAATATTAACATCTACTTAGTGAATTCTTACTGGAGCTTGGTGTGAGTAAGAATATCAATGACAGTTGCAAACTTCCTAGATATATTAAAAGAGCGTTTCGCTGAGTTTGATGTTTCTCTAGGAAAAGACATTGTTACCATCATAACTGATGGGTCAAATGAAATGCGAAAAGTAGGCAGACTAGTTAATACAGAGCAACATATTTGTTTGGCGCATAGCATCCTTTTGGCAGTTTGCGATGTTCTCTATAATAGGAGGTCCATTCTAGATCAAAGAGTTGATGAAGCAGCTGATAATCTGAACGAAGACCACGAAGATTTGGACGCTCCTGAATCAGCTTACTACGTTGAACCCGGTCGCCTGCAAGACACGCTAGATCTGACGAAGGACATCAACGCATGCATAAAGGAAGTTCGTAAGGTAGTTTTATATTTTAAAAAAGCTCCAACGAAAAATAATAACGATCTTGAAAACTATGTCAAATCCGAGCAAGGCATTTAATTGTCCACTTACTGGATTGTAAAACAAGATTAAATAATCTCTTCACAATGTTTAAACGGTTTTCCATTTTGAAAAATAGTACACATTAATAGGCCTGCAATATCCAGAGCTATTAAAAGGAACTGAGTTTGATTCGATTCAGAAACTTATTGAAGTTTTACTCCTTGTAAAATTGACTGTGGAGGCCTTAAATCGCAAAGATGCAAATTTATGCACTGCTAATACTTCATCAAGATTTTTATTTAGGCTGCTAGGAGAAAAACGGTCCATTCTTGTGAATGATATGAAAATTGCAATATTGGACCGAACAAAAGAGCGTCCGTGTACTGAGCTATCTGGTTAGCTCAGGTATCTCCAGAATCTACATTGTGCCAGCAAAAATTTACCAAGTGAAATAGAATTTCTATTTTGGAAACCAAGCAACGCAAATATTTAACAAAAAATAGTTCAATGATCTAGATGCTGAACCCTTTGTTTGCTAGCCAAAGAAATGAAAAGAACCCAGTAGATACCCATATTGAATCAAAAGTATGAAAATAATCAATCATGAAATGCCGCAAGAAACTAATCTAATTAAAACGATTGCAAAAGAAATGAAACTTTTCGAAAGTGGTGGCACTCGCATAGTTTGGAGCAGGCTTACCAATATTTATCGACCATTTCCGCGGCGTCCAACATCGGGAATAAATTTAGAAGCAGGCTTGGAGACAATACTTTGGATATTTTGCTATTGCTTCAATGTTACTTCCGAAAAAACCAATGAACTTTGGCAGAATTTTTATGTGTTGAATATTTTATATGTTAAGAGTTGTGATTTATTGTTGTGATTTTTTTTCGTGATTTGTTGTTGTAATTTGTAATAGTTGTAATTTTAAAGCAAATATTGCTTTCATACTGTCAACGTCTCGGATAATTAAAATTAATGTTTTTATTTGCATCAATTAAATGAATTAGTAATTATTCAGTAACATATTTTTTATACAGTTTTCAGCTTACTTATTGCTGTAGTTTTGAAATGATGGCACATAATATAATCTGTTTATGAAAAACTTGACTTATTTTGTTGTGTGATATTTTGAATCTCGAACCCGGGATCCCGGGATCCCGGGATTTCAGATTTTTTAATCCCGTAATCCCGGGATTGAAAAAATGGTTCGGGATTGGAATCCCTAATAACGACCCAACCCAGCGATTCAAAATTTGCGACCCTGATTCTACTATAAAATCGTAATATGATAATGATATATGTAATTACAATGACTTGCTGAGTTCTTTAAAACTCGCTTGTTGTTTTTCGGATAGTCCCTAGAAATTTCCTACTATTCATTCCTATGTGGAATAAAAATTGAAAAAAAATTAATATTTAGTTTGGTACGGTACTACAAATTAAAAATCTAAATACACAATATCATTGCATTCTGGTTAGTGCTTAATAGGTCATTGAGACCATAGGCGCGCCGTAGGGGGGGCCAGGGGGGGCCGGGACCCCCCCAGACCCAAGGTTGGCCCCTCCCAGAAAAATAAATATTTCCAACAGCAGACACTTAAGTTTTCGCCTCTTAGGTTTTTGTGTGTACAGAAAGAGTTGTGTAGTGCAGTAGTGTAAGCCTATAACAAAGCATACACACTACTTATAACATAGAGAATGTGTTAATTGCGGTATTAATTACGATGTTATGGGACTTATCTCGAGAAATGGACGGCAATATTTAATTTCGACAAGTTACACGTTAAGATTAAGATTATCTGTTCATTCCTACTAGACAATATACAGGTATTTAGATAAAAACACTTTTATAAACTGGCGTTTTATGCAATTATGTTTTTCACAAAACCTAGTCTGAGTATTAAAATGTTAGGCAATAACGTAATAACGTAGAATACAATTTTCGAAGTCATTTGGAGAATACAAATGGCATAACTGCCACTTTTATGCTATGTATGACCTACATGGTTTACACTCAGGTTAAATGTGTGTGAATTTCATTATAATTTGATAACTGCATCAGAAGAAGAACTATAACCAATCATCAATTTAAATTATTAACCACTCAACCCAAACTAGCAACAGAAACGGCTACTGTTTTAAAATCGCTTATCAACACAACCGAAGAGTGTTTGCAGCAATTACGAAGTTTGCAAGAGGAGACGTCCACGTGGGATATCATGTTAATACAAATGTTAACACAAAAATTACCTCAATTACCTCTCAATTTATGGGAAGAGGAATTATGCACATCTAGGGAGCTACCAAGATACCTTCAATACAGGACTTTTCTAGATACAAGGTTAAGGGTCCTTGAAGCAAAAACAGATACAATAGTCCCAAAGACAAGTCAAACACGGAATTCTCATAAACAAACGACCAAGCCACATCACTCAATCCAAACTACCAAATGCTCGGCTTGTGATCAGGTACATAGCCTACAAATGTGTAGAAAGTACCAAGGGATGAATCGAACTAGAAGACGAAGGCTAGTTATATCATCAGGACGATGTTTTAACTGTTTGTCAAACAAACATACAACCAAGGATTGTCCAAGCAAGTTCAAGTGTGTCAAGTGCAAACAAAGGCATCACCCCATAGGCGCGCCGTAGGGGGGACCAGGGGGGGCCGGGACCCCCCCCAGACCCAAGGTTGGCCCCTCCCAGAAAAATAAATATTTCCAACAGCAGACACTTAAGTTTTCGCCTCTTAGGTTTTTGTGTGTACAGAAAGAGTTGTGTAGTGCAGTAGTGTAAGCCTATAACAAAGCATACACACTACTTATAACATAGAGAATGTGTTAATTGCGTTATTAATTACGATGTTATGGGACTTATCTCGAGAAATGGACGGCAATATTTAATTTCGACAAGTTACACGTTAAGATTAAGATTATCTGTTCATTCCTACTAGACAATATACAGGTGTTTAGATAAAAACACTTTTATAAACTGGCGTTTTATGCAATTATGTTTTTCACAAAACCTAGTCTGAGTATTAAAATGTTAGGCAATAACGTAATAACGTAGAATACAATTTTCGAAGTCATTTGGAGAATATAAATGGCATAACTGCCACTTTTATGCTATGTATGACCTACATGGTTTACACTCAGGTTAAATGTGTGTGAATTTCATTATAATTTGATAACTGCATCGGAAGTTAAAAGGCATAGCACTTCAATTTCACCGAGCATTTTTTCATAGTGACACAGCCGCCACATGGTATTCATCATATTCATTAAACTTTTGTGTGACCTGTATCTACTCAAGACCAATATATCCTATGAATTTTATCCGGTCACGAGATACCGTAAAAGCAAAGTTTCAGGTGCTAAAAATATAAACAATTCAGTGCGATTTTTGTGCGATTGGGAATTTCACAGGTTTAGATTAGACTGTATATCTATAGGATCAAATTCATCAATCATTTGCATTTTATTCTAAAAGCCGAAAAAAGCCGAAAAAAATACTAGAGAGTCAATGGTGTGAAAGATTTGTGTTTATGTACTTATCGTAGCTACATGGTAGCTAAAACGGCAGAAACTTTTTTTATGCCCATTGATGAGTCTTGTAAATTTTGTGATGGTCTGATGACTCGGTGTGAAGTTATCACAATGCGAAATTTTCCATAGAATCTCCATTGTCGCCAAAAATACACCAAAATGTCAGCTCGACCAAACTTCACGATCCGGGTAAATTATCCGGATAGTAAAATTCATGCACATGATGAAAGTGGTGCCAGTGATAGCCGTGAATTTTTTTTGAAATTTCGTGCATTATTCGCGAAGCATGATTCAACTTTTGAAAATAGTTTTAAAAACAAGTTTGCGAGGTAGTGTGGTTCATAACACAAAATGAATTAATGAAAATAATTTTTGAAATCGTTCGCGAGGACAATACAGCTGAAACAAAAGAGTGCAGACTGATACCCATTATGGCAGACCAAGCAAGGGCTCACAAAAAGGAACAACTCCCCGTGGGTGTCAGATTTGCTAAGGAGCCAGCAGTTGAAGAAAGATTTGTAAGCTTAGTAGATTGTTCAGGAGCTAGAAATGCCTCGTCTTAGCAGACATAATTTTGAGCCTGTTAGACAGCTACGGACTTAGCGAATTGCCTGTTGTTGGACAGTCTTATGATAGTGCTAGTGTCATGTCAGGACAAAAAAGTGGTGAACAAATATAAATTAAGATTAAACACCCTGCAGCCACATTTGTAAACTGTCTGGCTCATAAAATTATCCTGGTTGTGATGGACACATTTTTCACAATCGAAACGTGTACATCCTTCTTCAATGCCATCGAATCCCTTTACCTACACTTTTTGAAGCCATCACAACACGAATTGTTGAAGCAGCTTGAAGAGGCAGTTGGTCTAAATACAAGGCGTGGAATGCGAAGTTTAAGCTCGACTCGTTAGTCAAAGAGATTTCACAATTGCAAATATATGATCGATAGCTATGGGACTATGAAAGAGGCTTCAGAGAAAGAAATGAATGATGGAAAATACAACGGCTCAGTTTGTGCATTGGGGGATCTTTCATTCAATCAGTAATCCTAAGTTTGTAGTAAATCTTTTCATCTTTCATTGCGTTTTTTTTTTGTGTTTTCATTAGAGGAACAACGAACATGTTAAGCACATATTTCCAAACTAAAAATGCAACTCTTTGGGATGGGATACATCTTGTGAATGGAACAGTTAAAACACTACTAAGTTAGCGAGAAAACTTGTATGTAGTTTGGGGAAAAAATTAAATCATTCGCAAAGAAGCACTGTCTGGATCTCACATTTCCCAGAGAATCACAAAAACGAAAAACAGCAAAAAAACACTAGTTTCAAAGGTTTTGCTGATTTATTTAGCCTTGGACACGCAGTTAGGGCTACAAAGGTATCTTTGCAAACGAAATGGCTCGAAAATAATAAGTTATAGCACTCTCCATCTTGGCAAATTATTTTTGCTTTTTCTAGGTTTTCTAGGTAACAAAAGTTTAAAGCAAGATATCAATTTCTTCCTTCTAAGCTTAATATATTCCAATTTCTTCGAAGATATTTTGAAACTAAGCTGTCCTCTTGTTCAAGTATAAATTGAAATATATTTAGCTAACGAATAAAATAGCTTTATATATTTAGTTATTTTCATTTTATTCCCGTATAATTCATACAAGTGTTCTTTCTTAGCGGTCATAGAAAATTCATGTGTAGTTCATACCTACCATTCACATTATATGCATGGGGTAGTAGCTCATACGTATTCACAGAGAAGAAATAACAAAGAATCAATTAAAAAACATACAGTGTGTTAGTAAATTATATAAGTTGTAAGAACAGTACGTGTACGTTACGGAAGACAAAACCATCGCATGTTTTGAACCTTTCGGTCCCTGGCCCCTGCCAGATTTTAGGCCACGGCACGCCTATGATTGAGACAGAAATAGATGTTATGTATCCACTGGAGCTAATAATAATAATAAAAATAAAAAAAAATGCTGTAGTCCTCAAAAGCTTTTGAAGAAAACAAAATATAGTAGAAAGTCCTTCTTTGACGACTGAGCTTCACGTTAATTAAAAATAGGGATAACGAATTGTTTTTTTTTTAAACAACATGTTGGGATTGAATTTACAAAGATAATAATGCATTTACAAAATTTTGAATGCCGATGCACCAAAATATATATATATATATATATATATATATATATATATATATATATATAATATATATATATATATATATATATATATATATATATATATATTATATATATATATATATATATATATATATATATATATATATATATAAATATAACATATTTTTGAATAAAAAAAACAGCATGTATGCTTTAAAATAGAGACAAACATTTTTTTTCTTTTTCTTGATGTGAGAGTGGTATTGTGGACTCCTTTTTACATTTCTCATTTCTTGGTGTGCAATCGGACCAAAGTAAGTCATGGCAGCTAACTAACTATTTTGTGTTTTGATTTCAGGTGGTGAGCTCTTGATAATCGCGCACGTTTTATTTCTTGTCCGATTTTCGCGACTCATTCAGTAAATTCAGTCGGGTTCTTCTTTTTCCGTTCGTGGTTTTTTTTTTTATGTTACTCGTGGTTGCTCCCTCCGTTTCCGTGACCAACTCATCCGTGTTAGCAGCGTTGCGCGTAATTCGTGTTTTTTTTTTCTTTGTCTTACGTTTCGTCTTCGGCCACCAATCCGCAATCCCTCGCGCGCGTACTTAAACGGGCCGCGTGTATTGGCTTCGTAGGAAGCTCAATGACCTTTATTGGTGGCCTAAATTTTTTTTTTGTTCGGCCTTGGTGATCGTTGGGTCCCAGTGGTCAGAATGGTACCCCTGGTCAGGGTCAGCCTGCACGGCTCTTACTGGACTTTAATGTGCAGTATACGATCGCAGTGGTTTTTCGGTGTTATCTCCGTCCTACAGGCACATGAACAAAATGTGATGATTGTTGGGACACGTGACAGGGAAAAGAACCCCCCCACTTCTCCCGAGCAGAGCTAGAGGCAGCCAGCATGTGCTGACCTCCTTGTCACGTGAGAGTCGTAGCTACTCCGAGTAGCTCAGTCCTGCACGGACAAATGACTCGTTTTCCTTTGATGGCCATTCGAGACCATCACAACTCTTATCTCAAACGTTATTTCATTACACCATCCATCTTCTTCCCGTATTAGACCGAGGATCCTTCGCAATACCCTTCTCTCAAACGTATTTAAGGCTTTTTCAGATGCCTGGTTCAGCGTCCAGGTTTCACATCCGTAGCATAGCACAGGTCTGATAATTGTTTTATAGATGCGGAGCTCCGTATTTCTTTGTACGCATCGAGATTTTAAAGTGGGAAGCACCGAAAAGAATGTCTTATTGGCTAATTGAATCCGTCGTTTGATTTCGTCAAGCTCATTCCCATCCTTCGAGAGGTTCGTCCCTAGGTACACGAAGTTGTCTACATTTTCAAGATTATAGTCCCCTATCGTTATGTTTTGTCTTATTGGCGTCCTTTTCCTTGATTGAGGCATAACTTTAGTTTTTTGTTCGTTAATTTGAAGACCAACTTCCTTGGCGGTTTCGTCTAGGGCTTCAAATACTTCCTTGGTGTCGTTGAACGAACGTGTCATAATATTGATGTCATCAGCGTAAGCTACTAGCTGTGTCGTCTTAAATAATAAAGTTCCTCTCGTGTCAACGGGGATTTTTCTGATGACATACTAAAGCGCTAAGTTAAAGAGTACCGGAGCTAATCCATCCCCTTGTTTTAGCCCTGTATTTGTCGAAAGCGAGTTGCTCATATTATTCTGAATCAGCACTTGTGACGTGGAGTCGGTCATGGTCATTTTCTCCAGTCGTACCAACTTTGCTGGGATTTCGAACTGCAGCATGATGTTATATAATGCAGTTTGGTTGATGCTGTCGTACGCTTGTTTGAAGTCGACGAATATTTGATGGACATCAATGTTGAATTCCCAGCATTTTTCCAAAATTTGTTTGACCGTAAATGTTTGGTCATTTGTCGATCTTCCACGTCTGAAACCACCTTGATATTCACCAAGATTTTTCTCAGCGTGATGGGAAATCCTTAACTCTACACACATTTATATATATATATATATATATATATATATATATATATATATATATATATATATATATATATATATATATATATATATATATATATATATATATATATATATATATATATATATATATATATATATATAATACGTATATGTATATACATATATATACATATATATATATATATATATATATATATATATATATATATATATATATATATATATATATATATATACGTATATGTATATATACATATATACATATATATATATATATATATATATATATATATATATATATATATATATATATATATATATATATATATATATGTATATATATAGATACATAAATGTATATGTATAAATATATATACACACATTTATATGTTTCCAGATGATTTTTATTTTTATAATATTTAATATTTATATTTTTAAATAACCAAAATGCCTGGTTCTGGCAATCCTTTGTTAGCGCCAAAGCAAAAAAACCGTCATGTTAAGGTGGTTAACTCAGTTTGTGAATTTTATGCAATCGGACGAATGCATTGAAAGTTGTAAGGGTAAAAAGAAATTTAGGGCTACCATCCGCTAGAGTATTAAAATTTTCGAAATCTTAATATTTTTTGTTTGTGTCACTACAAGATCATAACCATTTAAAAATTTAATGCTAGCATTGCTTACTAAAGACATAACAAGAAATTACAATTGCTGCCAAACTTGACTTACCATAAGGTTCCTCTACTATATGAATTTCGTTTTGATATCATGACGGCGCCAAAATTTTTGTGGCGTAAAGCTTTGATTTTGCTGAGCGAATTTTGAAGACATAAAACAGACAAAACTAACATAGCTGGTACCTTTATTTTGATTTTTCAACTAAACTTTTAGCAACTTGACCTAGAGCAATGTCCAGCTATTGCGTTAATTTCTTTAAAATCTGGTGCTTGGATCGCAATTTATAAGACAAAAAGCAGTTTGTTTTTAGTGATTTTTAGTAGAAGATTGGCTTTATTGCCACAGGGTTGCCGACATTTCAAAATCGCTGCTACATTGTGCTGTTTACTAACGTGCTTTTTAATTTTTTTGCAGGAAAAGATGGAATTTGGAGTAAATCATTGGTCCTTGTTAATCACGAGAAAAAGCTCGAGTCTGCGCAACTATTGCCTCTGAAGATTCGTCTGTTGAACATATGGCTGAGGTCAGGTTCAAATCGACAATATCGGGCTTTATATATTTTCGATGGCTGTCAACACCTGAAAAAAACGGCTGGGAAACAGTAATTTATGGCAATGTATATCATGTGAATAAACTAACGCAAGCAGCTCGCTTAAAATCGTACAGTGAACACTCATGGAAAATATATGTAACTGACATATTTGAGCACGATCATCATCGCTCTGAAGACAATTGCAACTTTTTGCAACAACTGTTTGACCCGCAAGGAAATGGTGAGGGAAAAGCACTTGGCGATTTAGACGTTCGATCTGGAAAAATAAGAGTTGCTACTGATCCCTTAAAACAGGAACATAGAGTTCTTTTTACCGATAAGAAGCTATTTCTACTACCATCAGATTTGACTATTCCTCACCGAACATTATATTTAGTAATATTTGACTCTGTGCACCCGGAAAATTTCATAGCGTGCGCAAAAGTACGTCATGTTCACCCACTTGTTTTTAGGTAAGTACAATTTTCAAAAAAAAAGGTTCCGAACCCTGTTATTTACTTGTGCAGGTCTTTGCTCAATGTGGGTGGAGTAAAAGGCAATATAATGTTCTCGCAAAGATCTATCTTCGATCCAACTCTATTAAACTTCACAATGATGGCAGCTAGTAACCAACGTGAAGACAATGTCAAGTATGCGGAAAATGTAGCAGCATTCAGAATAAATGAACTTCCACCATCACCTCAAAGAGTAAATAAAAATGATTATTGTGCAAGCACAAAGGAGTTGTATAATCCAAGTAATATTAGAGCAGATGCTATCCCACCTCCTGGTTTCGGAACGCAGGATCAGTATCCCGTTGGCGATATTTCAGGAAAATTGCAAAGTAGAAATAAGGAGTATTACCACAACTTCATTTTACCAGGTGCAAGCTCGGAGCTGAGTGGTATTTACTGGGATACATTTCTCCCTTTGCATGGCAAACATAGTGTAGCGCATAGATCTTTGGTATTGTACAAATATAATCGAAAAAATATAGAAAATATCACCGAAACTCAATGGGGCTGCTCATCTATACTGCAGTATGATAAAAGCGGACTTTATCAGAAGCCAATGTTAACGGCACAAGTACTTTTTCGGTATCCAGTAGTAGGGAAAGTTCTGTTTCGACAGCCGAAAGATGAACCCTGGCACGACACAACTGTACTTATAGAATATCTCATTCACGCGGACGGATCAACTCAAAATACATCTCTTTTACATCGTTGGGCTATTCATTTAGATCCTCCTGGAAAGGACTTTTATAATTGGAGGTGATCGATGTCTTAGTGCCGGTCCAGTTTATAATCCGCATAAATTTCCTTCAATAGTGGTTTTCCTGCAGATACATGTAATTCACTTAGTTCCGGCTATTGTCGATTAGGAGATCTTTTCAATCGACTTGGGAGCATATCAATCGCTGGAAATCGACTTATTGCTCTCGAAGTAAGTCGTAAAATGTTCATTGATAATAATCTTCCTTTGAGTGGAAGTAGTAAAATCCTGGGCAAATCACTTGTTCTGTTTGATGATTTCGGTCCGAAAGCGCGAGGAGAACGTTTGGCGTGTGCACTGTAAGTATTGAAAAGATATTATTAAGAATATAACTTTAACACATTTTTGGCAGAATATCTGGATATTATAATCGGAAAGCTGTCGCGCGAGATTGGTACTCCAATGGTGATGTTTTGTCAATGCAAGGCAAGTTAGAAATATTTCAGCAGTCTGAGTATGACGTTAGCAACATTGAATTGGATCTAAAAGGTTTAATGCAAACTAGCGAGTATCATGTCCACACAGTAAGTATAGTTTTACATAAGTGAAATTGACATTTTTGCCTTACAGCTGTGTTCTGTAGTTTGAATAGAGCAGTTTTTCATCAAATGGTCGTCGGAAATACTTCAATTCTAAAATAAATTTATTCATGTTTGATGATCGTGTTACTCAAAAATTCTTTGATTTTGTTATTTTCGTCTTGTTCTTGGTGTAGAAATTGCCAAATCAGTACTTGCTAAATACAAAAAAGTCTAGCGCATCAGGATCGCTAGAAAACTGATTTGCGAAGAAATTAACTTTGAGTGACTTAAAATGTGTAAAGACGTAATACACTTAATGCACTTCTTTGTAGTATCATCAATCATTTCTTACTCAAAGTAAAAAATATCATTTTCTGACAGCATCTTCTATAGGGATTCCAATCCCGGGCCAGTTTTCCAATCCCGAGATTACGGGATTGAAAAATCGAAAATCCCGGGATTCGGGATTCAAAAATAACACAACCAAATAAGACAACCTTTTAATAAACAGATTATATTATTTGCCATCATTTTAAAACAACAACAATAAGTAAGTTCAAAACTGTATAATAAATATGTTACAGCATAATTACTAATTTATATAATTGATGCGAAAAATAAAACAATAATTTTAATTATCCAAGACGTTGACAGTATGAAGACAAATATTTAGAATTACAACTATTACAAATTTCAACAACAAATCACAACTCTTAAAATTGAGGTACATTATAAAGAAAAATATAAAAAATTCTGCCAAAGTTCATTGGTTTTTTCGGAAGTAACATTGAAGCAATAGCAACGCATCCAAAGTATCGTCTCAAAGCCTGCTTCTAAATTTATTCCCGATGTTAGACGCCGCGAAAAAAACTCGTTCTGACTCGATACTTGTTGGTGGAACGGTCGATAAATATTAGTACGCTTGCTCCAAATTATGTCCACGAGTGCCACCACTTTTCGAAAAGATTCATTCAGATAGCCTAGCATTCCAGATAGCTCGGTACACTGAAGCTCGTTTATTCGGTCCAATATTGCAATTTTCATAGCATTCGCAAGAATGGACCGTTTTTCTCCTAAATGCCTAAATAAAAATCTTCATGAAGTATTAGCAGCGCCTAAATTTGCATCTTTGTGACTTAAGGCTTCCACAGTCAATTTTACAGGGAGAAAAATTTCAATAATTTTCTGAATCGAATCAAACTCAGTTTTTTTCTAATCGATCTGGGCACTGAAGGTCTATTAATGCCTTCTGTATACTATTTTTCAAAATAGAAAACCGTTTAAACATTGTCAAGAGATTATTTCATCTTGTTTTGCAATCCAGTTAAAGAGACAGTTCTTTGCCTTGCTCGGATTTTACAGAGTTTTGAAGAACGTTCTCATTTTTCGTTGGAGATTTTTGTAAAATACAAAACTACCTTACGAACTTTCTTTATGCATGCGCTGATGTCATAATCCTTTTTTCAGATCTGGTGTATCTTGGTTCAACGTAGAAAGCTGATTCAGGACCTTCCAAATCTTCGTGGTCGTCATGGAGACTATCAGCTGTTTCATCAACTCTTTAATCTGGAATGGACCTTATATTATAAAAAACATCGCCAACTGCTAAGTGAATGCTATGCGCCAAACAAATATGTTGCTCTGTATCAACTAGTCTGCCTACTTTCGCATCACGTTTGGCCCACAGTTACGATGGCAGCAATGTCGCTTCCTAGAGAAACATCAAACTCAGTAAGCCACTTTTTCAATATCTCTAGGCAGTTTGCAGCTGTCATATTAACATCCTTACTCACACCAAGCTCCAGTAAGAATTTACTGAGTGGATGTTAATATTTATAAAGCGCCTATTTGCAGTCGAAGTCAATTCATCACACGTCAAACTCAACCGTTCACCTAAGATTCAAGCCTGTCTTATCTCATTTTTTACTATTTTCTTTATCCTGCTTGCATAGCCCACAACCTTATTTTTGATTGTTGTTGAGGGTTTTGGTAAATCTGTGTATGCATTCGCTAATATTAATTTCCTCAAATTATTCGAAGTAACGAATACTCTAAATGCGAAAATGTCCCAACTTATTTATTTACAATCCCCTTAGTATTCTCTTGTTAACTGTTACATCGGTTTGTTTTGCTCTTTTCTTT